>CM057452.1:63085000-64285000 GCA_016271365.2 Neoceratodus forsteri
CTGAAGACCCAAGTCCAGTCGCTGGAGAAGAAGGAGGAATCATCTTCGGACTCGGAAGAGTCCTCGAAGAGCTGCTCTGGCCTGAGCCACCCTTCACCTGCCGAGGTCGGTCGGGAGTGAGGGTAACTGACAGCCGGGGTAAACCCCTTAGCTGACTGAGAATCCTTGGTCGGAGCCCCAATTGGTGGCTGTGGAGGCGGAGGTTCCACCGAATCGGTGGAGCAGTTGGTTTTGGCCGAACAACCGCCTGGTATAGGCTCCTCGACAAGTCGAGGGGTTGTGTCGGCTGCCCGTGACAGCTACTTAATGGCCGAGGCGACGGAGTCGGCTTATTCTCGCCAGGAGGAGCTGTTGCAACATAAGGTCCGGTCCGCCGACGTACTTCCACGCCGGGCCTCCCCTCATCCGAGGAGGAGGACGAGGACGAGCGGCGACGCTGCTTACCGCGGTGCCGAGACCGAGACCGCCTATGACGGTGGGATCGGCTGGACCGCGAAGAGGTCCGAGACCGAGAGTCCCGGAATTTCCGAGGTCGGTGCGGGGAGGTGTCGGCCGGAACCGGCACTCCCTTCGGCTCGGATGGTCCATCCGAGGGCTCCGGAACCGGAGGCACAGGCGAGCCCACGGGATCCTCAACTCCTCCCGGGGGAACCGGGGAGAGGGAATCTCGCTAGTAGGCGATAGCCTCGTCCAATGGGTCGAGAAAATCTCGACTTCATCGTGGGAGTCTCGGCCAACCGACCTGACGGGGACACCGTGAGGCCAGTGGCCGGCCGAGCGGTCGATCGGCCGACGGTCGACGGCCCGGGAGAGGGACCTTTCCGCCTCTCAAGAGCGCCGACGGAGGGATTCTACCCCTGTCCTCTTTTGACCGAGAATAAGGTCCAGCAGACGCAGGCCCTTCTCCTTTAGTGGAGAGGGACAGACAAAGCTCCTTAAAAGAAGCCGTGGGAAGAACCCAGAGAGAGCGGATAAATGCCGCGGTCGAGGAAGATACGGCCCGCGCCGCCTTCTTCGAGGCGACCATCCGCCGAAGCTGATCCGCCGAAACCAGCCCGCGGACACCGCCAACCGGCCTCCTTGGACTTCACCGAGGGAACGCCGGGACGGGCCCAGTTGCAATCGGGCAGCACGGTCTTCGAGGACGAAGGTCGAGAAAGATGAGCACAGGTCGCAAGCTCGCGGGTCGTGTCAAGGCCCAAGCAGTATACACACGGAGTGAGGATCCGCTCAGAGACATCTTCACCCGCATGGGCATCTCCAAATCTGAGTCGATTTGTCCATCGCAGCCGCGAGGGACAGAAGACTGAAGTCTTTTGCAAAATTTTATTTTTAACCGCAAACGGAGAAATAGGAACTAGTCGCAAACGCAGAGCGTTAAGGAGGGAACCTGAGCTCCAAGCGGTAAGGAAGATCTACGTCATGGGGGGCGGAGCCGAGTTATACCACCCGGTGGTGGGAGGAGCAAGCTTGAAGACCTTCCGCAAGATTTAAAGGCAAGGATACTGCCAATGAGTGTGGATGAACATATCCATGTCCCTAGAACAGATATTTCCTCCATGGAAAAGGAGCTGAAAAAGCCTAGGGGGATGGAGGGCTGGGAAGGTATTACCTACTGCAAGAGCCTCTCTCGAAGATCTACTGTTGCAGTAAGTTCTTACGTAACTGTACTATCTTACTTCAAGAGGGCTCTTGCAGTAGGTAATTACATATAGGACAGAATCCCAAGCAGTCTGGAACAAATGAAAGGCGCCGGGAGGAGGAACTACTCCAAGAAGTAGCAAACAACCTTGCAAACCTCAAGATAGGAGGCCTTGAAGACTTCCAGTGACGTCAGAGGGCTAATGGCAGCATAGATTTCCAGCTCTGTCTCCCTCCTGGTTACAATCTATCCGAATCACCCATTAAATGTGATGTCTTCACCAGCAAAAAGCAAAAGAAATAGAACAGGGAGGCTACCGTCGACACTGACGCAAAAATTAAAAGAAATGATGCAGGGAGAGGGGAGAACCGACATGCAGGAGAGATGCAAGGGAAGGCCTGCAACGCACCGAAGCTGGGGCCGAAGAGATCCCACTGAGCCTCAGAGAAACTATACTCCAAACAGCCCGTACGGTTGCAAAGATTGATCAGGCCCTCTGCAAACTTAAATCGGACTTAGCTAAAGTAGATCACAAAACAGATAAGCTTGAGCTTTGTGCCAATCAACTGGTCGAACAATCAGATCGTCAAGACAGACTCTTGCTCTACTTGCCAGAGACCGAGAACTTACTCGTAAATTAAACTATCTGGAGGGCAGAAACAGAAAACAAAAACATAAGACTGTTTGGGATCCCGGAGGGATCCGAAGATAAGTTTCAAAGTGTGGCCACGTTTCTGCAAAAGATGCTTAAGCAAATTCTACCGCTACCTCAAGACGCTGACCTTGCAATGGATCGGGCACATAGGTCTCTAGTCTCCCGCCCCAAAAATCCTGATGCGAGGCCTCGCTCCATAGTCAGATTTACTAACTACCAAACCAAGGAGGAGATTTTAAAGTTGGCCTGGAAGCAAGGAGTGCTGAGCTATGAGGGCCACCGAGTTTTCTTAGACAACAACCATACCATGATGGTACAAGAAGCCAGGAGAATGCTCTGGCCAATCATGAAACAGCTTAGAGCACGCAACATGAAAGCACAAATCTTATACCCGGCGAGATTGAGAATTAATTCAGACAAAGGCTCAAAAACATTCCAGGACCTGCTGTCTGCCACTCCCTACCTGGAATCGCTGGGGCTAACTGTTCCCCCTCTCATGAAGGAAAGACTGGAAAGAGACTTACTCACCTCAGCCTGGACCGTCTCGCCGAGGAAACTCCCAGGGAACCCACAAGCAGAATTTAAGAGCTGATGTCTCCGCTCTGATAACCCAGCTGGGAGATCCTGCAAATCTCAACAAAAAGGCTCCTCATTTTCTGGAGGAACAAGGAGAGTGTGTGCTACTCGAGACGGCCGAACCGGATGACGCAACATGAATCGCGGGGCGAGGGGTCCGACAGAACCAGTACCACTTCCCACGCCTTTCGGCGGAGTTTTTGAAAGTACATCGGGTTCCCCATCCAGCACTGTGCAGGGACGTCTGTCCGGTCTCCCTACCTCCCCGCTTTTTCCTCTGTGCCCTCCCTCACACTTCGACGATAACCCCTGGTTGATGCGTAGTGAGTATGCGACCTTGATTTTCCTGGTTATCATGAAGAACGCACACATCCAGGATGACCACGCTATATGGACCTCTTCAGGGTGGATACTTCCACACCATTCCACCGGAGCGACTTGACGGCACCTAGAGGCTGCATCGCGACTGCTACTGGCGAGGTGATATTTTGGGGGGGGTCACCGGAAGGATAAGCCAGCTGTACTGTGGACCGAACTGAATGGGATACTGTTGAGATTTATAAACTGGTGAAGTAAAAGTGTTTATGCTAAAGAACATTTATCTTAAAAGCTTTGTACTGCTGAAAATTAGGTTAAGAGGTCTCAGGATGCGCTTTCTGGTTAATTGGCTACTTCAAACTGAAACTGACATGGCTAATGGATCCTGAGCCCCATTGAGGGGGCAAACTTTATGTTAATCACTTTGGTAAAACTGGGCCTGCCGAATACAGACCTCTGAAGTGAAATCACGCAGTACATTTGTATACAGTTGGGGCTATACTCACCTAACCACGTTTGCTTCTAAGTTTAGTATTCCCCAAAGAACCCCTCTCTTTCTGTTAATTATTAAGCAAGGGTGATTTTCCAGGTTAAAATAAGCCCATAAGGACCCTGGAGGGAGTCTGATTATAGCTGCTAGATGCCGCTCACTGACTATGTGAGCCGCTATGGGGTTCCCTGGGAAGAAGGGTGTATACTCTGCCAGAGTTGGAGCACCTCCTAAGTAGCGTTTTCGCCCTTGCCCTTTGGTTGGGATTTTCTTCCCTTCCACCCCTAGGAAGTCGATGGATATGTATTTCAGGAGGGACGGGACGGCTTCTTAAGAGCTTGGCCGCCCTAATCCTTTTCTTGCCCAGGCCCTCACATGAGATTGGCCACGGGCACGTTTCTGACAGTTGGTCAGACCTTTTTATTCTTGTTAACAGTTTTGCTTCAGTTATACGGGTACTTATTTTCTTTTCTTGAAACTTCTAATATTTCAGGCATGTTGAGAGGTTTTATCATTCTGCAGATTAATAGACAGAGTCTACTAGAGTTACATCAATGGTACATAATGTAAAAGTCCTCTCATATAACATTAATGGCTGCTCCAGTCCAGTGAAGAGAAAACAAATACAGAAATACATTGCTAGGCAGAACTGTGAGGTGAACTTCTTACAGGAGACTCACCTGTCCCCTGCTGAGGTCCTAAAACTTAGAACCAAGGCCTACCCACAGATTCATTTTGCCTCGCTGGAGTCAGGGCGCAGGAGGGGAGTTGCCATCCTGCTTGCGGCGTCTTTCCCATTTGAGGTGGAGGACACTGTGGCAGACAGCCTGCCAGATATATTATGTTGGTAGGGAAAGTGCAGGATACCTCGGTAACGCTAGTTAATGTTTATGCCCCCCCCGGGGTTCCCCTACTGCATTTTATACCTCCCTTGCCCGGTTGGTGACAGAGAGGTCTAGAGCCTCCTGATTATTTGGGGGGTTGGAATTTGATTTGGGACAGAAACTTGGACACCACATCGGGCATTCAAAACCCTGAATATCGTAAGGCTCGGGCAGTTAAACAAGCTCTATGCCAGATAGGACTGGTGGATGTGTGGAGGGAGAAATATCCCAGAGCCAAGGACTATACATGTTACTCGCCCAGGTTCAAGGTGTACTCCCGGTTGGACACCTTTTTTTTTACATTTAAAGATAGTGTCCCCGGCCTACCCTCTATGTGGGTTGGAGTGTCTACCCTATCAGATCACAGCCCGATACTCTTGGAGGTTGCCATTGTCCTTCCTAAAAGAGCAACACACTGGAGACTAAACACGTCACTTCTCCAGGATAAGGAAGTAGATAAAATTAAACACCATATAATAAACACTATTGCCGAAAACTCCACACCTGGAGTTACGCCACAGATCATATGAGACACATTAAAGACAACAATCAGGGGACAATTAATAAGCATAGCCTCCAGGGAAAAAAAAATACCGCTTGTTAAAAACAGCAAGACCTGCATAAAAGATTATCAGAGCTGGAATCCCAACAAAAGTTGACATGGGATAGGTAGAGGGACCTTGAGCTTAAATCCCTGAAAGCAGAAATACAAAAGTTAGAGGGAAGAGGTCGAGAGGAACCTTTTCTTTCTTAAACAAATATTACAAGGGAGGCCCCAGAGGCACCAGAATGCTGGCAACTAGATTAAGACAATTTAGAGCCAGGGCTACAATAACTGAAGTTATTTCTCCGACCACTAGTTCTATCACTCAGAAGCCTGAGCAAATAGCAGAGGCCTTTGTTTCGTACTACCTTAAAAACTTTATACACCTCAGATGTCAGCATCAGTTTATGAAACCAGGGATTATCTTGGAGCCATGCCCCTTCCCGCCCTTCTACCAGATAAAGCACAAACCTTAATTAAGCCCATCGCCCAAACCGAAATTATAAAAACCATAAAAGCTTTGAAAGTAGTGAAATGCCCTGGCCCAGATGGTTTTGGAGCAGAATTCTACAAAACGTTCACCTCAGATATAGCCCCATTACTGCAAAATGTATTTTCTGAGATCTAGCAAGAGGCGAACCCGATCCCTCCCTCTTGGCAATACGCCACAATCACGCTTATCCGAAAGAGAATAAAGACCCTGTCAAGTGCGAATCCTACCGCCCAATCTCCCTCTTAAACTCAGACTATAAAATCTTTACAGTGATTAGCGTCTCGGCTGAATACTATCCTGCCAGACCTAATTAACCCTGACCAATCGGGATTTATACCGGGCAGACAAGCCCCAGATGGTGTCCACTCTGCCATTAACATAATAGATGCCACACAGCGTACCTGCCTCTCTGCATGCCTTATGAGTTTAGATGCGGAAAAAGCTTTTGATAAAGTCTCCTGGCCATTCCTGTTTCTGGTCCTAGAACATATGGGCTTTCCGCAGGCTTTCACTGATTGCATTAAGTCTTTATACGCTGATCCTCAAGCATATATCAGGGTTAACGGAGGACTCTCCAGGCGATTTAACTTAGGGAGGGGCACTCGCCAGGGTTGTCCCCCTGTCCCCCCTTCTATTTGCCCTTTATACAGAGCCACTGGCAGAGGCAGTTCGTGCCTCTCCAGCGGTCCATGGTATTGAAGTTGGGGGACAGCAGAGAAAAATATCACTATGCGGATGACATGCTGCTCTGTTTGACCCACCCGGAGACCTCGATCCCCAACATCTGGTCCATCCTAATGGAGTTTGGTAGACACTCTGGTTATACACTGAATAAGACTAAAACTGAAGTCTTATCTTTTTATTATTCCCCTCTCATAGAGTTGTGGAATCTTTCCCGTTGAATTGGTCGGCGCTTAAAATGTCATACTTGGGTGTCTACTTAACTAAACACAATTCGCATCTCTTTAAGGCTAATTATGTCCCACTCTCAGGTCAGGTACAGAAAGACTTGGATAGGTGGTCACTTTTGAACCTTCCGTTATATTTAAGAATACAGACTGTAACCATGAACATCCTTCCTAGATACCTATACCTCTTCCAATGTCTCCCAACATACATAACTAAAATCACAATTTTGTGTTTGGCAAAGAATGATTTTAAAGTTTATTTGGAACAATAGGAAACCCAGAATAAGCGTCCAAATCCTCCAGCTCGGGAGGGCGAGGGGGTAGGGCCCTTCCGGACCTTGAGGATTATCTTGCTGCACAGATTAAAAGGGCGCTTCAGTGGTCTGTTCCTACCTACGTAGCTAATTGGAAAGACATGGAGAAAACAGAGGAGGAGGAGCGGGGACCCCCACTGGGAGTTCGCTTCGTTCATGTGGGGAACTCCATGGTCTGCCCATCCACTTCTGACCACGGTGAGGGACACCATAAGGGCCACACACAGAGCGTGGCAGAAATAAATAAAATTCTCCCTCTGGCCACTTTATAGGCCATCGTGGGATGCTACTTTTGCCCCATCTCTACTAGACCACACTTTTAGAACCTGGGAGAGAATGGGTTTGATTTATGTTAAACAATATATGTCAGAAGGTGAGGTGTTGGACTTTGAGACCCTCAGAGATAATTATGGATTACATACCTCCGACTTTTATCGATACCTGCAAGTTAGAGACTACATATGTAGATCGGATCCTCAGTCGAGCAGGGGGACCCCTCTGGTGGAAAGTCTCTCCACAATCCTATCCTCACAGAAAACCACAGGCCTCATTTCTATACTATATAAAGTCCTCGCAGGCCTAAAGAGGGACTACTTGGAAAAGGTTAAACACAGATGGAGGGAGGAAGGGGCAGCTAACATCGGGGGAATTGACTGGGATGCGGTGTTTAGACTGGCTCCCAGGACTACCAGCTCCCCCTTCTGGCAGGAATTTAGTTGGAAAGTGAAGATACGGTACTTCCTTGCTCCCCTCTCACTCAGTCGGAGGGATCCTGAAAGAGACCCCTCCTGCTGGAGAATGTGTGGGGAAGCGGGGGCAAACTACCTACATATCATGTGGCTGTGCCCGCGGCTGGGTCAGTTCGGGGGCGATGTCTCTCAGGTGCTTATTAAAATTTTTGGTCTGGAGCCTTCCCTGGACTGGTCTTGCCTTGTGTTGGGCGAGCCACTGCAGAACTTGACTGGAGCAGACTCAATATACTTATGGACCCTCCTCCTGGCGGCAGCCCACAAAGCGATTACTAAATTGTGGTTAAAAAAAAGATACCACCACTCTGGGCACCTGGATACAAATAGTCCAGGGAACTGCAGAAATGGAAGAATTAACGTATAAAATAAACCATAGAACAGTAATATACGTTCGGAGATGGACCAGATGGGTGCTCTGGCGCCAAATTCCTCCGGCTCGATCGGGAGTCTAATCATAATGGTCCTCTTCATGGTTTCTGGGGGGGGACGCAGGGTAGAGGAACTTGCCTCGTATCTTTTTTAAATACTAATTAAATCAAAGTTGCTGGTGGTCTTGCTGCCTGGAGAGGGGTACCCCTTGATTCAGTAAAGCAGTAACGATATAAAAATATAAAAATGTCTGATAACCAACGGGTACAGTTGATACAGGTTTATCAATAAACTTAAATAAAAAAAAATAGAAGGCCTTGCAAGACAGCTAACCCGAAGCCTGCTCTACAGCGAGAGGCAATGTCCAAACTGTAATGTTTCGTAAAGGTATGGACAGAAGTCCAAGTGGCGGCAGCACAGATGTCTGCCGCAGACACATTCTTGAAACAAGCCGCACAGGCTGCTACTCCACGAGTGGAGTGACCTCTGACTTGACCCGGTAGGGTCTTCTTGTACTTGTCATAACAGAAAGTGATGCAATGAGCCAACCACTTTGATAGGCATTGCCTTCCCTTTTGTGAGCAAAAGAGACGAACAACTGATCAGTCTTTCTGAGATCCTTCGTCCTATTGGTGTAGTATCTCAGAATCCTGTGGACATCCATGGTATGGAGCAAGTATTCTCCTTGGCTGGAGTACTGCGTGAAAAAGGCAGGTAACTCAATAGACTGATTTAAGGTAGACCCCCGCTACCACTTTCGGGAGAAACTTAGGATTCGTGCGAAGAGCTACTCGTTCTTTGTGAAAAATCAGATAAGGGATTTTACACATAAGGGCCTGGAGCTCGGAAATTCTACGAGCAGAAGTAATGGCCACCAAGAAGAGCGTCTTCCACGATAAGAACTTCAAGTCTGCAGAAGCCGCAGGCTCAAAAGGAGGAAGGGTAAGTTTCTCGAGGACAAAGTTCAAGTCCCAAGGGGGAGCCGGAGTCCGAACAGGGGGCCTGAGATGAAGGACCCCTCTGAGAAAGGTCTTGGATACCTCCAATTGGGCAACTGCTTTATCAGCGAAGGGAACATGGTAGGCTGAAATAGCAGCCATGTGAACCTTCAAAGAGGAGTGACCAAGACCCAGGTCGAAAAGATGACGCAAATAATCAAGCAGAACGGCCACAGGTCAGGAGAAAGGCTCCACGCTCCTGGAGGCAGCCCAAATGGAAAATCTCTTCCATTTCACAGCGTAGGTGGACCTAGTGGAGGGTTTTCTAGCCTCCACCAGAATCTCGGCCACCTTAGGAGAGACACCAAAACGGGATTGGGCTAGGTCTGCAGGAGCCATGCATGAAGTTGGAGACTTGAGTCCCGGATGGACCAGGGTCCCCTGATCCTGGGTCAGCAATCCTCGAGATAAAGGAAGAGGAGGAACCTCTGAGTATTGTTGTAGAAGAAAGAACCAGATTTGCCTGGGCCAGAAAGGAGCGAACAGAATCATTCTCACTCCTTCCAATGCAAGTTTCTGAGGCACGACGAGGGACCAGAGGAATTGGGGGGAAAAGCATAGATGAATCTGTCCTTCCAGCTTAGAGATAGAGCGTCTCTCCAGAAAGCGCCTCGCTCTGGAGCGAGCAAAAGGTTGGAAGCTTTGCGTTTTGGGAAGAGGCGAACAGGTCTATCTGAGGAGTCCCCCAAATCTGAAAGATGCTTTTTAGAACTTTTTGGTCCAGTTCCCACTCGTGTGGCAGAGCCGAAGAACGACTTAGCTTGTCTGCCAGGACATTGTCGACTCCTGGAACCTGGATCGCCATGAGGTGAAGGTTGTGAAGCTTTGCCCATTCCCAAACCCTCATCGCTTCCCTGCACAGCGGGTAGGACAGAGTCCCTCCCTGCTTGTTGATGTACCACACCATGCACATGTCTGTTTGGACAGCTAGGTGACCGGGAAGGATGTACTGGTAAAGGGCCTGGAGAGCATACAGCACTGCTCGTAGCTCGAGCACACTGATGTGGAGAGCTAACTCCAATCTGGACCATAACCCCTGGGTTCGGTGAGGACCCAGATGGACTCCCCAACCTTCGCCTGATGCGTCCGTGGTCAGAGTCTGGGTGGGGGGAGGATGAAAGAAGGGGACCCCCCCCCCCGGAACAGGTTCTCTCGAACCATCCACCACTGCAAGTCTCTTGTCATCGGCGAGGAGATCAGCACCAGATGATCTAGGTAGTCTACAAGTTGATCCCACTGCGAGTGGAGAGTCCACTGAGAGATCCTCATGTGGAGGTGCGCACGCAGAACCGTTGGGATGGCAGCCGCCATAAGCCCCAGAAGATGGAGCACCGACCTCGCTGGAACCTTCCTGCGTTCCAAAAGAAGGAAAATCTGGGACTGGAGGGAGGCCCCCCTGTCAGAAGGCAGGAAGGCCCTGCACACTGTCGTATCGAGGATTGCCCCGATGAACTGGAGTCCCTGGGAAGGGTCCAGATGAGGCTTGAAATGGTTGACGGTGATACCCAGACCAGTGAAAACCTGCTGGGTGAGGCCGCCAGGAGCCAATCGTCCAGGTAGGGAAAAACCTGAACTCCCAAAGTATGCAGGTGGGCCGCTACCACCGCCAGGCATTTGGTAAAAACTCGGGGAGCCGAGGAAAGACCAAAAGGGAGCGCTCGGAATTGGTAATGGTCCCCCTGGAACGCAAACCTGAGGTACTTTCGGTGCGAGGGGCGAATGGGGATGTGCAGGTATGCATCCTGCATATCCAGTGCACAAAGTCATTGGCCCGGCCGGAGAAGGGGCAAGAGGGTTTGAAGGGAGAGCATCCTGAACTTTTTGTATTCCACATAGAAGTTCAGGAGCTGAGATCAAGAATAGGTCTGAGATCTCCAGTCTTCTTTGGTACAAGAAAGAAATGGGACTAGTAACCCGTCCCGTGAAGGTGAGGGGGGACGGGTTCTATGGCCTGCTTCGCGAGGAGAGCAGATATTTCTTCCCTGACCAAAGGAAGATGGTCCCTTGAGTAAGAGGACTTCAGAGGGGGGTGGCGTGGAGGTTTCTGCAGAAACTCTATGGAGTGCCCCTCTGCTATGATCTGAAGCATGCATGAATCCGATGTTATCCTCTCCCAACCCGGAAGGTGGAGGGAGAATCTCCCTCCTACCGGTTCCTCCGGGGAGTCCGGAGGCTGTGGGAGAGGGAAGGAGTCAGGTGGTGTGAGGCAGCGCCGTGGCGGGGGCCTGGCAGCTGTGGGGGCCCGACGTTTAGTGGCCCGCCTTCCCTGGAGTTTCGCTCGAGGGCGGCTGAGTCTGCGAAAAGGACGGCGCTGCAGGGGATGGGGACGGTACATGGACTCCACAGATTTGAGGGCCATCCCCTTCTCCTGCAAGTCTGTGATGATGTCCTTGACATCATCACTGAAAAGCACGGAAGCTCTGAAAGGTGCTTCTTGAATTGCTGACTGCACCTCCAGGACCAGACCTGACACACAGAGCCATGCGTGACGCCGAAGACTTACGGCGAACGCAGAGCTCCGTCCTGCGGTGTCCACTGCATTGTAGGTCGTCCTCAGAATGTGACAACTGGCCGAACGAGCAGAACGGACAAGGTCAGCTAACTCCTGCTTGACTTGGGAGTCAGGCAAGGAGTCAATCTTAGATTCCGCCTGGGTAAGGACAGCCTTCTGGTAATCCCCCATATGTGCCACATAATTTAGGGCCCTGATCCCCAGTGTGGAAGAAGCATACATCTTCCTTCCATACTGATCCACAAGGCGAGATTCCTTATCCGGGGGATACTAGCTCAAATGTTTCGGGTGTGCTGACCGGCTGTGAGCGGTGCTAATCACAGAGTCTGCACGGGGGTGAGAGTCTAGAAAGTCTACACCCTCCGGAGCCTGGTATAGCCTGTTGGACTTCCAAGGAAGTGGGGCTAAAGCCGACGGTTGTTTCCAAATGGTGGAAACAAGGTGGGCATTGGACAGAGAGCGAGGGTCGTCATCTTTCTCGGAGCATCCGTTGAGGAATCAAAGGAAAGGAAGCGGAGGAAGGAGGATAATAATAATAATAATAATAATAATAATAATAATAATAATATTGAAGCAGAGTAAGACCTCTAGCTAGTCTAGGGGAGGAACGGGTTCCCTTTGGGGGAGATCCCTGGACGCTGGTTCTTGCTCTCTCTGGATCCCGAGGGAGAGCCTGGAACCGGAGGCGGAGAGGAGGTGCCGCCTGGGCGCGACAGGAGCCAGAGGTGGCACCGTCACTGTGAGGTGGCTCTCGACTTCCTTGGTGAGCTGAGCCTTGGCCTCAGCCCACCAGGAGGCCAGAGTCTCCTGAAGATCCACCGGCGGCCTGGGGTGCGGTGGAGGAGGAGAGGGATAGTTGTATGGATGATATCCATAAGGTGAGTATCCGTAACCCGGCTGCGGGAATACTGGAGCTGGGTACTGCGGTGGTGGAGTCTGCGCCGGGTACTGCGGCGCAGGATACTGTGGACCCGGGTAAACCGGCATTGGATAGGACAGCGGAAACCCAGGTACCGGAAGAGCTGCTGGAGCAGACGGCCCAGTAGGGAACTCCACGGGCGGATCAACCGTGATAGGCCCGCGGGGTGGAGGGCCAGAGAGGAGAGGAGAGGAATATCCCCCACTGGTGGAGGGGCTGGCGTCGGAAACTGTCAGCGGGGCCGGCGTCAGATCCGGTTCTGTAGGAGGATCTGACGGCGGAAAAGCATCCCGAGCATCACCTGGGGACGGAGAAGAGAAGTCTCTGGGTCAGGCAGTGGGGGGGACTCTGGCTCCCCGGACAGCAGCGAAGGCTGCGGAGAACCTGGAACGACAGACAAAGGGGTCTGTCGTAGGCTCCGATGCCCGGCGCACATCGTAGGAGCAGACGTGCGACTTAGGGGCCGAATCCCAGCGGATGCCAGAGGAGCTGGCGTCCAACTTAGGAGGTCACTCGGAGGCGGGCCGAGGGTGGGAAGCGGCCCGGTCCGAGGGGGACACGGTCGTGCGCCGCCCCGGAGGGTCGGGTGTCTTAGCGGCCTTCTCCCGGCAGACAGAGGAGCAGACGTCTGGCTTATGGGAGGCGCCCAGACCAGTAGGGCCGCGAAGCCTGGCGGTAGTACTAGGGCAGAAGCCTCCTTGTTTGCTAGAGGCACCCGGCGGGCTCGAACGCGAACCCGACGGGCGGGCCGACGCCTCCTCCAAAGCCTTGGAGGCTGCTGTTGGGCAATCTCCTGGAGGGAACGTTACCTTAGCCGAGGCTCCAGCCGGAGTCGCGGAAGAGGAGGCCTTCTCCCGGTGCCTTTCTTTGTCCCGCTTCTTGTGTCCTTCTGGGGAGGTAGACGCCTGCCTAAGCTTCTTCAACTCCTTCTCCATTGCGGACATCATCTTTTTAAGGAGATGGGCTTCCAGAGACTGCTGGCGTCGTCTGCGGGTGGCCGCGTTGAAATGCAGGCAATGCGGGCACTTGTCGACCGCGGGTCGGGGCCTAAACCAAAAAGGCAGAGGGAGTGAGTCTTTGTGAGGCAGTTGGGCGCTGCACGAGTATTTTTTGAAGGGGACGACAAACAGACGTTCACCTGATGAATAAATTGCAAAATACTGATACTGTCGGTAAAAAAAACCGGCCAAAGCAACAGGGCTGAAGCACGAAGAAGTTCACTGCGAGAGCTGCAGAGCCGACGGTGGAAAGAACTGAAGGCGGGTATCCGGACCAGCCCTTATACCGACGTCGGTCACCTGACGTGGGGGCAGCCCCTGCCAGGGACTGCTAGCTAGAGATTTTTCCATGGGGTCCTGCCGCCTGCAGTCCTATATGTAATTACCTACTGCAAGAGCCCTCTCGAAGTAAGATTTAAGCATTTCAAAAAAAAAAAAAAAAAAGATAGAAATCTACCATATTAAAAGTTTATAAAAAGCCAAAAATATTAAGGTCATCTGATCGCCAAACACTACTTTGGTAACTGCAGGCAGCTGTAGCAATATTACTCATGCAAAATATCACTACCCGAAAAAGAACATTCCAACCTTTTCAAATATAGCCAACAATTTCATTGCTTAGTACTGCTAATAAAAATTAATTTAATGTTATGATTCAAAGTCTGTTCACATGACAGGACAGTACTGTGGCTCCCAATTATATCCATAAAGGTCACAATATTAAATTCTACCTGGGTAATCCTTGACAAATCCCTTGTACAAGTCAGCAAGCTGATTTGGGGTGATGTATCTGCTAGGATTGTCTGGGGATTTGAAGTCCAGGTCGTATTTCCCATCCCTGTAGAACTCAGAGGCTGCTACATCCATTCCGATGACTATCTGGTCTGTGTAGCCAGCTTTGCTGATAGCAGTCTTCAGCAGTTCCAAAGCTGCAAGGTAGTTTTACAATAGTGTTAAGAAAACTAGTTCTATCTTTGCACAACTGTTACACTTCACAGTATGAAGGACATCACATTACCACTATTACTAGGACATATTTTCTCCCACTCGCCAGCCCTGATGATCACCGCGATATCCTTCCTCTGGATGGGAAACTAGCTGGGCTGCTTGCCAAGCAAAGTTTGAAGGATACCGGAACCGTCATTTTCACCTGTTAATATTAAAGTGAAACTGATCCCATAGGTTTGCAGAACAGAAGCAGCAGTTCTGTTAATGTGACTTTTACCTTGAAGGGGAACAGCCAGCACTAAGAGCCACACACAAGCATAGGGCTAGTCTGAATTTCCACTTTGTGTACAAAGACTAACTTGTCCCATCTTAACATTTCCACCGTTCCACCTGCATATGCCCCAGCACTTACAATCAGTCTTTGCACCCCTAGCACCTTACCTGTCTATTCCCTCGACAAGGTCCCCTGGCTGCACTGTCTCCTGCACTCACCCCCCAAGATCTCCACTCCTGCCCCTAACCCCCCAACCCCTCCCTTGTCTTGCTCTAGCTCAAGTCTTTGTACTGGCTATTACATGTCTGTAAGTCAATGACTATATGTTTAACTAAAAATGATGACTGTTGCACACGCTGACATGGAACCTTTGTAAAAGAGCCTCGGCTCAAAGGTATTGTAATCCTAGACTGAAATAAATAAAAAATAAACTTGGTTGCATCAGACTGATTCTGCTGCCTTACATGCTATCATTTTCTAAACTACAAATCCCCAAATCCTCTGCAGCTGGTAGAGCAGGGCTGGAGCATCAACCTTCAGTGCATGGTAATATTTTCTAAGTTCTGATCTTTTGTTTGTTGGTCCTGCTGTCCTCCCTGGGCAACATACAGTCACAGGGGACTTTACTGATTGGAGCTTATAAAAGCGCCAACATGCACAGCATGCTATTAATCTCCCACTGCTGCAAGCCTCCTTAGAGATCAGCTGCAGGGATTACGGTATTTGTAGTTACAGAACATGGCGGCAGAATCAGTCAGATTCTGCTATCTACTGTAAACAGAAATAAATATTTTTGCGCACAAAGTGCAAACAGAGGGTTTTAGTGCAGGCTTTTCCCCTTTAAGATATGACGAGCAATGCTGTTTCTCCACATTTTAAGAATGTACACAAAACTCTTGCATTTTGAAATCTCAGATTTACAGCCATGATAGCATGTACACGTGAGGACATCACTTGAAGCGAGACTGCTGGCAAGTATATACAGAAAGCCTATGTACACAGTGTAATAATGTCAATATTTGGCACCATAATGGACATTCCCATACCAAGAGGTACTAAATGTAGGAGCAGTTGGCAACTTTTGATCAGAAGTGTGTCAAACCATCAGCACACATTTAATTGTAGAAGAAATTCAGCAATTTTTTTTTTTTTGTTTGTTTTTTTTAAAGTGGTAGGCGTCAGTTTGGCTCAGTTGGTAAAATGTTATCTGCCTCAGAGTCAGAAGATCATATGTTCTAGGCTCATAAATGCTGGCATCGGACTGCTGCATACAGGGATGCTGTACTGTCGGTGTGCAGTCTTTCAGATGAAACAGTAGGTCAAAGTCCTGTCTGCCTTCTGTGAAGTTAAGTTCCCAAGGCACTTCTTGAAAAGTTGGAGAATCCCCGCCCCAAACACACACACAAAAAAAAGAGCAGCTTAATCTGGTTCAACATTAGCTGGTTTGCATCTAAACCCCCGACGAGGTTGAAAATACTGTTTTCTTGTCCTCCTTTCCAAGTCAATGAAAACAAGTACCACTAGATAGCCAAATGGAAGAATACATGTTGGCTATAAAAAGATGATACTGCCTTTTTATATTCAATAAGAGTCTAGGCTCCCTTACTGAACCAACTGCAGTAAAGTAATTTCAAGCAGCAGTACTACTAAACAAAAAGTGTGCTTTGACAGTTTATTCCCTGTGCTCGGCTGATCATATACCTGGTACTCTTTCCAGCCAGCACTGTACTATCACAGAGTAATTTGCTCAGTTATCCTCTGCTTTTTTTGTTTTGTTTGTTTTACACATTTGTCACCAAGCATGTTGCACTGGAACCCCCTCTGCGGCCAACTGCAAATCTGTACGACTTGCAGGGACATCGGGAATGGTCAGCATGATGCGACCTGAAGGAAAAGTGCAGCTGAAAATGAGTCCGTCGCCATATTTATTGTAGCACCACAACATTTCAAATATCTAAAAAACTAAAGGACTGAAAAATATTTACAGGTATGAAAATTGGAACTTTGGCCGCATGCTTATAGCCAAAAAGCTGAATTTTGATAGAACACTTCCTGATTTGGTAGTACTGCTGCTTTAAAGGAAAGTTAAGAGCACCTAGCAGGCGCAAGTGTGCGAGTCAAAGGCAAGGGGTGGAGGATCTTCTTACAACAACAGTTTTCTTGCAACCAGAGTCAGTAAAGGAGCACAGACGCACTTATTCAGCCACTGTTAATTACGGCTTTGCCCTTAAGTTTACCTAGCACCTTTGCCACGGGTGCACATCATACCTCCAAAGTTTAAGTTTAAAAAAAATACTGTTCAATACTGTATAAACCAGCTTTATTTTGTGGTGATTGACAAAACCTTTAGTAACCATTTCTTGCAATGGTTCAAAATAGTTGGAAGGCAGAGACTAAACCTCCCAGCTGACATCCCGATTCACCACAAAGGGTGTGCTTGAGCTGTATAGGAGAGCCAGTATTATTGAAGAGCTTCCAAAAACTGAATCTGCATAATTATTTTAGCTGCAAGCCAAGGTATTAGCTTAATACGCAAGATAATAGTAAACATTCTCATGATTGCACTGTTCATGGTTCTGACTGCTGCTACAAGTGTGGTTTTTATGTGGAGTAAAGAAAATGTGTCCAAGTGATTCAAGACCAAGTATTCCCAGTTTTAAATCCCCAACAGTAACTGGTTCACTATTAGCACTTCCGCCCCCTTCTCCGTACAACTGGGATGAACTAGGACATCACTCATCTCAGCTGGGCTATCCTGGGTAATTTGTAACTTGACACCATCAGTGTCACAGGGGGCCCAGCACTTTGTAGGCACTTACTGTAGCTGGCAGACAATCTTGGCAACTGCATCAGGTAAAGTGATTTTACAGTTACGGAGCTAAATAAAACCAGACTCGCTAGAACTCAAGAATGAGCTGGCTCATCACTCGCCAGCCAAGTAACATCTGCTACATACCACAGCACTGGTCACTCCCTCAAGACAGGCATGAGCTTACAGTTTCTCAAGCGTAACCCAAAAGAAAACAGTTAAGAAACTGAACTGGATTTTACTTGCAAATTAATTTTGGCTAAACCAGCAAAATTAGAAGTTAAGCAGATCGGGACAAGTGGCAAACTATTTGGCAGTTTTGATGCTAACAAAATTAGCACAGTAATCCTAGAATGTAGTGGGAGCAGTTTTTGTAGTAATCTGCTTGCTTATAAAGCATCTAGGGTTTATCCTGTGTCAAAAAAAAAAAAATTTTGTTTGATGGCACTTACCTCCTACCCCCCAAAAGTTGAATTAAGTTTTTCCCCGCTATTCAAATTCACTGCTGCAGTTTTGCCTGTAGATTTGGCTTCCTGTGCTTTAGCCAGGGTGCACAAATACAAGTTGGTGGGAGGCAAAGTCAGGAGGGACACAAGGAAGTACTGTAGTCCAGATTATGTTTGCTTCCCTTATAGTTTGCTGGACCAGCTGCAGACACTTGTTCACAGCTGACGATGTTCACTATGTGCTACTGTTTTTACAATATGGTATTAATGGCAATATCTTTCAGAAATGTTCGCTTACTTTTTAAAAGTCGCAAACATAGCAAAAATAAGTGAACATTTTCTGGACTACAGTACTAAGCAGCTAGTGGCCAAGCAGTACAGTGTTTGCCTAGCAGTATGATCAATGCTAAACACTAGATTCAAGGTGCAGGTAGTGGCGTGTGAAAATGTATTTATATGTATAGAGAGAGAGATATATATATATAGATATATATAGATATCTATATATATATATCTCTCTATCTATATCTATATATCTATCTATATCTCTAACACACACACACACACACACACACACACACACACACACGTACGTGTATGAATGATACGCAACCTACTGGAAATATTGTCGATATTTTTTGTCGCCACTCGTGATGTTATTGGGTCAACTGGCACGAGAAAGTACAGTTACGCAAGAACTTGCCGTAACAGTAGATCTTCAAGAACAGCTCTTGCAGCAGGTTACACCATTAGGACTGAAGCCTTCAGGCGCCAGGACCCCACATAAATTTTCTAGCTAGCAGTCTCCAGTGGGGACTGCCTCAGACTTCGGTCCCGCCCCTGATGTCAGGCGTAGTACATAAGGAGGTGGTCCCCCACAATCCCCAGTTCTCCCACCAGAGACTCCCGGCCGCTGGATGACATCAGAAGAGGAGACAGAGGATCCGCCACTAGATGGCCAAGACTAAAAAAGAACTTCCCATCCCTTAAGATGGATGTTTGGCTACTACCTACCTCCACAAAAGGAATGGTGGGCGGGACGGTACCTGCTGCAAGAGCTGTTCTCAAAGATCTGTTACGGTAAGTTCTTGCATAACTGTACTATCTTACTTCGAGATACAGCTCTTGCAGCAGGTTACACCATTAGGTCTGATTCCCAAGCAATAGTGGCAATCTTATGCCACAGGGAGGAGGAAAGGTAGGGATCGCAACCCTACTCGAGCCTAAGACAGAAGTCCCTGAAAGACGGCTAGACCGAACCCTGCTCTTCGCCTCGATGCAATGTCCAGGCTGTAATGCCTGATAAAAGTATGCACCGAGCTCCAAGTGGCTGCAGCGCAAATAGCTGAGGTGGAAACATTCCTCAACGCCGCAAAGGAAGTGGCCACTCCTCTCGTGGAATGACCCTTAACCACGCCTGGTAAGGGTTTATTGTGCTTATAACAGAAAGATATGAGCCACCTCGAGAGAGACTGTTTAGAAACAGGAGCCCCTTTCATTCCAACAGAAAATGAGATAAACAGTTGATCCGACTTTCGGAAATTGTTTGGTTCTGGTCAGATAATATTTGAGGCACCTGTGTACATCATGGGTGTGTAGAAGGGCTTCTCCTCGGTTGGTGTACTTTGGGAAACACTGGTAAGTCGATATCCTGATTAAGGGCGAGGGCTGAAACCACCTTAGGCAGAAACTTTGGGTTTGTCCTCCGGGATACCCTATCCTGATGGAAAATTAAATACGGTTCTTTGCACATCAGTGCATGCAATTCGGAAATCCTTCTTGCCGAAGTAACTACAACTAAAAACAACGTTTTCCACGACAGAAAATGTAGCTCGCAATTCTGCGGCTGGTTCAAAAGGTGGCAGCATAAGCTGCTCCAGGACGAAGGGCAAGTCCCAAGGAGGAATCGGATCCTTGATAGGCGGCCTAAGGTGGAGTACTCCCCTTAAAAAGGCACGAGTAGTGTCCAACTGGGCTACCATCCGATGGCCTATGGGGGTATGGCAAACCGAAATTGCGCAAAGGTGCACCTTTATCGAGGAGTAAGCCAGTCCGGACTGAAAGAGTGAAAAGCAGGTAATCCAGAACCAGCTTTTCGGGACATTCTAATGGCGAGAAGCCGTGCGCTTGAGCCCACTAGCAAAATCTACGCCATTTCATGGCGTACGTTGCGTGGGTTGCCGGTTTTCTGACGGCAGAGAGCACATCTGCCACTTCTAGCAAGACTCCGTATCGCAACATGGCTATGTCTCTAGCAGCCAAGCGTGCAGGTTCAAAGAACGCAAGTCCGGATGGACTAATGAACCCTCCTCCTGAGACAGCAGATGGGAGCTGATTGGCAAAGGAAGTGGAGGTTCCCGGGATAGCTGATGCAGGAGCGGGAACCAAATTTGTCTGGGCCAGAAAGGCGCTATCAAAATGAGCGTCGCCTGCTCCCTGCGAAGTTTTAAGAGGAGACTCTGGATCAACGGGAAAGGAGGGAAGGTATAGAGGAATCTGCCCACCCAGGAGAGGGACAACGCGTCTCACCAGAAAACACCAGGCCCTGGATCTAGCGAGCAAAAACAGGGCAGTTTTGCATTGGATGGGGACGTGAAAAGGTCTAACTTTGGAGTGCCCCATCTGTGAAACAGATCCTCTGCCACCTCCTGCAGAAGTTCCCACTCTTGGACTCTGGCCTGAGAGCGACTCAGGCTGTCTGCAACGGTATTGTCCAATCCGGGGACGTGTACTGCAGTTAGGTTTGCGCCGTGCTGCACTACTCATTCCCATACTCTCATGGCCTCCCTGCAGAGCGGGTAGGAGTGAGTGCCTCCTTGTTTGAGGTAATACATCACCGCAATATTGTCTGTTTGCAACAGGAGAGTACCCGGTGGAATCTGACTGGAAGGCTTGCAGAGTGTAAAGAACCGCCCTCATCTCCAAAATGTTGATGTGGAGATGAGATTCCTGGGCTGTCCATGTGCCCCGAGACCTCACCCCGTCTAGGTGTGCTCCCCACCCGATCCCTGAGGCGTCTGTGGAGGGAGTCACAGTCTGAGACGGTGCTACAAAGGGAACCCCCGCAGAGAGGTTTCCCGGATCTAGCCACCACTGCCAATCCCGAATCGCGGCATTCGTGATTCGAATTGGCTGCTGCAGATGGTCTTGCCTTTGGTCCCATTGCACCCTTAGCATCCACTGAATTACCCGCATGTGGAGCCTTGCCATCGGGACTGTTGCAATGGCCGCAGCCATGTGTCCGAGCAGGTGTAGGACCAACCTGGCCGGGGCCGTCTTCCTCACCGACAGGTCCCTGATAAGGGATCTGATGTGTTCCGCTCGGTCCGCGGGAAGAAAAGCCTTCCCTCTGACAGTGTCCAGAACTGCCCCTATAAACTGCAGTTTCTGGGACGGTACCAGGAGTGACTTCTCGTAGTTGATGAGAATACCCAGTGACTGAAAAATGGCCTGGGTACGATGAATGGCCGTCATCAGTGCCTCCTTGGAGGGAGCCATGAGAAGCCAGTCGTCCAGGTACGGGAACACGTAGTGGCCCTGTCTCCTCAGAGATGCCGCTACGACCGCCATGCACTTCATGAAGACACGAGGTGCCGATGACAGTCCGAAGGGAAGTGCTCGGAACTGATGGCGGCGGCTCTGAAACTCAAAGCGCAGGAACCTCCTGTGCGTTTGAGCAATTGGGATATACAGGTAGGCGTCCTGCATGTCTAACGATGCTAAAAAGGCGTCCCGCTTCAGCATGGGGATTAGGCCCGGAAGGGTCACCATGCGGAAGTGTTTGTAGACGACCGACAGATTGAGGTCGCTGAGGTCCAGAATTGGATGGAGGTCCCCCGTTTTCTCTGGAACCAGGAAGTGGGAATAATAGCCTAACCCTCTCTGGTTCTCTGGAACGTGCTCTAAGGCTTCTTTCTCCAGAAGTGCGAGCATTTCCTGCCGTTTAAGCAGGGCGTGCTGACCCGAATAGCGGGAAAGCAGGGGAGGCCTTGTAGGTGGGCTGCCTACGAATTCTATATAGTGGCTTCTTTCGACCAACTGCAGCACCCACCTGTCTGTGGTGACAGACTACCACCCTGGCAGGTGACGTGCAATGCGACTCCCGACCTTCATTTCCCGTTGATCCTGAGGAGGAGCGGGGGCCCGGAAGGAGTCATGCGGTGGCAGTGTTAGATCCCGCAGGTTGGGCCGACTTTGCAACTCGGTGGCCCCTGCCTGGGGATGACTTGGCCTGGGCTTTTCGAGTAAAGGAGCCCCTCTGCTGTTGGCCGAACGCGGTTGTTGCCTTTGTGTCTGGCCACGAAAACGGCTCTGGTTCCTACGAAAGGAACTAGGTCGAGATCTGTACATGGCCTGGACAGATCTAACTACCTTCCCTGCGTCCTGAAGTCTGGTGATCACCTTCTCAGAGGCTTCACCAAAAAGGACTTCGCCGTAGTAAGGGACGTCCAGAATGTTCTTCTGGACGTCCAGGGTAGAACTGGAGACGCGGAGCCAAGAGTGTCTCCGGAGACACGCCTGAGGCTGCAGCTCTGGCCGAAGAGTCCACAGAATCGTATGCGGCTCTGAGCACCTGGGTCCCCACATCCGAACCCGTATGGAGGAGATTTAAAAGCTCCTCCTTTTGACCACCGTCAGGCACCTTTTCAACCAGGTCCTGTCCCTGCTCCCACAGTGCGTTCTGGAATTGCACCATGTGGGTGAGGTAATTTAGAGACCTGATGGCGCAAGTCGCAGCCGCGTACATGTGCCTACCCAGGACATCCAACTGCTTGGATTCCAGATCCGGCGGCTGTGTGCTCAAGTGCTGAGGTCTCAGACCGGTCATGCGAGGCCATGATGACCAGGGAATCAGCCAGAGGATGGTTCGCCAGATACTGGTCCTCCCTCGGGGCCTTGTATAGGCGGTCAGCCTTCTTCGGCACTGCCAGAGTCAGATGCGGATGCTTCCATGCAGCCTTGGTGACGTCCGCAAAAGTGTCCATCAAGGGTGGCACTACCACAGGCTTTGGGTCTTTCTGCCAAAGGTAGCGGGCAAGGCGCTGTCTCTCGGGGTCCAGTTCAGCATCCCACCCCATATTCTCCTGAATGGGCCTCATGATCTCAGCGAACGAGGTATCATCCAGAGGAGACCTGAGAAGGTCGTGTGGGTCTGGGGAGGGAATGCTGATGGGAGAAGGAGATCTGGAGCACCCTGAGGTGTCAGATCTAGAGTCCTCCGCGGACAAGGTGTACCGGCGTCATCTGGGTCTCTTAGGGCTGGATGACCCTGAAGTGGATCTTGAGGGAGGTCTATCTGAGGATCTACCCCTAGGAGGAGGCGTTGGCTCCTTGGGGGTTGGTGACCGTCCTACAGGCCCCTTGGGTGGAGGAGGGGGCGTAGGCATTGAAGGAGTAGGTGGAGGCAGAGCCGAAGTAGGAGGAGGGTGTGTGGCGACCACATCCTTCCTGATGGTGTCCCACCAGAAGGTGAAGAGCTCCTTCACCTCTGCCAAATTCAGGCCTGACAGGCCGCGTACCGATGGCCTGTCGCTGGGGTCAGGCATCGGGTCCCCGGGGGTCTCCCACTCCGGGGAGGGTTCCCGTGGGAGCCCGACGGTTCTGGAGTTGCCCGCCTGGTCCTCTGGCTGAGTGGTGTCCTCCTCCGATGATACCTTCCGACCGACGTCGGTAGGCGACGGTGGTGCGGTCCTCCCCTCTGGGGTAGCCGGCGTCTGTCCCCTGGCAGACGCCCTGGGAGGCGAATGTCTGGCCGGCGACGGGTGACTTGCTGTAGTCGGCTCCTGGGAGTGCCTGTGATGCTTGGCAGACGTCGGGTCCGGCGTCCATTTTAGGGATGTCAGGTCCTTAGTCTTACGCGGGACCGGGTCCGATCCATGCGGAGGCTGGGACACCGACCTGGCGGAGTCCTGACGGCGGGAAGAAGACTTGTGGCGCTCCCCAGACTTGGACGAGGCCTTAGGAGTGGATGAAGCTGATGGCCTGGAAGTCTTGATAGGCTGCAGGGAGGAGGAGCCGCTGGAGGATCTGACCTGAACCGGGGGGGGGAGGCAGAGACTGAGCCCTGGAGGGAGAGCAGTCCGACTGCGAGCCGGAGCTTCGGGAGTCCGAAACCCTTGACGGGGACCTGGGCCTTTCCTTCTCCCGGTGTTTGTGGGTCTTCCCCGACGACTCGCCCCGAGGAAGGTTCCCTATCCATGGCCTTGAGTTTCTCCTCCAAGAGAAACGCTTGAAGTGCCTTCTGGCGGCAGATCCTGGTGCGACTATTGAAGCCCTGGCAGAAGGAGCAGGCCTTGGTGTCGTGTTCTGGGCCTAGACAACGCACGCAGGCCGAGTGAGGATCCTTGAAAGGAATCTGTTTGCCGCAGGCACACTTCGATGGGTGACCTTCCAGACAGGTGTTTGGAGAGGACATCAGATGAATCCAAGTTTGTATGAGAAGAAAGAAGAGAACATAGCGGTTCCTAGTCGTTGCATGCCAGAAAGTGACTGAGAGGCCGATGCTTGCGACGTCGATGGCGGGAAAAGAACTGGGGATTGTGGGGGGACCGCCTCCTTATGTACTACGCCTGACGGGGGCGGGACCGACGTCGAGGCGGTTCCCGCTGAAGATTGCTAACTAGAAAATTTCCATGGGGTCCTGGCGCCCGACAGCTTCAGTCCTAATGGTGTAACCTGCTGCAAGAGCTGTATCTTGAAGTAAGATCAAAATATAACAATATTTCCAGTGGGGGTTATGTATTCCATTTATGCCATACCTCCAAAAAGTGAAAAAAGTAAATTGCCATTTTTTGCAGATTATAAAAAAAATCTAAAAGAAAAACCACTCAATTTGTAGGTATTTTTGTCCTGATCAACTTTTTTCACAAAGTAACATGCTACTACTTCTCATTTTAAAGTTATATGCATTTATTTGTTGCAAAAAGTGAAAAAAATTGAATTATAAAAAACTAAAAAGGTATACATCAATGAAACACCACTCATTTTGTAGATATTTTTGTGGTGAACAACTTTCACGCTCGTAGTACCATGCATTCTTTTTTCATTTAAGTTATTCACGTTTGTTTGTCGAAAAAGTACGTATGTATATGCACGTATATATCTACATACACACATACATATACACACACATATACACTATATATGTAGCTGTAAATATATACATGCATATATATATCTCTATCTAAAACACACACACACACACACACACACTCACACACACACTATATACCCAGTGTTTAAAGTGTACCTATGTTCTGCGGCAGGACCTCATACTTTCTGTGGCAGAACTGCTGATTCTGCGGTAGATAAACTGTGGCTAAACAGCATACCTTCAAAGGGATCAAGTCTTACTTAACCCTTTCACTGCCTTTGTGCAACCACTCTGCTACACTGAAAGTGGAACAGCAGGTCATTTAACAGTATGTAGTCTTATAAATGGTAAACAGCAGTAACCCAAACCTGGCACAGCCATGGGCATCAGTGTTCTTTTAATGAATTTTCCCTCCCACCCCGAATTTGAAGGCTCATCTGTTCTGGAAATTGATGGCCTTTGCTTTCTCCTAGGTTATAATCAGAGGAGGACATACACACTTCACTGAAACTACACAGAAGGCAAAACTTGCTTGATTTCTTCTGGTTTATATTTACAGCTGGATATAAAGAGAGACTCCAACTTGAAGGCCCCGCCCCCCCCATTTTGACCAATATTTTTAAATTATTTTTGTAAACTAGGAATACTCCAACTGCCTTGCAACAAACATGTTGAGTGCAGTGTACAAATCTGTGTTTTAGGGGTGGGTGAAAATAGTCTTCCCATAATAGTGAAGGAGGGTGTAACTTGCAGTGTCTGTAGGATTTGTTAACTCCTGATTTTTCTTTTGGGGGACACACTGAAAAGTGCAAGCAAGTTATTCTTAAGCTGGAGTAACCTTGGTTAGCATGTTCTCTTCTCGCAACTCGGGGTGGTGGTGGTCTTCAGTCAGTGACCCTCATTTCACTTATGTTATAGCAGCAATCAAACTCTCCATTCCGATTTTTCTTCCACACCTATTTGCTCCACTTCTAGTATACCCTGGTCCCCAACTCTGCTGCAGCTGGGCAACTCAACCCTCCTTAAGAATTGAGCTTGATGCAGCCTCTTAGGCTGCAGGTTCAGATTTGCCAAGAAATTAGTCGCACACTTGCAGGTACAGAACTGCAGCCCACAAATCAAAACTGATAGATGTACACCAGTGGGGACAGAGTCCTCTGCTCAGTCTGCTGCCAGCCGTATGTTTCTGCAATCAGCTCCTCCTCAGATACCAGTCACCACACTGAGATCAGTTCCACCTCCACGGGCACCACTGAATCTTCTCACATTTTGACTACAGCTTGACTTCCAGTTCTTCCTTCCAAATTCATCTTCCAGGGATTCAGCATGCACCATGAGCAGCCTCACAATGAAAAATTAACATGGCTGAGCTACCCACATAGCAGCAAATCATAACTGCCGTGGACCTAATCAAGCTCTGCTACTATTGAGTCAGTAGCCCCCCCCCCCAAAACACACACACACACGTGGCTGGAAGGAGTTATGTAACAAGAGCCAGCACAAGTTAAGATGCCATGCAGCCATTAGCATTTTGGCTTTGTAGTGGACAGCATCAGTTTGCTGCCCCTTCTAATGAGCAAGTGTGCCATGGCATACTTAACACATCAATAGCTGTGCCATTGCCTTGTGTGATTACACAGCTAGCATTTCTGCAGCAGAGTGGCTGGTTTTCCTGATCTCTGCGGTCAGCCCTGATTTCTGTGGCCACTGCTTCAACCGCAGAAAACATGGGGCCCAGAGATAGATAGACATACACACACGCATGTATGGAGGGCATGGAGAAGTAACAGGAATCTCTGATGGACTGTATAACTTTAGATGGGCATGTCACTCCTAGTAGCTGGGATCCTTGGGCAGACTGGATGGATCATTTTCTGCCTGTAAACTTCAGTGTAACCCATATAAGATTGCACTCAATTCCTGGTGGAAATGCGCTCTAGATTTGCACTGTTTAAATTTTTTTTTTTTTTTTTTTTTTAAACAAAACAAGCTCCCCACCCCAAGAGTTCAATATTCAATTAAAATGCTGTAAACTGACAAAGTTAAGGAGATCTATGCATTTAAAACTGAGCACATTTGCATCTCGCTAGACTAGAGACTTCTCAAATTGCTTTTTCAGCCTTCTGCTGTTTCAGCAACTGTAAGACGCCAGGTCAGAGTTCCTAACATGCCAGTCCACTTATACAGTACTATATTCCACAGCTAAATTAGGAAATCAGCTGTTTCCCTTGATAATCTGTCAGGGGAAAAGACTGGTCCTAAAGAACTCTTCTGTTTACTTACAAACACCAGTACCAGTTTAACAGCGGGGGGCACACATGAAAATAATGCAATCTAAAAGTCAAAAGAAACCATTACCTGCATACTTTGGCATTCCCTGAAAAAGTTAATTTATTCCTAGTTCCAATGAAGTATTTCTTTGTGATGTGAGCCTGGAATGCTGGGAGCTGGCAGGGGGAAGGAGCACTACACATGGCAAAGGATGCTCGCCATCAGGGTGGAAACATAGCATGCTCTGCGGTTATGCCACTAGCTGGGTGACCAGGAATGGCGATGCAATGCAAGCAGAATCTGGGAAGGGGTGACAGCAGCTGGCTCAGTGGATGCTGCAGAGCCAGTGGATTTGGGATTTGTGCAGGGGGTGGGAAGCACAAAATTAAGGTGGAAAAGCCTTTGTGTGAGCAGCTTGGGAGAGGGGCGATTAAACATACCTCTCAGGGATAAACAAGGTGAACAGCAAAGACCTATTTATAGGGAACAGAGATGCAGTTACTAGGGGACATGACTGCAGGTCGGGGCAAGTTCAAGAGAAACGTGAGAAAGTTCTACTTCAGACAATAGCAGAAAAATGAACAGACTGCCACTGAAAGGGGCGAGGGCAGCTATACTTAACGGGTTTAACACGGTTTGGACAAGGCAAGGGGACTCAGTCCCCAAGCGGGGGGAGGGCAGGTTTTGCAGGGTGACTGAGTGGGGAGAGAGGAGAGGGCACAGACCAACAGTATAGTCAGGTTGGTTGGGCGAGGTAAAGGGCAGACCTTACGTCTCCTATCAAATTCTAGGTTTCTGTGATATACAGGTGAAATATTGGGGCTTTGCATATCTTACAATAAGAGATCACCATTTATATAGCGCTTTTCATACACACTATCACAAAGTGCTTTATAAGCAATGCTAGACTGGTACTAAAGTGACAATATGTAGTGGCGGCAATACTGCACATCACTCACACAGCCTGGACAACTGCATAATCCAGTTTTTATGGGAAGAGGAATGTTGGCCAGGACACTGGGAATGTCCTACTCTTTGCGAAGAGTGCCCTGGGTTCTTTTACTTCCATCTGGACACCCACCAGGATGGGTAGAAGGGGCCTTGGTTTTAATGTCTTATCCGAAGAACGTCACATCCCAGCAGTACAGCACCTCCATCATACTGCACTCTGATGCCAGTGTGTTTTTTTTGGTACGAGTCCAATCCTGGTGTGGGACAAGAACCCACAACCTTCTGGTCCAGAGGTGAATGTGCTACCAACTGAGCCACACTGACACTAGAAGTGCAATAATATATGGACTTTGGATTAGGTGCGAGAGCTGCACCCCATATTTTTGCTGCATCATGTGATCGTCCTTGGGGTCAGCTCCTGCTCTGCAAGCAAATTTTGTTGACCGCCATCTGCTGTAACAACTTTGACTTTCTCTTTTGTATTTAAACAATGGAGAGATTCCATTCTACCAAGTTTTGTATTGCTCTAACCCCTCCTAACCTAGACGCAAAACAGACCTCTAAGTACACATAAATGGCATGGATTTGTTCCCCTGCTGGTTTTCCATGCTACATACCTTACAGGATATGTACTGCCCTCCATCCCTGAGGACCAAGTGCCTCTCGTACAAACTAGGGTTTTTAAACTGTTTAAATGGCTTAGAAGTTTTGTATACAATACTGTAGCACGGTTAAAACCATAGAAGTGAGGGTAGGGGAGCCACTGGGGTCCAGCAACCATAGCTTCTTTTGGTCAGGACTGTGCCTCGGGACCAGAATGCCCTTATCAAAAACAAGTTCTACACTTCAGAAGAGCAGATGTCAACTGGATGAAGGCGCTGGTCCCAGACAAAACTGATAAGGGTGGGCAGCATCAAGGGTGTAGAGGAAAATTAGGGGGCAAACAAGGAGACAATTCAGGGCAACAAGGTCATGCACGAGAATTGTCACAAAATGAGACAGGTACACGAAATCAATATGGTTCTCAGAAAGGATCAGAGAACATAAGAGGACAGCAGATGGAGATCCATCTAGTCTGCCCGTGAATCCTACCCCTGCCCTTACAGGTCGCTTGTTTTGCTTTTACTGTAGTGTCTGTCCCATGCGGGTTTAAATTCATTCACTGTCTTTGCTGCAACCACCTCTGGGGGAAAGGCTGTTCCATGGGTCCATCACCCTCTCCGTAAAAAAGTACCGACATTTCTGAGCCTTATCGCTCTCAGGCGTAGGTTGTGCCCTCTAGTACGTGCCCCTTTGTTGGCCTGGAAGAGGTCGTCTGCCTGAACTGTGATTATACCTTTGATGAAGATCATGCCCCCCTTCCCCTTCTCTGTTTCAGGGAGTACAAGTTCAAGTCCAAGAGCCTAGATTCATATGGCTTGTGATGGAGGCCCTGCACCATCGTAGTGGCCCTTCTCTGAATAGTCTCCAAGTGCTTGTCCTTTAGGTGGGGCCTCCAGAACTGGACACAGTATTCCAGGTGTGGCCTCGCCAAGGATCTATACAGTGGGATGCTTACTTCTCGTCTTCTGCTCATAATTCCCTTGCCTATGCATCAGAGGATACTGCTTGGCTTTTGTGCTGTTTTTGCATAGTTTCCCAACTTTAAGGTTGTCTGATGTGATTATGCCCAAGTCCTTTTCAGCTTGGTCACCTCTAGTGTATGCCCATCTAGGATATACCAATTTCCTGGGTTCCGTTTACTCAGATGCATCACTTTGCATTTTAGCATTGAATCCAACTGGCCAGTCTTTGGGCCACTGTTCCAAGTCTTAAGATATCTAACATACTTGAGGCTCCCTCTGGAGTATCCACCCTATTACAAAGTATTGCATCATCTGCGAACATGCAGACTTTACCCTCTAAACCGTCAGCAATGTTACTGATGAATATGTTGAAGAGGACTGGAGCCAGCACCGACCAGAGGCACTCCGCTGGTCACATGACCCTCTTTGGACATGGCACAGTTCACAGTGATCTTCAGAGTCCTAGCTTGCAGCTAGTGTGCAATCCGGCTTATCTTATGACCAATGCCTGTGTGTTCAAGTTTGATTAGCCTCCTGTGTGGGACGGTGTCAAAGGCTTTGCTTAAGTTCAGGTATACCACGTCCACTGCCCACTGTCCTAGTCACCCAACTGAACATGATCAGGTTAGTCTGGCATAATCTGCCTGCGGTGAACCAGTGTTTAGGGTTAAGTTTTCCTGCCCTCTCTAGGAAGTTTACTATCCGCTCCTTAAAGGAGTGTCTCCATTTTACCCACCACGGAGGTCAAGCTGACCAGGTAGCAGTTACCCGACTCCTCCCTGCTGCCATTTTTGTGCAACGACACCACTGTTGCCCTCTTCCATCTTGGGGCACCCTACCGCTTTCTGGCGATTTATTACACAATTCTGCCAATGGTGTGGCCAATTCCTCTCTAAGCTCTCAATATTCTTGGGCGAATTCAGTCTGGTCCCATAGCTTTGTCAGTCTTCAATTTCTCCAGTTCTTTCAGCACCCTTTCTCTTGTGAAGGGACTTGTGTCTGCACCCTCTGTAGGGTGCTCTTACGTTTAGTGTTGGCCCACAACCATTTTGTTCATTTGTGAAGACTGAACAAAAGAATGCATTAAGTGCTTCAGCTTTGTCTGTTTCCACTAGCCAGCCCTTGCTTGTTATTATTTTGACCATCCCCCCCTTTGTTCTTCCTTTTTTCACCGATATCTGAAAAAGGTGTTGTCCCCCTCAACTCAAGTGCTACTGTTTCCTCAATTTGAGCTTTTGCCAATCTGATAGCTCCCTATCAACTTCCCTCCGTCTCCTCGACCCGCTTAAAGGTTTTCTTCTTTTCCCCATCTTTGGTGCTACCTCATAGAAAACCAGATAGAGTTACTCTTCCTTTCTGATTTACCCATTAGCCGTGTACAATCCGGAGTTACTCTGTTCAATGAGCCTTTTATAGACTTCAAGCAAGCTTCTACATCCCCTGTGGTGCTGTTTCCTAACAAGGCAAAATATCTGGGGGCGACTGATGCCAAAGGGAAGCACTGAGCAGTGCAGGAAAGTGGCGGCTAAGGCAAACAAAATGTTTGGCTGTACTGCCAGGGCATAACATTCAGGAGAAGGGAGGTTTTACTTACCCTGTACACCTCACTGGTGAGGCCGCATCTGAAGCATTGCAGGCAGTTCTCGCGCCCCTGCCTGAAAAAGGACAGCACACTGCTGGAAAGAGTCCAGAGAAGGGCAACGAGGATGATTAGTGGTCTGGAGTGGGTGTCGTATTAGGACGATAGACCTGGAGAGCTGAACATGTACTCACTGGAGGACAGAAGGGATAGGAAGGATATGCTAGAGACCTTCAAATACCTGAAGGGGTTTAACAGAGGAAATAAGGAGGGTCTGCTCAAGCTGAGGGAGGAGGGGACTATAAGAGGCCATAGTCTAAGGTTAGCCGGGGTGTACAGAGGGGAGGAGGCATTATTTCATGGATAGGGTGGTGGTGCCCTGGAAGGCACTGCCAGATCATCTGGTAAAATTGGGAACTGTGGAAGGTTTCAAGAAGGGCTGGGACAGGCACAGGGGCACGGTTCGAGGTATAACCACCAGGGGTGTACATGGTGGGAAGTGGATGGGAGGGGTGAAATAATTGGGGGGGTGGGTAGAGCAGCTACTGGGCAGTACCAGGGAGCAGAGTCAGGCAAACAAGATGACAACTACATACATACGCACACACCACGCCTAAAACTCAATGTTAATTGTATGTGACTCCCATTAGTCGACATGGACCAAGTCCTGATTTACATGGTTTGCAATTTTACTAGGACCCAGAAAATATCCCAACCACGCAATTCAACAGTAGGAGTGCAATGTCAGTCTGTCAATGCTTTGGCTGAAGTGAAGGTCATCTAGTCATTTTCTTCCAATAATTAAATCCATAGCTACCTTCTTTGTTTTCCAAGATGTTTGGAGCAAAGCCGCCCTCATCTCCAACATTAGTAGCATCTTTTCCATATTTGTCCTTGATCACACTCTTCAGGTTATGGTAGACCTCAGCACCAATACGCATGGCTTCCTTGAAAGTGTGCGCACCTACAGGCAGGATCATAAACTCCTGCATCGCCAACTTGTTACCAGCATGGGAGCCACCGATGATTACATTAAAGGCCTTTAAGGGAAAAAAATTAACAGAGAAAAGAAATAATCAGTATACACTGCACACAGGCTTTTGTAAATGCAAGCTTCTTGTGTGAGATGAGACCAAGTCAAGGTCAAAGTTAGATGAAGTTATCGTTCAGTTCTGTTCAACTATTCTTGAAAATAGAATTGTATTTCTTGCACTCGTTTGCTCTGAATATCTCAATGTATCGTTTATATTTTGACCTGTTCCAACTATGTACTTCACTGATTTGTATCCTCCCGGGTTGTGCCTGAAAATAGGCATCCTTATGCCTAATGTACTCACCCCGTTACCAACAGCAAATAAATAAAAGTGCAAAACCCATGAGGCTGGGAATTTTTGCTGATCAGCAAGAACAGACAGATTCAATTTAAGTAAAAACAAAAACTGATCAAACTGACTGAACATAAACAGTCACGAGCCCAGGCGTTTCTAGGTTAAAAAAAGACTTCCTCAGGGGGCGTAGCCTATGTTTTGATGGTGTCACCTATATGTAGTGTCAAAGTCATGTGGCCACAGAATCCATTACCTCGAAGTGTTGGGGCTTGCAACACTGCAGTTGGTTTGCCTGACCCATATTTGGTGCTTTATTTCTGCTTAAACTGACTCAATTGTACAGTACATTGTACTGGCATCAACAGCACGTTGGATGTTAGATTGATGCTCGAATAACAAAAATGCCGCGACTCTGGTATTACCAGGGTCTCTACAATTGTTTGAGTGCTCCCTTTATAGCCCATACCAACTGCCAGCATATAGCAGCTAATGTGACAGGATATTTAAATGTGCATGTACCAAATAAAATGGCTGATGGAAAAACGTTCTTGAAATGAACATTTGAAACAATGAGAAATATCAGGCTCCACCTTAATGGGCCTAACAGCAGCACAAGTGCTGCTGACTAGTGGTTGCGAGCAGACTATCGGGATGCCAAGGGTTATAGTAAGTTCCCACCCAGACACCCTCCCCCAGCGGTGTGTCATCGAGATTAGTCCTCTAGGGAGGTTGCATGCAAGTTGAGATAAAAGCTCTCTACCATGCAACCATAGTCCTAATATATGGTTTTCAAATTCAAAGTTTATCAATTTTCAAAGATAAGCATACAGGAAACAGGCGAAATACTTGCAGACAGGGTACACAATGTCTCCCCCCACTCCCCACCCCTTGGCACCACACTAGAAACATTACGATGTGGTGAGCTGCAAAAGCTCCACCCTGTAGCCGGAGTTCTAAGGGTCACAATGTGTATAATGCATGTAGTTTGTCCCATTCGGCTTTGTGGTTTTTACCCCAATGAAAGATGCTGCCAATCATCCTGTGTTAATATTAAACAATTCTTGCAAACATTCAGTATATGATAAATCCAAATCATCCATCCAGTGGCTGAATCATAGAAACCTAGAATTTGATGGCAGATAAGGACCGCTTGGCCCACCCAGTCTGCCCATTTCCCTACCTAATGGATAAGCTGCAGATCCTAGTTAACCAGCAGCCTACTTCTTCCTGCCCCCACCCCCTAGAATTGCCTTATGACTGTGCCATGCATGCTTGAATTCCACCACTGTTTTGACTCCACAACCTCCTCCAGGAAGGCAGTTCCATGCATCCACAACCCTCTCTGTGAAAAATACTTCCTTAAATTACCTCTGAGCCCCCCCATCTTCAAATTGTGCCTCTTTGTTCTTGCACACCCTTTTTGAAAGATGCTACCCTCTTGACTTTGTTGATTCCCTTGAGGTACTTGAAAGTTTCTATCATGTCCCTCTCTCCCTCCTTTCCTCAAGGCTATACATATTAAGCTCCTTAAGTCTCTCTTCATATGTCTTCTGCTGCAGACCCTGCACCATTTTAGTTGCCCTCCTCTGGACAGCTTCCATCCTGTCTATCTGGAGATTGGGTCTCCAGAACTGCATGAGTACTCCAGATGGGGTCTCACCAGCTGTCTGACAGAGGATAACAACTTCCTGTTTCTACTGCAGATGCCTCTCCCTATGCATCCCAGTATCCCCCAGCCTTCCTTGCTGCCCTCTCACATTGCTTGCCCACCTTTAGGTCATCTGATATAACTACCCCAGGTCCCTTTCCATTTTGTTGTTAGTATCTCACCCCCCATTGTGTACTCTTCCCCTGGGTTTTTGTTTCCCAGGTGCATTACCTTGCACTTCTTAGCATTGAATCTAAGTTGCCATACATTTGACCATTCCTCTAACCTTGCCGAGTCCCTTCTCATCCTTTCCACCCCACCTTGTGCATCAACTCTGTTGCAGATCTCTGCCATCTGCAAAGAGACTTTTCCTTCCAGACCCTCTGCAATGTCGCTTATTAAGACACTGAAGAGGACCGGTCCTAATACTGAACCCTGTGGTACCCCACTAGTAACCCCCCTTTCTTCAGAGTGGACTCCATTTACTATTACTCTCTGTCCTATTCTCCAGCCAATTCTTTACCCAGGCTATATCTTGGGACCCACTCCCAGGCTGGCTAACTTGTATATTAATCTTTTGTGTAGGACTGTGTCAAATGCCTTGCTAAAGTCTAGGAAGCTTTAACAGAGGGATATCAAAGCCATGATGCATTTCCGCTCCTTAATGGGGATGCCACTGTAGTCCCCTATTAAGCAGACCTCAGGGGTGAACAGACCATCTAGCCCTAGGAGGGGGATCAGCCTGCTGTTGTATATGGCCCCAAAGATGCTAAACCCTGGGGCAGTCACAAAATAAGTGGAACACGGAGCCCTCTGCCACTTTGCAACCGACACATTGGGCGAGTTAGAGGTCCCCATCTTGCACAGTTGGACTGGGGAAAGATACAGGTCATTGAGAAAATACAGTTGCAAAACGCACAACCGATCCCAAGTTATACATTTATGGGAGTGCCTGCCACTGTGTAACTGTTTTGGGGAACAACGCAGACCAGTATGGAGGGATCCCCTCAAACTCTGGGAAATACTTTAGGGTATAGTTGAGCATAAATCTTAGAGACTGCATGGGGGGCAGAAGCCAGTTGATGCAACACTTGGAAGAATTCAAGTCTAATACATGGTTTTCATTAGAGTACCACTTCAGGCAGACAGCCGAGATATGCTCTCTGCCCTAGAATGTCAATAATTTATTACTATAGTCTAGGTTTATCATGCCCCCTGCCTCTAGCCTATCTTCGCTGGTCCCCTGGCCCCAACCCCATCTTCTCTAGGGACTTATCCACTGCCTGTACCCATGGCTTACACCCCACGGCACAGCTCTTCCATCAGGGTTGGGGAGGGGGCCCCGCTCCTCTGTCCAGGCAACAGAAGCCTGCACTAGTAAAGTGGTGCCACAGTTGATGGCGCAGAACCTGCAAGCCTCAGCTGGAGTCCTTCTTCCCGGCTAGGGTGTTTTTCTGCAGTGTTACTCCAGGCCAGAGATGCAGGTGTGCCAAGGGAACCAAGGGGCACGCACATAGTGTGCGTAGTGCACCAGCCTCCGCTTGCTTCTTCCCTCCCTAGCGTCCTTCGCTGCACTGCCACCCTTGATCACCCAGGTAGCCGTCTTGCAGCCTGCAGCGAGGATGGCAACCCTCGCTCTCCAGAAGACTGCGCCCAAGGGGATGCTCAATCCTGCTCGCCCCCTCCCCCCCCGGCTCCAGATGTCCCAGGCTCGTTCCTGAACCTGGATTGCAGATGTTGCGAGCAGTAGTGGTATCACTGCACTGACAAGCTGGCGAACGTCAAGTCTGACCCAGAGTAATGATTACCCCATCAACTGGCCTCAACTGCCAGTTCAATTAGCAGTAAAGACCAGAAGGCTTGAAATAATTCTAATACAAGTAAATTTAGTGAAGAATAATAAATAATGTCAAACATTCTAAAGAAGTTTTTATAAACTATATTACAGTGAAGTACGATTATGAGTGCTCAGAGAACTGGCACTGAAACTGAACTCCTGGCTCGGCCAGCCAATAGCTGCCATCATGGAGGCGCTTCAGGAATTGATGCTCTCAGTGTCTAAGAGTTACCCCAAAAGAGTAAGCAGAAGCCACCACTGGATGCTTAAAGTAATCAAGGCAAACTGGAAGGGGCGGGGGGGGTGAGCTAGTTAAAACACAATGATGTCCACAAGTCTTCGATTCAGTCTTCCAGAGGATGTCCCCAATGTTTTGCCAAATTGTTTGCTTCAAGGGAATTTTAATGTTTTAATCTTTAAAGAGGCACTGTCAGCTTTTCCCTTTGATTTGTGCTTAATTTCCATCAGACAATCTACAAGCACATAATTGTAAGTTGGTGACTGTAGAATGCCTCCGAATAAAGCCAAAAGTAAGCAACTTACCAATTTCATGATTTAAACACTATTCACATTACTGGCGTCCAATTTTAAACCTCCGTACCCCAGAAGCCATTTACATGAAGAATGCACATCTACTGGGACGGCGGTCCCGACCAACACATTTAACATCGGTATGCCAAAAATATTAAATCCATAACAGACGGGTATGCTAAATCGTTCAATGTGATTGTAAATAAAAACTGAGGACTCGTTCCAGCGTAAAATACTTTAAAGCTGGTGCCCAACCCGATGCATACACAGTAGTGGCTTGGAAAAGATCCTGCATGTGTGAGAATGTGCCGTGACTGCTATGTGCAGGATTTGGGCACCAGCTTTCAAATATTACCTGGAAACGAATACTGATTTTTGTTACAATCACGATGAAAATTTAACATCCACAATGCGCAATATTTTTGGCATACAATGTTAAAATGTGCTAGTCCGGACATCAATCAACAAATCTTGGCGTTCGGAGGGAATAACTTCGCGCAAACCGAGGGCATGTGTGTGAATAGTGTTCATCGTGGTATTAGCTACCTCTGATTTTGTTGGGAATTTCTGAGGTAACTTTAATTGCTCAATAAACGTATCAATGGAAACTGAGCAACGAAGGAAAAAGCTGACACTCGCGCTAAAATTTAGTAGATTGGATTGTAGAGATTTGCCAATCTAATTGGCACATATGTATTTACTGACAATCTTGCTTACCAGAATGCCTCTAATGTGTTAAAGCACTCAACTGTTTAGCCAATGTATTTCATCATAATCTTTCATAAGCATTTCTACCTGTACAACCTTCTGCAATGTCCATGAGACGATACACTGGAAGGAATGAGACCCTTAAAGATTTGAATATTACAGCACAACAGTGCTATTAGAAGCAATGAAAAGGGATTGCCTGTAGCGGAACGTTTTAAACATGACCATACAGGGGTGTCAGATTTTTGGGGGGGTTAGAACTGGTAGAGCGACCAAATATCGAATAGGTTAGTAAAAAGTTAAATAAAAAATTATATCCCTGAGGAAGCCAACAATATGGTGTTTTGATTAGGTCTTATTTTTCCTTTGTATTTTTGCCTCTATTTTAAATGTTGATATTTGTGCACAAGTGTACATGTTCTGTTTATACTGGTACATGTTTTACTGCTTCAATAAATCTAATTGACAAAAACAATTTGGTGAAACATTGGAGTAATCTGAAAAAATAAAATAAAAATTCGAGACTGTGGGCATTCAGTTTTGTTCCAAGAGGTACCCGTCCCCAAATTTGTACTGTTTTCAATAGCTTCCTACTACCGGGTAGGTTCTGAAAGACTGTAGGATAGCACAGCTAGTTCATATACATAAGGGAGAATACGGAGGAAACTACAGACAGTTTGTTTCACCTTCATAGCAGGTAAACTAATGGTGACGCTGCTAGTCAGAGGACTTGGTGGACTACATGGACAGAAATGAGATCCAGAGTAGTAATCAGCATAGCTTCAGGAGAGGGAAGACTTATCAGATCAACCAGACAGTATTTTTTGACTAGATACTAGGTCAAGGGATGGGGAACAAGCAGTGGATTTGCTCTACTGGGACTATCACACAGATGGTTGTGGAGTAAGTTAGATGATCTGAGGCTCTGAACTGCGAAGGATTTAGTTTGATGGGTGGCAAGCTGGTGGTGGTGGGGAGGCCACAGAGGGTGGCAGTGAACAGGGTCAAATCAGGTCACGAGTGGGGTGCTGCAAGGTTCAGTGCTGGGTCTGGCTCTTTTCAGTATGTTCCGTGACCTAGTAAAAAGGAACACAAGGCAAGATGAGTCTCTTGTGGTGTGGCAAAGTAGGCAGTGAGGAAGGTGTTGGGGAGCTGCTTAGAGACCTGGAAAGATTAGAAAGGTGATCCAAAGTTTGGCAGTTAAAGTGTAATGCCCCAAACTGCAAGGTAATGTATAAAGGAACAAGAACCCCATGAAGAATATTGGACAGTAGGTGTAGACTGGAAGCTGGCAAGGGGGAGATTCAGAAGGGATTTTCGTTAGACAACAACTGAGCCATGAACAGCACTCTAGAGGGGGTGGATGAACGAACCATTAAAGGCTTCAAATGTGTCTGGGACAGGGTGAATGCTTAATAGTTTCATATTTGGGGGAGAGAGAGAGAAGCAGTGGGGGGGGGGGGAAGTGAAAGCAACAATTCTGACTAGACATTAGGTCGTGGGAAAAGATAGGATAAAACAGAGGCCCCACTCCCCCATCATAGCTTGGTGCCAGAGCAAACTGGTACCTCTTTGCCAGCTGGACAAGCCAAGCATTATCCCAGACCAGCTGTGCCTGTCATCTAGACAGTGTGGCAGTGCCACCCCTCCCTTACCTAGTAGCATCTGTACTCTAAACCACACACATGCAGACTACACCCTGTGGGGCAGCCTACTCCCCCCCCCCCGGCCTTCCACAGGTGTTACCATAACTCAGCACCAGCCTCCCAGCTGGTAGCATAGCACCGATGCACAGCAGCACTACCCAACCTCCCCTGTGCACCAGCCAGCTCCACAGTCCACTCTGAACTTGGGTTACCGGGGCTGGGCTACGTAGCAGCCCCAATCTGTTCTTCGATGTCAAGAACTCACTTAAAACTCACATTAGATAACTACTAACAAAGCTCTGAATGCATACATTTTCAGAGAAGTCAAATTATGCAGAAACTTATACAAATTCTTATTAGAATTTTGTTTTAAATTATTTTGAAGCCAATACCATGACTAATATTGGTGTTTTGAAGAACACAATGGCAATATTTACATATGAAGTCATAAAAATGGTCTACATGTATAATATTAGATTGATAGAGTAATTTTCACATAACCCAGTAAATCAACCAAAACTTACAGGAACAGGCAGGATGACATTCTCATTTCCAGCGAGGTCAGCAATATGACGGTACAGGGGAACACCCTTCTCTGCAGCACCAGCTTTGCAAACGGCCAAAGAAACTCCAAGAATGGCATTGGCACCAAATTTAGATTTGTTCTCTGAAACGAATAGATTTTCACAGTCAAGACTATTTATATAGAAAGATTCTGTCAGAGGCTTGGCAGAGGACACCAGAAGGAAGGAGTGCTGTGTGACTGGACTTCTCTACTGGGACCTTTAATTTAGGGTATAAAAAAAACACAAACAAAAAAAAACCACAAACCAAAACAAAAAAATTAATGCGTTTGTCTCAGTTAGCTGAAGTGGTTGTCCAAACAGTTATCTAGGTGTAAATCTCAGGTGGCTGAAGGGGCTTGACTGCTGTGCAGTTTAAATTACTTGTAGAAAGATCTAGTAAGTAGGGGGAGTGGCTTAGCTAGAAGGAAACTAGATACAAACACTGCCATAGAAAGGTTCTGTCAGAAGCTTGGCAGAGGACACCACCAGGAGGGAGTGCTGTGTGACTGGACTTCTCTACTGGGACTAAAGAAGTAGAATTTATCTACTCTCTACGTTCTTCTAAAAAACTATATTGCCCACCTTCCCTCCCCTCCAACCTCTCACACAGAGCTAGTTCTATTTTTATAAGCACAGGATTTGACTGACAACAGGAAGTGAGTGATCAGAGCCACCAGACGCACCATCCTAGAAGGGCAAGAGTAGCTCTTCGGCCCCCTCTAGCTGCTGGAGGTCTGTCTCTAAGCAAGTAAGGGGTCTACTGAGAAATATAGGATCTTCTTGTATCAGAAGATGACAATCAGGAGCTTAAAGGGCACAGAGGCAGTAAGTAAGTAGAGAAGGAAAAAATAAAAACAGAGGAAAGACTAAGGATTCCAAACAACAGTGAAGGGGCCAGAAATAAGACATGATGGGAGTGGTGCAGTGCAGTGGCTGTGGAGCAGCAGTCTTCCGGGAGACGTTTTGGAGGATGCAGTGTTGTCCCATCTGCAGGCACCTCTCTGGGCCGAGGTTCCTCATCTCCAGGTTGAGTGGGCCAGGATTTGTGGGACCTCCTCTTCCATCCAGGGACCACTGTGGCCACTGCCGTTGCCTCAGAGATTGCCAAGAAAGGGGAGCAGTTGGACCACAGTGGGCTCAAGGAGGGTGAGGCTGGTGGGAGAGAAGCGCATCCCTCCAGTTGTACCTCTCCACAATTCCTGCGCCGTTCTGGTGAAGTGTGTTTCCTCTATGGAGGCAATGGTGCAGAGCTCAGGGATTTGGCTTCACTGGGGACTGGGGGGTCCACCTGGAGTAATGCAAGCCTATACTGGCATGATGGGCTGCATCTGTCCAGGAGGGGAACCAGGATCCTAGGCGATAGGTTTAAATGCTTCATTGGCAAGTATTTAAACTAGCAAAGGAGAGGCACTGAAAGAAGCAGGAAACTTAGCCCCCAAAGGTCACGTAGTAAAGTGCAGTAAACACCAACATAGAGAGGTGTCGATAAAGAGAAGGGCAGGGGTAAATGGAGAAAGTGACAAAGGCAAGAAGGACAGGGATAGGGCCAAAAGGAGTAAGGCCATCAGGAAATGTAGGATATGAGTACCAATGCCCGTAGCCTGGGCAACAAGCTCCCTGAACTGGTGGCCTTGATGGAAGAGGGATGCCAGGATATCGTAGCAGTCGCAGAACCATGGTACACAGAGAACCATGACTGGGATGTTAACATACCAGGGTACATAACCTACAGGAGAGACAGGGAGGGGAGAAGAGGGGGAGGAGTAGCTCTCTATGTAAAGGAAGGGATAAAAGCAACTGAACAAAAAAAAAGTAAACAGGGAGGAGGAGGCGGCACTGTGGGTCACCTTGGAGACTGGAAATGGCACCACAATCCGCACAGTGGTTGTATACAGACACTCAGGTCAGGGGGAGGGAATGGACAAGGATATGACAGAAGGCATTCTTAGGATGGCAGAGAAATACAGGTTACTCACCTGTAACAGGAGTTCTAGGAATGGTATATGTTGTTCATCCACACTCATTGGCAGGTATCCTTGCCGCTTTAAATCTTGCCGGAAGGTCTTCAAGCTTGCTCCTCCCACCCACCCGGGTGGTATAACTCTCGGCTCCGCCCCATGACGCCAGATCTGGCCCGCTGGAAGCTCAGGTTGTGCGTCGCTGCCGGGAGGTCGGGAGGGAATGGTAGGGATGAACAATACATACCATTCCTAGAACTCCTGTTACAGGTGAGTAACCTGTATTTCTAGGGACATGATATGTTGTTCATCCACACTCATTGGCAGACTCCTAGCAGTTCTCCGGGAGGAGGGAGGCAAGACGCACACCCCAATACTTACTTGGGAAAGAGAGACTGAGAACCGAGGCCCCAAAACCAGCATCCTGGCGTGACTCAAGGTCGATGTGGTAGTGGGTAATGAAGGTGTTTGCTGACTTCCAGGTAGCAGCCCTGCAGATTTCTGGATAGGGACGTCCCTGGAAGCAGCCACCGTTGCAGCAGTATGGCGGGTAGAATGAGCTCTTATCCTCTGGGAGGCTCCATGCCCGCCAACTTATAGCAGAGATCTATGCAGGAGGTTACCCACCTGCTTATCGTCCGCTTGGCTGCAGGTCTGCCAGATGCGGCTTCAGCGAGGGTGACAAACAGCTGAAGAACCTCTCCCGAATTTTCAGCTGTGGCGCCTTTATAATAAGCGAGCGCCTCTTCTAGGGTCCAGAGTATGGAGCCTATATTCGGCCTCCGAGGTGTGATTGGGGTAGAACACCGCAGAGTCAACACTGGTTAAGGTGAAACTCAGCACCACCTTCGGAAGGAATTTCGGTGGGGGCGCAGGACAACCTTGTCCCTGTGGGAAGACCAGGTAAGGAGACTCGATGGAAAGCGCCTGAGCCTCCCATCCTTCTGGCTGACGGGATAGCCACCAAGAAGGCGGTCTTCCACGACAGGTGAGAGAGAGCACACCTGTGCATAGGTTCGAATGGCTTGCCCATGAGCTTTGCCAGTACCAGCAGTAGATCCCACGGAGGTGGGGTTCTCCGACTGGAGGGGAATGTGATCAAGGCCTTGAAAAAGCGCCAGACCACCTTCTCCTGCGCCATCGACTGCTTCCCGGCCCGGCCTGCAAGCAGAGATGGCTGCCAGGTGCACCCTAGGGTCACGACCTAAGCCCTTGACTAGAAAGGGACCATAAATAGTCCAAGATGCTTGCCAAGGAACAGGAGGAAGGGTCCAAGCCTCTGTTCTGACACCAAATGGAAAACCTTTCCATTTGAAGGCATAGCATTTTCTGGTCGACTCTCACGGGACGCCTCAACTACATTGAGGACCTCGCGGAAAGACCCAAGGCCTGGAACTCCCAGCCAGGAACCAGGCCGGCCAGGTGCAGGGATTGAAGGTCCGGATGGAACACCTTCCCTGATTGACTGAGAGCAGGTCCGGCGAGCTGGAAGCTGCCAAGGAGTCCTGGAGCTGAGACCGAGGAGATCTGGTACCAGAACTGGCGAGGCCAGTCTGGGGCTATCAGAATCACCTGCGCCTTGTCCCTCCTCGCTTTGAGAAGCACCTTGTGGATCAAGGAAATGGGGAAAGGCGAAAGAGGCCCGGGGTCCATTGCTCAGAAGGCATCCCCTGCAGCGAGCCCCTGCTGAGGGGGCGGGCATGGAACAGACTCAGCTGCGCTCTCCATGGAGGCAAACAGGTTCACCTGAGGTGTGCCCCAAAGGGAGAACAGATGCTGTACTACCTCCGGGTAGGGAGACCACTCGTGGGATGCAGCCCTATCCGCTCAGGGCATCGGCCAGGGTGTTGGAGGCTCCTGCTACGTGAATGGCTAGAGATCCGCCTCCAGGCTGCGACGAGTGACCAAATGCGGAGAGCTTCCTTGCATAGAAGCATGGAGCGCGTCCCGCCCTGGCGGTTTAGATAGTACATGGTCGTGGTATTGTCCGTCTGGACTCGGACCACTTGACCCCGGAGGAACGGAGCAAAGGCGGTGAGAGCTAGGCGGACCGCTCGGAGCTCCAGCAGGTTGATGTGGCATCGGGACTCCCGCGGGGACCAGAGGCCATGAGCCCGGTGTTCCCCCAGATGGGCACCCCAACCCATCAGAGAGGCATCGGTCGATAGAGAGACCGTCGGCTCGGGGCGGACGAATGGGATGCCCTCCTGCAAATGATCTGGAACGGTCCACCACTGGAGAGCGTTCCACATCTCCTGTGTCACCGACACAAGCTGGTCCAAGGGATCGCAGCTGCCAGACCACTGGCTGGCCAGTCCCCACTGAAGGGGACGATGTTCCAGCGGCCCAACGGACCACGCTGGTGCAGGCCGCCATGAGACCCAGGAGGCGCAGGGAAGTCCCGGCAGGGCGAATTGCCCAACCAGAAATGATCGGGCAAAGGAGGAAAGAACCTCGGCCCTGTCCGCCGAGCCGCGCCTGGCTCAAGAGAGTCGAGCTGCGCCTGATGAATAGAATCACCTGCTTCGCTCGAGTCTCGACTTGGCCTCGCTGATAAGGAGGCCCAGTTGAGAGCAGACCTGGAGGGCCAGATCTCTGACCACCCCTCCTTCCTGAGGGAGCTGCTATCAGCCAGTCGTCCAGGTAAGGGTACACCCGACCCTCGCGTCAAGAGGGAATGCTGTCACCACTGCCATGCATTTGGTGAAGACCCTGGGAGCTGGAGATGTCAAGGGCATGGCTTGAACTCAAGAGAGATCCTTCCGCCGGAAGCTAAGGAATCTCTGGTGAGACGGACGGATAGGGACGTGAAAAACGCCCTGCAAGTCCAGAGAGCAGAACCACACGCTGCTCCAAGGATGGTATTATCTGAGCCAGAGTGACCATCCTGAAGGTTCGAGACCTTAGGAACTTGTTTAGGTCGTGGTAGGTCGAGAATGGGGCGCCAGCCCCGTCCGCTTCGGAACCAGGAAGTACCTGGACACAAACCCTGGGTCTGAAGGAGGGTCCACCACCTCTCTGGAGGAGGGAGAGTGATGTCGGCTCGACGAGCCGCCAGTGAGGCTGGGGATCCCAAGCCCCGAGGGGCGCACGGCTCTGAAGGGTGGTGCCTGCTCAATTCCAGAGGCAGGCCTCTTCCCACCACTCTCCAAGACCCACCTGTCCGTGGTAACAGCGACCAGGCGGAACGGAAGTGCTGGAGCTGCCTCTCACGGGGACCCAGGGGTAAGGTGACGGGATGGGGCGACACCCTCAGCCCGTCACTGGGCAGGCTTGGAGGAGGGACCGCCGAGGGACCTCCTGGGCCCTTCCTCCTGCCTCCTGTTAGAGGAAGCCGCGGTTGGGTTTGGGATGCCAAGGCCGAGCCTGCTGGCCCTGACGCTGCTGGGCCGGGCCAGGGCACAGAAGGACGAAAGGGCTTAGGCTGTGGTTTCATGGCCTTGTCCTTCTGAGCGGAAGAGACCGAGTCCAAGGTGGCATTGGACTCTCGATCCTCTGCAGGTGACCTTCCACCCCAGGGTCAAGAGGTCAGTCCCCAAAAGGGAACATCCGCCAACTTGTGCTGGGTATCCGGCAAAGGTGGATATCCTCAGCCAAGCCCGCCGACGATAGCCACCGCGCCGCCACCGATCTGGCACATGAGTCCCCATATCCAAAGCAGTCTGAGCTGCTGTTTGGCCACTGCCCTGCTCCTGGTCCCGCACCTGCTTAACCGTAGTCTGCAGATCGGCGGAAGATGAGGGATGACCTATCCAGGAGCCCAACAGGGCATGAGAAAATAAGCCATGAGGATCGGCCGAACTGGCCTGACGAAGGCCGAGAGAGGACGCAGCGTAGACTTTTCGCCCGACATAGTCCAATTTCTGGACTCTTGTCAGGAGGTTTGTCCACATCCTCGGCGCTGCCGGCGCTGAGAAAACGCTGTCGGTAACCAACCCCTCAGCAGAGGGGTGTTCAAAACCGACAAGGAACCGGTAGGGACTTCTGGCCATCCTGGCCGAAGGCGCAGGGCAGGAAGCAGGGCGCTGCCAAAGCTCCAGTGCCGGACCCACTATGGCCTCGCCACCGGAAAGGCCTCCGCCGGAGAATCCCTCGTCCAGAATCTCCGTGAGGGGATACCTGGCCTGCTTGGAACGGGTTCGAGCTCCATCCCGTAGACTCGAGATGAGCCAAGCAGTCCTAGGAAGGACGACGGGCTATCGCCCATTGACTGACCTCCTGAAGACTCCAAGTCCAGTCGCTGAGAAAAAGGAGGAATCATCTTCGACTCGAAGAGTCCTCAAGAGCTGCCTCTGGCCTGAGCCACCCTTCACCTGCCGAGGTCGGTCGGGAGTGAGGGTAACTGACAGCCGATGGGTAGACCCTTAGTCGAATCGAGAATCCTTGGTCGGAGCCCCAATTGGTGGCTGTGGAGGCGGAGGTTCCACCGAATCGGTGGAGCAGCTGGTTTTGGCCAACAACCGCCTGGGTATAGGCCTCGGATAAGTCGAGGGGTTGTGTCGGCCGCCCGTGACAGTTACTTAATGGCCGGGAAGGCGACGGGTCGGCTTATTCCCGGCCAGGAGGAGCTGTTGCAACATAAGGTCCTCGCATCGCCGACGCACTTACGCCAAGCCTCCTCATCCGAGGAGGAGGACGAGGACGAGCGGCGACGCCGCCATCGGTGCCGAGACCGAGACCGCCATGACGGGTGGGATCGGGCTGACCGCGAAGAGGTCCGAGACCGAGACCGGAGTCCCGGAATTTCCGAGGTCGGGTGCGGGAGGTGTCGGCCGGAACCGCACTCTTCGCTCGATGGTCCATCCGAGGGCTCCGAACCGAGGCACAGGCGAGCCCACGGATCCTCAACTCCTCCCGGGAACCGGGAGAGGGGAATTCTCGGTTAAAGGCGACAGCCCGTCCAATGGGTCGAGAAAATCTCGACTTCATCGGTGGGAGTCTCGTCAACTGACCTGACGGGACACCGTGAGGCCAGTGGCCGGCCGACGTCTGACCAAGCCGACGGCCGACGGCCCGGGAGAGGGACCTTCCTCCCCAAGAGCGCCGACGGAGGGACTTACCCTGTCCCTTTTTTGACCGAGAATAAGGTCCAGCAGACGAGGCCCTTCCTTAGTGGAGAGGGACAGACAAAGCTCTTAAAAGAAGCCGTCAGAGGAAGAACCCAGAGAGCGGGATAAATGCCGCGCCGAGGAAGATACGCCCGGCGCCTCCTCTTCGAGGGCGACCATCCGCCGAGCTGATCCGCCGAAGCCGCCGCCATGACACCGCCAACCGGGCCTCCTTGACTTCACCGAGGGAACGCTCGGACGGCCCAGTTGCAATCGGGCAGCACGGTCTTCGAGGACGAGGCCGAGAAAGATGAGCACAGGTCGCAAGCCCGCGGGTCGTGCTCAAGGCCTAAGCAGTAGACACACGTGGAGTGTGGATCCGTCCGAGACATCTTCTGCCGCATGGGCATCTCCGAATCTGGGAGTCGATTTGTCCATCGCAGTCAGCGAGGGATAGAAGACTGAAGTCTTTTGCAAAATTTATTTTTAACCGCAAACGGAGAAATAGGAACCAGTCTCAAACGCAGAGCGTTAGGAGGAACCTGAGCTCCAAGCGGTAAGGAAGATCTGGCGTCATGGGGCGGAGCCGAGAGTTATACCACCCAGGTGAGTGGGAGGAGCAAGCTTGAAGACCTTCCGGCAAGATTTAAAGCGGCAAGGATACCTGCCAATGAGTGTGGATGAACAACATATCCATGTCCCTAGAAAGGGGAGATACTGTTGATGGGAGACCTGAATATGCCAGATGTTAACTGGAGCACACTTGCTGCAGCCACATCCAAGAGCAGGACCATTCGATGCCCTACAGGTGGCATGCCTCAGACAGCTAGTTTCAGAACCCACTCGTGAGGGAGCAATCTTAGACCTCGTACTCTCAAATGGGGACAGTGAGAGGGTCTCAGATCTAGAAGTGGGTTGCCATCTGAGAACAAGTGACCAAACAGTGTAGTTCATGTTAAACTCTGCTACAGAGTCAAGCCATACAAAAGTGAGGATACTGGACTTCAGGAGGGCAGACTTTGGCAAGATGGGAGAGTGCCTCAAAAGCACTAGCAAGCAGGCAAGAAGGAGGGGTGGAGCAACAATGAGGAAACGTCAAAACTGCCATCACAGAGGCAACAAGCCTTTGTGTGAAGCAAACAAATCAAAAAGAAAAAGCCACTATGATTCTCAAAAGAGGTGGCGGGGAAAGTCAGGGAGAAAGAGATAGCATTCAGGAAGTATAGGGAAACACAGAAGGAGCAGGACAAAGCTGTACCAGTTAAGGCAGAATGAAGCAGGGAAGGAAGTCAGAATAGCAAAGGCTCAAACTGAGGAAAGGATAGCCAACTCTTAAGAAGGGCGATAAAACCTTTCATAGGTACATCAGGGAGCGTAGAAAGACAAAGGGAGGGATTGAGGCGCTGAACAGAATGAACAGTGGGTGGGCAGAGGGGGATAGTGAAAAAAGCAGGGATACTGAACAAATATTTCTGCTCAGTATTCACAAAAGGAGGGGAGGTGCGTAATCCAATTAACAGAAGCACTCTGGACGTGGGGGGTGGGTCGATCCCAGTCCTTTCACAGAAGGGTTCTGAAAGTACTCCTAAAACTGAAGGTGGACAAAGCAATGGGGCCTGATGGAATTCACCCCAGAATTCTAAAAGAATTAAGGGGAGAACTAGTGAAACCACAGACTACCCTTTTTAACAAATCATGGGAAGATTGTGTGGTACCAAAGGACTGGAGGAAGGCGGATGTGATTCCCCTTCACAGAAGCGGGACCAAGACAGAGGCAGAAAACTACAGACCTGTCAGTTTGACCTCTGTGATAGGGAAAGTGATGGAATTACTTCTGAAGGAAAGAACTGTTGAGTACCTAGAGGCCAGTGGGGCACAGGACCCAAGGTAGCAAGGGATCACAGCGGGAACATAGAAACAGACTGACGGCAGATAAGGACCGCTAGGCCCATCTAGTCTGCCCATTTCCCTACCTACAGGATAGGCCGCAGATCCTATTTAACCAACAGCCTATATCTTCCTGCCCCCCACAAGAATTGCCTTATGTCTGTCCCATGCATTCTTGAATTCTCCCACAGTTTTAGACTCCACAACTCTCCTCAGGAAGGCTGTTCCATGCATCCACTACCTCTCTGTGAAATACTTCCTCACATTGCCCCTGAACCACCCTCCTATCTTTAAATTGTGTCCCCTTGTTCTTGCAAGTCTCTCTTTCTGAAAGATGCTACCTCTTGACTTTGTTGATTCCCTTGAGGTACTTGAAAGTTTCTATCATGTCCCTCTCCTTCTTTCCTCAAGAGTATACATATTAAGCTCCTTTAGTCTCTCCTCATGGCTTCTCTTGCAGACCCTGCACCATTTTAGTTGCTCCTCTGACTGCCTCATCCTGTCTATGTCCTTATGAGATGGGGTCTCCAGAACTGGACATAGTATTCCAGATGGGTCTCACCAACTGTCTGTACAGAGGGATAACAACTTCTGTTTTCTGCTGCTGATGCCTCTCCCTATACATCCCAGTATACCCCGGCCCTCCCTACTGCCTTCTCACATTGCTTGCTAACCTTAAGGTCATCTGATATGATTACCCCAGGTCCCTTTCCTGTTTTGTTGTTGTTACTACCTCCCACCCATTGTGTATTCTTCCCTGGGTTCTTGTTTCCAGGTGCATTATTTTGCACTTTTTGCATTGAATCCTAGCTGCCATACGTCTGACCATTCCTCCAACCTTGCCAAGTCCCTTTTCATCCTTTCCACGCCTCCTTGTGTATCAACCCTGTTGCAGATCTTTGTGTCATCTGCAAAAAGGCATACTTTTCCTTCCAGTCCCTCTGCAATGCCACTGATGAAGACATTAAAAAGGACTGGACCCAATACTGAACCCTGCGGTACCCCACTAGTAACCGCCCTTTCTTCAGAGTGGAATCCATTTACTATTACCTTCTGTGTCCTGTTGTCCAGCCAATGTTTTACCCAGGCTACCACCCTGGGACCCACTCCCAGGCTGGTTAATTTTACTAATAATCTTTTTGTGGGACTGTGTCAAATGCCTTGCTAAGTCTAGGTAGGCCATGTCCACAGCCCTCCCTGGTCTACTACTTTGGTCACCCAGTCAAAGAAATCTATTAGATCTGCCTGACATGACCTTCCCACTGTGAACCCATGCTGCCTTGGATCCTGTGCTCCACTGACCTCTAGGTACTCAACTATTCTTTCCTTCAGAAGTGACTCATCACTTTCCTACCACAGAGGTCAGACTGACAGGTCTGTAGTTTCCGCCTCTGTCTTGGTCCCACTTTGTGAAGGGGAATCACATCCACCTTCCTCCAGTCCTCGGTACCACACCATCCTCCCATGATTTATTAAAAGACTAGCCAGTGGTTTCACTAGTTCCTTCCTTAATTCTTTTAGAATTCTGGGTGAATTCCATCAGGACCCATTGCTTTGTCCACCTTCAGTTTTAGGAGTTCTTGCAGAACCCTTTCTTCTGTGAAAGGACTGGGATCGACTCCTATCAAGAGTGCTTCTGTTAATTGGATTAGGCACTTCCCCTCCTCTTTGTGAATACTGAGCAGAAATATTCGTTCAGTATTCCTGCTTTTTCACTGTCCCCCTCTGCCCACCCACCGTTTATTCTATTCAGCCTCACTATCCCTCCCTTTGTCTTTCTACGCTCGCTGATGTACCTATAAAAGGTTTTATCCCCCTTCTTAACTGAGTTGGCTATCTTTTCCTCAGTTTGGGCCTTTGCTATTCTGACTTCCCTCCCTGCTTCTTTCTGCCTTAACTGGTAGAGCTCTCTGTCCTGCTCCTTCTGTGTTTCCTTATACTTCTGGAATGCTATCTTTTTCTTCCTTTCACAGCCACCTCTCTTGAGAACCATAGTGGCTTTTTCTTTCGTTTTGATTTGTTTATTTGCTTCACACAAAGGCTTGTTGCCTCTGTGATGGCAGTTTTGATAATTCCCCATTGTTGCTCCACACCTCCTTCTAGCCTGTTTGCTAGTGCTTTCTGAGGCACTCCCATCTTGCCAAAGTCAGCCCCTTAAGTCCAGTACCCTCACTTTGTATGGCTTGACTCTGTAGCTGAGTGTAACGTGAACCACACTGTTTGATGGTCACTTGTCCCCAGATGGCAACCCACTTCTAGATCGGAGATCCTCTCACTGCCCCCATTTGAGAGTATGAGGTCTAAGATTGCTCCTCACGAGTGGGTTCCAAACTAGCTGTCTAATGCCTGCCACCTGTAGGGCATCAAGAATGGCTCTCTGTTTGGATGTGGCTGCAGCAAATGTGCTCCAGTTAACATCTGGCATATTCAGGTCTCCCATTAACAGTATCTCCCCTTTCTCTGCCATTTTAAGAATGCCTTCTGTCATATCCTTGTCCATTCCTTCCCCTGACATGGGGGTCTGTACACAACCCCTGTGCGGATTGTGGTGCCCTTTCCAGTCTCCAAGGTGACCCACAGTGCCTCCCTCACTCCTGCTTACTCTTGTTCAGTTGCTTTTATCCCTTCCTTTACATAGAGAGCTACTCCTCCCCCTCTTCTCCCCTGCCGGTCTCTCCTGTAGGTTATGTACCCTGGTATGTTAACATCCCAGTCATGGTTCTCTGTGTACCAGGTTTCTGTGACTGCTACGATATCCAGGCATCCCTCTTCCATTAAGGCCACCAGCTCAGGGAGCTTGTTGCCCAGACTACGGGCATTGGTACTCATTATCCTCCATTTCCGGATGGCCTTACCCTCTTTTGCCCCATCCCTGTCCTTCTTGCCTTTGTCACTTTCTCCATTTACTCCTGCCCTTCTCCCTATCGGACGCTCCATGTTGGTGTTTACACTTACTGCCGTGATTGTTTGTTGGGGCGCGCTAGGATTTTCCTGCTCCTTTCCAGTGCCTCCCCCCTTGGCTAGTTTAAAAGCTTGCCAATGAAGTATTTAAACCTATCACCTAGGATCCTGGTTCCCCTCCCAGACAGATGCAGCCCATCATGCCAGTACAGGCTTGCATCACCAGGTGGACCCCCAGTCCCCAATGAAGCCAAATCCCTGAGCTCCACACCAGTTTTCCAACCACTGATTGAATCCCATGAAATACAGGAACACCCTAGCTCTCCTATGCCATAGATGGGTAGCACCTCAGAGAAGGTTACCGCAGCACTTGACTAAGGCCCTCCCCAATTCCACAACTCTTCCTGCACTTCTAATCCCTCTTAGCCAGGTCATTTGTCCCTAGGTGGACAATGACATCCAGCTCCCTCCCCGTGCAGCTGCTCTGGCAATCCTGAGGATTCGCTCCCTGTCCCTCCAAGCCATGGCGCCAGGCAGGCACCTTACCTCCCTCTCCCTGGTCATGTCAGACGAATCCGATTTCTTTGACTGGGTGACCAAAGTAGTATACCAGGGAGGGGCCACGGACATGGCCTACCTAGACTTTAGCAAGGCATTTGACAGTCCCACACAAAAGATTAATAGTGAAATTAACCAGCCTGGGAGTGGGTCCCAGGGTGGTAGCCTGGGTAAAACATTGGCTGGACAACAGGACACAGAAGGTAATTGTAAATGGAGTCCTCTCTGAAGAAAGAGGGGTTACCAGTGGGGTACTGCAGGGTTCAGTACTGAGTCCAGTCCTTTTTAATGTCTTTATAAGTGACACTGCAGAGAGACTGGAAGGAAAAGTATGCCTCTTTACAGATGAAAGATCTGTAACAGGATTGATACACAAGGAGGCGTGGAAAGGATGAGAAGGGACTTGGTAAGGTTGGAGGAATGGTCAGAAGTATGGCAGCTAGGATTCAATGCAAAGAAGTGCAAAATAATGCACCTGGGAAAAAAAACCCAGAGGAAGATTACACAATTGAGGGGGTAACAACAACAACAAAAAAAGGAAAGGGACCTGGGGGGTAATCATATCAGATGACCTTAAGGTTAGCAAGCAATGTGAGAAGGCAGTAGGGAGAGCTGGGGGTATACTGGGATGCATAGGGAGAGGCATCACCAGCAGAAAACAGGAAGTTGTTATCCCTCTGTACAGACAGTTGGTGAGACCCCATCTGGAGTACTGTGTCCAGTTCTAAAGACCCCATCTCCGCAAGGACAGACGAGATAGAGGCAGTCCAGAGGAGGGCAACTAGAATGGTGCAGGGTCTGCAAGAGAAGCCACATGAGGAGAGACTAAAAGAGCTTAATATGTATACCCTTGAGGAAAGGAGGGAGAGGGGGGACATGATAAAAACGTTTAAGTACCTCAGTGGAATCAACAGTTCAAGAGGGTAGCATCTTTCAGAAAGAGAGACATGCAAGAACAAGGGGACATAATTTAAAGATAGAGGTGGGTGGTTCAGAGGCAATGTGAGGAAGTATTTTTTCACAGAAAGGGTAGTGGATGCATGGAACAGCCTTCCTGAGGAGGTTGTGGGGTCTAAAACTGTGGGAGAATTCAAGAATACATGGGACAGACATAAGGCAATTCTTGTGGGGGTAGGAAGAAATAGGCCGTTGGTTAACTAGGATCTGCGCCTTATCCTGTAGGTAGGGAAATGGGCAGACTAGGTGGGCCAAGCAGTCCTTATCTGCCGTCAAAGTCTGTTTCTATATTATAGAACAGACTTCCGGTAAAGAAAAAAAAACTTCCAAACCCTGCAGACCTAACTACATTTAAACTCCCCTCTCCTTAAAATCAATAGCAATTAAAATTGAGATTAATTCTAACTGCAGTTCTACTACTATTCAGTTCACACCCACATTTCGGAATCTTCCACTTAACACCCTCAGTCACTTGTACACTCTTCAAGCTCAGCCACTACCATAAAACCATGTTCACTTTAAAACAAGACTCTGAAGCAAGACTTTCCAGGGAGACCGGTGGTTGAAATATGAATAATAATTTTATTTATATAGCGCCTTTCGCTATATCAAGGCTGCTGAACAAATTGATTAAAACTTCAACATTCCATACAAAACATCAAAGACCACAAACATTATAAAATACACCATAAAAACATAATAAATTACAATAAAATTTCAAACATATTGCAACACACTAACTTTCCAAGAAGGCCATTCTCCACAAATGAGTTTTCAATTCCTTCTTAAATATCTTCACGAAGGTGCATTCCCATAACCGGCATGGTAGAGAATTCCAAAGAGTGGGTGCAGCATGAGAAAATGCTCTGCTGAATACTAGAAGAACTATGTTTACAAGTAACCTATTTCTAACTATCTTGATTCAGGTTTCACAGGTAGAATCCTAGCAGCTCTCAGAAGATGAGGCAAGGTACATACACCTAATTAGGCTATCAGATTGGAGGACTGAAGACCCAAAAGCAGTATTGTGACAACTGAGCAAGTTATGCTGAATGCGAATCTGTGCGCACCTGACCAGGTAGCAGGAGAGCTGGTGGAGGAAGCCTTCAACCCCATGGGTGGTTTATCCACAGCCAAACTAACAGTTATGTAGGAGTTGAGCCAATAGCCAATTGCCTGTTTTTGGTACCATGCCAAGTAGAATATATTGCTATGTGACAGCCCTTTACTCACACTGTGATTAGCCATCTCACAAGTCCCGTATTGATATACTGTACTTGCAATGCAGACAATAGCTGGCCATGGAGGCGAGCAGCAGATTGTGCTGGTTACTCTCCCAGGGTATGCTAGTGGCAGGCTAGGGGGGCCTTGCCACCTGAGAGGGCAGGTTGAATGGGCACTGGCACCAAGGGATTCAGCAGAAAAGGCATCCATAAGACTAGGGACTTGTATGCTGGGCAACTCCCCCAATTCCTGTGCCCATAAGTTTCTTAAAGAGCCACAGATGCCTTAAGAACTTTGAAAAACGTGGACAAAGCAGCTTCTATTTCTCAGGTGTCATTTCTTTTCCTCATTATGGAGGTCTTGTGCATGAAAAAAGGACAACCATCCCCACTTTCCCATTAGCAGTTTATTCTCTCCCTCCACTAGGTCAGTCTTGCACCCTCCATCCTCCTTAAGATTCTCCCTTAGCACCCCTTCCTTGACCTGACCACTAGTCCACCTCCCAGCCTCCTTCCACAGCCTCTCACCTTTCTCCCTACCGGGGATTTGAACCCTGCACCTCACACACTGAAGGCAGCAGCTCTACCGCTGCACCACTTAGCCCTCCTAGTTCCTACTCAGCCATAATTTTACTTTATCCCACACCTACTACCTACAACACAACCACCTTGTTCCCAATTCTGCCAACACCCCCCCACACACACACTTTTACCATATTCTTATCCTCCCTCCCGGAGTACAACATTATCTCAATCGACTGTCCTCTGCACATGCTACTTGGCACGCTATGCCTAGGTCCCTATATAGCCCACACTACAAATCCTGCCCAGTCTCACATGGGAGGGTTCAGCCCAGGCGAGGACCAACATGTTTGTCGTCCCCTTCCCCCACCGCTGATATATACTAAAGGGACCGCTAGCACCCACCATGCAGCTCCCCACCAGACTACCCAATATGTCTGCAGTATTCATCTCCCATTTTACCTGTCTAGTACTTCTGGCCCCCCCATATCCATGCTCCCCCGCTGCCAGTTACTAGCAGAAATCCTGCCTGCCGACCCAGAAACCCCTCGCCCTAGAATGAAACGCCACAAAGCAGCCACTCTCAGGCTCACTCTCCTCCTATCTGGAAATATACACCCCAACCACAGGCCTGCACCCCCCCACTGGTCTTGCTGAAGGACTCCGCACCACCTCTATTAAAAACATTTGCAGTTTGCAAAAAAAGACAAGGCTGGTTTGTTCAGCAGAACCCAAATATCCTGGCTTTGGTTGAAACCCAGCTATCCCCCCCCCCCATGAAGGACTCTGCCGTGGCCCTAAGTGGGTACTAAATGCTCAGATTAGATCTGCTAGCTTAAAAAAAAAAATTGGTGGTAGCTGTGCAATCTACATACGCGACTCCATTCAAGGACATGTCATCCCAGTCATGGCACCAAGCCATGGCGTCCAGGCATTAACTGTAAGTCCAGACTGGCAATTCCAGAAAGCCTCTACTTATGGCTGTTTATATCCCTCCTCGAAACCAGAAGCCGGCATTTGATTCAGTTGTCAAGCGCATCTCCCAGCTGGCAAACAACTCAGAAATCACCACCACAGATTACTACAACGTTAAGTGGCAGTCCCCCATTACCACACACTAAGGACGCAATCGCATTCCCAGATCTGTCCCAAGTAGTCACATCCCTGACCCGATGGAACCCCTCCACTGGCACTGCCACCCTAATCAACCTAGTGATCACTAATTGCCCGGAAAGGCCCTCCAATGTTTATGTTCTCACTGATGTGCTGAGCGACCATTCACCCATCCTATGTGACTGGTCCTAAAAACCCAATAAATCCCCACCTGAAGTAATCTATCCACATTTCCTTAAAAAAAGGGTGCCCTCAGCCACCTTAAACACTTAAGTCAGTGACTGGACACCATTTTCTTTGGCACGGTCTGTCGATGCTGCCCTTTCATGCTTCATTACAACGTTTAACTCTGCCTGTGACCAGTCCGCCCCTACTCTAAAATGGATTGTCAAAGGGCCCAATACCCCTTGGAGTACTTGGGCTTTCCAGGATCTCATGAACCATGGGGATGCCCTCTGGCATAAGGCCCCGGAATCAGGAAATTCCACTGTCAGATAGCAATACAGAGCTACTAGAAACAAATGCACCTGGGAGATCTGGAAGGCAAAGGCAGCTCACTTCCAGGATGCACTCTGCCTCTTGGGACTCTGGCAGAATATTTTGGAACATTAAAGAGCTTAGTGGCAAGGTTGTATCCGCTCCCCCATCTGAACTAAACATTACCGGCTCCCCCACACAGGGCCCGGATCATATCGCCAACTCCCTCAATTCCTCCTTCGCGGACCTCAGCAGTGTCCTCTCCCCAAACTTCTTTGATCTACAGTCCCCTCATCCCACCTCCCCCCCTCTGCCTAAGGGCCATCACTGCTCGCGAGGCCAGACCATACCTAATCAGAGCCCTGGGAAAAACTCTGCACAGCAGTGACTCACTAGCTGTAAAACTGCTCAGTCCCAACACTCAAAACCATCACTGCACCCCTAAATTTTTTTTTTCCCCTGGCAGGTCCTCAGTCAGTCTCTCTGCCCTGGTCACAGCCCCCAGGCTCCCACCAACCACCGATTGACAGCATTCTCCCGGTCACCCCCGGAGGGCAGGGTCGTGGCACTGGTTCCCTTGGTTCCAGTGCCATGGAACTAATACCTGTTTGGGAATGCTCGTGACTGTGGCTAACTGAAGCCCGGGGGGGCTTCATGGAGGCGGAGGGCCTGCCCCCCCTTTCTTCTCCAGAGCCGGGATGCATGACATCCAGCGGCCTGCCCGCCTCCATTGTAGCTGAGCACCAGTAGCTGCTGACTCCTGGCCGCCACTAGGGTCAGTCTTGCGCCGGGCACTACCCCCACCCTCCCTCCTGGAGAAGGAGAGCAGTCCATAGGACTGTCTCCCCTGGCCGACCCTCCAGCAACCAGAGTCCGTTCCCAAACCCAGGTAGTCACAAGCAGAAATCCAACCGCTGTACCGACGGGCCGGCCCTTAAAATTCTAAAACCTTTCCCCTATGTCTGGGCCAATTCTCCACCATCTGGAAGCAGGCAGTCATCACCCCCATCCTGAAGGCCAGGGACCCAACCTCTCCAAATAATTATCGCCCTATGTCTATCCTCCCCCCTCTCTCCAAAGCCCTTGAGAAAATGGTTTCCGATCAGCTCACAGACCACCTATCCAAATACAACCTCCTCTGCCAGGAGCACCACAGATTCAGGAAAGGTCACAGCATGACATCCACCTTACTAGAATATTCCAGCTTCATAAAGTGCTTGACAGGGGTCACTTAGTTGGATTGGCATACAACGATCTGACTAAGGCATCAGACACCGTAAATCATGCCCTGCTCGTCAATACCCTATATGCTACTGGCCTGACCCCCAAAGCTACGTCCTGGTTTGAGAACCTCAGTGGCAGATCCCAAAGAGTCAAAATAAACTCCACCCTTTCAGACACTCTCCCTGTATGCTATGGTGTTCCCCAGAGCGCCATCCTGGGCCCATTCCTCTTCAGCATCTTCTTAAACACTCTCCCTTCAACCTGTCCCAGACAAATACACCTCTTATGCAGATGACGCTGTTCTCTTAATAGCCACCCAGACCCTACTGCCCTCCAACTCGCACTCCAGAACTCCTTCAATGAGGCAGAGAACTGGTTCGCTGCACATAAGCTAGTGCTAAAGTATAAAAAAGCTAAGGTAATGTTGTTCACCCATTGGCAAAAGATAGTCATGCCACTGCCACACTTGGTATCCTCAATGCTCACAACACTCCACTTGAACAAGTCTCTTCCTTTAAATACCTAGGCATTACACCGGACTCTTCCCTCACCTACACCAAGCATAGCCATAATGTCTCCTCCGCCATGAACACCAGGCTGGGCCTCCTATACAGGCATAAAAGGTGCTTACCTCCAGAGGCTCTTCTGCCTAGCTGTAAACTGCTCTGTCCTCTCGCTGACAGACTACGGGCTTGTTATATATGCTGCTGCCAACCCTACTGCCCTCCGCAGGGTCTCGGTTGCCCTAAACAAGGCATGCTGCCTGGTCACTGGATGTGACTAAGGACACACTGCTGCGACCTTCATCAATGCTCCTCTTGGCTCAACCTCCAGGGTAGGCTAATACACCACACCTGCCTAGTCGCCAAAAAGATCACATTTGGTAATCCCCCCCACCCTCCGCATTCACAACCTGCTCCCCTGCTCGGGTCACCTGTAGCTCTTCAAAAATCTTATTCCATGTCCCTCACTGTCATACCTCCCTGGGGCAATGGTCCTTTCACTACAGAGTCCCCCTCTGGCTAAATGCCCTCCCAGACGAAATTTCCACTGTCAACAAGTTAGGCCCTTTCAAAGTTAAGGGATGCCATCACCTCTAGCCTCTGTGACAGTCAACCCCCATCACCTTCCCCCGGCTGCCGGACTAGGTCCTCTCATGAGTCTGTGACGTGTCCCCTGTATATTACCGCTTCATTTTGCTTGCGATTATGTACATACTTGCATAGCTTCCCAATGCTCCTTTGGCCAGCTATGTTTAATCCACTGTATATTACTGCTTCACTTTGCTTATGATTTTGTACATTTGTATAGCTTCTCGTTGCTCCTTTGGCCATCTGTGTTTGATTCACTGACAAAGGTTCTACACCCCTCGATCATCTAACTCTGATCCAGGGTTTCTTCCCTATGCTATGTATTTGTTTTCGGTCGTACTTAGATTGTTTTCCTTGTTCAGTGTTATACTGTCTGAATGTAGAGCCTCTGTTAGTAGTCCAACTCAAAGGGTTGCAATTCTGATTCTTGCCAATTAACAGTGAGGGTTCATCTGCTCCTACTGCTTCTTCCCAACCGGATGTCCTAATACACTTGCTTGTGACATCAGTTGTTCCCATAGCAACAGACTGGTGTCACAGCACTGTGAGTGAGCATTGTAAATTCAAGCAGGAAATAAACAATACAGGCAATTCTAAGGGATAAAAATTGTACAGTTCCATAAAAACTTACTGTAACAATTTCGAGTGCATCTCTTGCAGCAGGTCATAACAAGTGGGATTCAGCCGCAGGCACCATCTCCTTCGGGTGATTTTACAGCGGCGACCCCCCCCACATGGTATACACCTGGTAGGTATAAAATGGGGAAGTCTGTCACTCAGTTCTTTTCCCATCCTGGCAACTGTATGTGTAACCATATCTGTGGGCTAGGAGGGAAAATAAGGTAACTCATGAAGTCCTAGAGACAGAAGCAAGTAACCCTGGTGAAACAGCAAGGGGGAAGGAGGGTGGGTATATATGACCTGCTGCAAGAGATGCTCCCGAAGATCTACTATTACAGTAAGTTCTTATGCAACTGTACTATCTTCAAGGCAATCTCTTGCAGCATGTCATAACAAGTGGGAGGATTCCCAAGCAGTTATACCCAGCGGGAGGAGGCAGTGAATCATGAATGGTTAGGACAAGAGGCCGTGTAGGACAGCCCATCCAAAAACTGAGTCTCTTGGATGCGATGACCAGACTAATGCTTAGAGAAGGTATTTACAGTGGACCACATGGTGACTTCTCAAATATCCAAGGCCGAAATGCTTCAGAAACTAGCTGTAGAGGTGGCCATGCCTCTGATACAGTGTGGTTTGACACCTGTGAGAGGGACGTGGTGCCCAGCATGAACAAACATAATGCAGTTGGTCAACCATGTGGACAAACACTGCTTGGAGACAGACGCCCTGGTTTCCAAGGGTGAAAAAAAGTTGCTCCGATTTTTGCAACTGAAGTGAGAAGGTAAATACTCAGTCTATGCACATCGAGAGTATGAAGCAAGGCTTCCCCTGGATTCTGAGGCTCCGCAAAGTATACTAGCAATTGGATGATCTGATTTAAAGTAAATGCAGAAACAACTTAGACAAAAAAGTTGGGTTAGTGCGTAGACACACACTGTCGTTACGAAACTGAATATATGGAGGCTTGTACATCAGTGCATGCAACTGAGACCCGCCTGCCAGATGTAATGGCCATTAAAAACAGGTTTTCTAGGAGAGATACCGGAGGTCGCTGGATTCAGCGGGCTCAAAGAGACTTCATTTTTCAAGCACGAAATTCAAATCCCAGACGGGACTAGATCCCTGATAGGATGTATGTGCAGAATACCTTTCAAAAAGGTTCGTATTAATGGCAACTGGGACAAAGGAATGTTGTCCACAGGCAAATGAAGTGAGGCTATAGCCGAAAGGTGGACTTTCACAGAGGATTGTTTCAGTCCACTGTCAGACAAGTAGAGTAAATCTACGATGCGCTGAGGGGGGACACTCCTAAGGATCCAAGGCCTGAGCTGATGCCCAAGTAGAGAAGCATTTCCACTTCAATGAACAGAAGACAGACTGCTTCCTAGCAGCCTGAAGAACTTCCGACACCTTTGGGGATACCCAGAAGCACGTCCTCTGGAGCCAGGAATGCAGGTGGAGGGAGCAAAGACCCGGGTGCAACAGGGAGCAGTGTGCCTGGGACAGTAGGGCTCGGCAATTAGGCAGAGAGATTGGTTTTCCTCGGCTTCTACAGCTGTGACATGGAACCAATCTGTCTCGGCCAGAACGGCGCTATGAGAATCAGAGACTCCTTGTCCTGGACCAGTTTGAGTAGTACTCTCTGAATGAGTGGAAAGGCATATAGAAATCTTCCTGTCCAGGAAAGAGAATGCGTCCCACCACACAGTTTCAGGATCTCGCTCGAGAGCGCAGTAAAGTGGCAGTTGTGTTTAGCAGACACACAAACTGGTCCAACTCCAGTTGGCCCCACAAGCAGAAGACGTTGAGAATGTCTGGTAAAAGTTCCCACTCATGGGCATGAGCAGAGGATCTGCTCAGGGCATCCACCAGGGTGTTGACATTCCCAGGATGTGTACTGCCAGAAGACTTGCATTTCTCTGGACTGCCCAATACCACACCCTCTTGATTCTCTGCAGAGAGGGTAGGAATGGGTGCCACCTTGTTTATGTAGTGAACTATCGTAGAGATGTCCAATTGCACTTGCAGGCAACCTGGAGGGAGGTGAGCCTCGAACGCTTGTAAGGCAGGAGGACCGCCCATAGTTCCAATACACTGATGTGGAGTCAGTTCCTCCACAGGCGTCCAAGATCCCGGAGATCGGATGTGTAGGAGGCGAGCACCCCACTCAGTCAAGGAGGCAGTTGTCAGAAGGAGACTGAGTGGGTGACCGAAACTGCATGCTTCGCACGAGATCGTCCCTGGACTTCCACCACTGCAGGGCTCGAAGAGCCAGGGAAGACAGCAGGACTGAGGCATTGAAATTGTCCAGAGTCTGGTTCCATTGGACTCTGCAAGACCACTGAAGGACACTCATATTCAACCTGGCACTGGGGACTGTTGGGATTGTGGCCGCCAAATGTCCCAGGAGGCAGATATGGTCTCTTGCAGAGATCCATCTGCTGGATTCCAAGCTGTGTGCTAAGGCAGAGCATCTGCCAGAGCCATAGGCAGAAATGCCCTTCCCACGGAGGAATCTGGCAAGGCTCCAATATACTGGAGGCGTTGAGTAGGGTCCATTTTGGACTGGATGGTTTACCAAAATCCCTACCTGGGGGTAACAATTGTAGGGTGCAAGAAAGTGTGTCAGACAACTGGTGTCTGGAGGATGTTTTCAGAAGCCAGTCATCCAGGTAGGGAGAGAGAGGCCCTCCCTATGGAGGGCAGCAGCAACCACTGCAAGGCATTTTGTAAAGACTCTTGGTGCAGAGGAAAGCCTGAAAGGGAGGGCCCTGAACTGGTAAGGACACCCCTGGAACAAGAAACTGAGAAACAGTCTGTGAGCCGGGTGCATCATGGTATGGAGGTATACATCCTTCATATCCAGAGAGCAGAGCCAATCACCCTTGTTCAGCAAAGGCAGAAGGATCGGAAAGGACACCATGCAGAACATTTAGTAAATGTAGAGGTCGAGACACCTCAAATCCAAAATGGGGCGTAAATCCCCTGTCCATTTGGGGACCAGGAAAAAGTGCAAGTAAAATCCCACACCCTTCTGAGGAAGGGGAACTGGTTCGATAGCCCTTTGACAGTAAGGCAGCAATCTTGGTCTGTAGGACCAGTGCCTGGTCTAGTGGGTAGTGAGAGACCCTGGGTGGCAATGGAAAATGCATCTCCTGGAACTCCAGTGTGTGTGTCCCATACCGATCAGTCACAGTAGCCACTGGTCATTGGAGATGGCCTGCCACCCTTGCAGGTGTAGGGAAAACCTGCCCCCAACAGACATGGGTAGGGCCTCTAAACCCACGACTGGAAGACCACCTTCAGGCAAAAGGCTGGTCTTGCTGGGTGCAGCAAGGACGCAACGGGGTTTTGGGCATTTCTCTGACCTGGCAATTGTAATTGGTTTCCTTTTATTGACAGGCTGCCTATTGAATAAGGGACAGCCCCTAAAGGGTTGTTTGGCTTCTGGGTGGTAAAGGGTCTGTACTGATTGAAGGGTATGACCAGAGTCCTGTAAGTCTTTCAAGATGTCCTGGGTCTGTGGATCGAATCGCTGAACTCCTTTAATGGGAGCATTCAAGATGGATTGCTGGATGTCCTGGGGAAAACAGAAAAACAACAAAAAAAAAAAAAAAAAAAACACAGACACCCTGAGCCAGGCGTGACGTCCGAGATATATACCAGCAGAAGACTTATGAGCAGTGGTATCCATGGCATAAGTGGCTCAGAACAGGTGGCGACCTACCACTGCCGCAGTAGACAGTTTCACCATCAGGTCGTCCTGGACAGCACCTGCTGGAAGGAACTGGGCTATTGCCTGGGAGGCTTTTAGAATCATCTCCTGATATTTAAGGAGATGTCCCATGTAACGGAGTACACGGCGGCTGAGGAAGTAACCCGTTTTCCAGTGGCATCCAATTTCTTTGACTCCGCATCCGGGGGTGGAGCACTCATGTGCTGAGGCCTAGAGGACCCATCATGTGCGGCACTGACCACCACCAAGTCCATCTGAGGCAGAGAAATGAAATAGGCTTTATCAGACTCTGGTCACTCACCACCATCAGCCTTCCTTGGATTGAAGGGAACCTTGAAAGGTTGCCTCCAGGCAGCCATAATAGCCTCTTCAAAGGCATTCACCAAAGGGTGGATAACCACCCCCACAAGCACTCAAATTGGCTCAACCTTAACAGTAGACTACCAATCCTGCATTCTGGCAAAAAAAAAAAATCTGCCTTAACCTCACACCTCCTGCAACACACCCCTTAATGGTACCAGCTACCAAGGCACGTTTTACTCAGTTCCCTGAAATCCACATATACTGTTCCGCTCTGCTGCACCACCCTGGCTCAACATGCATTCTACTCAAGGGCTCCCCTCGCTGACAATCAGCCTTCCTCTTGAAATCTTAGCTGAGAACAAGCTTGGACTGTTCAAATGTAAACTCTGCCAGCACCTCACTGATCTTAGCAGCTGTGACTGCTCCACCTAGGCTTGCAGGTCACAATTAACCTCGGCTTGCAGCTCACAGTTCCTCACCTCCCTACTGCTGCCCATCTCACCTCCCCACCACCTCCTCACACCCATTTTCTCTCCTTCCATCATATCTTGTCCCCTCCCCATTAACCCCCACTTATCCCTGGTCTCCTCAGTCCCCACCCACCCCTGCCTAGCACTTAATTCACATTCTGCTCTTCGCACTAACGACAATGTCAAATCCCTCCTCTCCTTACTCCCCACCTCCAATTTCTCTCCACTCACCCCTAGGAGGTTTCTCTTTTGCATCCTTGCCTGCTATGTGTATACCTGTTCTTTATTAATTGCACCATGTTTTGTCTCTGGTATTGTAACTGCTGAAATCACTTCTAAAACCAGTACTGTATTCGCTGTTTGTATTGTACCATCTGCAGACTTGGAACCTTTGTAAAAGAACCTCTGGTTCAAAGGCATTTGTAATCCTAGTACTAAATAAAAAAAAAATTAATAAAACCAGAGTGGGGCTTTCAGGTACACCCAGGTACTGAGCCAAGATTTTGCGAGAAGACTCCTGCTCCACTCCCTGGAATCCAAAGGTTTTCTGGAGGTGGAGCATGATGTCCACAAACGTCGGGTCATCTGGTGGAGAACGAGAGGTCAGGGTAATATCCCCCTGAACAGAGGCAGCAGCAGAGGAGGACTGAGGGGATTCCTCATGGTCCATGCCGTCCCCTTCTTCCCAGTTTGCTAGACCCCAGTCCTGCAGGAAAAGGTCCTCCATGTCCACATCCTGGGTGTACAGACCCGGGAAGACATGGCCGTCCACTGGGCTGAAGGAGACGGCAACTGAGCAGAGATCAGTGGCGACCCCTCCCTTGGGGGTGGGGCATTGGGTCAGAGTGAGGTCCAGTATACATTTCACCAGTGCCTGGATATCCATCATGGCCATCTGTCCAGAGGAATTGGTCATGGCAGTCCAAGCAGCGCAAACAGGGACCACTGATGGAGCCGATACAGGCAGTGGGACCAAGTGAGCAGCTGTTCAAGAGGGGGTTGTACAGGACCCCATAACTGACGGTAACGGTGCCAGGCTGGCCGTCTATGTGCCCCCAGTCCCAGCTGATGATAACATCAACGCAGTCATACATGTAGACGATTGCTGTTTAGCCTTTGTCATCGATGGGCCGAGTTGCAGGACCGTTGACGAGCCAGAGGCCGTCGATGGATGATGACTATGCAGCACTGACAGGGGGGGCAGCACTGGGAGCTGCAAAATGACCCCAAAGGTGATGGTCGAAGGAGGAGCAAACAACGAGCAAGGAGAGGAGCCCTCAATAGTCGACCGTTTTGAAGACAATGTGTGAGGAGCTACCTGCTCCATACTTGCATCAGCAGGAGACGACACGGGGTGGTAGAGATATGCTTAGTCTTAGATGGGCGTTTTCTACCATGACCCTGTGTAGAGTTGGTGGAGGGGCCTCCTGTGGAGCAGTGCTGTTGCTCCAAGAGGTCTACTTTCTGCTCCATGAGATACCCACGGAGCTGTTGCAACTGTCGGCGTTTTGTGGCTCTGTTGAATTTAATACAGAAGGCACACTCCACTGTTGTGTTCTGGACCAAGGCAATGAACAGACTATGTGGAGGTCTTTTGTAATTCTGTGGCCACAGGAACAACTTTGGAATAAAGGTTCCGAAGACATTAGTGAATTAAAAAACACAAAATTTCAATTTTTTTCATTTTCGTCTTTGGTAACCGGGTAAGGCCCACTAGGCACAAGTGCCTGTTTTCAGGGGTGACCTGGGAGCACAGGGCGGTTAAGTGACTGGCTCAGAGTCACACAGTATGCAAGTGGAAGTTGTGAGAATCAGGTCTGCTGTATGTACCAAGCTCGTTCACACCTCATTCCTCTAGGCTATAATGCCAACCTAGTTGTTGGGTCGTAGAACTTTTAAGAAGACTAAAGCAGAAACTCCCAAGGAGGACCTGTTGCATGCAGGTCACGGTTGAAAAGAACTGAGGAGTGACTGGGACCTCCCTCTTTTATACCTACCAGGTGTATACCATGGTGGTGGTGCCGGGGGGCGCGGGGAAGAGAAGCGAAGAGGTCCCAGAATCAACTGCTGTAAAAAAAAAAAATCACCCGAAGGAGATGGCACCTGCGGCTGAATCCTACTTGTTATGACCAGCTGCAAGAGATTGCCTCGAAGAAGAAGATCTTGTTTTTGTAAAGATTTCCTAAGTAATAAATAATGAAGAGGAAAACTCTGCAGGCTATAAGAAACAAGCTGAACCTGTGCCTCAGTGCGTTTTCCCCAGTTTTCCTTAAGGCATCTACTGCTCTTAAAACGGACAACAGCATCAGCGCTGCTGGGGATGGGGGAAACTATGGGGCATCCCTCTGCATATTCCAAAGAGCAACAGCTTGCATCTCGCTTTTTTTTTTTTTTTTTAAATGCTCCCAGACACTCCTAAGCAGCCCACCTGACTCGCCTCCTGCGTCTGGGCATCTGCCTCCCAGCTCCACAGAGTGGCCCGTTCTCCCAGTTTACGACAAAGCAGTTGTAAGAAACACCTGCATCTAGTGTTCTGGCTTGTGTCCATTTACAGACAGGACCACCAAGCACCACACCATAGTAGTGGTCCCTTTCCTTCCCGTGGCTTCAAATGTGTTTGTATTCTGCATTTAAAGTGAGTTTATCTAGGACTTCCGGTTGGGACACCTGCCTAATGGCAGCCTAAACAGCGAGCTCTGCCAAATCAACAAAACAATCCACAGGCATCCAACCCTTAATCCAACATCCTGTCGACTAAAAGACAAATCTCAGACTATCTGATGCCTCTGAAACACCACTGGAGGGATAATTCCACGAATCAAGCAAGTAAAAGCTCAAAAATGCCGGCTTCGGTCGACAATGAGAGGGCCCAGGAATCTCAGAGTCTTGCGCTCTGGCAAAGCGTTGAAACCCCACGGGAGGAAACTGAGTGCACGATCACATCTAGAGAACTTTGTCAAAACCTGAAACAAAAATCAGACATGCCAGCGATTAGAAGCCAAGGTCTCAGACCAATGTACAGAGATCGCCACATTAACCAAACGAGCTGGGGAAATTGAGGAAACCTTAACGGATTATACTAGTACCACTGATGTGCATAACAAAGCCCTTCTGGACTTACACCATCGCTCTCAACAACTCTAAGCACACTTAGAAGAACTAGAGAACAGAATTAGAAGGAATAACCTCTGGATTCACGGGCTCCCCGAGGGCACAGAGACCGGCGCAACGACCGCTTTCATAGACTCATTTCTGCACAAGATTTTTGATCTCCCTCCAGATAAAGCTCTCAATATAATTCAAGCCCATAGATCCCCGTTTCCAAAACCTCGGGACCCCAAGGCGAAGCCACGCACGGTAGTTCTAGCATTCCTGGACTATACAGTGAAGGAGATTTTGCAATTAGCATGGTCAAAAAGTGATTCACTTTGGGGACACTACTGTATTTGGACCACGACTTTACACCACAGCTGCTTTCCCAAAGGAGAAAAAGTACTTACAGTGGTTAAACAGTTACAGCAGCAGAATATCAGGGCTTTCATTGAATATCCAGCATGCTTAAAGGTTCAGATTGCTGAAGGTATGAGATGTTTAAGATCTGCAATCAGCAGGGGACTTTGATTTCGGTGGGCATTCAACCCCCAGGAGAGGAGGCCAATCTACCACAACGCAGACAGTTGGAGACCAGAGACTGGGCCTACAGTGAACTAAAAGACAGGGCGCAAAGGCCAACACGACCACTAGAGTAAGAAATGCTCGAGAACGTAACGAATAAAGAGCCAACACAGACTGTGCCAGAAATGGACAATGCCATAGAAGAAGCAAAATTACATAAGCGCTTTCAGGCATAGTATCTTTCACTCATTTGCTTCTTGTGATCTCCTCAGGCTTAACATTACGGGGACATATTTTAAAAATAATGTTACAAGGGGTTTCTGAGATTGACCTCATTTAAAATGTAGTATAAAAAATACTCAATTGAACAAATTCTATAATGTCAGGATGTACTAGTTTTTAAAATATACCACTATCTACACAGCCTGTGGTCTGATGGGTTTTTGGGGTAGACGTGTCTCCCTCATCGGGGACACTGAGTGGGCATGAGAGCTTTGGTCTGTCGGGTGTGGGTGGAGAAGCCATGTCATGAATTCTTGTCTCCCTCACACAATTTGGGAGTATTAACTGGGTGATCTGACTTAAGCAGTGGTAAATGAGGCACAAAGATCAAAGGTTTCAGCTGGATTGCCGGGGGCTTATAGGGACTTGATTGGTAACCTCTTTGAGGAAGTCTTTGGGGCTGGGCCTCACTGCAGGTGGCTAACTTCCCTCCATTTGTGGGGCTTGGCTTCAGGGCAATTTGGAGATGTGTTGCTGAGGTTCAGTCCCTTAAGCTGCTAAATGTGCCTATGACCTGGCTTGCTAGGTCTCCCATAATTATTTTACCAACTCCTCAAAAATGGAAGCTATCAGGTGATTGGTATATTGCACCCTAATTTCTATGGCTTTCCTGCTCGGACTTGTGTGCGGACAGGGGCTCCTTATGAGGCCTGCTCGGTGGCCCTTCTGATTGGGGGGGGGCGCGCGGGGTGTCTACGTTACCCATTATTCCCTTACCAGGGACCAGAATTTAGTAAAGTATGTTCATATTGTTTTACAAAGCATAAGTCGATTGTTTCTGTCAGCAACATATAAAACTGTAGGCCAAACTAAGTAACACTCTTACTGAATAGGCAAGGTGTCTTTTCACTAGGGGTGTCAAGGGCGGTTTGTGCCCACGATTTTTAGTTAGTTCAGCTGCTGACAGTATAAGGAGCTAAATAATAACTACCATCATTGAAGCTCTGGCGGAAGCCCTCCACTTGGAGAGCGTAAACATATCCCCCCTTAATTCCCTTTCCACAGTGGGGAAGGGAGTTCAAAGATCCTATAAACCTGGATCTTCCACCTAGGAAGTCATAATGATAAACCACAAAGGTTTCTGCCCAGTTGGCAATGACTGTTGTATAGTTAAGTTGTTCAAGGATGGAGATACACCACAATGTTTTTGGGGAGGGGGATCCTGAGAAGGAGATCTGGGGAGCCTGTCTTGACTACTGTGTTTTTTTCTCGGTCTTGTTTTAAAAACATAATGACTAATGTTGGATCGGTGATATGCACTTATAATGTAAATGGTCTCACAAGTCCAGTTAAACGAAGCAAGCTTTTAGCACAGCTTAGAAAGACAGCAGAATTTGTGCTTCTACAGGAGACGCATCTATCTATCCGAGAGGGAGCACAGTAAATTCCTGAAGCTGGGGTTTAGGGAGATGGCAGCCTCCTCATATAAAAAGGGTAGAGGTACTATGGTACTTATTCCACACAAGTCCCATTTTGAAAAACTGGCAGTAAAGGTGGATGGGGAGGGTAGATATGCTCTCATGAAGGGCAAACTAGAGGGGCAATTAACACTTCTGTGTATTTCCCTCCGGATACCCCTTATGAGGACTCTAGATCGTTCTTTCTTCTTCTCCAGGAGTGGGCGGAGGGAGTCTTGATATGTGGAGGAGACCTGAATTTGACCTTGAATCCTGCCCTGGACACCACTTCCCCGATCCCGAGAAAGTCCCATCAGGTGGCAAGAAAGGTCCATAAATTAATTGGAGAATTGGGCATTTTAGATGTTTGGTGTTACCAGCGTCCGAAACAAAGGGACTATACTTATTTTTGTGCCACATACAATATGTATTCCCGACTGGACTACTATTTGCTACCTAGAGATGAGATTTTTAGGGTACAGGATACCTGGATAGGGGACCTTCTCCTCTCTGATCACGCTCTGCTCTATAAGAGTTTGGATCTGGGAGGATTTAGAAGAAACTTTTTGGAGACTTAATGTCTCCTTGCTTAAAGATCCGGCATTTAAAGAACAGATCACAGACACATACCAGTGTTTTCCAACAGAAAATGAAGGACAGGAAATGTCATGTGCCACCTTATGGGACACGGCCAAGGCTGTTCTCCGAGGGAAGTTTATACAACTTGCTGTAAGGAAGGAAGGAAGGAAGGAAGGAAGGAAGGAAGGGGAGGGAGGGGGAGAGAGAGGGGGGGAAAGAGAGAGAGAGAAGACGGAAGACCCTCTGTGATCAAATCAAAATATTTAGAGGGAATGCAAAAACAGAAGTACTCCAGAACTGTAGCACAGCAACTTGACTCTTAAAGGGGAATTGGGCCAAATATTAGATTATCAGGTAGAACAGAAATTGTTATTTTTAAAGCAGAAATACTACGAGGGTGGCCCAAGATCACTTAGATTATTAGCCAGTAGGTTGAGAGCACAAAGAGCGAGGGCCACAATCTTGAACGTGTGGCACCCCGGACATCAGAAATTGGTATGTAAAACAAATGAGACAGCTGAGAGTTTTTGGGAGTTCAATGAACAGTTGTATCAAAAAGGAAACCCCCCCACCTGACGGGAAGACCTGAATCTTTCCTACATAACCTGAAATTACCAACCCTGTCACCAGACCAGGCAAAAGTGCTGATGTACCCGATATCAGCGGAGGAACTTAAAAGTGCAAGTGGGAGCCCTGAAGACAGGGAAATGCCCCGGAACAGACTGGCTCCCAGGGGTGGGTTTTTTTTTTTTTTTTTAAATGTTTTAGAGACTTGCTCCAGCCTCTTGTTTTGAGAGTATTCTCTGGGGTCTTGGGGGGAAAAGGGGCACGGCTCCACCCTCCTGGGCCACAGCACTGATTTTGGTGATACTCAAACTGGGAAAGGACCCCTCCAGATGTGCTTCCCATAGTCCAATTTCCCTCTTAAATACTGATAAGATCTTTTCTTCCATTACGGCTAAAAGAATACAACAGTATCTTCCCCATCTCATACAGTTAGATCAGAATGGATCTGTCCCGAGTAGGCAAGCTCAGGATAATCTGAGGCGAACCACCCACCTTAATGACCATGCCAACAACTCTGCTACTTCGGCACTATTAATGAGTCTTGATGCTGAAAAAGCATTTGATAGAGTTGGAGCTTTTTGGGGGCAACCCTTTCCCAGTTTGGATTCCAGAGAGAATTTATACAATAAGCAAATTGTACCACTCCCCAACTGCCTATGTTCGCACAAATGGCCACATTTCTAGGCCTCAAACTCTGCAAAGGTACAAGACAGGGGTAGCCTTTATCACCATTGCTATTTGCATTATATACAGAACCTCTTGCTCAGTCTATCAGGGAGAATGGGACTATAAAGGGAATAACACTGAATGGCTTTGAGCATAAACTGGCTTTATATGCAGATGTACTTACGTACCTTACAGAACCTGATTCCTCTATCCCTGCTTTGTTTCGGCAGCTGGAGGAATTTTCCTCCCTTTCCGGATACAAACTGAACTGCTAAAACAGAGATACTTAGCTGCAATTTTACTCCTTCCCTGGAAGTAAAGAACAGATATCCCATGAGGTGGGACCTAGATCAGATGAGTTACCTAGGGATTAAGATTGGGATTGGCAACCACCGCCTCTTGGAACTTAATTACCCCCTTTGATTAACCAATTAAGGATGGATATCCAGAGATGGACTCTCCTACTCTTAGAATATATAGATAAGACACAGGCATTAAAGATGAATGCCCTGCCAAGGTTACCTTACTTATTTCGATGTGTACCCTGTCAGGTCTCTCAAAGAGTTAAACATATGGCAGGGCATGTTTTTCAAATTTCTTTGGGCCAAAGACCGTCCTAGGATTTGTAGAGGCCTTATGTATGCCCCACGGGCCCATGGTGGGCTAGCCTTCCCTACCTTACAGGGTTACTGGGCTGCTGCCCAAATGCGGGTGGCTCTCCTGTGGAGCAGTCCTGGTTCTGATTCTCATTGGAAAAGAATGGATTTAGCAGTTGAGGCTGTTCCTCCCCTTCCAGCTAGCCCATTTCATGATGATGCTGGGGTACTTGAGTCTTGTAATACAGGGACTAGGACTGTCCTGGAAGGATGGAGGAGAGGCATAACCCGTGGTTCTCTAAGAAATCAATTGTGGAAATTCCGATGGTGGGTTAACGACCCCCTCTTCCCAGCTGCCACCTTGGATTCATGGTTTAAACAGTGGGCCAGGAAAGGATTTCACTCTCCTTATCAGATTTTATCAGCAGATAACCCTATTTCCTTTGAGGCAGGCAGACATTTGGGCTTCTCCTACGAGACAATCCAAGATTCTACCAGATCAGAGACTACGTCCTTGCCCTTCAGAAGACGTATGCCCGGTTCCTTTCCGGGGTATTTGGTTTTCAGGGTGTGGGAAAGGAGCCACATCCCTATTGTATCAAAGGTATCCAACAGATCAGACCCTTCCTATTGAAAAACATACTTAAGTGGGAAATGGACCTGGGGATCACTTTCAGAGAAACAGTGGACTGCTGTGTGGCAAGCTACATGGCGGACAACAGGGGCCCCCCCTTTGGAGGTCATATGGATGGAAGCCGAGAGCTAGGTACTTCAGAGTTCCTGCACAGGTGGTGCACTATGCACCAACAGTTGGTTCGAACTGCTGGAGGGGGTGTGGGATCTCCACAGCTTAACAGGCCCACATTTTCTGGACATGTCAGATACTTGAGGAGTATTGGTCCAATATAGAACACCAACTCCAGGAAATTTTCCAATTTCAGTTCCCCCTGGGCCCTGAATATTTGGTTTTAGGTCTTAGATCAAAGGAGATGCGGGGAAGAAGCAATATATTTATGGTCAGTTCTTAAGATAGCTGCTTTGAAGGCCATTAATAAGAAATGGGCACAGAGCTCCCCCCTGGTAGCAGATTGGACAGACAGTGGAAAATATTCACTTAATGGAGAGTATTACATTCAGCCTTCGCCAACAAACCCACTTGTACCAAAACAGGTGGACTAGATGGCTCTTGTATGAGCCTCATTTACATTTAGATGCCTAATTAGGCATAGCTAGGCCCCCTCTCCCTTCTCTAAGAATTTATAAAAATAAGGAAATATATTTTTTTATTATTTTATGCTGTGCATTGTACAGTTTGTTAATATCTCCATCGAGTAGTAATAGATAACATCTGCAGTATCTGCTAGATCTTTGAGAACATTTAGTTTACTTTAACTAGATCAAATGCTTTTATTCAGTAAAAAGCTGATGTGTAGGTACGCACTGTGATATCAAAATATGTTTTATGTACCCATGTAATAGATGTACGATGTATCTGTATGGACATGATCTCAAGCCCTTTCGGGCCTACCATAAGAAAGGAAGTATAAAAAAAAAAAAAAGTTTATCTAGATGTGTGTGCTGGTTCTTCATTGTTTCTACTCTGCAGGGAGGAGTCTCCTAGTTTCTAAAAGTCTTAGACGTGGTCCTTGCCACATGTCTGCAGGGGTTTATATACCCTCTGCCAAAACGGTGGCAGGCAAAAAAGGAAAGCCTGCCCTGGAGGACTATAATTGCTTAAGAAAGAAAATGAAATTACAGAAACTTTAGAAAAGTCAGTTTTCACCTTGTGAAAATGCAGCTTCCAAAAGTGGTGATAGTCAATGTTCCAGATAATATTGGCAGATAGCAGTAATTTACTCAGTTTTAAAACTCTGTGAGCAAAACAAAATTGGGATGCATAAGAGTACTGTAAATCTGGGAAAAAAATGTTTCTTTTGAATTACCAGTTGTGTTATGAAGCACTGTTCTTTGGAGTATTTACAGATGTTGGGAGAGTACTGGCACTCATTAAAAACAATTTCTAAGAGTATATCCGAAAATGAGAAGAGCAAAACAGGTCAGCACTCCCCTTATCTGAAGCCCTGGTGATGGTCTATAATACCCTGTGAACGTTACTGCTCAACTCCCAAGCACTAACATAAAGCACTAATACTATTACAGTAACTTACATTTGTTCTCTGTGCCATCCATATCCAACATCAGTTGGTCAATCTTCTCCTGCTCCAAGACGCTTACATTCTGTGAAACAAGAACACCACACGATTGATACAGTGCCCTTTTTGGTAGCAAATGACTTTCTACTACAGCGGTTACATAGAGTACTTCTCTATTTCCATACACGTCCTCAAAATCATATGCACATTCCACTAGACAACATTTAACATATGCAGGCTGTGCACTCCCCTTGTTTAACCTTTTTATTCCTCCTCTGGAGCAGCCCCCATGTCCTGTCTGCTCCCTCAGCCCAGTCATTTCAGTGACTTACCTCTATCTCCATGCCTCCCCCCCCCCACCAGCCCGTATTTAAGTGTGGAGTGAGACACCGCCAACGTCCCTTTACCCAGTATCACTGAGTGCACTGCCACCTGTGGCCACCCAGGGGAATGTATTGCTCTGGAGTCGACTTCCCTTCCGCCCTGGAGGACAGCGTCCTCTGGGACACTATCCTCCTCCCAAGGCTGCCCCCTCCCGGTTCATTTTCAAACGTGGGTCACTGGCTTGTAACACGGTAGTGCTACTGCTTTGCCGATGCCCTGGCATAGTTCCCCCCACCAGTCTCCCATATACATAGATGCTGTCAACAGACAAGGCCCATCCAGTCTGCCCGTTTAAGCTACATGTAGAAGCGGCCAGTGACCCTATATGATCATTGGCTTTAACTTTTTCTTCCCATCTCCAGTATTCCTTTATGCCTGTCTCATGCACGTTTAACGTCTGCTACCACCTCCTGGGACAGGCTATTCCATGCATCCACCACTCTCCATAAAAAAGAACTTCCTGACATTTCCCCTTATGTGGTCACCCACCAGTCTCCTGTTGTGCCATCTAGCCCTGGCCCTACTATTGAACTGGGTGGTTCCAGTTGGATATGGGCAGGGAATGCATCCAGACAACCAAAATCTTGGATTTCAGGAAGGCGGACTTCAGGAAAATGGGCTAAGTACTAAGGAGCCATCTGTCAGGCATCAGAGCAGATATGGAGGTGGACCAAAGGCGATCCATCATTAAGGAAGGAATACTGGTTGCCACAGATGTGTGCATTAGGCTCAGGGGGAAGAACAAAAGGGGCCAAAGCGCCCAGCTAGTTCAGTTCTGGGGCTGCCAAACCAGTAAGGGAAAGAGGTTGGCTTATAGAAAATTCAGGAAAACCGAGAGAGGTGGATAGGGAAAATTACCTAAGTTTGGCTAGTGAGGCAAGTAAGGAAGTCCAGCGAGCAAAGGCACAAAGAACTGCAGATAGCTGAAGAAATTAAGGGGGAAGAACGCTTTCTTTCACTATACAAGGGGAAAAAAAAAAAAAGAGACAAGGAAGGGATTGTTAGGCTTAAGAAAGGGACGGAGGATAATGGGGGAAAGCAGAGATACTAAATGAATACTTCAGGGGAAGGAAAACACAGATGTAGTGATGGAGGAGGAGAGAGGGAGGGAGGGGCTACTGGCACTGAAGGTGGACAAAATCGCCAGGACCGGACAGAGTACATCCAAGGGTACTAAAGGAACTAGCTGAGGAGCTGGCAGGGCCACTGGCAGACCTATTTAATAGTTCACTAGAGTCAGACGTGGTACAGCAGGGCTGGAGAACACCACATGTAGTGCCCCTCCACAAAAGCGGTCCCAAGGATGACCCAGGGAATTACAGACAAGTCAGTCTAATCTCCATTGTGGGCAAGCTCATGGAGACCATACTAAAGGAAAGGTTGGTGGAATATCTTTAGGAGCATGGTCTCCAGGATGAGAGGCAGCATGGATTCATGGGTGGGAGATTCTGTCAAACAAATCTAGACTTCTTTGACTGTTAAGACAGACGGGCCGAACGGTAGACATGGTCTATCTTGATTTCAGCAAGGCCTTTGACTCTGTGCCCCACAAAAGGTTGATCAGGAAGTTGGTGGATCTTGGGTTAGGAAAAGATAGATTGGTGGAAAACTGGCTGAGGGACAGAACCCAGAGGGTGGTTTTGGGGGAGAGAGAGAAAGAGAGTAATCTGGCACCAGGGAGGTAACCAGTGAGGTCCCACAGGGCTCAGTGCTGGGGCCGGTGTTCAGTGTCTTCATCAGTGACATTGGGGTGGCATAAAGGGCAAAATGTGTCTGTTTGCAGAGGACACCAAACTCTGTGGGACAGTAGACACAGCTGAAGGGATACAGGACCTACAGGAAGATCTGGAAAAGTGGTCCAGGATCTGGCAGCTTGGCTTCAATGCAAGAAATGCAAAGTTACAAATATTGGAGCAAAGAATCCCAGGACAGAGTACTACCTGGGTGGAGTCCGAGTATCTGTATCAGGAGGAGGAGAAGAACCTGGGAGTGATGTTCACTAGTGACCTGAAGCACTCCACGCAGTGCTAGAAAGCAGCAGCAAAGGCAAACAAGATGCTGGGATGCATATCCAGGGGGATCAGTAGGAGGAGAGGCGGTTATACTGCCGTTGTACAGGTCACTGGTAAGGCCGCATCTAGAGTACAGAGTTCAGTACTGGTGCCCACACCTCAAAAAGGACATTAACCTGCTGGAGAAGGTCCAGAGGAGGACTACAAAGATGATAGCCAGTCAGCAGAGTAAGGCACACAAGGAGAGGTTGAGGGCACTGAACATGTACTCCCCGGAACACGTGAGAGAGACAGACATGATTGAGACCTTCAAGTACCTGAAAGGAATAAATAAGGTTGATAAGGAGACAGTCTCTAAGCTGAGTGTCAACAATAACACCAGGGGGCACAGTACTAAGCTGGAGGGTTGGAGGTTTAGGAGGGAGGTCAGGAAGCACTTCAGAGAGGGTGGTGGACACTTGGAATGCACTGCTGGAAGAGGTCATCTCGTTGAAGACAATGGGCAGCTTTAAGAGAGGCTGGGATAGACATAGGGGGAAGGTAAGGACCATGGGTAGGGAGGATGGGAGGAGTGGGGAGGGAGGGCAGGGACATTAGCTCAAGCTGTGGACCCTGCAATATGAGCAGACTTGATAGGCTAAATGGCCTTCTGCTGGCTTCTTCGCATGTTAGCTGTTCCCTTTCACCTTGTTAATGCCCTCGAGGTACCTGAATGTCCATCATGTCCCCCCGCTCCCTCCTCTGCTCCAATGTGTAGATATTGAGGTCCCTCACTCTTCCCCGCAAGGCTTATGCAAATCTTGTACCATTTTGGTCTCCCCTTCCTGCACCAGCTATTCTATCAATGTTCTTATGAAGGTATGGCCTCCAGAACTGGATGCAGTACTCTAGGTGAGGCCTCACTAGGTTCCTGTATAGTGGAACTATTACCTCCCTCGTTTGGCTTGCAATTCCTCTTCCAATACACCTCAACATCCCACTAGCCTTTCATACACATACACATACACATCACACACACACACACACACACACACACACACACACACACACACACACACACACACACACACACACACACACACATACATATATATACACACACACACACACACACACACACACACACACACACACACACACGAGAAACATGTCCATGAACTATGGGAACAACCTTTTAAGGATGAAGAAGTTTACTTAGTGGAACTATTAAATGCCAGTATGAGTGGCACATATAGTACATAGTACAGTCCCAGTGTTTTTTTTGTTTTTTTTTTTTTAAACCATGGGTAGAGAATTTTCAGCTTCCTGACAGACCGACTTAGAAGCCATGCCTTAGCAGTCACAAATGGTTTTAGATTTCCTTTGGCAACCAGAACCCCCTGGAATAGTCTCCAGGAGTGTTTAAATTCCACCCGCCAGTCATACCCCCCCCCCACACAAAAAAAAGATTTGCTCCCATTCCCAGCAGTGTTTCCCCTTAATAACTACATTTCTCCACTCCATCCATGTCAAATGGTGTTCAACCATTTAGGACTTTAGAAAAGCATCTGTACATCCAAAAATACAGAAACTATACTAAGCCCCCCACCTGTCAACCCCCAAAAAATTAACACGCAACAGCGACTGCAGTAAATGTGCATCTATTTTTAAGAGTATGAGCCATCTGTGTGCTATTTTTGACTGCAACTCCCAGAGGCTCGTGCATGCCCCTACTTATCTGGGAGTTTGGAGACCACTGCAATGCTAACCACTTAAAGGATAATTGCACTGAACCTACAAGTCATTAAGGCTGATTTTTAATTACTGGGTCCAGTTTTATTTCTTACAGGCCTTTTCATAACTACAATAGGTGTTTCTGATTTATCTAGTGGCGAGTACCATTTTATAACTGTATGTAGCTTATGTTCTTCTCAACCAGAGTTCAGTAGAGAACACACACTGACAATGAAAGCTTTGCCAGCACATAAGCTACCCTTTAGAGTTCTAAAATGGTCCTTCCCAGTGTGTAAATCAGAAACATCCACTGGGATACCTAAAAAAGCCTGTACAGACTGGCAACCAATTAGGCCTTTGTTTACTATAATCAAAGCCCCAAATCAACTCCACTTAAATGCTTCAATTGAAACTTATGCCGGTAAGGTTACTTTAATTTGGGGCATTACTTTGTTGTTCAGAACTGCTCTTTAAGGTGATTTACCAACTTCCCCCGATGTCATGTTTGCAGATCACCTTCCTTTCATTGAGTGATGCAAAGCTCAGCTGCCCTGAAGTTAAGTATTAAATATATTCAGATGCTTAGTTTAACATTTTTGTGCCACAGTTGTCTCTGCATGTTTTTTTTCTTTGAAGTTCGCACATGAGCAGTGCATCCACATGCATGAGTGACATCAGCACAGGGAAGTGTTCCCACTGCACCTTTCTCACTGCTCGTTCATTCATCTTTCCTGGACCCAGCCTCAGTGAGTGCAGATCCAAAACTGAACTGGCAAAATTACAGCACTGATGACTGAAACTGTTATATTGGCAGCTGATACTTTCTTTTGGGATTGGAGAAGTGGTGATTTCTCCTGATTTTCAATTTTACTCATCTGACTAAGCTCTGTGTCCTAGGTCCATCGGTTCTAGGGACATCACAATCTACATTGCTTGAGTAAAGTGTTAGTTTTAATAAGTGCTGCAAGTACATAATTATAACAAGTCTGTATAAAATTTTTTTAACTGAGTGGAGCTGTAATCTGTAGCGTACTGCGACACAAAAGGATGACTTTTGAACTGGGCAGATCTATAAATTGAAGTAAGCTTTTCAGTATTGGTTCAGAGAGGTCTGTGTTAAATGGATGACTTTTTCAACAGTTCAGAATTGCAATGTGCAGCAAGAGTATAAGCACTGAGCTGCACAGTCCAATCCCAGGAGAACAGTGCAATAAACTATTTTTGGCAAGTGCTGCTTCCAGTGTGACTGCTTCAGTAAACTGCCTTTGCTACTGCATTTCTGATTGTCATCACTATATAGACAGTTTATATTTTTTTCTTGTGCTCCTGTATTTTCTTGGGCTCATTTGGTGTTCTCATGCAAGCACCATAACACATTGATCACCAAAGTATGCTTAGATGTGCATGAATAAAGGGACATGGTGCACTGAATTGTTTCTCCAACTTGGCAGCTCCTCGCTAAGTTTATAAATGAATGCAATACATTAAGTTATACTGTACATACTTACACTTTAGTTTACAGTGTATCAAAATTAAAAAAAATCACTTAGTTTTAACATTTTAAACTACAATCCATTTATAATTAGGATTATAGCATCACTGTACATGCTCCGGAGCATCAGCGAAAGGAGACTGCAGATGCCATCCTCTCCAGACACTGTGGTACCAATGTACAGCTTTTATGGTGTTATATTGTGAAGTGTGCTAGTCAGTTCGGCATACTTGGGGAATAATGTCTGAACCAAAATATGGGCTAAACAGCAATGAATGCAGGGAGTCTACACAATGCATCATGACATCGGTAAGGCATGGGAGACAGTAGAGTGCAGCATTAGTTGTATTTGCTGTACACTTTACGCATGTGCATCAGAGATCCATTGTAATGGAAAAAAAAAATAGGAACACACAAACGGCTTGACACAGACCGAAGTGGTAATGAAGTATGGTGACAGAAGTAGTGAGGGAGGGTGGTTCAAATACAGTCTAACACTTTAGTACCTACCGCAAGGATATGTCCCTTTTTGTAGTGGACCAATCAAACGGTACTTAGGCTATCTAAACAAATGCGGTCTCTTTCTCCATGAGAAGGGTATTGGCAGTGTCATTTTTAACCTTGGGGGTGGGGGACGATCACCGACTGTACTGTGTATTTTTTGCTCAATTCATGATGCACCTGGAGGCACACATGTAGCGGCAATAAGCCAATGCCAGGATGGTATTACAGATGCTTATGCAGACACTAATGACAGCTGCAGTCTGTATAGTTCCTGAGCGCTTAGAGGCAACAAAGCTGGAGCAATAATTTGTAGTTTTAACTTTATAACATGCTGTAAACAGGGGAACCGGTGACTTCAACATGTTACTCAATCACCGATACCTCTAAAGGGGAAAGCAGAAGCAGGCCACCCACCCCCAAACACACACATACACAGAAGAAAGCTATAGCGTAGACCAGTTGGCACTAGGGCAAAGACAGACCCAAACAGTATAATTTAGATAATAAAAGTTCTATGCTGCAGGATTTTTCTAAGTGTATGTGTGCAGCTGGGGGGGAGTGGTTAGGGTACAGGTGCCTGCCTGTAATTTCCACCCTGTGCTCCACCAGTGTGAGTGACTGAAATCAATTGGCGGGAGGTCACTACTAACTAGTACCAGGTGAGGAATTTGGGCAAACTGTCAGCCATTTATCCTGCTCAAGCAATGCCACCAGATCGAGCCGTGCTCCCAGTGTCAAGCTGGAGTGGCCAACAACTCGTTAGCATAGGAAAGCAATTTCCCCAAAAAGGAAAGAATTTTAAAACCCAGGGTACTATCACTAGCATTTGTGTGGGCACACAGATGCTGGAGTAACAGAACACACACCATACCTCGATTTTGTACAGTAAAATGACAGCAATGACGGGAACCAAACCGTAACAGTAAGTAGCAAAATATAATATTAACAGTCCATGTTGCTAAGTCTGCTCTCGCTGCTGTGCTGGAATGGATCGGGACTACTGCTGTGACTACCTGAGCTACTGCCCACATCATTCTCGCTGCTCTCATAGGGTCATCCCTATGGGGATCTACTATGCAGTGGCTGTCAAACTGTGGCACTACGTCAATGTCCGAAAGATCACTGTTAGTGCAGGACAACAATGCTTTCATCATCGGACCCTGAAAATGAACTGTGACATTGCTATTGTCGTGCTGCATGCTGCGACCAAGAGCTCTGTTAAAGACAGAATTGCTGTGACCAAGAACTAATTTTAATTGCAGAGCACAGATCTCCCTGTGGTGACACTGCAAAGGTCGCCAAATACAGGCTCCAATACACAAAATGACACTTCCTGGTTTGTGAGGGTGAAAACCTGACTTAATTAGCTAAAATAGGCTATGCATCTATCAAAATACATTGCAAATCAGTTCTATATGCAGTCACCTTGCAGTATATGCGTTCATATATCAAAAGTTGGTTTAAAAAAAAAAAAAGAAAAAAAAAAAACGCTTTGAGCAATCTGGTTAGCAGAAAAGGACCCAACTGGCCCATGTAGTCTTCCCTTGATCCCACCCATAGGTAGTCCTGACGCTACCACCCTACACACCACTTACACCCCCCCCCCGGTAGATTCCCAGCCCCTCCCCCCATCAGGGTATTACCTCTCCTTCTGTTTAAACTCATGTATTTATCCCATGCACTCTTGAATCCCCCACTGCCAATGCCTCAACCACCCATTCCAGGGGCTCACCACTCTCAGTGAAGTAATGCCCTCTTATCTCCTCTGAAATGTCCACCCTCCAGTTTCAAGCTATGCCCCTTAGTTCCTAGATTGTACTTTCTCTTACTCCCTTCCCTCACCGTGTTATAATTTCCTTCAGATACTTAAAAGTTTTAATCATATTCCCCCCCTTCCCGATCTCCACTGGATACAGGTCAAGCTCCTCCATCCTCTCCTCATGTCATCTGATGCATACCATGCACCATTTCTGTCACCCTCCTCTGGACTTTCAACCCCATCTATATCTCTCTGTAGGTAGGGTTTCCGGAACTGTATTCCATATTCCAAGTGTGGACCGATCACTGACCTGTGGCATCATCACCTCCCTTCTCCTGCTTCTGATACACCTCCCTATGCATGCCAGCATACCGCTAGACGTTCCTGCCACTTTGTTGCACTGGTTTGCCACCTTCAGGTTGTCCTAAATAATCCCCAGAGCCCTCTCCTTCTGCGTTACCACAACATTCCCCCCCCCCCCCAAAGTGTGTATGTGGCTCTAGGGTTCTCATGCCATATGTGCAGTCTACACTTTTTAGCATTACTCTTCGACCACCCCTCCAGCTTCGTTAGCTCCTCTTTCATGCTCTCCACTCCCTGGTGTATCCACTCTATTGTAGATCTTTGTATTGTCTGCAAACAAACCTTTCCCTTTAGACCCTCTGCAATATCCCCAGTGTAAGTGTCAAAGCGTATTGGCCCCAGCACTGACCCTTGGGGTATCCCACTTGTCACTTTCCTCCCTGGAATGAGCCCCATTTACAGCCACCCTTTAACTCCTTTTGGCAATGCCAAGTAATAACTAAACCCCAAAAGGTAGGGCACATACTGTGCGTTAAGAAGTAGGTAGTTTAGATGCAGATCCTCATGTCTGAAGAGGAATAAAACAATGGAACCACTTGTGAACTTGAATGATCGTGCATTGTGAAGAATTAAGTTACTACCTACAGTAGAACACTAACTGGGTGAGTGCATGGGTCTAAAAAGCAGGGCCATTATGCCCCCAAATTCCCATCCATGCATTGCATTCTTGCAGATGAAGGTCTGCAAGTGTAAATGTGTACCTTCCCTTAATTCATCTGATCAACTGTGTGGGCCCCCCCCCCGAAATTCATTTGGCATGAAGTTCCTGCTAAAAAAGTGTTAGCCAATGTGGCTCACACACTCAAAAACATTAGCCACACTGGAACTGAATTAGCCACTGTTAAAGTACAATTGAGCAGGGAAATTTCAGATGTCCCAAAGAAACAGGTGGGGACCTAGAGGTCCTGATTAAGTAAATGGCATTTGGATTTTTTTAAGCTTACTTTAGAATGTCTTACATTAATCAGGTTCATCCTGTCAACTGCCAGTCACAGCCGATGCCTATAGTGCCATATGGCCCCACTGCTTGAAGCACTGATGATGCGAAGGGTGGGGCTCAACCGTCTAAGTACTCTGTGTGCCTGTGAAATTCTGTAATATATCTAAGCCTCGACACCATTCCACACAGAAGACTAGTGAATAAGCTGGCCTGATGTAGGAGTGAGTCAAATAGTTATAAACTGGGTAAGAAGTTGGTTAAGCAAAATTCGTCAGGAGGTGGAGGTAAATGGTGTCCACTCTGGAGACGGCAAAGTGACCAGTACTAGGCCCGGTCCTCTTCAACATCTTTGCTAGTGACATCGTGGAAGGGCTAGAAGGGAAAGTATGCCCATTTGCAGAGTAACCAAAAATCTGAAAGAGTAGACATTTTAGGAGGTGCCACAAAAAAAAAAATTTGAAAAACTGGAAGAATGGTAAAGGGTTTGGCAGCTGGGTTTCAATGAAAAGAAGTGCAAAATCATGCATGCTATGTACCAATTGGGAGGGAAGTACTGCCAGCCACTAAACAGGACAAGGATCTGGGGGTCGGATCATTTCTGATGACTTGAAAATAGCCAATCAGTGTGATAAGGCAATGAAGGAAGGCTAGCAGGAAGACTGTGTGCATAGGAAGGGGCATCACCAGTAGTAAGGAGGTGGTAATTTTACCCCTGTACATCACCGGTAAGACCCCACCTCGAGTACTGGGTTTAGTTCTGGAGGCTCCACCTCCAGAAGGACACAGATAAGGTGGACGCGGTACAAAAGAGGGCTATCAAAATGGTGCAGGGCTTGCATCAAAAACCCTATGAGGAGAGACTCAAGGAACTGAACACGTACTCTCTAGAAGAGAGGGAAAAGGAAATGACAAACATTCGAATACCTAACATGTATTAAAATACAAGAATGCAGTATTTTCAATAGAAAAAAAGCTCAAGGACAAAGGGTCATGCTATGAAGTTTGGGGGGGGTGTGCGTCGCGGGCACTCAGACAAAATGTGAGGAAATACTTCTTCACGGAGAGGGTGGTGGATGCCTGGAACAGCCGTCTAGCAGAGGTGGCGGGTGCCAAATTGGTGACAGGATTCAAGTAAGCATGGGACAGATACAAGGGGTATAGGCAAGGGGAGATGACCAGAAATAAGAGTAGGGGCTGCAGTGGCACAGTAGGCAGGGAAAACTGAGCAGACTAGGTGGGCCAAGAAGTCCTTATCTGCCGACAACTTCTATGTTTCTAAGTATATTAGCACACTGACACCAGCAGTACCAATCTTGCTTCCAGAGTCTGGGAAGAGCAAGATCGGTACCAGCACTGTTAGTGCGATAAACCACTCAGATACATTACAGTTCCAATTTAATTACCATGGGCACACAGACAGTCAATGCAGCTGAGCCCATCTTTCACATCAGCGTCTCAACCGTGGGTGTATATTTTACTTAATTTTGTTAGATGGGTAGGTAATTTGTGTATTCTGTATTATGCTCTCACGTGACTTGTAAGCTTTTCCTAATTATGTACCATGTTGTCCTAAGTATGCAAGTACGTAATTTCCTGTACTCTCTCGGGTCGTACCTGAAAATAGGCAACTGTCCTGTCTGGTGTACTTACCTGGTTAACAAAAGCTAAACACACACTAGACAAACTGTCCATTTTCAGGTACAACCCAGGAGAGAACAGAAATGCAATACATGAATTACAAATATATGAACAGAAACATGCACAGGAGTATAAACACTCAAAAAGCAGGTTAGCGAGTGGAAAGGATGCATTTCCAACCAAAGTTCTATTTACAAACTGAAGCAGTTACAGCAATGCAAACTGTCACTAGTACATCAATACAACAGTAACAAGTACATCTATACATTTGACTTCAAAGCATTAGCTATGACAGGCAGTAGCTGGCAGAATTAACCAGATAAAAAAGTGTAAGAAAGTAAGCTTAAAAAAAAAAATGCAAGTGTGTTTGTTTTAGTCAATAGTGAATCTGTCAGCAAAAAGTTAAGCCAATTTCAATTTTGGGTTGCCACTGGCAATCCTTAGTGCACATCTAGAATAACCATCCTTTCTAGAACAAAACCCAATTCCTTCAACAGTTTCAGGCATCTGGAGTGCAAGAATCATTCTAAGTTTCTTTTTTTTGGTGAGAAAGAACATGCACCAACTGCAGATATTTCACAGTATTTCCCCGTTTTTAAAACTGGTTTCATCAGGATGCTTATTAGTTCAACAATAAATACTCTTCCTACCTTACTAAGGAGTTGAGGGGCAATAGTTTTATTGATGTGATCAACCGCTTGTGAGACACCTGGAAGGAACAAGCAAATCCATCACTGAAATTATTTCACACTCACATGCTCAGCAGGCATTACTAGACGATCACTATACTCACATCTCAGAAATGTTCACCCACAAACTGTGAATGAAAGGTTTTAGTGGATTACTACAACATTTTGTGGATGCATGGGTATGGATAAAAGGAAGGTTAAAATGACAGTCTAAAAATGCCTGCATAAAGGTTAGTGTGCAAGCACGTGCTGGGGTGAAATCCATGCTCGACACCTGCAAACTCAAGTTACCTGGTTACATAATGCTGGTCCCAAGAACTCCTTAACATATTTTACAGCTCTGGAAACACCTGACAGAATTGAGAAGTAGAATGTATGAAGAGACAAAGGAAGTCAAACAAAATGTGTTAAGAGAAGTTAACAGAACAGCAACAAAAGGCAGTCGGGGAGCTAGAGAAACTCCTTTGTGGACTAGGTGTGGCACTAAGATGTATAAAAACCCAGGACACATCTCCCTCGGGTTCCCGATGGTCTTGTGGCAATGCGTCACGCAGCCATGCCGGCGACCTGCAAAGGATGCTGACCCAGCCTGGGGTAGGTGGTGTGTTCTGCCTCACTAATGATCCCTGATGGCAGGCCATGAAGCACTGTCTACTAGCGGAGAACCAGATGGGTGTAAGCAAGGCCAGTGCTAGGCTGTGCGGTACCACCTTAGGGGATGGGGAAGAAGAGAAAAAACCCTGGGCAGTTAGCATGACTGCTGCAAGCACCGTCTAGTGGAGTGTGGTCCCCTGTGGGCTGGGGTCTGTAGGTCGAGTGGTCAGGTAGGGCTGGGAAGCAGCTAGAGGACTGGGCAGACTGTCTCAGGTGAAAAAATATCTAGATTAAAAGTTACCCTTACGCTGTCACCCAACAACAAGATATTTTATTTCTGAAAAAACATCAGCATGCACCTCTCATCAGCACTGACATGGGACAGTTTTACTTCCCTCTCCTACGGAGCAGCGGTACGAGCAGCTTTCCACAGGCCATGTTGGGTATTTAATCATGTGGGCCTTGTAACTGGCAATTCCAAGACTCAAGGATGCAGAAGCATACGACTTGTCTGCCATAGCCAAACCCTTATTTAGCCCTCCCCCATGATTTGGCTGCACCTCCCCCCCCCCCCCCCCCGGGGGGGCTACCATGGCTGCTTCTAGGGTCAGCCAACAAGATGTGCGCATACAGGTGGCGCCCTGCTCATCCCCTCTCCGGGACACATCACTGCTGATTATCCAGCCACAATCAGCCTCAGTGCAGGATTCTGTGGCTCAAACTTTTGGTAGTGTGATGCACAGCACCCGTGTCACTAATCCAACCCTAATGTAATGCCCCTATACGGGGCAGATGCACTGTGTGTACTGGAGCCAGCTTCAATAGTATGTGGCATTTAGGCCAGTCAGTACTTTATACAATGCACCTCCCTCTGCCTGCTTAGTACCCAGTTATTGCAATGCTGATGCTTTCAGTCACTTGGAAGATAGACATCAACTGCCTTCTCAGGGCTCTTCAAGCACAGTGCAGCTACATGTAAGATGGGCATCACCTTCCATTTCTTGCTACCATGTTCCAGGAACCACAGCAGTAGAGCTCTACTTACGAAGTGGGTGTAAAATACTATTGTGAATGGAAAGGGCAACAGGACTATGATTAATACTGCACCCAGGTAGCCAACACTGGAGTAGGAGACCAGCCCTTTATAGGTCAGGGTCCACAGTCCATGAAGGTCAGAAGGAACAGTGACCTATTAACGAGCAAACATTTAACATGCTAGATGAACACTGCTTAAAAAAAAAAAAAAAAAAAAGGCAGATAAATAGGCTGACAGTACAGCCTAGAGGTTAATGAGCTGTGTACATCCAGCAGACCTGGGTTTGATTCCCATAAGATGTACTTGCGTACTGTGACACCTGAGCAAGTCACCCCAGTGCTCCTGGGTCATTCCTGAAAACAGGTCTTGTGCCAGTGGGCCTTACCGGTCACCAAAGAATAATACAAGAAATTCAATAGCATATTTTCACTGTTATTTCAGGGCTCCTCACAAGAGTGAAGCTCCTGTAGTGGCCCTCAGGGTATGGAGAGGGCAGACCACTACTATCCCCAGGATAGGCACATCACATTGCCAAGCAGGAGACCTCTAGAGGACAAAAGAATACATAGGTTACTCACTTTTGACAGTTCTAGAAGTGATATATGTTGTTCATCCATACTGTCTGGCAGGTTCCTTGCCACTTTAAATCTTGCCAGAAGGTCTTCAAGCTGGCTCCTCCCACCCACCCAGGTGGTAAAACCCTCGGCTCTGCCCCATGACGCCAGATCTAGCCCACTGGAAGCCCGGTTGCGCGAAGCCGGGGAGGTTGGTTGGGTGGGTCGTGGGGATGAACAACATATACCACTCCTGTTACAGGAAAGTAACCTGTATTTCTAGGGACGTGGATATGTTGTTCAATCCACACTGTCTGGCAGACTCCTAGCAGTTCTCTGGGAGAAGGGAGGCAAGGCATGCACTCCCTACTTAGGGAATAAGGACTGGAGAACAGAGGTCCCAAAACCAGCATCCCGGCGTGACTCAAGGTCAATATGGTAATGGGAAATAAAGGTGTGTGCTGACCTTCCAGGTAGCAGCCCTGCAGATTTCCTGGAGAGAGACATCCCCAGAAGCAGCGGTATGGCAGGTAGAATGAGTTCTTATCCCTTTGGGAGGCTCCATGCCCGCCAACCTATAGCAGAGATCTATGCAGGAGGTGACCCACCTGCCTACTGTCCGCTTGGCTGCAGGTCTGCCATGTGCGGCTTCAGCGTAGGTGACAAACAGCTGGCAAACCTCTCCCCTCCGCTCCTTATAACAGCGCTCTTCTACAGTCCAAAGTATAGAGCCTGTATTTGGCCTCTGAGGTGTGATTGGGGTAGAACACCGGCAGAGTCAACACCTGGTTAAGGTGAAACTCCGACGCCACCTTCGGAGAAATTTCGGGTTGGGGCGCAGGACAACCTTGTCCCTGTGGAAGACCAGATAAGGAGACTATGGAAAGCGCCTGGAGCTCTCCCATCCTTCTTCTGGCTGACGTAATAGCCACCAAGAAGGCGGTCTTCCATGACAGCTGGGAGATCTTGCACCCCTTATGCAGCCACCCATCTGTCTCATATCATGCCCTCTTGTTCTGGTACTACTTTTAAACTAGAATGTTGTCCTCTTCCACCTTGTTCATGCCCGTGAGGTAGTCGAACGTTTCTATCATGTCACCTCTCTTCATCCTTTGCTCCAGTGTGTACAAATTGAGGTCTCTCCCTTTCCTGATAAGGCTTGTGATGTAGACCCTTCACCGTTTTGGTTGCCCTCCTCTGCACCATCTATTTTGTCAACGTCCTTATGAAGGTGTGGCCTCCGTACTCTAGGTGAGGCCTCACCAGGGTCCTGTACAATGGAACAGTCACCTCCCTCCTTCGACTTGTGATTCCCCTTCAAATACACCCCACATCCCAGTGGCCTTCCCCACCGCCTTGTGGCCTTCAGGTCGTCTGTGATTATGACCCCCAAGTCCCATTCTTCCTTAGTAACTGCTAAGGCGCCCCCAAAAAAAAAAGCTGTAGCTTGTTCCAGGGTTCCTGCTCCCCTTGTGCATAATTTTGCATTTCTTTAGTTGCCACACATTTGACCATCTCTCCAACAGTTCCAGGTCTTTTCTCATCCTTTCCATCCCCTCTGGGGTACCCACCCTGTTGCAGATCTTGGTGTCATCTGCAAACAGGCAAACCTTTCCCTCCAGCAGTTCTGTAACATCACTGATGAAGACAATAAAGAGAACTGGCCCCAGAACAGACCCTTAAGGTACCTCACTGGTCACCTCCCTTTCCTCTGACTGGTTAAAGGACCGAAAACAATTTTCAATCCAGTTTACCACCTTCCGTCCCATATCCTCAAGCTTCCTAGCTTGTTGACCAGTCTCCTATGTGGGACGGTATCAAAGGTTTTGCTGAAATCTAGGTAGGCAATGTCTACACCCCCGGTCTGCCTCACTCACCCAAATAAAATTTATTAGTTTGACAGGACTGTCCTGCAGTGAACCCATGTTGCTTGGGATCCAACATCCCCATGACTTCTAGTTGCTCCATTATTCTTTCCTCGAGGAGCGTCTCCATTATCTTTCCTACTAAGGTTAGAGTAACGGACAATATGGGTGGTTTGCCTGGCCCGAACAGGACAAACCCCCTGGTGCAAGAGACACAAGGAAAAACAGGGCTACAGTATCTACATCAGTTTTTACAGTAACACACCAAGGACCTTGGAAGAGCCAAGAACAGACTAACTGGTGATACATGGACAGATTCTGGTATTTTCAAATATAGTATTGCACTGTCCCAACTCCCTTCCAAAGACATGACTGAATTTTAAATGCTCGTACACAGAGCAAAAAAGGGGCCATATCACTTAAGAGTTTTAATATAGGCCATTGCTCACTCAGGCTACCACTATAATACAAATAAATGGGAAGGGGAAACAGACCTCCAACTTGCTCATAAATGCATCTTCATTATGTGGTACTGCAAGACCCTACTATACACACTGACACAGGCACTTGTGCGTAGTGGATTTTATCCAGTTACCAAGGAACAGGTGTTGAAACTGGCACTAGCCAGTTGCTTTTAGATTGTGGATCAAATTAGTAAGATTTCCCTTCAACTAGCCCTGCAGGCTTGTACTGGAGAAGGTAACGTTTTAAAGGACATCAGCTAGGCCAATGTAAACATCTGTGGGGCTAGTGGATTTTCCTAGTCACTAGCCCTGCAAAGTTAATTTCGACCCAACAGACTAGTCTGCCTAGTGCACTTGCATGGTAAGTAAAATAAAGGACAACTGAAAATTATTTCATGGCTCAAGGATTACAAGATAATCTGTTTTAATACATTTTTGTAACTGGTACTTTTTAAAATCACATTAAGTAGGTAATGATTCATAAGGCCACATACCTTTGCCCAAATAGCGAGTCTTGTCATTGTCACGGAGTTCCAATGCTTCATAAATGCCGGTGGAGGCACCGCTGGGAACAGCAGCTCGGAAGAGACCTGAATAAATGCATGACAGTTAAAATACTGTTCCGTCCCCAAACTGAAGCCCTGAAATTCTCTAAAGGTGCATATAGGCCAGGTGTCACTTTTTTTTTTTTTATGCAATATATTTCCTCCCATCACCTAGGCCAGATCTGGGAACCTCCTTCCACCCCCCTTAGTGTCAATGAATACCTGGAATCAGAGGGTCCATTCTTGCCTTTGCTCGCTGCTCCACGGGCGGTATCCCGCCGAATATTACTTCACTCAATGCCGGCAAACCAGCCCAGCTGGGTGTGGGGAGACGAGGAGACTTCGTGTGACCCAAGTCTGTCCCTTATTGTTCACCTAGTAGCCCCACCCCATCTCACTCACAGGTCATCTTGTGAAGCAAGCTAACCTCTTTACCCATCACAGCTGGAAGGATGTGGGAGCCCCTCCCCTTCAGATCTTCCCTGTCAGCCCCACTCTGGGCAGGTGACTGCTCCGCAGTGAAGCACCATTCCTTCCAGCACAACACCCCTTCCCCTGGGCCATAAGGGGGGTGGATGAGCAATAAAGGAGATGCCCTCACACCCAGAGGCCGGAACCACACCTCAGTCAGTAGCAAGTGACCCAGGCTCAGGGAGTGAACCCAGAGGGTCTGGAGTGAGCCTCAGTCCTATCCAGGACACTATTCCATTCATTTGCAAATCTCTTGATTCTTGGTCTCCAAGCAAAGTCCATCCATCAAGTATATTGATTGATCTGGGGACAGCCAGGTTCAGGTTTTGTGCCAACTGCTAAGGTAGCTCCTCTGACCGTCATTAACACTGAATTAGCCAGAACAGTTGGCAGCCTATCAATGCACATTTGTTTTGGTTAATAAATACAACTGGCTGGGCCCTGGGAAAGCATTTGTCATGCCAGGTGGGAGACCCAAGTTTGCAATATAAAAGTACTCACATCCACATCTTATTGGAGAGCACTAAAGAGGCAGTACGCTCCAGCTCTGGGAAGAAATTTGCAGCTGTACCACTGCTCGAGTGTCAATCCTACAGCCTGAATAAAAGCAGCATGGGGCTTTCGGGTGGCCATGCAGCCTCCCACCCTTCCCAGCATAGGGTCTGTGAAAAGCACACCGGGACAGGCAAGAATTCTAGAAGAACTAAGGGGAGACCTAGTGACACCACTGACCACCCTTTAACAAATCATGGGAGGATGGTGACACCCCCAAGAACTGGAGGAAGGCGGATGAGATTCCCTTTCACAAAAGTAGGAACAAAGCAGAGGCAGGAAACTGCAGACCTCTCAGCTTGACCTCTGATAGGGAAAAATATGGAATCACTTCTGAAAGAATTAGAGTACTTGGAGGCCAGCAGGGCACAGGATCCAAGGCAGCATGGATTCACAGCAGAAGGGTCGTCAGACAAATACAGATTTCTTTGACTGGGTGACCGAAGTAGCAGACCAGGGAGGGACGGAGGACATGGCCTGCCTAGACTTTGGCAAGGCATTTGACAGTCCCACACAAAAGATTAACAAATTAGCCAGTCTGGGAGTGGGCCCGGGTGGTAGCCTGGGTAAAAAATGTCCGGATAACAGGATACGGAGGGTAATAGTAAACAGTTCACTCCGAAGAAAGGGGCGTCACTAGCAGGGTACTGCAGGGTTCAGTACTGGGTCCGGTCCTTTTTAATGTCTTTAGTGACATTGCAGAGGGACTAGAAGGAAAAAAGTATGACTCTTTGCAGATTGCCAGAAGTGTGGCAGCTTGGATTCCATGCAAAAAAAGTGCAAAATAATGCAGGGGAAGAGTACACAATTGGGGGAAGGGGTGGAAGAGGGAGAGAGACAGAGAAGAGAAATAACAAAAATGGAAAGGGGCCTGGGTAATCATATATATGACCTTAAGGTTGGACAGGAATGTGAGAAGGCAGTGGGGGGGCAGGGATGTACAGGGAGAGACATTACCAGCAGAAAACAGAAAGTTGTTATCCCTCTGTACAGACAATTTGTGAGACACCATCTGAAGTACTGCATGCAGTTCTTGAGATCCCATCTCCGCAAGGACAGACAGGATGGAGGCAGTCCAGAGGAGGGCAGCTAAAATGGCGCAGGGTCTGCACTCGAAACCATATGAAGAGACTTAAAGAAGCTTAATATGTATAGCCTTGAGGAAAGGAGGGGGAGAGAAGGGGGAACATGATAGAAACTTTCGAGTACTCAGTGGAATCAAAGTCCAAGAGTAGCATCTTTTAGAAAAAAATGTGCAAGAACAAGGGGACACAATTTGAAGATGGGATTTTGGGGGAGAGAAGAGGCTCAGGAGCAATGTGAGGAAGTATTTTTAATTTTATTTACTATGCTTTTTGACTGCAGGGGGTTGCAGACATCCGCCTTGGTCATGGACCTCCACCTCCAGTTATCAGCCCGTGCTCATCACAGCACCCCTGGCTCACCCCCTAGAGGGCAGTGTTGCGACACCCATTCCCTTTAAGTGCCACAAGTACAGTATCCAACGGGAGAGCAGGCCATGGGAAGCTAATTGAAGCTGGAGGCAAGGCTTCATAGAGGCCCTTAACTGCAGGACCCCCCCCCCCCAGGCAGGGGTGGGGATGTGCAATGATGGCCAGCATCCACCCCGCCCCTGCTGGGTGTCACTGTTGCACGAACAAGATGCCTCTCTCCTCTGCGGAGGAGAGTGTCCAAGGACGCGCCACCCCCCACCGCTGCCTTCCGACGACCCCCGAGTCCATTCCCGAACCGGGTCGCCGCATCGTAAGTGGCAATCCAACCGCTGCACCGGTGGGCTGGCTCTGTGAGGAAGTATTTTTTCCACAGAGAGGGTGGTGGACGCATGGAACAGCCTTCCGAGGATGTTGTGGGGTCTAAAACTGTGGGAGAATTCAAGAATGCATGGGACAGACATACAGGTTACTCACCTGTAACAGGAGTTCTAGGAATGGTATATGTTGTTCATCCACACTCATTGGCAGGTATCATTGCCGCTTTAAATCTTGCCGGAAGGTCTTCAAGCTTGCTCCTCCCACCCACCCGGTGGTATAACTCGGCTCCGCCCCATGACGCCAGATCTGGCCCGCTGGAAGCTCAGGTTGTGCGTCAAGCCGGAGGCAGGGTCGGGATGAACAACATATACCATTCCTAGAACTCCTGTTACAGGTGAGTAACCTGTATTTCTAGGGACATGGATATGTTGTTCATCCACACTCATTGGCAGACTCCTAGCAGTTCTCCGGGAGGAGGGAGGCAAGACGCACACCTCCAATACTTACTTGGGAAAGAGAGACTGAGAACCGAGGCCCCAAACCAGCATCCCGGTGACTCAAGGTCGATGTGGTAATGGGTAATGAAGGTGTTTGCTGACTTCAGGTAGCAGCCCTGCAGATTTCCTGGATAGGGACGCCCTGAAGCAGCCACTGCTAGCAGTATGGCGGGTAGAATGAGCTCTTATCCTCTGGGAGGCTCCATGCCCGCCAACTTATAGCAGAGATCTATGCAGGAGGTTGCCACCTGCTTATCGTCCGCTTGGCTGCAGGTCTGCCAGATGCGGCTTCAGCGTAGGGTGACAAACAGCTGGCGTAACCTCTCCTGATTTCCAGCCGTGGCGCCTCCTTATAATAAGCTTGAGCGCCTTCTAGGGTCCAGAGTATGGAGCCTATATTCGCCTCTGAGGTGTGATTGGGGTAGAACACCGCAGTCAACACCTGGTTAAGGTGAAACTCCCGACACCACCTTCGGAAGGAATTTCGGTGGGGCGCAGGGACAACCTTGTCCCTGTGGAAGACCAGGTAAGGAGACTGATGGAAAGCGCCTGGAGCCTCCCATCCTTCTGGCTGACGGATAGCCACCAAGAAGGCGGTCTTCCACGACAGGTGAGAGAGCACACCTGTGCATAGGTTCAATGGCTTGCCCATGAGCTTTGCCAGTACCAGCAGTAGATCCCACGGAGGTGGGGGTTCCCGTGACTGAGGGAAATGTGATCAAGGCCTTGAAAAGCACCAGACCACCTTCTCCCATACCGACTGCTTCCCGGCCCGCCCGCAAGCAGAGATGGCTGCCAGGTGCACCCTTAGGGTCGCCGACCTAAGCCCTTGACTAGAAAGGACCATAAATAGTCCAAGATGCTTGCCAAGGAACAGGAGGAAGGGTCCAAGCCCTTGTTCTGACACCAAATGGAAAACCTTTTCCATTTGAAGGCATAGCATTTTCTGGTCGACTCCTTACGGGACGCCTCAACTACATTGAGGACCTCGTCGGAAAGACACAAGGCCTGGAACTCTAGCCGCTCAGGAACCAGGCCGTCAGGTGCAGGGATTGAAGGTCCGGATGGAACACCTTCCCCTGATTGACTGAGAGCAGGTCCGGGCGAGCTGGAAGCTGCCGCGGAGTCCTGGAGCTGAGACTGAGGAGATCTGGGTACCAGAACTGGCGAGGCCAGTCTGGGGCTATCAGAGTCACCTGCGCCTTGTCCCTCCTCGCCTTGAGAAGCACCTTGTGGATCAAGGGAAATGGGGGAAAGGCGTAAAAGAGGCCCAGGGTCCACTGCCTCGAGAAGGCATCCCCCTGCAGTGAGCCCTGCTGAGGGGGCGGCATGGAACAGACTCAGCTTCTGCCTCCTGGAGGCAAACAGGTCCACCTGAGGTGTGCCCCAATGGGAGAACAGATGCTGTACTACCTCGGAGGAGAGACCACTGTGGATGCAGCCCTATCTGGCTCAGGGCATCGGCCAGGGTGTTGGAGGCTCCTGCCACGTGAATGGCTAGGAGATCCGCCTCCAGGCTGCGCACGAGTGACCAAATGCGGAGAGCTTCCTTGCATAGAAGCATGGAGCGCGTCCCGCCCTGGCGGTTTAGATAGTACATGGTCGTGGTATTGTCCGTCTGGACTCTGACCACTTGACCCCGGAGGAACGGAGCAAAGGCGGTGAGAGCTAGGCGGACCGCTCGGAGCTCCATAGAAACATAGAAACATAGAAGTTGACGGCAGATAAGGACCGCAAGGCCCATCCAGTCTGCCCATTTCTTTTTCTACCTTATAAATGTGCCATCGGCCTTTGCTCTGTCAGTGACCTATCTATTCATAGTCATTTGTATTGCTCCAGCAGGTTGATGTGGCATCGGGACTCCCGCGGGGACCAGAGGCCATGAGCCCGGTGTTCCCCCAGATGGGCACCCCAACCCATCAGAGAGGCATCGGTCGATAGAGAGACCGTCGGCTCGGGCGGACGAACGGATGCCCTCCTGCAAATGATCTGGAACGGTCCACCACTGGAGAGCTGTCCACATCCCTGTGTCACCGACACAAGCTGGTCCAAGGGATCGCAGCGCTGAGACCACTGGCTGGCCAGTCCCCACTGAAGGGGACGATGTTCCAGCGGGCCCAACGGACCACGCTGGTGCAGGCCGCCATGAGACCCAGGAGGCGAGGAAGTCCCGGGTAGGGGCAATTGCCCAACCAGAAATGATCGGGCAAAGGAGGAAAGAACCTCGCCCTGTCCGCCGAGCCGCGCCTGGCTCGAAGAGAGTCGAGCTGCGCCCGATGAATAGAATCACCTGCTTCGCTCGAGTTCGACTTGGCCTCGCTTGATAAGGAGGCCCAGTTGAGAGCAGACCTGAGGGCCAGATCTCTGGACCACTCCGCCTCCTTCCTGGAGGGAGCTGCTATCAGCCAGTCGTCCAGGTAAGGGTACACCCGACCCTCGGCGCCAAGAGAATGCTGTCACCACTGCCATGCATTTGGTGAAGACCTGGAGCTGGAGACAAGTCAAGGGCATGGCTTGAATCAAGAGGGATCCTTCCGCCGAAGCGAAGGAATCTCTGGTGAGACGGACGGATAGGGACGGAAAAACGCGCCCTGCAAGTCCAGAGAGCAGAACCACACGCTGCTCCAAGGATGGTATTATCTGAGCCAGAGTGACCATCCTGAAGGTTCGAGACCTTAGGAACTTGTTTAGGTCGTGTAGGTCGAGAATGGGCGCCAGCCCCCGTCTGCTTCGGAACCAGGAAGTACCTGGACACAAACCCTGGGTCTGAAGGAGGGTCCACCACCTCTTATCACCTCCTTCTGGAGGAGGAGAGCGGCGTCGGCTCGACGAGCCGCCAGTGAGGCTGGGGATCGAGCCCCGAGGGGCACTGCTCTGAAGGGTGGTGCCTGCTCGAATTCCAGAGGCAGGCTCTTCCCACCACCTCAAGACCCACCTGTCCGTGGTAACAGCGGACCAGGCGGAACGGAAGTGCCGGAGCCTGCCTCTCCACGGGGGACCCAGGGTAAGGTGACGGGAATGGGGCGACACCCTCAGCCCGTCACTGGGCAGGCTTGGAGGAGGGACCGCCGAGGGACCTCCTGGGCCTTTCCTCCTGCCTCCTGTTAGAGGAAGCCGCGGCTTGGGTTTGGGATGCCAAGGCCGAGCCTGCTGGCCCTGACGTTGCTGGGCGGGCGGCGGGGCACAGAAGGACCAAAGGGCTAGGCTGTGGTTTGCGGCCTTGTCCTTCTGAGCGGAAGAGACCGAGTCCAAGGTGGCATTGGACTTCTCGATCCTCTGCAGGTGACCTTCCACCCCAGGGTCAAGAGGTCAGTCCCCAAAAGGGAACATCCGCCAACTTGTGCTGGGTATCCGGGCAAAGGTGGATATCCTCAGCCAAGCCCGCCGACGATAGCCACTGCGGTCGCACCGATCTGGCACATGAGTCCCCTATATCCAAAGCAGTCTGGAGCTGCTGTTTGGCCACTGCCTGCCCTGGTCCCGCACCTGCTTAACCGTAGTCTGCAGATCGGGCGGAAGATGAGGGATGACCTCATCCAGGAGCCCAACAGGGCATGAGAAAATGTGCCATGAGGACGGCCGAACTGGCCTGACGAAGGCCGAGAGAGACGCAGCGAGACTTTTCGCCCGACATAGTCCAATTTCTTGACTCTTGTCAGGAGGTTTGTCCACATCCCTGGCGCATGCCGGCGCTACCGAAAACGCTGTCGGTAAACCAACCCTCAGCAGAGGGGTGTTCCAAAACCGACAAGGAACCGTAGGGACCGTGATACTTCCTGGCCATCCTGGCCAGGCGCAGGGCAGGAAGCAGGGCGCTGCCAAAGCTCCAGTGCCGACCCACTATGGCCTCGCCACCGGAAAGGCCTCCGCCGGAGAACCCTCGTCCAGAATCTCCGTGAGGGGATACCTGGCCTGCTTGGAACGGGTTCGAGCTCCATCCCGGTAGACTCGAGATGAGCCAAGCAGTCCTAGGAAGGACGACGGGCTATCGTCCATTGACTGACCTCCTGAAGACTCCAAGTCCAGTCGCTTGGAGAAAAAGGAGGAATCATCTTCGGACTCGGAAGAGTCCTCGAAGAGCTGCCTCTGGCCTGAGCCACCCTTCACCGCCGAGGTCGGTCGGGAGTGAGGGTAACTGACAGCCGATGGGTAGACCCTGCCGACCGAGAATCCTTGGTCGGAGCCCCAATTGGTGGCTGTGGAGGCGGAGGTTCCACCGGAATCGGTGGAGCAGCTGGTTTTGGCCGAACAACCGGCCTGGGTATAGGCCTCGGATAAGTCGAGGGGTTGTGTCGGCCGCCCGTGACAGTCACTTAATGGCCGGGAAGGCGACGGGTCGGCTTACTTCCCGCCAGGAGGAGCTTGCAACATAAGGTCCTCGCATCGCCGACGACTTACGCCGAAGCCTCCTCATCCGAGGAGGAGGACGAGACGAGCGGCGACGCGCTTACCGCGGTCGAGACGAGACCGCTTATGACGGTGGGATCGGCTGGACCGCAAGAGGTCCGAGACCGAGAGTCCCGAATTTCCGAGGTCGGTGCGGGAGGTGTCGCCGGAACCGCACTCCTTCGCTCGGATGGTCCATCCGAGGGCTCGGAACCGAGGCACAGGCGAGCCCACGGGATCCTCAACTCTCCCGGGGAACCGGGAGAGGGGAATCTCGGCTGCTAAAGGCGAACAGCCCGTTCAATGGGTCGAGAAAATCTCGACTTCATCGGGTGGGAGTCTCGTCAACTGACCTGACGGGACACCGTGAGGCCAGTGGCGGCAGCCGAGCGTCGATCGGCCAACGGTCGACGCCCGGGAGAGGGACCTTCCCGCCTCCCAAGAGCGACGGAGGGACTTACCCTGTCCTCTTTTGGACCGAGAATAAGGTCCAGCAGAGAGGCCCTTCTCCTTAGTGGAGAGGGACAGACAAAGCTCCTTAAAGGAAGCCGTGTAGGAAGAACCCAGAGAGAGCGGGATAAATGCCGCGGCCGAGGAAGATACGGCCCGCGCCGCCTCCTCTTCGAGGGCGACCATCCGCTCGAGCTGATCCGCCGAGCCCGCCGCCGCGGACACCGCCAACCGGGCCTCCTTGGACTTCACCGGAGGGAAACGCTTCTCGGGACGGCCCAGTTGCACTCGGGCAGCACGGTCTTCGAGGACGTAGGCCGAGAAAGATGAGCACAGGTCGCAAGCCTGCGGGTCGTGCTCAAGGCCTAAGCAGTAGACACACGTGGAGTGTGGATCCGTCCGAGACATCTTCTGCCCGCATGGGCATCTCCGAAATCCGGGAGTCGATTTATCCATCGCAGCCGCGAGGGATCGAAGACTGAAGTCTTTTGCAAAATTTATTTTTAAATCCGCAAACGGAGAAATAGGAACCAGTCTCAAACGCAGAGCGTTAAGGAGGGAACCTGAGCTTCCAAGCGGTAAGGAAGATCTGGCGTCATGGGGCGGAGCCGAGAGTTATACCACCCGGGTGGGTGGGAGGAGCAAGCTTGAAGACCTTCCGGCAAGATTTAAAGCGGCAAGGATACCTGCCAATGAGTGTGGATGAACAACATATCCATGTCCCTAGAAAAGGCAATTTTTTTTTTGGGGGAGTAGGAAGAAATAGTTGTTTGCTAACTATGATCTGCAGCTCATCTAGTAGGTAGGAAATGGGCAAAACTAGGTGGGCCAAGCTTTCCTAATCTGCCACCAAAGTCTATGTTCTAGGTTTCTATGTTTACAGACAAAGATCTGCAACAGGGCTGATACCGGGGTGGGGGTTGGAAAGGATGAGAGGACTTGGCAAGGCTGGAGGAATGGTCAAAAGTATGGCAGCTCAGATTGAATGCAAGAGTGTAAGTAATGCACCTGGGAAACAAAAACCCGGGGAGAGGGGGAGAAGTAGTATTAAAAATGGAAAGGGACATGGGTAGTCATATCAGATGACAGATAAAAAAAAGCAATGCGAGAAGGCAGTAAAGATGGCTGGGGGGGATACTGGGATTATAGGGAGAGGCATCACCAGTAGAAAACCGGAAGTTATCCCTCTGTACAGAGGGTTGGCCAGACCCAACCTGGAGTACTGCGTGCAGTTCTGGAGAACCCATCTCCACAAGGACAGACAGGATGGAGGCAGTCCAAAGGATGGCAAGTAAAATGGTACAGGGTCTGCAACAGGAGCCATATGAAGAGAGACTAAAGAAGCTTAATATAAATACCCTTGAGGAAGGGGGGGGAAGAGAAGAGAGAGAGAGAAGAGAAGAGAAATGATAGAAACTTTTAAGTACCTCAGTGGAATCAAAGTCCAAGAGGGGTACCATCTTTCAGAAAAAGATGTGCAAGAACAAGGGGACAATTTGAAGAAAGATGGGGGACGGCGCAGCGGCAATGTGAGGAAGTATTTTTTCACAAAGAGGTTGGTGGATGCATGGAACGGCCTTCCTGAGGTCGTGGGATCAAAAACAGTACGGGAATTCAAGAATGCATGGGACAGACATAAGGCAATTCTGGTGAGGGGTAGGGAGAAGTAGGCCGTTGGTCAACTAGGACCTGAAGCTTCTCCAATAGGTAGGGAAATTGGCAGACTGGGTGGGCCAAGAGGTCCTCACCTGCCATCAAAGTCTATGTAAGTTTCCAACAAGGGAAGACGCACAGCCCAGTGAAGCACTGATCCATTTGAGAGACCTGCGACAATGTCTTCATGCCAACTTCCCAACACAAGGCTGGTGGGTTCTGGAGCATCATGCAGGCATCATGCTCCATCCCTCTGCGTGTGCGTGTGGTGCAATGCATGCCACTGACAGCACACCCAATGGCGAAGAGGAGCTGCCTTTAATGACATGGGTAAACCATGCAAAACTGGCCATCCCATGCCTACAGGATAATTCTTCAAGGCACAGTAGCAGGTCTAAATGACTATAGAACTGACCCCCTTTTTTGAACAGGCAAGGCATTACTGTGATGTATGTTGCGTCACTGCTGCACATTTTTGGTTCAACAATTGTCCCTCTCCCAAAGGATTAACAGTGTGGCCAGGACAGCACAAGGTATAAAATGTTCATCTTAGAGCCCTTGCTGTCAGAACCACCACAGAAATAGTATGGTGTGACAAGTGCACGACATGAGCATATAAAAGCCCCTTTTCATATTCTCAGTCAGTGCACATGTCTGGACTTAACCAATCTGGCAGCTAGTGTATTCACAGCTGCTTCATACAACTGATGGGCTGTTGCACACATAGGTCTGCCCGTTCTGGGTCAGATATCTGCCTGGTCCCCTTCCCCAGACCCTCCAATAATAATCTGGCATTATGATACAGAAGTCTTATATTACAGTTATAAACTTTTCAGCAGTATCCAACTGCTCTTATATATTCTTTGGATAAGTTACAGAATCAATAGGAATTCATGGAAATCACCCTTAAATTGTCAGTTCACTCATGGATTGCTAATTATGAACTAAGCATGAAGCTAAGCTGTGAACTGCTGAGTTTCTATGCACTTTTATATTTAAAAGTTTTACCAGGAAGGCATACCGAGCAGAGTACTATTAGATTCCAGATGCATCTTGGGGGACAGGGGCATAAAAAAAAAACAGTTAGAGAGTACATAATACAGCAAAGTTAGAGAAAAAGGTTACAAAGGCTATAGAGCATGTACATAACCCTTATGTTAAGGCAGAAGGAGTAAGAGCAATCCTGCAACTGCTAGGGTAAGGTACGCACTACTGTGGTAGGCAGTTGTGCGAGGCACTACAGCATACACAAGTACAGTGCAGCGCACATCAACCAGTGCCAGGAGAAGCACGGCTAGTGTTAGAACAGGTCCTAGTCACACATGCAGGCAAAGGTAAAAAGGGTTTTGAAGGAGGAGTTAAAGTGCTGGGTGGGGGCATGCCGAATGTCCGCAGGGAGGGAATTCCACAATTTAGGCACGCGAAACCCAAAGGCTGCCTGACCTGCCGTGGCAGTCATATGAGGGACAGCCATGAAGCGCAAGTCGAAATTTTTGAGTGGGTAAGCTTGGGGGGTTGGGGTGGGCAGTTAGAACTGAAGATTAGCACTGTTTTTGTAACGATGACTGCTGCCAAATTGATGTACGTTTTTAATATGCATTTTTGACTTATTTAGGCACCTTTTACTTGGTACACGGTCAGCCTACTTAGGCATCCGAGTGTCCCTAGTTTAAAACATACATCTTAGGATTGTTCATATTCTGTAGAAACTGCTGATGTAGCCGTTTTTTTCTTCTTTTCTTTTTTAAACTGAAAAACAGATGGCCCACCATACTGGCGTTACCACACAAACATAGGTTTGTTTACATTCATTCCTTGATCATTTCCCCCTGCACTGCCGATGGACCCAGGACCACCACCAACATGGTCTAGCCACTCATTATGCAGTGGGAGGAGAGAAGACTACTGTATCATGAGTGGCAGCACTGTCTGGGGGCGTTTCTATAGTTCAGGAAGTATGCAATAAAAATAGATCCAAGATTCAAAACAAAGTTGTTTATAAATGTACTTTAGCATGCATTTCAGTCCCAAGCAAAAAAAGACATACAAAAAACAATATCAAAGGTAAGCACTCACAAAATGTGGGGTTTAAACTAGAAATAGGATAAAAAAAGATAGTGTCCCTTTAAATGCACATTTTACTAGGACGGTGTCACACCAATGTTAGATTCCCTGATGATGTGCTAATGTGCAAAATTGGTTGGGGTCAAGTGACAGCTGTTAGTCACTCTGCTTTTCCTCCTGCACTAGCCTTTTTACTGCACAACTATCTTTCCACTGTTTTATAAGACTGGACTTCTATTTGTGCTCATGCGAGTTATAAAAATCTCTTCTGTACTAAGTGGTGCTGGTTCTCTGTGGTTGCTGCACAGTAGACAAATGCTTGTGGAGGTGGAGGGGGTGCACAAAACCAGGGAGAAACACCAGCATGGATGACTGAAGTGCCAAATGCCCCACCTCTCATACCACAGAAAGCCAGAAGTCCCCTGCAACATTCTGATTTGGTGCATACATGTACAGCAAAATTAGAACTGGCAAAAATAACAGTAAGAAAAAAATTTCCTCAACCAGAAAAGTACAACTGCCTGGTTGTAGAGTAAACCAAGTAACAAATCAGGGTCTTATGTAGTTGGGAGTGTGGATAAATAAAAAGCAGTATAAGGAGGCTCAGCAGCCCAGCACCATCCAGATGGCGAACCACTTCACACCCCTAGAGGCGGCTCAGGCACCTGGCTCTGCTGTGGGGACTCCCAAGTAAGCCAATGGGAAAGGGCAGGAAAACGTGATGGCACCGGGGGTGGGAGTCTACCAGGAGAGTCTTACTGGTTGGGGACTATTAGAGGAGTAGAATAGTGGTGGTGGCGGGGGTATGGTTTGGTGCCTCATCCATCAGGGATTTAAACAGGATAGGGTGGATGGCAGAGAGGAAGCAGGAGGAGCTGGTACACTCAGGTACCAATGATCTGGCAAACCAACTGATGAGATGTTGAAGCAGAGCTCATGTAGAATGGGGGACAGACTGGTTGCACACTCAGCCTCCAAGGCCTTTTCTGAAGTGCTCCCTGTGTGGGACAGATCCTTAGTGAGGCTACACCTGGGGTATTGTGCTCCGTTCAGGATTCCTCACCTCGGGACAGAGATAGGCTGGAGATGCTGAAGCGCAGGGCAACAGAAATTGTTCAGGGCTGACGCAGCAGGTCCTAAGAGTAGCACCTCAAGGCACTGAACATGAACTCACTGCAGACCAGAAAGGAGAGAAAATAGAGACCTTCAAGTTTCTAAAAAGAATTAAAAGGTAATGTGTGGGGAAACAGTGTTAATACTAGTTCAGTCACATGGACATGAGTGGAACCCGACAGGAGGGAAGGCTCAGAAGGGACATGAAGTATTTTACAGAAAAGGTGGTGGAGCCATGGAACAGTCTGCTTTCCACAGCAGTGGGTGCTAAAGCTGTTGGGTGGACAACTGGAATAGAATAAAGGGTACTGTGGTTGCTGGGGGTGGCAGAATCTGGAAGGGGAATAGTGTGGAAGGAAAGGGAGGGCCAAGACCCTGAAAGGACAGTATGTCTCAGGGCTATATAGGGAACTCTGGCAGACTGGATGGACCATTGGTCTCTACCATCACTATCTACAGTACTAGTTTATAACCACTAAACAAAGATCTACAACACACACTGCCATTCAGAGTCCATTTTACCCAATACAGATCAGCCAAAAGACTAAATGTAAATTTGGTAAACAAAAATTCACATACAAGGGCAACATATTTTTTGGCTGCATGTCTTGGAATCACTAAAGTTAATGAGTTTCCCCTCCCACAGAACAGTAACTACAAATGAGGTTGTACGATATTCAAAGAGTAAGAGAGTCTCAAATCTGATTATAAAAGGATTTGTAAACCCCTGAATTTGGGAGGGGAGATGGAGGTTAAGTACAGATTCTTTCTATGCACCAAGAAGCACAAAAAACTACTCCCCGCAAAACTATCCATTACTGATCAACCGTTTGGGTTCAGACTTTCCAACAGCTGCTAGACAGAGATTGCAATCTGGAGGCTTACCCACTACGTCACAGCAACACAAACCCAATCTATTACTTGCAGCAGATGAGCCAAGCCGTTACTGGTTGGCCCATCAGGGCCATTGTGATTGCTCATTCCACCTTCTAAGCAGGGATGCATGTGCACAATTGAAGTTGTCAACTTGCATGAGCAGCAAAGGAGAAGTGCCTCCTAGCTAAACAAAAAGTTGATAGTGACTAGGGCCAAGAAAGCATGTAAAATGCTCAAAACCAATTACTGCATGACAAACTTGTCTAGTCAAGTTTCTACCCGATTAAAAAAATCATGAGCAGTAGCTTGCTGGATTATACTTGGCAGACAAAAAGAGGGAAAATAAATGCAGACACAGCGGAGTACAGAACTAATAAGCTACGTGACTTCCTGCAACTCCGCAATCATCAAATGAAACACACACACCAGTAATATGGTTGGTGAACCGAATAATTCGTTGCTGTGCCTTATATAAAAGAATTTGATAGGATGCCTTAATGTTGTAACGATACAAGTTATGCCTTTTGACATTTTTGGATGGTTTGAGATGGGTACAAAAGCTACACCCCTTATAAAAACAATTATGTCTTTCAAATAGAACAGGTTTAGTTTCCTGCAATCAATACGCTGGAAACTTTTGAGCCAGCAGTGTGGCTTGACACATTATCCTACTGTACAGAGATGGAGATCTAATACAGGCACTAAAGGTACAATTTCAACATGACATGACTGCTAGTGTATACTTGGAGATCTCAACTGTTACCCTCAGACTACGGTACAAAACCAGGCTGATGCTGTGCTAGTCTACAATTACTAGACAGTCACAGTAAGAGCAGCACACTGTAGTGTTAAAGCTCTTGAAGTCATCAATACTAGCATGCAACATGTAAAGCAGACTGTTCACTTAATACAAGTGGGTGGGAGGGAGAAAAACTACTGAAAATTTTATAGTGATGGGAAAACTTGCTCAAGACCTACTTTAGTTCTAACTACCACGTGCCATGCTGCTTTAGTGCAGTTCATGCTAGGCTCTGCCATTGTACCACCAATGTGTTGGAGGGAAAAGACAGACAGACATTCACACTCTAAATTGGTAAGCAACTGGCTTACCCTACTGAGCAAGAACCCCCCACACCCACTATTCATCCAGCTGTGTACTGCTCCCCAAACACTCCACATCTGGTGTGGAACAAGGGGTCCAAATCTCACCACAGCCAAACAGCATGTTACATATATCACTGGGTGGGCAAGGGGTCCCTTGTGTCGCCACTTCTATACCCTCCCAAAGTGCCCCTGTCTGCTGTTGATGGAGTGACATGAGTGACAGAATAATGAGAGTTTATTTACTATGGTGCCCTTCCCCAAAGGCTCAGGGTGCCTTACACATACACAGCAATGGAGGAGGTTCACTGCAGAACAGCTACCATCCACCTGGACCGCACTGGGTGGTGTGTGGGTGGGTGTGAGATTCCCTCTACAGATCATACAACACGCCAGAATCACAGGGCAGAGATGTGATAGCATGGATGGTGGATGTCAATTACTCAGCCAGTGCAGCGGCACATACTAGTGTTTGTTCGACTGCAGAAGCCTAGTGTATATACAGTAGCAACCCTTGCTAAAACCTACTGGAAAGCTGTGCAATGTTACAGCAAAATCTTTATAACCCCCCCACACACACACACACACACACACACACACACACACACACACTTAAAGCATGTAAGTTAAATGAGGTACAATCACTAAAAATATCACTAACACCATGTAGCGTAACATTTCACATTTTCCTTTCATTTAACACCAAAATGTCCTACGATAACCTTATTTAGGATGGTGTGCATGTGTTGAGGAAGGTGTGCAATAGAGAGGGTTGTGTAATGTGCAAGAAACGTAGTAAACACCTATGATTTTGTGCAAGAAATTAATACCTATGTTCTGAGCAAAAGGTATACCACACCCCAAGAGTAATACGTTATTTTGTTTCAGGATTGGCTTATACGAACATACAAAATTTGCCAGCAGATAAAGGCCTAGAGGTCTATCAAGTCTGCTCGAATGTGCAGCTAGCACCCTTTATTCTGCAGCTGCCCCTCCCTTCCACCCTTCCCCTTGTCCTGTTCCATCCTCGTTTGAAGCAGTCCACTGTTCTACTGCATACCACTTCAGGAGGTAATGCATTCCACCCAGTCACCACCCTCTCTGTTAAGAAAAAAAAAAAAAAAAGTGTCTCCTCATCTCCCTTTTGAACCTTCCTTGCTCCAGTCTCATATCATGGCCCCTGGTGTCCCTCCCCTTCCTTACTTTGAACAGCCCCTCTGTACTTGTCTTGTTTATTCCTTTCATGTATTTAAAGGTTTCAATCATGTCACCCCTGTCTCGCCTCTCCTCCAGCGAGTACATGTTCAACTCCTTCAACCTCCTCTCATATAAGTCCCCCAGCCCCTTGATCATCTTTGTCACTCTGCGCTGCACCCCCTCCAGTAACTTAATGTCCCTCTTCAGATATGGATGCCAGTACTGCATGCAGTACTCCAGGTGTGGTCTAACTAATGACCTATACAGTGGCAGAATCACCTCCTCCCTCCTCGAGGATATATCCCTTGCAATACAACCCAGCATTTTGTTGGCCTTGCAGAGTTGTTCATTGACCCTGTAATGAGCACACCCAGATCCTTCTCCTCCTCTGTCTGGGCTAGCTGCACTCCCCTAGCTGGTAACTCCTCCTTGGGTTCTTCATCCCAAAATGCAGCACCTTGCACTTTTTGGCATTAAAGCCCAGTTGCCAGGTGTCTGACCAGGTTTCAAGCTTTGCCAGATCATCCTGCAACGCCTGCCATCCCCCTAGGTCATCCACCACCGTACCTACCTTGGTATCATCAGCAAACAGACTGATCCTGCTCTTGATGTCCCATGATATGTCTGCAATGAGTATCCCAAACACTTGTCCCAACACCGAGCCCTGTGGAACACCACTTGTCACTGCCCTTGGGTGCGAGAGCTCCCCACCCACCACCACCCTCTGCTGCCTTCCCTGCAGCCAGTTTCCTACCCATCTCACCAGCTTTGTACCCGCCCCTGTGCCTACTAACTTCCTTCCCAGCCTGCCATGTGGCACAGAGTCGAATGCCTTACTGAAGTCCAGATAAAGCACATCCACTACATGGCCCTTGTCCAGTTGCCTAGTTACCCAGTCATAGAACTCGACCAGGTTGGTTCCGCAGGATTTGCCACGTATGAAGCCATGCTGTCTGCTGTCCTGTAGTCCTTTGGCCTCTAGGAGGGCCACCAGCCTCTCCTTCAGGATAGTCTCCATTAGCTTACCCACGATGGATGTGAGGCTCACTGGTCTGTAGTTTCCCGGTTCATCCTTGGGGCCACTCTTGTGGAGGGGCACCACGTGAGCCATCCTCCAGTGGTGAGGTACACACCTTGAATGTAGTGAGGCATTAAATAGGTCTGCCAAAGGTCCTGCAAGGACCTCTGCCAGCTCCTTCAGTACCCTGGGGTGGATGCCATCTGGGCCTGGCGCCTTGTCCACCCTCAGTGCCTTCAAACCCTCCCGAACTCTGCTCTCCATGATTTCCCCATCCGTCACCACTTCCCACCCTGCTTCTGCCATTTCTCCCACCTTGGATGTCACCCTCTTCTCTTTTAGTAAACACTGAGCAGAAGTAATTTCTTAGTGCTTCCGCCTTATCGCACCCTGCTTCCACCCAACCCTCCTTCCTAATCCTTACTATGTGGTCCTTACAGCTCCTTTTCTCCCTGATGTACTAAAGAAGTCCTTCTCCCCCTTCTTAATGCCTTGTGCCAGCCAGAGTTCCGTAGATGCTTTGGCTCCCCTTACTGCCCTTGTCACCTCCTTCGATTCTGTCAAGTACTCCTCCCTGTCCTCCCCCCTCCCTGTTTTCTTGTACTTCCTAAAGGCAGCTCTTTTCCATGACCTCCTTGCTCAACCAGATCGGTTTCTTAGCCCTAGCCTTCTTGCTCTGGGCTTTGCAGCAGGTTTTGGTTGCCTCCACTATCCCCAGCTTTATGAGTCCCACCTCTGGTTAGTGTCCATACTAGACCCGAATTCTGGCCAGGTACCCTTTTACCACTTCCCCATCCTCCCAAAGTCAGCCCTCCTGAAGTCCAGCACTATTGTGCCAGATTCCACTCCTTCCTTGCCCATATCCAATGTGAGCCATACTGAGTGGTGGTCACTCCTGACAGCGTTCTTCCACTATAAGTTCTCTCACAAAGTCCCCATTTGCCAGCACAAGGTCAAGGGTATTCCCCTAACCTGGTTGGTTCACTGACCATTTGCAGCAGGAAGCTGTCCTGGAAGGCATCCAGCAGTACCTGCTCCCTTCTGTTCCTGGTTGTTGGGGTGTTCCAGTCCACTCCTGGCATGTTGAAGTCCCCCACAATCACCACACTACCCTTTTCGCGGGTCCTCCTGATCTGTCCCACTAGTTCCCTGTCTAACTCCTCCGTCTGAGATGGTGGCCTGTACACCACTCCCATTCTAAGAATCCTATTCTTGGAATCCTGGATTTGCATCCAAAGTGACTCCGTACTACCCTCCTCCCCTTCCTCCCTTACACACTTCAGTCCTTCCTTCCTTCCTTCCTTCATGTATAGTGCCACCCCCCTCCTTTCCCAAACACCCTGTCCCTACGAAATAACCTGTACCCTGGTACAGACAGGTCCCAGTCATTGTATTGGGTGGCCCATGTTTCCGTGATGGCTGCAATGTCCACCTCTCCCTCTGCCATGAGCACCTGTAACTCTGCAGTTTTCCTCCCAAGGCTCCTAGCATTAAGGGTAACCACCTTCCACCCTTTTCCCCCTCCCCCATCCTGCCCTCCTTTCCTAGCATCACCAATAGTACTTGCCATTTGTCCTTTGTCACTGTTATGGGGGGTCAGCTCATATGGTTTCCCAACCTGTGGTCTCTGCATATCTCTTCCCCAACTGCCACCCCCCACTCCTAGTTTATAAAAGTGGTGTTAACATTTTTCAAAAAATGTCTTTAAACACTGAGTAAATTGAATAAGCAGCACCAATATTGATGAAAGGAACATGCATGTGAAGCTGAATAACTAATAAACTCTTAGAAGAAATCCGAAGGCTCGAGTGAAAATTCTTTCATAAACACAACACAACCTTAAACACCTTCATCTGGTTCAATGTCAGCCGACATCCATCTGTATCCCCCTTCCCCAGGATGAGGCCAACTTCAAAGCGGTAAGCAAGGCTGCAAGCATCTCAGTCACACTAATGCAAATGAACCCTAACATTCTGTTGTGAAGTCATTCATGACTCCAAGAGTAGTTCTCATGGATTTTCTTAATCTGACAAATGCAAGATCTTTCATCGAATACTATGTTTAAAGTGTATACATCCAACTGAATAGCAAGTCTGGGAAAAGGAAAAGGCTTCAAACCTTTTGCAGTAAAGAGATCTACTTCAACTGTGGGGTTTCCACGGGAGTCCAAGATTTCACGGGCATGGATCTTCAGGATTGACATGGTTCTGTTAAAAGCAGAAAGAAAATAAAAATTACATTTTAATACTGCGCGTGAGACAATATTTAAGATTCACTGAAAGACCAAACAGGAAAATAAAAAAGCTGTAGTGCGCATCTTGCTAATGAACTGGGCATCTTCTGACTTCACCAAAATCCAATCTGCAGTCTACCAAAATTCTAAAGCACAATGCAGGGCTTGCTCTGACGCTTGCAATTTTCAATAGTTTTTTTTTTTTTTTTAAACTTTGGACAAAGTTACTTGAAGTGATATCAACAGTATGGCTCCCCCAAATAATTTTATTAAGATACTGGTGCAAAAATTACACATATACATATACACACACACACACACACACACACACACACACACACACACACACACACAGGGCAGAGCCAGCCTTGCAATGCTCCATGCCCCTGGTGTCTGATATCCCTTCCAATCACCAGATGCCACTCCAGTTATCCTTAGAGCGAGCTATACACCCGTTCTCACTCACCAGGTGCCTCCTCCCCAGTCCTAAAGTGACAGGTTTTGGTATCTGCATGCCAGGTACCCAACGGTTCACTCCCTGGTATCCACTGGTGCCTACACTTCATGCTCAGTCCTATCCAGCATCCCCCCCTTACATATAGCACATTTGAGTTGTCCCCCCTATTTAAGCAGGTGTCACATTCAAGAGGGCACTGCCATTTGCAACCCAGGGTAACATGAGGGAGCAAAACAGATTAGCAGGGCTAGGGGACTGCTGGGGTGAATATGGAGCGGCATTCCCAGCAGGAAGAGGGTGACGGTGGTGGTACCGCTGCATTGCTACGCCCCCACCTGCGTACTGTGTCCAGTTTTGGAGGATGCACCGCAGAAAGAAAGTGTGAAGGCAGTCCAGAGGAGCAACTAAAATGATGCACGGTTTACAGGGGAAGTCTTACAAGAAGACAGAGGGATCTCAATATCTACACCCTGTAAGAGTAGAGGGGACATCATTAAGACCTACGAGTACCTCACAGGGATGAAGAGGGTGCTGGAGGGGAGCCTCTTCCATAACAAGGAGCATCAGGACGAAAGGCATGCGATGAAGCTGGGGAGGAGGAGTTTAAGACATGTGAAGAAATATTTTGTCATTGAAGGTGATAAGACACCTGGAACAGACTGCCAACAGAAGTGGTGGAGGCTAAAATGATGTGGGACTTCAAGCATGCATGGGATAATTAAACACAGGGGGTATATTATGGCAGCGTCGGGGAGAGAATTACATAGATACATACAGCGTCAGCAGATAATGGCCTACGGCCCATCCAGTCTGCCCATTTGAGCTTGTAAGTTTACTTTGTTTTCCCTAGAAGTCCGCTGCCCCTTAATCCTGACTTCCACAGTTCCTTTATGTCTATCTCATGCATTCTTAAATCCCATGATTGTTTCAGCCCCCACCACTTCCTCTGGCAGGGTGTTCCACTTGTCCACCACCCATTCTGTGAAGAAATTCTTCCTCACGTTTCTTCTGAATCGTCCTCCCTGCAGCTTCATCCCATGCCCTCTAGTCCTGGAACATCTTTTTCACTTAAAAAGTGTCTTCCTGCACCCTGTTCCTCCCTTAAGATACTTGTATGTTTCTATCATATCCCCTCTCTCCCTCCTCTCCTCAATGGAGTACATATTCAGTTCCTTCAACCTGTTCTCATAGGACTTGTGATGCAATCCATGTACCATCTTTGTTGCCCTCCTCTGAACCTTCTCTACCCTGTCTATGTCCTTACGCAAGTAAGGTCTCCAGAACTGTACACCGTACTCCAGGTGGGTCCTCACTAGTGTCTTGTACAGTGGAATTATGACCTCCCTTTTCCTGCTGGTGATGCCCCTGCCTGTGCTTCCCAGCATCCAATTTGCTTTACCTGCTGCCTTGCCACACTGTTTCCCTACCTTGAAGTCAGAGATAACCCCAAGATCCCTTTCCTGCTTGGTGCATGCTATATCCTCACCTCCCCAACTGATATTGGGCCAGGGTTTTTGTACCCCATATGCATTATCTTGCACTTCTTTGCATTGAATTTCAACTGCCAAACCTCTGACCATTCTTCAAGTTTCTGCAGGTCCCTTCTCATTCTGTCTACACCCTCTGGTGCGTCTACTCCGTTACAGAGCTTTGTGCCATCAGCAAACAGGGAAATTCTGACTTCTAGGTCCTGCGCAATGTCACTGATGAAGATGTTCAATAGGACTGGTCCCAGCACTAATCCCTGTGGTACCCCACTGGCCACTCTTCCCTCTGTGGAGTGAGCCATTTACCACCACCACCCTCTGTGTCCTGCTGCCCAGCCAGTTATCTACCCACTGCACTACTGTCCTGCCCACAAAGGCCTTGCTGAAGTCTAGACAGGCCATGTCCACTGCCCTCCCCTGATCCACCTCCCTAGTCACCCAGTCAAAACATTCAACGAGGTTGGTCTGACACGACCTCCCCCAGTGAAACCATGCTGCCTTGGGCCCTGTAGTTCCTTGACGACCAGATGTTCCACCAATCTCTCCTTCAGTAGTGCTTCCATTATCTTTCCCCACTACCGAGGTGAGGCTGACTGGTATACACAGAAACAGACTGACTGCAGAGAAGGACCACTTGGCCCACCCAGTCTGCCCATTCCCTACCTACTGGATAAGCTGCAGATTCTAGTTAACCAACAGTCTACTTCCTGCCACCCCCCACTACAATTGCCTTGTGTCTGTCCCATGCATGTTTGAATTCCCCCACTGTTTTAGCCCAAACAACCTCCCCAGGAAGGCAGTTCCACGCATCCACCACTCTGAAAAAAAGTTTCCCCACATTACCCCTGAGCCGTCCCCCCTCGTTCTTACACATCTCTTTCTGAAAGATGCTACCCTCCTGGACTTTGTTGATTCCCTTGAGGTACTTGGAACGTTTCTATCATGTCCCCCCTTTCCTCAAGGGTATACATATTAAGCTCTCAGTCTCTCTTCATATGATTTCTGATGCAGACCATGCACCATTTTCATACATGTGATATGTCCAACATGCTTAAGAGGGAGATTTAGGTCAAATTAGTAGGGAGATGCAATAATGTCATGAGTTTGTCCTTAAATGGCGACAAAGAAAAACTTTTAAAAACATTTAATATATTTCATTTTGTCAAGAATAAGCTCTAAAAGAAAACTAGTTGTACAAAGTTATCACTTACATTGTTCATCACTAATTTACTTTTTATGTGTCTTTGTCTGCCAAAATAAACATTAATGGATATTTTGCACAGAATTTTACTTAAGGAGATTTTGTTTCCCGGGAGGGAAGGAGTTCAGTCAAAAAACCAGGAGTCTCCTGCGAAAAGAGGGAGATATCACATGTATGCATTTTAGTTTCCCTCCTCTGGACTGCTTCCATCCTGTCTATGTCCTTGCGTAGATGAGGTCTCCAAAACTGCACACAGTACTCCAGATGGGGTCTCACCAACTGTCGGTACAGAGGGATAACCACTTCCCTTTTTCTACTTGTGATGCCCCTTCCTATGCATTCCAGTATCCCCCTGGCTCTCCTCACTGACTTCTCACATTGCTTACCCACCTTCAGATCATCTGATATGACTACCCCCAAGTCCCGTTCCATTTTTGTTGTTAGTACCTCCCCTGCTATTGTGTACTCTTCTCCTGGGTTTTTGTTTCCCAGGTGCATTACTTTGCACTGAATCTAAGTTGCCATATGTCTGACCATTCCTCCAACCTTGCCAAGCCCCTTCTCATCCTTTCTACCCCCACTTGTGTATCAACTCTGTTACAAGACAAAGAACCTCTGTGCGCAAACACTGAGGCAAGGGTTACCCCAAAGGGCATTTGGCTGGGAAGCCAAGTTTCAAGAAAATACAAAATCACACATGCCCCCACAATGCAAAGCATCACGGGCTGCATATGCAAATCACCACAGAATGTTATGCTGGTCCAACTTTAAGCAGAATTGCATGGTGCCAAAAGGCCTCTCACACAGTTTGCAAAGGGTGCTAACAGAAGACAGACGTGTTTCGTCCTACCAGGACTCATCAGTATGCCTCGTCCGCCTGACACCCCAGTGGAATGAAACACTGTTACAGATCTTTGTATCATCTGCAAAGAGGCATACCTTTCCCTCTGGACCCTCTGCAATGTCACCTATAAAGATGTTAAAGAGGACTGGACCTAGTACTGAGCCCTGAGGTACTCCACTCGTGACCCCCCTTTCTTCGGAATGTGTTCCACTCACCATTACCTTCTGTGTCCTGTTGTGCAGCCAGTTTGCAACCCAGACTACCACCCTGGGATCCACTCCCAAGCTGGCTAACTTGATTATCAATCTTGTGTGGGACAGTGTCAAATGCCTTGCTAAAGTCTAGGTAGGCCATGTCCACAGCCCCTCCCTGATCTTCTACTTTGGTCACCCAGTCAAAGAAATCTATTAGATTGGTCTGACATGACCTTCCTGCTGTAAATCTATGCTGTTTTGGGTCATGTGCCCCGCTGGCCTCTAGGTACTCAATTCTTTCTTTCAGAAGTGATTCCATCATTTTCCCTACCACTGAGATCAAACTAACAGGTCTGTAGTTTCCCGCTTCTGCCTTGCTCCCACTTTTGTGAAGGGGAATCACATCTGCACTCCTCCAGTCCTCAGGTACCACCCAATCCTCCCATGATTCGTTAAAAAGTGTGGTCAGTGGTGTCACTAGGTCCTCCCTTAGTTCTTTTAGGATTCTGGGGTGAATCCCATCAGGCCCCATTGGATTATGGGAGGATGGGGTGGTACCCGAGGACTGCAGGAGAGAAGATGCGATTCCCCTTCACAAAAGTGGGAGCATGGCAGAAGCAGGAAACTACAGACCTGTAAGTTATTAATCTTTTGTGCGGGACTGTGTGTCAAATGCCTTGCTAAAGTCTAGGTAGGCCATATCCACAGTCTGTAGTTCCCCGCTTCCTCTTTGTTCCCACTTTTGTATAAGAGGACTACATCTGCTGTCCTCCAGTCTATGGGTACCTCCCCTGTTTCTAGTGATCAGCTAAACAGGACTGCCAGAGGTTCAGCCACCACCTCTCAGTTCTTTAAGGATCCTGGGGTGCGCCCCATTACTTTATCAACTCTTATTACTTCCAGTTCCTTCAGGACCCTTTCTTGTGTAAAGGGACTCATGTCCATTTCTGCACCGTTCTCACTCCTTGTACTCCCTTCAGACCCATTACCCTCCTCTTCCTCCGTAAAGACAGAGCAGAAATACCTGATCAATGTGACAACTTTACTGTTTATCCTCCATATGGCCCCCCCATCCTCCCTTCAGTGTCACTATCCCTCCCTTTGCCTTTTTTTCCACTTATGTACCTGAAAAAGTTTTTGTCCCCTCTATCCACTGATTTTGCAATGTGCTCTTCTGTCTGAGCTTTGGCTTCCCTTACTGACCTCCCTTTGCTTCTCCTGGTACTTCTCCCTATCCCCTTCTGCCTGCGTCTTTTTGTATTGCCTGAATGCAAATCTGGCCTTCATTTTCTCCGCTACCCCCTTGGAAAACCATAACTGCCCCCTCTTCCTTTTGCCAACCTGCTTAATGCATAATTCTGTTCTTGTAATGCCCATTTTAAAATACTGCCCACTGTTCCTCCACCCCCATTCCTGCCCCATTCCCCTTAATGCCTCTTTCAAGCACCTCCCCATTTTCCCCAAAGTCTGTCCCCCTAAAATCCAGGATACGTGTTTGTGTGGTTTGGTTCTGCTGCTCCTGTGATTTCAAACCACAATGACTGGTGGTCACTGTTCCCCAGGTGCTCCCCCACTGTTACCCCCATCACACTGTCCCTGTTTGTGAACACAAGGTCCAGTATTGCCTTCTGCAGAGTTGGTTCCATGACCAGTTGCTTGAGGAAGGCACCCTGAAGGGAGTCCAGCATAAACTGCTCCTAGTTGATGCTGCTGGGATGCTCCAGTCCATGTCTGGTATATATTGAGGTCTCCAACCAGCACTACCTCACCCCTGTCTGCCATCTTTTGGTTGGCTAGCATCAGCTCCCTATCAGTTTCTTCCTCTTGGGCTGGTGGTCTATAGACCACACCTGTGAGGATGGCTGGCCCCATTTTCCTTCCCAGCTTAACCCACAATATTTCTCCCCCATTTTGTTCCTCCTGGATCTCTGTGGCCCTTATGTCATTTCACATACAGTGCCACTCCTCCTCCTCCCCCCTTCCTACCAGTCTTCTGAATATGTTGTAGCCAGGTATGGCCCTCATTACACCAGGTTTCTGTGATGGCCACAGTGTCCAGGTCTAACTGCACCATGACAGCCTCCAGATCCTCCATCTTGTTGCTACGGCTCCTGGCATTGGCACACATGGCTTTCCAGGATTTGACCTCCCTAGACTGCTTAGCTGTTCTCCAGCCCCTTTCCTGGTTGTCCTTTATCCCTGGTTCTCCTTGCTGTATGCCCTTCTGTTGAATTTTGCCCCTTTTCTGCCCATCCACCTCTTGGGCACTTATCCATCTTTTGCACACTGCTTTGTAGAGATATCCACTCCGGTTCACTGGTTCCACTACTAGCTCTGGGGGGTGGGCAGTTAGGTACCCTTCTTTCTGGCCTGCCACCCCCCTTGGCTAGTTTAAATGCTTGTCAATGTAGCATTTAAACTCATCACTGAGTGCTTGGATTCCCCTCCAGGATGGATTCAGGCCGTCAGGCTAGAACAAGCCTCCATCCCTCCAGGTGGGTCCCCAGTCACCAATGAATCCAAACCCTTCCTCACAGCACCAGTTCTTCAACCGAGTTAAAGTTCTGGTGCATGCACTATGCTCTCCCATGCCTCTCGCAGGAAGTACTTCCAAGAAGGTGACAGAAGTAGCTACTTGCTTGAGACCCCTCTCCAATTTCCTAAACTCTTCCTGAACTTCCTTTGACTCCCCATTTGCCAGGTCATTAGTACCTAGGTGGATAATGACATCCAGCTCACCCTCCCATCTTGCCTTCCCAGCGGCCCCCAGGATCCGCTTTCCATCCCTCCATGCTGTGGCACCAGGTAGGCACCTCACCTCATTGTCATCCCCTTTTGTGTTCCTAGCTGGATCCCTCTTATGATAGAGTCCCCCACCAGGATTCACTTCCTCCTCCTCTGGGGTCCACTGCTCTCCCCACTGAGGTCACCTCCTTGGCTAACCTCCACATCCTTTCCTTCCACTTCTCTGGGTATCTCCATTTGGTTGTCCCCATTTGCCAGTGTGGCATACGAGTTCTTGAGTGGAACAGGATCTGGGATGCGCCTCTGCCGGACCATCCTAACCCTCCCTGAGCCCACTGTCATCCAAGTGCTCCTCATTCTCCGTATCCTTTGCGGCAGCGGCATTGGACTGGGTAGTCTCTGGATAGGGGTGATGGTACTCCTGACCCAGTTTACTTCCACTCCAGTCTGGCTACCTCATCCTGCAGTCCAGAGGTGCATGCAGATAGGGAAGCACCTCAGCATCCAGAAGGTCTGCCTGAATATAGCTGCCCTGCAGCCACTGCATTGCACCACTCCCCACGTTATACTACACTTGTACTGCTATTCCAGTACTCGTCTGTTACTGAAGCTCTCCTAGTTCCCTTTTCATTAATTTACTGTCCTAAAAATTCTGCCACTGCTCCTCAGATGCTTTTCTTTAAAAAAAGGAAAAATAAAGAGTCAAAACACTTGTGCTGAGGGTGGGCTTCTTCCCCCTTATGCCCCTCCTACTCCACAGCCCCCACTATATCCTGTGCTTGGCTTCTGTCAATCAGATTTAACAAGGCATATAATTAAGAATTGGGGCAGGGGAGGGAGGGGGTGAAAATTTGCAGCAATTGAAGACAGCAAAGATATACACCACCATTAAAAAGCACAACAAACTAGGTTTTAAATTTTCAACAGCCCAAAAACAATTCTAAGTAAAGACAGCAAAGAAATTACAGTGTCACGAAAAGCCCACAGTAAGTTTAACAAAAATAGCAATGTACAATTATTGTAAAGCACTGAAATTAATCAGTTTCCTTCCCCTTCTGGCTTCTGAGAAAACAAAAGTCACTTGCTACCTCAACTCTGACTAAGGCCCACCTCCAATTATCACGCAGAATTGCCAGATGCAAGTTGGGGCCTGTGGATGTAGGCAGGGCACACAGATTGGGCCACGAAATTTCCACTTAAATTCTATGTTTCTATGAATAACTACGGTTCATTTGTACTGCAGAGCCCACCAATATTCCAGAGGCACTTGTAAAGGACTTGTTGGCATTCAATAACTGCCCCCCGTGGGCATAACTTGGATCCACAAATGCATGATCACTTTCACAGCAGCTGTTTCAATCACATTCCTGCGTATGTAAGCAGTAACCCACGACAGCCATGGAAATACAATAGTAAAGACTGGTGGGTTTGGACTGCGGGATATTAAACCACCAGGAAGTACATTACTATAAACCACAATTCTATGCCTAGAATGGGTTATTCCTCCTAGTACAGAATGAATTGCTGGTCAAAATGGGCACTTACCCACTAGCCTAATGCTGGTAGATTCGGCAGTGGCCTGATAAGTTTCCCCGTTAACCAGCTCTATTGGATTGTAGAGGGCAACATAACACTTCAATAAGTACACCCACTGGGCAAATGAGACTGTGGGGCCAGTGTATTTTCCCAGTCACAGTCTAGCTTGCTAGAGGCCGAAATACTAATTTTTTTTTTTTTTTCCTCTGCAATCTGTGTTTAAGGTCAGTTTCTAAGACCCACTCCATATTATGCAACATGATTTTTGAAGCTTAAGATTAAGATCAGTAAACAAGTCTTGCATTTACATTAGATTTGGTTTTTAGTATTAAGTGTCCAAGCCCAGGTACACTGTTTATGCCCCCTTCCAACCCGGCCGCCCTCTCCTTCTAATGGTCAAGTCCTCACCCTCCGCCGTTTCCCCCATTCTGCCAGTCAGTCTCCCTCACTGCCAACTGTCCCGACATATGCCTTTGTCGAGGGAGCCCTCCTACCCATGGCAGAAATGAGGGATGAGGGATGAGAGATGGAGGTGCTTTTACCATCAACCCCTTGCTTCTTAGTTGGTGTGGGGTTGAGGCAGGCTTCCCGGCCAGGGGAGGCAGGCCAGTCATCCGGCCTGCACGGATGGCCATTTTCCTATGCTGCTGCCCCAACTCCCGCTAGGAGGCATGCTGCTGGCGTCCTTGTGTCTGCTGCGGCGTGGTCACCCACGCTGCAGCGCCAATCAGGACGCAAGGAGCCGCTACAGGGCAAAGCACTCCTAAACCCTACCCCCGGGAGGAGAGCGTCCAAAGGATGCTCTTGAGCCCTCCCTCTGCCGGCCTCTGCTCCCGACATCCTGGGCCTGGACATGAACCCAGGTCACCAGAACACACTTAATTTGCAATCTAAACCATACTCCACTCAGTTAAAATGTAACTGATAACAGTAGAAGTTTAAAACATTTTCAAAAACCACTAATGAAAATGCAATGTAAACGCAAGCAACACAAATGTTTTTTATGCAAGCAATAATTAATCACTGTGTTAGACTGCAACCTTTGAGCCAAGAGCTCATTTACAAAGGTTCCACGTCAGAGTGAGAACAGGAACAGCAATAACAGGGAATGGTACAGTAACATGAGGAAATTTTTACATAGCAAAAATAAAGCAGAATCTAAAACATAACAGGAGCAGGCGGCAGTCAATACAATACAAAACTGCAATCACGCTAACCGAAAAGTTTTACAAGATGGGCCATTCCGATACAGAAGTGAAAAGGGGATTAATGTGCAAGAGGGATGGGAGGGGGCAGTAGAGAGGGAACTTGTAGGGAAGGCACTGGTGAGTCAGGATAGAGGTGTGGGGGAGGGAACTTGTAGGGGAAGGCACTGGTGAGTCAGGATATAGGGTGTGGGGGGAGAGAGGGATGAGGGGTGTAGAGAGGAACTTGTAGGGAAGGCACTGGTGAGTCAGGATATAGGGTGTGGGGCAGTAGAGAGGGAACTTGTAGGGGAAGGCACTGGTGAGTCAGGATATAGGTGTGGGGGCAGTAGAGAGGGAACTTGTAGGGGAAGGCACTGGTGAGTCAGGATAGAGGTGTGGGGGCAGTAGAGAGGAACTTGTAGGGAAGGCACTGGTGAGTCAGGATAGAGGTGTGGGGGCAGTAGAGAGGGAACTTGTAGGGGAAGGCACTGGTGAGTCAGGATAGAGGTGTGGGGGAGAGGGATGAGAGAGGAATCACTGTACAATCATGGTTTGACCAGCGGGTTGAAGGGGAGCAGGGAGGGTAAGTGGAGGTGGAACGGGGAGGACAGGGAAAGACTGTTCTTTTGTGTTTTGAAGTCCACTCCTAGATGAGTCAAGGTCTGTGATGGGATTACAGAGCTCTTCTGGGTGACGACGAAACTGAGTGAGGAGAGGCACTGGACGACCTTTGCCACTGCTCGAGTTGCCTGATCGTACTGCAGGGCTTTGGTTAGAATGTTGTCCAAAATCTTATCCCTGTCTGGGTAACTTTTATAGGACCCATTAGATATTCTAAATCTGTCCACTGTTGGATTTTTCTGTTAACTAAACATTCTTGTTGCCATGTTGATTGCTGCACAATATGGGTATGGCATGTTATATGCAAACAGAAACGTAGAATTTGACGGTAGGCAAGGACCGTTTGGCCCACCTAGTCTGCCCATTTACCTACCTAATGGAGAAGCTGCAGATCCTAGTTAACCAACAGCCTACTTCCTCTTACCCCCAACTAGAATTGCCTTATGTCTGTCCCATTTATTCTTGAATTCCCCCACAGTTTTTGGCTTTACTACCTCTTCAGGAAGGGGTGCTCCATGTATCCACAATCCTCTCTGTGAAGAAATACTTCCTCACATTACCTCTGAGCTGTCCTCCCTCCATCTTCAAATTGTGCCTCCTTGTTTTTGCACATCTCTTTTCTGAAACATGGTACCCTCTTGGACTTTGTAGATTCCCTTGACGTATTTGTAAGTTTCTGTCATGTCCCCCCTCTCCCTCCTTTCCTCAAGGCTATACAACTTTAGTTCCTCTAGTCTTTCTTCATACGTTTTCTGATGCAGACCCTGCATCATTTTGGTTGCCCTTCTCTGGACAGCCTCCACCCTGTCTGCAGAGATGGGGTCTCCAGAACTGTACACAGTTCTCCAGATGTGGTCTTACCAACTGTCTGTACAGAGGGACAACAACTTCCTGTTTTCTACTGGTGATGCCTCTCCCTATGCATCCCAGTATCCCCCCCAAGCCCTCCTTACTGCCTTCTCACATTGCTGGACCACCTTTAGGTCGTCTGATATGACTACCCCCAGGGTTGTTGTCGTATCTCACCCCCCATTGTGTACTCTTCCCCTGGGTTTTTGTTTCCCAGCTGCATTACTTTGCATTGAATCTAAGCTGACATACATTTGACCATTCCTCCAACCTTGCCAAGTCCCTTTTCATTCTTTCCACCCCACCTTGTGCACAAACCCCGTTGAAGACCTTTGTGTCATCTGCAGAGAGACAATTTCCCTTCCAGTTCCTCTGCAATGTCACTTAGACATTAAAAGGACTGGCCCCAGTACTGAACCCTGCGGTACCCCACTAGTAACCCTCCTTTCTTCACTGTGGACTCCATTTACTATTACCCACTGTATCCTGTTGTCCAGCCAGTGTTTTACCCAGGCTACCACCCTGGGACCCACTCCCAGGCTGGCTAATTTATTAATCTTTTGTGCGGGACTGTGTCAAATGCCTTGATAAAGTCTAGGTAGGCCATGCCCACAGCCCCTCCCTGGTCTACTGCTTTGGTCACCCAGTCAAAGAAATCAATTAGATTTGTCTGACATGACCTTCCCACTGTGAATCCATGCTGCCTTGGGTCAGTGCTCCACTGGCCTCTAGATACTCTATTTCCTTCAAAAGTGATTCCATAAATTTTCCCTACCACTGAGGTCAAACTGACAGGTCTGTAGTTTCCTGCCTCTGTCTTGCTCCCACTTTTGTGAAGGGGAATCGCATCCACCCTGCTCCAGTCCTCAGGTACCACCCCATCCTCCCATGATTTATTAAAAAGGGTAGTCAGTGGTGTTACTAATTTTTCCCTTAGTTCTTTCAGAATTCTGGGGGCGAATCCCATCAGGCCCCATTGCTTTATCCACCTTCAGTTTTAAGAGTTCTTTCAGAACCCTTTCTTCTGTGAAAGGACTAATATCAACCCCCCTATCCAGAGGGGTTCTACTGACCTGATTAGGCATTTCCCCCTGCTTTTCCATTGTGAATACTGAGCAGAAGTATTCATTCAGTATCCCTGCCTTTTCACTGTCTCTCTGCCCAACCACCTTCCTCTCTATGTTCAGCCTCAGTATCCCTGCCCTAGTCTTTCTTTGCCCCCTGATGTTCCTATAAAAAGGTTTTATCCCCCTTCTGAACAGAGTTGGCCATATTTTCCTCGGTTTGGGCCTTTGCTATTCTAACTGCCTCACCCACTTCCTTCTGCTTTAACTGGTACAGTTCTGTCCTGCTCCCTCTGCGTTTCCTTATACTTCCTGAATGCTATCTTTTTCTCTTACCTTCCCCGCCATTATATCTTGCATATAGTTCTATTCCATATTCTTGGGTTCTGCTAAAGATGTCACTCCCTCAGATATGGTCCTACATGGTGTACACTGTAATGATTCTACCACTGCAAATGCTTTTAACCAACAATTTTCTGACTTATCTGCCTACACAGCTTCCCTCCCATCACAATCCTCTGCTTCACAGTTTAACCCCACAGCATCTGAAGGACCCCCAAACTTAACCAACCCCTTCTATTTCAGGGGAGGGTCTAGGCATCAGGTCCTAAAGCTGCTCAGGTCACTCTCTGAAAACACCAGTACTGGCTCAGATGGCCTAGAACCAAGACTACTAAAAATGGCTTCTTACTACATCTCTGGCCCCCTGGCACACATCTTCACCCTCTCTCTCTCCAATGGCATTGTCCCTGAAGTCTGGAAGGCAGCCAGAGTTACTCCTGTATTTAAGAAAAGCAGTAAAAAATGACATATCAAATTACCGGCCTATTGCTATTTTGTCTGTTCTGAATAAAATCCTGGAAAAAGTAGTATCCATGCAAATCACTGAATACCTTGAAATTCAATTTACTAAGCTCACACAACATGGTTTTAGAAAGCATCACAGCACCATGACAGCACTTGCAAAATTCACTTCAGATATCGTTACCAATATGGATAGAGGAAAGTTAACAGGGCAGTCTTCATTGACTTAACCAAAGCTTTCGATCTGGTTGACCATTCTCTGCTACTATCCGCCCTCAGTACCTTGGGCTTCTCTCCCCCAGTCACTACCTGGTTCAAAAGCTACCTCTCCAACAGAACACAAGCTGTTAAGTTTAATTCATCCATGTCAGACAGTGCTGTTATCAACACTGGGGTCCCTCAGGGGTCTATACTTGGCCCTCTTCTATTCTCATTATTCGTCAAACTTCCTGAGCTGGTCACCACAGGTCACTCACTTCTTTATGCAGATGACCTGGTAATTTATTATCGCTCTGATAAGGTCCTGGATCTAAATGCTGCCCTCACTGCAGATTTTCGTGCTGTACAACACTGGTTGAACTCTCGACGCCTGGTTTTAAATACAAATAAAACAAAAGTTATGATGTTTGGCTCCAATCACAAGCTTAGATCCTGTCCTCTGACCATCTTCGTCTCTGATATCGATGGGGACCCTATAGAAACTGTCACTTCCTTTCGTTACCTTGGCATCCACCTGGATCAAACCTTGGACCTGAAATCACATATATAGGAAACCTGCAAGTCAATTAACTGCAAATTGGGGGCTGCCTATAGAACCAAATACCTGCTCACCCCTGCTGTTAAATTGGCGATAGCCAGAGGCATTCTATTGCCAACCCTTACATATGGGTGTCCCATCCTGTCCTTGGCCACCAAATCTTCACTGCAACTATGGGATACTACCTTCAATAATGTGTGCAGGTATGCAACCAAAGCACCTCGGCTGCAGCATCATTGTCTCTTATATCAGGACCTTGGTTGGCTCTCCTTCCTCTACCAGGCAGTACTACTTGTACAATTTAGTCGATTCCATCCTAAGGATGTCCAAGCCTGCTATCCTGTCCTGATCTCCTCAGGCGGCCATTCCCACAAGGAATCTTAGATCGGCTGATCAGACCTTACTATCCATCCCCTTTTGTCGGACTAAAAAGGGCATGGGCTCCTTCCATCATGCTGCCCCCCACCTATGGAACCTACTACCTCAGGATCTAAGAGATGTCTCCACTCATGTGACTTAAGAGCAAACTCAGGACTTTCCTCACTACTATGGACAAATGTGTTTGCTTTGACCCTACCTGATCCGCTACATTTGTACTGTTTCCTCATTGCTAGCTTTTGCCTGTCAAGTGGGTGTTCTATACTGTGCCTTGTAATTAATGTTTTATTTTGTGCTTGTAATTAATGTTTCCTTAACCTGTTTCTTTATAAGCCTAATGTTAGCTGTTGACAATTGTAAGTCGCTATTCTACTCCATGACATTCTTATCTTCACTTCACAGCCTCTCTCCTTAACCCCATTGCTGCTCTCTTCCCGCCTTCTTCTGTTATATCCTCTTCCCCCTTTTGCCCTCCCACCAAACTCACCTTTACCTGTTCCTACCTCATCCATGCCCTCCTTAGTCCCCACCCTCCTGGCTGTGCTTAGTCACCTCTCTACCTACCTACCTTCTCCCACGTCTCCGACCCCCCTTCCCTGCCCTGCCGTCTCTTGGTTCCACTGGCTCGGCTTGACTGACACTTTTGCGCTATTGCCGTAACTCCTCCGCCTCATCCCCTCTCTCACCGGCATCCTCACTCTCGCCCTGCCCGTCCTCGGATTCCACCAGACAGCTGTATTTTCCTACCTCCTACCGCTGTTGCCGTCTACTGCCGCTCCCCACCACCTCTCTTTACCTGCTGTCTTTCGGCTCCCATAGGCCCGGCCGCAGGTTGGTACCTCACCCTGCTGTTGCCGTATCTGACGGCACCTCCTTTCCACTTAATCTCTCCCTCCCGTCCTTTTGCCAGTTTTCCCTTCCTTGTCTTTTCTACTGATGCCTATCCTCTCATTTTCTGCCTTCTACTATTCACATTTTTGAGTATGTTCCATGATCAAGTGCTAAAGTATATTTTTGTTTACTAATGTATGTTACATTGCCATATGCATTTCTCTCTGCATTTTTTGTACTCGTCTTAATAATCTGGCTGTACTCTGTGTATTGTAATTGTACCTCCCGGGCCGTGCCTGAAAACAGTCACTTGCTGACTAGCGCACTTACCCGGTTAACAAAAACTAAATAAATATGGGGGTGAAGCAGCCCCCCCCCCAAATTTGTGAACTGTAGCTGATAAATACTTTTAAATAGGGAGACAGGCTATCAGTCATCTGGTAAGACTTTAGAGGTAGGAATGTAATACAACCTTTGAGTACAGACCATTTGCAAAAATACCATGACAGCCTCTCAAGGCTCTCAGCCCGCCACTTAACCAGTATTCTACGTTTGGGGGTGGGGGGAATACTGGTAGATTTCCTTAGAGATGTGGAAGAGAGATCTCTCTCCCCCACAGTATTATCTAACTGAATATTAAATTATTTATATTTGGTGGTTTAGTCATGACTAATGGACACTGCTCTATAACCATTATATATTGTGATATCTGTACATGTTTATGCTAAACTGCAGGTTTTTCATGTGATCCTATGCACTGCATTTCATAAAAATTTATAAATAAAAAATTAGAAAAAAAAAAAAAAACATAGTCGTCCAGATAGGGGAAGACCTGGATCCCTCATCTGATGCGATCGATCACTGTCACTAGGACCTTAGAGAAGACCCTGGGGGCTGAGAACAGCCAGAAGCAGAGATCTGTAAGTTAGAAGTGGCATTCTCCCACCTTGAACCCGAGGTATTGCCTGTGTGCCGTTCAGATGGGGAAATGCAGATTGGCATCTTGCAAATCTACTGAGGCCAAAAAATTCCCCTGATGGATGAAAGGGTCTCCTCTTGAATGTTCTGTTGCGAACAAAGCTGTTCAGAAATTTAGGTCTAGGACACACCTAAATCCCCCTGAGCATTTTGGAACTATGAAAAACAATGAGTAAATGCCCCTGTTCCGTTCTGTGATGGAAACTTGTTAGATTGCTTTTGCCTAGAGAAGGTCTGTAAAATTGCTTGGAACATCGCCACTTTCTTCACCCATCTGTTGTATATGGGCGAGGGCTTCACATTGGGTAGCGGGGGCTTGGAGTTGAACTCTATGAATTAACCCTCACATACTATATCCAGCACTCAATTGTCCATGGTGGTGCAGATCCATGCCTCAAAAAACTGGCAAGTCTGCCCCCTACTCGAGGATGGGTCAAGAGAGCTGACTCAGTGACTTTTTGGAGTCGCCTCCAGTGTCCCGGGAGCCACCTCTGCCTCCCCAGAAGCCACGTCGATTGCAGGAGGACCACATTAGTCTGCCTGAAAATGTCCCCTTGAATAATTCTGGGTCCAAAACTTCTGTCTGGATCCCAACGACCAGGGCCTGTTCTTGCCCCTGGTTTGTGGCATGCACACTTTTGCCATTTCTCTGGATTAATATACTAACATGCCAGCAGAACAGACCCAAGTCTTTCGTGTCGGCTCGCTTGGTCAGCCCCCACCCTGGGAGCAGACCTTGCTGCCCCCCCCCGCTTCTTCCTTCCCAGTCCCGGATATTCTCCCTGCACTGGTTTTTGCTTCCAGAACCCTTCCTCTGTACCTGTCCCACCCCTCTTGAACCCCTCCACCAGCCCCATGGGCAGCACATTCCATGGCTCTACCACCCTCTCAGTGAGGTAGCACCTCCTCCTCCTTTCTCCCTGAATCCCCCCTCCAGCTTCCACCCATGCCCTCTAGTTGCTCCCCCTCCATTATTCGGAGCACCCCGACTGCTCCTCCCCTATTTACCCCCTTCATGTACCTGAAGACATTTGTCACGTACCCAGGTCCCTTCTCTCTTACAATGTGTACATATTTAGCTCTTCGAGCCTCTCCCCATAGGTCCTATCCCCCAAGCCCCAAATCATTTTGGTTGTCCTCCTCTGGACCCTCTCCCGGAGTTCAATGTCCCTCTTTGGGAGCATCACTTCCCTCCTCCTGGAGGTGAGCCCCCCTAGCGATGCATCCAAGCATCCTGTTGGCCTTTGCCGCTGCCCTCCTACAAGTAACCGAAGTTGACGGCAGATAAGGACCACAAGGCCCATCCAGTCTGCCCACTTTTTCTACCTTATAAATGTGCCAGCCTTTGCTCAGTCAGTGGCAGAGCTATTCGTACTCATCTGTGTTGCTCCCTTATGCCTATCCCATGCCCATTTGAAGCCCTGCACTGCATTCATAGCCATCACTTCCTGAGGTAGGCCGTTCCATGCATCCACCACCCTTTCTGTAAAAAAATAATTTCCTCACATTACCCCTCACTCGGCCTCCCTCTAATCGCATGCTTTGTCCTCTTGTCCCATTTTTCTTAAACGTGGGAGACTATTTCACCTTGTTAATGCCCTTAAGGTGCTTGAATGTCTCAATCACCTCACCTCCATCTCCTTTGCTCAAGGGTATACATACTGAGCTCCGTTCATCTGTCCTCATGTGTCTTTTGATGCAGTCCCTGCACCATTTTGGTTGCCCTTCTCTGGACTGCCTCAATTTGGTTAATGTCCTTGTGAAGGTGTGGCCTCTAGTACTGCATGCAGTACTCCAGATGGGGCCTAACCAGTGTCTTGTAAAGAGGGATCATTACCTCCCTCTTACGACTTGAGATACCCCTACTAATACACTCCAACATCCCCCTAGCTTTACCTACTGCTTTAGAGGTCTGCTTGGATGATTTTAGGTCATCGGTGATGATGCCAAAGTCTTTCTTCCTTTGTGACCGCCAGCAACTCCCCTTCCAGCCATTTCTCTTCCCTATGTGAGTGATCTTACACTTCTTTGCATTAAACCCCAGTTGCCACTCTTCTGACCATTTTGCTAGTTTATCCAGATCTCTTCTCATTCTGCCCACCCCATCTGGATCATCTACTCTGTTGCAGATCTTGGTGTCATCTGCAAACAGACAAGCCTTACCCTCTAGTCCATCTGCAATGTCACTAATGAAGATACTGAAGAGGACTGGCCCCAGGACTGATCCCCGAGGCACCCCACTTGTGACTTGCATTTCTTCTGACTATACCATTTACCTCCACTGTTTTCTACCAGTCAACCAGTTTGCCACCCAGTTGACCAACTTCTGACCCACCCAGAGCCTAACCAGCTTATCAATCTTCTATGTGGAACAGTGTCGAAAGCTTTGTTGAAGTCAAGGTAGGCAACATCAACTACTCCCCCTTGGTCCACCACTCTGGTTACCCAAAGAAATCTATGAGATTAGTTTGACAGGACCTTCCTTTTGTAAACCCATGCCGTCTTGGATCCTGTGCCCCTATGGATTCCAGGTGTTGCACTACCCTTTCCTTAAGGAGTGCCTTCATAATCTTGCCCACTACTGAGGTAAGACTGACTGGTCTATAGTTCCCTGCTACCACTCTTGTCGAGCGGGATCACATGAGCTCTTCTCCAGTCTTCTGGGACCTCTCCTGTGCTCAGAGACTCACTAAACAGTTCTGCTAATGGCTCTGCTAGTTCCACCCTTAGCTCCTTAAGTACCCTGGGATGTATGCCATCAGGTCCCATTGCCTTGTCCACCCTGAGCTTAGTGAACTCTTGTAGGACTCTTGTGAAAAGGAGCAGTGCTCACCCCCCCACCCCCCATGTCCATGGTGCTGAGCTGTGGGCTCAGAGTTCATCTTGACATCCACCACGAACCCCAGGTCCCTCTCAGCCAGAGACTTGTAGCATTTCCCCTCCCAGGGTGTACACTTGGCCCAGGTTTCTGGTTCCCAAGTGCAGTACCCTGTATTTCCCTACACTGAACCTCAGCTTCCGCTTTCTAGACCACCTTTCTAGAGCCTCCAGGTACCCCTGTAGGGCCACCCACCCCTCCTCCCCATCCACCACCACCAGTTTTGAGTCATCCGCAAAGAGACTCATCTCACTCCTGATACCCTTCCTTATGTCAGAGACGTAGGCGTTGAACAGGAGGGGCCCCAAGGACCGATCCCCTGAGGGACTCCACTAATGACCCTCCTTAGGGATGAGGCTATCCTGCCAGTCACAACCCTTTGGGTCCGGTTCTGGAACCAATTGTCTATCCATCTGATCATCTGGTTCCACACCCCCATTTCTCCCACATTATCCAACAGGCCCTCGTGAGGAACAGAGTCAAACACCTTGCTGAAGTCTAGAAAGAGAATGTCCACTGGTCTACCCAGGTCCAAGGCACTTTTCACCTAGTCATAGAACTCCACAGGGTTTGTCTGACACGATTTCCACGGGATGAATCCATGCTGTCCATCATCCAGGCACCCCAACTTTTCCAGGCCCCCAGTCTCTCCTTGACAATGCCCTCCATCACTTTGCCCACCACTGATGTCATGCCAACAGGCCTGTAGTTCCCTGCCACCTCCCTTGATCCCCCTTGTGGATAGGCACTATATGCGCCACCTTCCCAGTCCTGGGGCACCCACCTCGTCCTCAAGAGATACTGAAGAGCTCTGCCAGTTCCTTCAGCACTCTGGGATGTAATTTATCTGGCCCTGGTGCTTTCTCCATCTTAAGGGACCCGAGGGCTTCCCTCAATCTCTGCCGTGATTTCCACCTCTGCTACCTCGTCCCCCTGCTTTACCTCCCCCACCTGCCAGTGATGCACCCCCTCAGTTTCACAGTCTCCTCCCTTGTATGATGCAGACCCCCCCCCATTCCTTGGTGAAAACTGAGGCGAAGTACTCATTTAGTACCTCAGCCTGCTCCCTCTGGTCTTGTGCCCATCCCTCCCATTTTAATCCTGCTAATCTGCCCCTTCACCCTTTGTTTTTCCTCAATGTAGCTAAAGAACCCTTTGTTTCCTCTCCTAATTTCCCTGGCCAGGTTCTGCTCGTTCCTTGCCTTAGCTGCCCTCACCACCCTAGTGGCCCTTTTGGCCATCAGCTCGTACTCCCCTCTGTCCCTTTCACTCCCCGAGCTCTTCAATTGCCTATAGGCCGCCTTCTTTCCCCTCACCACCTCCCTGGTCCACTAGCAGGGTTTTCAGGCCCTACTGCATTTCTGTCTTACTCTTGCACAGGTGCTGGTAGCATCCTGCACCCCCCTCCTGATGATTTCCCACCTACTGTCAGCGTCCACGTCTGGCCCAATCCCATCCAAGTGCTGCTTAAGGATCCTTCCCCATTTCCTTGAAATCCCCCCCCCTGAAGTCAGTTACCTCAGTCTTTGTGCAGCCTTCTACCCCTCCTAGGTTCAGGCAGAACCAGACCGTGGCATGGTCGCTCCCCGCCAATGGGTCCTTTACCTCCAGGCCCCCCATCTGGTCACTGTCTGCCAGGACAACATCCAGTATCCGCTCCTCCCTGGTTGGTCCCCCCCACCTGCAGAGTTAGGAATCCATCCTGAAAGACATCCAACAACCTCTGTTCCCTGGCCACCGAGGATGTCAGTCTCCCAATCTGTTCCTGGCATGTTTAAGTTCCAACACCACCACCCTTCCCCTTCCCAATCTGCAGTGTCTCCCAACATATGCCAGACTCCTCCAGCGCAGGGGGTCTGTACACCACTCCTATTTTACTCTTGCCCCGTTATCAAGGTGACCCAAATCTCCTCCATTCCTATGGCAATGCAGTTTTTGACTTATTGCTACCCCTCCTCCCCTTCCCTCCCCCGTCCTTCCTGAACATGGTGTAACCCTCCAGATTTAGGTCCCTGTCATGCCCTGCGGTGGCCCAGGTCTCAGTGACCGCCGCCACATCCACCTCTCCCTCAGTTAGCATCGCCTGGAGCTCAGGCCATTTTATTGCCCAAGCTCCTGGCATTTAACAGGACTACCTTCCACCCTTTCCCTATATTTCCATTTCCCCTGCTCATGTTCCCATGGGGATTCTGTCTTCCCCTGATCTGCACCTTACCAGTCTGCTTTTTACTGCATTCCTCCAGCTCCCCTCATTTATCGGACCCCCCCCACCCGACAGCCTTTTCTCCCATCCCTCCCCCTTCACAAGTTTAAACCCCACCTTTCACAACTGAACCCCTCTATTTTCAACTTAAGGATTTCCTTCCCTCAGAATTGAGATGGAGCCTATCTAGCATACAGCCCTTATCCTCCCAGGTCTCCCCCAAACAATCCATACCCTCTGGCCCCACACCACTCCCTGAGCCACTCATTTATCACCCTAATCTTCATAGTGTTCCCCACTAGCCCTTGGCACAGACAGGATTTTCGAGAAGGAAACTGCGCATCCTATATCATGACAGACCCCGGCAAGCTCCCTGAACCTTGCCTGTATCTCTAGCTCACCATTTCCCTCAATGTCATTGGCACCCAGGTGGGTGGACCAGTATGTCCGGGGAACCTCCATAATCCTTTGCCAGCTGATATACCTCATGTTTGGCCCTGTGCACTGTTAGTCCAGGGAAGCATTTTGTTCTAAAATCGGGAAGGCTTCTCCCTCCCTATCCCATTTGATCCCCCCGGATCATGAAATCACCCAACAGCAGCACTCTGGCCGCCCCTTTTCCTCCATCCCCCTTCCAGGTCCCTCATCCTTTCTACCCCGTGCCCCCCAGCTGGCTCCTTGCTCTCTCCCCTATCTAGGTGCCACCTGCCATCCCCTTATTTACCCTGGCCACCTCCCTCCGATCCTATGCTTCTCATCCTCCCGAGTATCCTTCTGTACCTCGCTACCCCCACCATTACTGCTCGTGACTGGTCCCCCCACCCCACTAAACTAGCCTGGCTCGTCCTCCCTTCCTTCCCGTCTCTGTATAGCCCCTCCTTGCTTGTCGTGCTCCCCTGGCCCAAACCCTCAGCTGCTTTACTGTATCCTTGTACTTCTGGTCCTTCTCCTTGCCCTTTCCTCCCAACTGGTCCTTTTCCTTGTGCTTTCCTCTCTCTACCCCCTCATCCTCCTGCTCCGATCCCCTGCTTCCCCACATTCCAAGTTCTTCCCTGTTCCTCCTGCTATCCAGCCCCTGCCCCCTACTCCCTTTCCATCTCTAACTGCCCCTGTCATGGCTACATCACCCCCCTCATCCTCAAGCAGAAGAGAATTGAAGCGGTTACTGAGCTTGAGGTCCCATTCCCCCAATTGCTTCCTTCTGTTCAGCCCCAGCCATCTGCCTACTTCCTGAGAATGTCCTCCCTTTGGCCCCCATCTACCTGCCTGCTTCCTTCGTAGTATTCTCCTTTTGGGCCCCATCTGCCCGTTTCCCTATGCGACCCCAGAGTACTCTCCTGCACTCCTTTCCCTATGCCCCCACCCCTAGTGCTTGGTGCAATCCTGTGGGAGAGCCCCACCCTATTCCCCAACCATACCTCCCCACTTCCCCCAGCTGTCTCCTAATCCCCTCAACCTCCTCCCTAAGCTGTGCCAGCTAGCAGCACACTGGACAACCACCGCACTTCCAAGCCCAGTCCAGTATCATGGCTGCCCCACACCCTGTGCACCCCCACCACCCTCTCAAAGATGCCGGCCCTAATGACGTGTGGTCCCATCCTCCTCCAAGTAGGTTTCCTTGGGTGAGCCACCAGGTTCCCCACTAGTCCAAGACTTTTAAACTCGCAACACTTGAGTGGCTGAACTTTTCCCCACCTATTAGCCTTAATAGTTTGCTCAACTCCCTTAACTCCTCCCTCCCAGCCTTTAAGCTCAACAGTTCTTAAGGATTTAAACCCATTTTAAAACTTACTAACAATAACTTACAGAAACTTGATAAAGTTAACTTTCCAGAACCTCACCACATTTTCAAACTTCGACTGCTACCTCTGTCACAGCAAGACTTAAAATTCCTTGACCGCCTCTTTTAGAGTGGATCCAAAAAGAAGGCCTCGTTTGTAGGGAGCATTCACCAAGTGAACTTTTGAGGAGATGTCCACCTGCCGTGCCCACAGCCATAGGCTGTGTCGAGTAGAGGTCTGGTAAAACATGGTTCTGGCACACGCTGCACACCTGACTGCAGCCTCAGACACTTTTACAGAGTGGGCAGAAGCTACCCCATGAGTTGAAGTTGTTGCAGGACAGGCTTCTTATTCTCTGGCTCGTCAGGCTGGAATGCCAGATCAGTGGTCCACGATAGTGCAGCTCATGCCGAGAACAGGTTGGCTGTAGCTGCCGAGACAGACTGCAGAGGACTGAACACCTTAAGAGATGCACCAACCTTTCTGTCCACCATGTCCTGCTGGAAGACCCCGTCCTCTGCTGGGAGAACAGTCTTCTTGGTGAGGTTGGCGATCAGTGGGTCAATTCTGGGGAAGTCTAGCCATTTCTCAGAATGCTTTTTATAGGATTTTAGCAGCTTGGCGAGGTGACGTAGGACTGGATAAGTGCATTCTGGCCCCTGCCACTCTTTTAGGAGACCCTCTATGGCCGGAGAAATGGGGAATGGCGTCGCTGGTTTGGAAGCAGATGAGTCTGAAGGTTGGTTGTGTGTGTTTAGGGGCTGGTGAGGAGGATCCCAGGTGACTCCTCCATCACCTGTTTGATGATAAAGACTAGGTGACCCAGGTCAAAGTTTCTGGATGGAGAGGCGTCTGAATCAGAGTAGTTGTCTGGAAGTTTCCCCTCTTCTGGGGAGAAGTAACTAGACTCAGAGGGGTCTGTGGACCAGTCTCGCTGGCGTTTCCCCTTGTCCATGTCCCTGGACCTGCTCCTGGATCTGGACCCCTTTCTTTTCCTGTTGTGCCACAAGGAGTGGTGTTCCTCGGAGGAAGATGGGGAGGGGGTTCGCTTTCGGAGGGGCTTTCCTGTGAATTTTGCGACCCAGAGACCATGGATGATAACCAGAGAGCGCTGCAGCTTAATTGAGAGCAGCTTGTGAATCACTCAACAAGCAGGGCTTTCTGAAGATGCTCGATGTACAAAAGAAGATGCCCTCCCTTACTCGGCCCAGGCAGCTGTCTGATGAACTCCACTGACGAGCTGGTTCGTCGAGGGACCCCTATTGGTAGAGCGTTACCACTCTGTACTTGACTCCACCGCCTGCTCTAGTAGGGGCCTGCGTGTTCAGCTCAGTCAACAAGCCTGTCAGGAGGCTCGTTGACGGCCTGACGCGGCTGTCTGCGGCTAAAGCATTGCGTGGCTCTTCTGCTACCCACATTTGTTTTAAAAATCCTTAGCTAGGACTTAGTTACGTCATGGAGCTGCTAGGAGCCTAACTTCAGGTGCTCTCTACCCGATCTACAATCCAAACCTCCTAAAACCTAATAATTTATTGTTGAAATGTCATGGAGCTCAGGAGGAGGTGTTTTATGACAGGCAAGAGAGGCAGAAATTGCATCCAAGGAAAGAACAAGAGCAAGGATGGTGTTAGACTGAACGAAGATCCGCCCCAGTAAATCTCCCTCGCTGGCCAGCTCCCACACAGCCAAATATGATACTGACAGGGAGACAAAATAGTCGTGGTAAAAAAAAAAAAAAAATAGTGCAGTTGCACTAAAAAATTAAAAATTTGCGTAGCACTAATGAAAAAAACTAAAGCACTTTCACAGCACACTAAAAAACAATTCTGAGGAAAACTTTACCCAGATAAGCACTAGGAGGCTGTCAACAAGGAAAGTTGGAGACACCTCAGAGGCAGTATTGTACAGTCCAGTGGACAAGAAATTCTGAAGCATTCAACAGCTCTCATTCAGCTCACACCCCCGTCTGTCTTGGCCCTACATTCATGTAAATCTCTTAAAGGGACACCTCCGGGGCAGTTACACCTAGGCAGCCAAGTGCAAAAAAGTTACTAATGCTAAAGGACTCCTGATGCAAGAATTTCTGTTTCTCCCTCTTCACTCCCTTCTCTCACATACCAATAAGCCTCAGCAATACAGCGTGCCCCTGCGAAGGAGAAAACTTCCCGGCCCATCCGCAGGGGTCTCTACACCAGAATCTGATGCCATCCCCACTCCCGCAAGCACATGTAAGCTGCTTTCCAGGACCCAGCTCCCTGACAACCAAAGTCTACTACAGAACTTCAGCTATCTGCACAGCAATGCAACACTGCCACTGGGCCAGCAGGGGTGGTGAAAAATTAGAATTAAGGTTTCAGACAAGACATCAGTTCCCAAAAGTCCAGGCAAACTAAATACAGTGAGGCTCACAACTGCACATCCCATGTAAATGAAAGTTCAGACCGCCCCAACTCAGTTTACAAATTCCTGCTAAATGCACATGATTGAAGTGCACATCCCACTTAAATACATAGCAGAAGATTCCAGAAGACTATCAGCTCCCGATTAAGAGAACACTACAAGAGGAATGAGGTGCCGACTGGTCCATTTATCGTGTCTCGTATGTAGCTCAACTCCCACTGCAGTCTCAAAGACCCCTTCCCCTCACAGAAGGCGTTTGGCTTGTCTCTGGAATACAGAACCAGAGTTGAAAAGGGAGCTGATGAAGGGGTTCATAAGGACACTGCTGCAGGAGGCCTTAAGGCGCTTTTACACACAGGCGAGTACAACTGAATAGCCGTTACCAGCGTGCCACCATTGTACTCTGTTCCGTTTGAGGTTCACTTTATACGTAGAGTGTATTCTGGCACCCCCCCCCCAATCTCTGTTTTCGGTATTTGTGTTTCTGCTCCCCTGTGCAGTGTGGTGCTCTATGACTGTGTTTTTACTGCTGCCGGAATGGCTGTTTTACACAGCCAGACGAAACAGAACACAGTGACGAACCGAGTTAGGAAGAGATTGCAGTTCGGGCGGTCACTGGTGTAACGGAACAGATGCATTTTAGACACAGAATATAACAGTATATTGTTTCCGTAAGTCATTCCGTTACAGAAACCTGTGTGAAAAACACCTTTAGAGTCTACAAAAAAAAAAAGAATGAAAGCAGTCCCACAAGCTGAACTGGGGGCTTTTGTTGTAATGGGCAGCACTGAAGGAGCCTTGGGGGGCTTAACTTGGGCCTTTGCTATGACAGACAGCATGAAAGGCGTGCCACAGGCACCCTACTGCAATCTGTAATGCACTGCCTGTTAAAGTGCACAGCCCATTTAAATGCACAAAAATCCTGCTCCCAAGAGTGTGCACTAAAGAGGGCTCCACTGTACATAAGTGATGTTTTGCCTCCAACATTTCTGTTCAAAAGGTAAAACTACCAATTATAAAATTGCCTTTGGCCTTTGCTTTGACCCACCCTAGGTGTGCCATTATCCCACGACAACACACCCAGTCATGCCCTTTTGCTTATCAGAAGAAACCAATCTTTTTTTTTTTTTTTTTTTTTTTTAAAGCACAATCTTGAGTTTCCACAATAATTTGGACAATTTACAGTAAATTGTATTAGCAGCACCAAGGCAACAGTAAATCATTACCCTAGCCCCTTATGACTAAAGGGTTTCAGACCTTCTTAACCATCAAGATGAGTCAGGAAATTGCTCCAACTGTAGCTTTCAATCATACCAACATACATACTAAAATGCCAGCAAAATAGGCCTAATGGTCTTTCGTGTCTGCTCGTTTGGTCAGTCCCCAACCTGGGTGCTGACCTTGCTGTCCCCCTCGCCTTCTCTGGCTTCTCCCTTCCCAGTTCCGGATATTCTTGCTGCATTGGATTTTGCTTCCAGAACCCTTCCCCTGTATCTGTCCCACCCCCTCTTGAACCCCTCCACCGTCTCTGCCTCCACCAGCCCCCTAGGCAGTGCATTCCATGGCTCCACCACCCTCTCAGTGAAGTAGCACCTCCTCCTTTCTCCCCTGAATCTTCCCCCCTCCAGCTTCCAGCCATGCCCTCTAGTGGCCCCTTCCTCCTTCCTTCGAAGCACCCCGACTGTTCCTCCCCTATTTACCCTCTTCATGTACCTAAAGACCTCTATCATGTCCCCCCCCGGTCCCTTCTCTCTTCCAATATCCAATCCTGTGCATCTTTTCCACACAGCACTATATGAAACAGTTCACACTGGCATTCTATTTCTCAGATGACTTCGCTGCAAAAAGTGGTTTCGGAAATTGTGATGGCCCACATACAGACATGAAGGTGACCTAGGTTTGGAAACAGTCATTTGCGTCAGGAAGTAGGGTGGGGTAACGGACACCAGTAGTACACCTCAGCTGGGTAGAATTTTCAGCAGGTATCTAGCTCCCCACAGGGATGTGCTGTGTGTGCATGCAAGAGACTACTACTTGCAAGGAGGTGAAAGGTGTTTAAGGCAGAAAGACCCCAACTTTTGGGATGAAAACGACTAGAACACCCAAAGCCCTAGGCTATGCAGCACCACTGCCAGATCCTGGTCAGGGAGGGAGAATGACAACCCTTCCCCAGACCCACCCCCTTGAGGGAACGCAGAAGCAAAGGATTTGTGGTAGATTGGCAGTTGCAGCGGTTGCTGGCAACAGCCTAAGAAGCACAAGTGCACCCGGAGAGGAGAATAAGTACAATAGAAAAAAAAATTTCAGGGCAGACAGTGTTGTCTAGTTAATTAAAAATGAAAAATTACAGGTTTGAACTCCACTAGTCATTGGGCCTCCCCAAGCAGGACCCACTGCAAACAAGATGTTGAATCTCACCAGGGCATCAAAAAAAAGGTATCAGTTTAGTGACTACAGAAATGCAGCGCAAACACCATACAGCAGTAACATCCACTGTAACTGTAAGCCATCTTAACTGCACCACACTTATGCGGTTTTAGTAATGAGACAGGAGAACTTCCTTTTTTACTCAACGTTACAGAGTGCTTAAAGATGACTCAATTTTGCATGTAACGGAAAATACTCAATGACTCAGCTTCAATAATTTTCCTGGAAAAGTACAACTGGGGGACATCCTCTTCCTCACAAGGACCAGCCTTTTTTTTTTTTTTATATATAATTTGTAAGCAACTACTTGGGGGACTGCCTCGACTATCTTCATACAAATATCTACATCTGTGCAAAGCTAGCTGGCCTTGATGGGTAAAAAGCTGCCTCCAACTGCACATCAAGAAACTGGTGGTTAAACACTCATCTTCCCCCTGTTGGGACTATGGTCTACACAGTAACCAACTTTTCCATCCTGTTCAAACTGGCAACACTGTTCAATGCACTACGCAGATTTGTATTAACCTGTTCGCCCGTATGATTACAATGAACTCTGATGGCTACCACCTCCAAAGAGGCACTCTACATACTGTGCTAGTGTGAGCTAGGTACTGGTCAGGTAAACTCCCTCAATATTGCCTAGGTCTTTTTACATCAACCTCCAATCGCACTTACTTCCTTGGGTCGGAGGACAGCCAATGTTTCCAGATCCCTAGATGCACAAGAAATTTAAGGCAAGCCTCAATCCCCTACACACCTCCACATTTGGAATAGCTTGCATGTCAAAATCACCACAGCTAATTATTTGTGTGTCATGTAAGCAATTAATAAAGGCTCATCATGCCTCCCTGACTGCATGCCCCTACTGCTGCAGTCATGCCTCCTCTGGGTGCAGCAGTCACAGGTCTGAGACCTCATAGAAGGCATGAGCGACGAACTATCCCCCCCGCAACTCAAGCCTGCCTAGAACACTGCCTGCTGTATAATAAGTTTGTTAAATGATCAGTAGATACCGCGGGTTTCTTCTATAAGACTCCCAACTGCACCTGCCTAAATACTGTACCCTGCATGTGTTTGTGTAGTACTCTTTTCCCTCCTCGGGAGTACCTAGGAGTCATCCCACTATGGTTCGCTCCTACCCGGTCAGTCCTCCATTGCTCATGTAGCCTCTGTTTACCCAAGCAGGGACTAGGTGGGCCTCAACACCCCGAAATTCTATGGTGGCAGTCGGATGACTGGAGGGCGGCTGTAAATCGTGGTCACGCTCCAGTTCTCAGTCTCCACCGGAGCTGAAGGGAGTTTTTCCCCTTTTTCCTGGTGAGTAGCTAGCTCCCCGACGTCAAGGCCTTACCGACATCTGCCACTCCCTGCCCCTTCGCTACGTCTAGCGCTTGCTGCATCTCCGGCTTCTGCCATAGGTCAGCCAAGTGCCAAACAGGGACCCCTGTCCCTCCTAGGAGAGGGTAGCTGTCCTCCGGATGCTCGATCCTCTCCCTCCCTTGCTGACCCCCAGCAACTCTGGCTTCTTCCCAAACCAGGGTCGCCGGCGTGGTGCGAGGTGTGGCGTCCAGCCCCTCAACCTTCAGCACCACCGGGCCGGCCTTGTGTTGTATTCTTATGTTACTTACTGCTGCAGTTTATAAGAATACCTGTTGAATTTTTTTTTTGTAACGTTTGATAACTGTCACCTGTACCAATTACCTTCCTACCCCATCCCTCAGGTCACAACTGGAAGAGTCTACTGGGCTCTGCTAGTTTCCCCGACGAAATATGTTGAAATAAATAAATACCAGGCACTATAGAAAAAAAAAAATTCACCAAAAAAAGTTGAGAAGAGATATGTTAAAATTAGATGTTGACGTCTTAAAGCTTCTAGAAAACATCAGCACTTATTTTGTGGATGTAGTATTTGCCACTGAAGAAATAACCTGATCTGGTAAAGCAAGATGAACATTTTATTTAGCTATCAAGATCTAGGATTCAACACCTTTGAGTTGAGAGCTCTTTTACAAAAGGTTCCACATCAGAGGGAAGGAAGACTGTATAGCAAACAATTAAACAGAGTATCAGACGTGTACAATAATTACAGGAGTTTATACAAGCAGGTTATACATACAAAACAAATCAATAGAGGGTAAGGTACCCTTGGTTTGCGTAGAGAGTAAGGTAGCAGAGCGGATAGTTTAGGGTAGGGAGAAAATTAGCGGAGAGAATAATTAGTGGAGACAACAGAAGGAGGAAGAGAGGGCAAAAAGGATGGATGGGGAGGTGGAAGGTGAGAGAGCTGCAGTAGCCATGGACTTGTCAAGTGAGTGTGTGGGGGGGTGATGGAGGTGGCAAGTAGCCAAACCAGAATTGCGAGCCACCTTGTGGAGGGAGGGAGTAGAGGTGGCACGGGACCATACCATTACAGACTCCAATTCTCCCTCAAAAAAAAAAAAAAAAAAACGCAAATTCAGTGAAAAATCTATTTACATGTACAAATAGTCAGTTAATTCTCTAGACATTGCAAAACTTGGAGGATACCAAAGGTTAGACTGGGCACCTGCACTAGCCATTTAACGGCAACAATGCCAAGAAATGCAAAGTTATGCATATTGGAGTCAAGAATCCCAGGACAGAGATTTACCTGGGTGGAGTCAGCAACTGCATCAGAGGAGGAGAAGGACCTGGGAGTGATGATCACTAGTGACCTGAAGCACTCCACGCAGTGTAAGAAAGCAGCAGCAAAGGCAAACAAGATGCTGGGATGCATAGCTAGGGGGACCAGCAGTAGAAGAGAGGAGCTTATACTGCCCTTGTACAGGTCACTGGTAATGCTACATCTAGAGTATGGAGTGCAGTACTGGTGCCCACACCTCAAAAAGGACATTAATCTGCTGGAGAAGGTACAGAGGAGGGCTACAAAGATGACAGCTGGTCAGCAAGGCATACGAGAAGAGGTTGAGGGCACTGAACATTTACTCCCTAGTAGACAGGGGGTGGGGAAGAGAGAGATATGATTGGGACATTCAAGTACTTGAAAGAGATAAATAAAGTTGATAAGGAGAGTCTTTAAGCAGAGTGGCAACCATATCACAAGGGGGCACAGTCTTAAGCTGGAGAGTGGAAGGTTTAGGAGGGAGGTCAGGAAGCACTTCACAGAGAGGGTGGTGGACACTTGGAATGCACTGCCAGAAGAGGTCATCTCGTTGAATATGGTGGGCAGCTTTAAGAGGGGCTGGCATAGGCATGGGGAAGGCAAGAATCATGGGTAGGGAGGGAAAGGACATTAGCTCAAGCTGTGGACCCTGCAATACGAGCAGACTTAATAGACCAAATAGCCTTCTGCTGGCTTTTTCCATATGCATGCAACAGGACTTCCTGATTTAGGAGAAAAGCATACCATTTGTACACAACAGTTACATGCACGGAATCTGCTGGCAGACAACAGTGCATGCCGTGTGCTCATTACGTACAGTTTGAGTAGACCTCCACACCAGACTGGTGTTACTGATCCTACTGCCCTAATGGTACACCACCAAGCTGTTTCTACCCTCCCGTAACCTCCCCACAGTCCTCACCTTCCCCATGTGTCTGTTCCAACCATGCTGGAATATCCCCGACTTGCCTTCAACCACCTGCTTGGGTAAACTATTCTATTCATCCAACAACCACTCTAAAGAGACTTTTCCAGCCCTTTTGAATCTTTGAACCAAGGAGGCGGTATAGCGCAGTGGTTTAAGGCTCTGAGCTGCAAACCTGGATACCAGAGTTTGAATCCCACAGCCCCCACTTGCATACTGTGTGACCCTGAGCAAGTCACTTAACTTCCTTGTGCTCCCAGGTCGCACCAGGAAACAAGCTTCGGCTTAGTGTGCTACTCCTGGTTAAACAACGTTCCCTTTCCCTTATCACAGCAACTCCCATCCACAACACACCCCCTCCCACCAGTTAGTGCTTTCACACTTCATGAATAGTTCAGTGCAGCGTACCCAGTTTATTTCCCTCAAGAACCGGCAAGAGTCTACCATCCTCTGTCACCCCCCCCCCCCCAAAAAAAACAGCCTCTAGACTAAATGTTGAGACACTGGTCTCTGCTTGAGTAGGTCTTCCTTTGTTGCCCCAGCATCACTTCTGCAGTCCTCCTTTAGTCCCTCTCCAAGTGTCAAATCTTTTGTTACGTGGGGACTGCCAAACAGAGATAGCACTCCAGATGTGGCCACACTAGGGACCTGTTCAGGGGCAGAATTACCTTGTAGTTCCTCTCCCATGTCAGTCAAATGACATTTAGAAAGGTCAATTTAAAGAATGAATTAACTTCCACACAATAAAGTCCAATTTTCTCTTCTGTTCATTCATTCACACACAAGCTGTGGGCAACACTTAAAAGCATGTCCACATCAGACCGAGCTGTGTTATTCTTTTTCATTCAGAAAATTAAGCAGCTACATATTTTTCACCCCCTTTTTTTTCTGCCCACCGTTTGCCTAAAATGACACCATCTCTTGTAAGGATATTTCTCAGCGTCAAACAACTTCGAGCCTACGCTACGCTCCTAAAGTGGTTCACCTGTGTCAGGTAGACTGCATCACCATCCAGTCTGTCTCCTTCAGTGTAGAGGGCTCCTAGATTCACTTGGAGATTCAATTTTCAGAATAAAAACACAGCTGTGCCTAATGAAATGGAGGTGCCATGAAATGTCACCCACAGAGTGTGTGTTCTGAATGAATACAAAAGAGAACTGTACTTTGTGTGGAGTTAATTCATTAGCACTGTCTCATAGTTTTACCCAAAACGTAAGTATTTTTCCCCCCTTTATGAAAAACAGAGGCAACCCCCCCCCCACATGGAAATGTCAGTTTAAGCAAGAAAATCAGTGCAATAGTAAGTATGCTTACCTACGTTGTCAGGGGAGAGCAACTACGGGGGGGGTTATTTATGACTGGAGCGCTCTTTACCAGTTTACAATGGAAAATAAGGTTTTTTTTGTTAAGGAGGGGCCTGTAGATTATAGCAACCTCTCCCTAATCAGGGCAGGTGAAATAAGTAATGTATTAAAATGGAGCAGAACACTTGACCAATGTAAAATGGTTAGGTCAACAAGCTCTGGCCGAGTGCTACACAACATTCCCCGGTGTTCTGCAAAACAAAATCAAACAAAACATTAACAAAAAAAAAAAATCTGGTCGGTCCCTTTAATTTAATGAGCATTTCTCAGATGCACACTTTCGGGTTTGCGGAGGAAGTTGTTGACCCGCAGTTGCCGTGGCCAGTGGTGCCACAGCTGCTCACCCTAAGTAGCAACAGCCCTTATAAAGTCACACATGGGATACCGGCTCCGCTCACACAGCAGGTCCCCACGCCCACTATTTTAAGGCCGATTACCATTTCTAAACAGGGCTGTGGTTATCGTGATCGGCCATCAATATGCCCCGAATACGTTCAAGTTAAACAAGTAAAGTCTACCAATTCAGACCAATACCCGAGAAATTAAGGGCAATGCATTCGGACGTGCAATGAATCCGAGCGGTACGTGGGATGGGGTGGAAACCTGTGCCGTTATTAAACTGTCGCTCACATCCACGCCAAACTTCCGAGGGGGTGTAATTTATTCCATTTGTTAATTTCCCTAGCCAGATTCCCCATAACACATTCAAAAAGAACTAACTGACCCGCTTGCCTCCGAATGGCATTCCTACCAGCTGGCACATGGCCTGGCGAAAACCTCCCGGGCAGTCTTGGCAGAATACCCTTCCAGTGCGCAAGCTTACTCGGACTTTGTGACAAATCTCTAAGTTTAGAGACATATAGTTCAAAGAGTACGCAACAGGCAAACTCCCACTCACTGTTGCCTACTACGGACCTGTAGGGTGTGGGAGAGGTGAGACGCCCAAAAAAGCAACGGAGACGTACTGAACAGTGCACGCCTCTTTCCGTATCTCTATCCAATTAATATCTAAAACTATTGCATTACTAATGTCAAACAGTATCCGACGAGCAAAGCCAAGATCCCCCGTGTAGTGCCGGCGCGCCCACAGACCCGCCCGGACGGTGTGGGACACCAGAGAGAAAAGCAAGGGAGACGCAATGAAAACGTTAATGCCTCTACATATATATATATATATATATATATATATATGTAATTTTAAACGGCATTCGACGAGCAAAGCCAACAGACAGTAAAACTCCCATCTCAACGTTGGCTACGGACCGGAGAGTGTGGGAGAGGAAGAAGGCTCCTCCAACAGCGTACTAAAAAGCAACGGGATATGCACTGTGACTGCACACGGTCCCTCACATCCCTCTCCCCCGAAATGCACCATTTATTACAGACTATCGCAATTGACAACACACTCTCGGCCTGTACACGCTGGGACCCGAGGTCTGGGTGCGTGATTTTACAGTACTCGGTGCCCTTTCACCTCCATATAAGGCAGAGTCAGATACCGTTTCTCGGCAAGGTACTTATATACTCGCCACGACTAGTAATCCTCAGCGTTACAATTTATATCGGAGCACTAGATAGCGACCTCGCTCAAGAAATGAAGCGCTGCTCACCTGGCCGGCTGCTGCGGGTTCGTGAGAGAAGAATGGCAAACGCACGCTGCTCTGGGTGGTGGAAACCGGTGAAAGAAAAGAAGTGTGACACTGCTCACGATATCAGCAACAGCGGAGGAGGCAACCCGGCGCTGTGATTGGCCGACGATGCACGTCCCGAGGAGGGAGATGACGTCGCGAGATTAATCACGCTTTGCTGGCCTGCCGAGTACGTGCGAATCGGCACACGTGGAGCTTGCACAAGAGACCGATGGCTGGTTACGGGGAATGTCAGGCTGCAACGGCGGCGTGTGAAGTTGATTAACCTGAATGTTTATTATGTAGTTGTAATTAGAGAAATGGAATGGGAATCATCACTTGTTGCATTTCATTTTAAGTGTGATCTTACTATTTTTTAAGAAACCGAAGTACATTGTCCTCAAGTAACTTGTTCAAGGTCAAGCGAAGAAAAGGAGTGGGTGGTGCTTTATGTGAAGGAGAGCATGAAAGTGACAGAGCTGCAGGAACTGGGCATACCTCTCAAGTGCCCCTGATTTTGCCTCTGAAATTTCTTCTGTCCCTCCCAAATTTGACATTTCAGTCACTGAAGAATGGGGATGTGAATCACAAAATAATGCTAGCCATTGGTGTTAACAGTCTAGTTCTCATCAAGAAAATGTTATTCATACTAAGAAGCATGTTGTTCACAGCTTCTGGAAGTAATATTTTTTTCAGATGTGTCCCTGATTTTGTTCATTTGTCCCTGATCATTTTAAGCCTTGTCCCTGATCTGTGATGAGGGAGGTTGGGAGGTATGGAACTGGGGGTGGTGGCTGCGATATTGTGGGTTATCCTGGGCAGACTGGGTGGGCCATAGGCCCTTATCTGCCGACACTGTCTATGTATCTATGTATCCTGGAGCAGGGAAAGGGAGCCGCTATTTGCACTGATGTGATGTATAGGACCCAGCACTGTGGGAAGCATACATCGCAACCTTTTGTCCACCAAATGTGGAACATTGCCTGTCAAAATGTGGAATAAATGGGCAAAATGTGGAACACTTGATCAAATCTTTACATAAGAAGCTCAAAATACTGTTATGATGTTGCATTTATGTTCAGACAGTCTGTTATTAATTGAATAATATATTTTTTGCATTATTATGGATTTTTGCTTTAAAATGTTGACTTTGAATGTGGAACAGGGAGCTTTTGTGAAGTAAAATGAGGAATATTCCTCGTAATGTACAGCTCAGAGGTATGGTGGGAGGAGGTAGGGTACTGGTGGAGGCTGTTGGCAAGATGGCAGAAAAGGGGATGGTGCTATTGGTTGGGAACTTCAGTCTGCTGGATGTAGATTGAAGCCGCCCAGCTTCAGCTAGAAGCAGGGACATTCTGGACTCCCTTCAGGGGGCATTCTTCAAGCATCCAGTCAGCGACCCCATGCATGAGAGGGCAATACCGGACCTGGTACTTGTACTGTTTACCAACTGGGACAGTGTTGCAGATCTCAAGGTGGGAAGCCACCTGTGTGATGATCTACTCACTACTGTATTAACCTCTGGCCACAGGTGGGACCATTCCACACGGAGAAGGGTGACATTAAGGATTCTTTGTTCCTTCCCCTGTGACAAACATAGAATTTGACGGCAGATAAGGACTGCTTGGCCCACCTAGTCTGCCCATTGCCCTACCTAATGCTAGGGTGCAGATCCTAGTTAACCAACAGCCTACTTCCTCCTACCCCCCCACTAGAATTGCCTTATGTTTGTCCCATGCATTGTTGAATTCCCCCACTGTTTTTGACTCCACTACCTCCTCAGGAAGGCTGTTCCATGTATCCACAACCCTCTCCATGAAAAAATACTAACTCACATTACCTCCGAGCCATCCCCCCCTCTAGCTTCAAATTGTGCCCCCTTGTTCTTGCACATCTCTTTTTTTGAAAGATGCTACCGTCTTGGACTCTGTTGATTCCCTTGATGTACTTGAAAGTTTCTATCATGTCCCCCCTCTCCCTCCTCTCCTCAAGTGTCTGCATATTAAGCTTCTTTAATCTCTTTTCATATGTATTCTGGTGCAGAACCTGTACCATTTTAGTTGCCCTCCTCTGGACAGCCTCCATCCTGTCTATGTCCCTACGGAGATGGGGTCTCCAGAACTGGAGGCAGAACTCCAGATGGGGTCTCACCAACTGTCTGTACAGAGGGATAACAACTTCCTGTTTTCTACTGGTGATGCATCTCCCTATGCATCCCAGTATCCCACCAGCCCTCCTTACTGCCTTCTCACATTGCATGCCCACCTTAAGGTCGTCTGATATGACTACCCCCAGGTCCATTTCCATTTCTGTTGTTGTTATTGTCTCACCCCCATTGTGTACTCTTTCCCTGGATTTTTGTTTCCCAGGTGCATTACTTTGGCACTTCATTGCTTTGAATCTAAGCTGCCATACATTTGTTCATGCCTCCAACCTTGCCAAGTCGCTTTGCATCCTCTCCACCCCACCTTCTGTATCAGCCCTTTTGCAGATCTTTGTGTCGTCTGCAAAGAGACATACTTTTCCTTCCAGTCCTTCTGCAGTGTCACTTATAAAGACATTAAAGAGGACCGGTCCCAGTACTGAACCCTGCGGTACCACACTAGTAACCCCCCTTTATTCAGAGTAAACTCCGTTTACTGTTACCCTCTGTATCCTGTTGTCCAGCCAGTTTTTTAACGGCTACCACCTTGGGACCCTTTCCAAGGCCGGCTAACATGTAGGTTAATCTTTTGTGTGGGACTATGTCAAAATGCCCTGCTAAAGTCTAGGTAGGCCATGTCCACAGGCCCTCCTTGGTCTACTACATTGGTTACCCAGTCAAATAAATCTATTAGATTCGTCTGACATGAACTTCCTGCTGTGAATCTATGCTGCCTTGGGTCCTGTGCCCCACTGGCCTCTAAGAACTCAACAATTCTTTCCTTTAGAAGTAATTCCATAATTTTCCCTACCACTGAGGTCAAACTAACAAGTCTATAGTTTCCTGCCTCTGTCTTGCTCCCACTTTTGTGAAGGGGAATCAGTATGCCCTCCTCCAGTCCTCTGGTACTACACCATCCTCCCATCATTTGTTAAAAAGAGAGGTCAGTGGTGTCACTAGTTCTATCCTTAGTTCTTTTAGAATTTGTGGGTGAATCCCATCAGGCCCCATTGCTTTGGCCACCATCAGTTAGTTCTTTCAGAACCCTTTCTTCTGTGAATGGACTGGTATCGACCTCCCTATCCAGAGTGCTTCTATTAATTGGATTAGGTACCTTCCCCTCCTCTTCTTTTGTGAATACTGAGCAGAAGTATTCATTCAGTATCCCTGCTTTTTCACTGTCATCCTCTGCCCACCTTCCCATCCCTTTAGTAAGCCTCACTATCCATTCCTTCATCTTTCTTCACTCCCTAATATACCTATAAAAGGTTTTATCCCCCTTCTTAACTAAGTTGGCTATCTTTTCCTCAGTTTGGGCTTTTGCTATTCTGATTGCCTTCCCCACTTCCTTCTGCTTTAACTGGTACATTTCTCTGTCCTGCTCCTTCTGTGTTTCCTTATACTTCCTGAATGCTATCTTTTTTCCTTAACCTTCCCCGCCACCTCTTTTGAGAACCATAGTGTTTTATTCCTTCGTTTTGCTTTGCTGATTTGCTCCACACAAAAGCTTGTTGCCTCTGTGATGGCTGTTTTGATTTTCCCCCATTGTTCCTCCACCCCTCCTTCTTGCCAGTTTGCTAGTGCTTTCCTGAGGCATGCTCCCATTTTCCCAAAGTCAGTCCTCCTAAAGTCCAACACTCTTGCTTTTGTATGGCTCGACAACCCTCCAGAAATAGGCCCGTTGAAACTCGAAACAAGCTTGTACAGGCCACTCTTCTCCCCCTACTCAACTATGACGATGTAATCTATTCCTCCACCACTCTTGCAAAGCTAAGTAAACTGGACATCCTTTATCGCCGAGCATTACGGTTCATTACCAACTCCCCTTACCGTTCGCACCACTGTGACTTATATGCAGCTGTTGTTGGACATCCTCACTACTAGACGCCTGCTCCATGCTGGGCTATGGACTCTTAAACTGCTTCTGCAGAAATTGCCAAGCTATCTCTTTTCCTTATTAGTATCTCACATAGTGCATACTCGTTAAGAAAATCTGACTTTATTATGCTTGACATACCAAGGATGCGGACTTCCTTTGGTAAACGTGATATTGCATATGCCCTTCCCTCCATTTGAACCAATTACAAACCGCATTGAAACTAACTAGCACAGTTTCAATAAACTTCTACAAATCGCTAAGTTCAACCAAAATAAAAGACACCTGTAACTGTCATTAAGTCTCTTCCTTCCCATGTGTGCCATATTTATCCACTGGTAAGGTATAATTGATTTGTCATATTAACTGCTTTCCCTTCCCTTCTACGCCTGGCATTATCTTTGCTTCGCTCCACTGCTACTCTGTCAAATCACTCCTCCCCCATATCAGTTGTAGACTGTTGTTTGTTCTAGCTGCCAAAATACTGTATATATGACACACCAGTCATCATGTTTCATTATCAGTATGCAACCTGTAAGACGCTTCCCTGTCTCATATCAATGTTTACCACCTGCAGTCACCCTATGTGGTACCCTTGTATGTATAGCCAGCCTGTATCATGTAACGTGCATTTCATATATATACTGTTATTACCTATCTGTGTTTGTACTTTAAGTGTTTATGTCACAGGACCTCCTTGTGAATGAGCTTGCTCAATGGAGTTTCCCTGCAATAAACTTGAACTTGAACTTTCACAGTTGGGTACTACCTGAGTACAATATATTACCTCCCTAACTGGAGTAGCTAAGAGCTGCCAGGAGTAGGGAAGTCTGCACCGGACTGACCTTGAGACCTTCAGGAATATGAGCCAGTGGTACTGCAAGTAAGGAGTCTGACACTTGGGTAGATGAGCAAAATGGTAAAAGTTTACTGAAAATCTTGCAAATGCAGCCACAAACGACAGTTAAAATTCAGGTAAAAACAACAGTTCATATGCATCAATCACTTTCTTATACTCCATGTATCCCAGCAGGGTACCTCTACCCCACTATTCACTACTAATTCACCTCTGGAGACTGCAGGCACTCACCTCTCACCAGCCCTCCAGATATCACACTTTCCCAGGATAAGCACCCACCTAGGCCTTCATCCCCAAGCTTTCTGTACTGTAGAACTAAGGCAATCAATAACTACTGGGCCATACCTCTGAGTAGTTGGTTCACTGAATCCTTCTGCCAGACACCCTCCCTGGTATTCAATTACTGTGTACACTGTATTTTAGAATTAAGGCAATCAGTAACTCAGCCCTTTATCGGGCACTCCATGGAAGTGGCCCCGGCTCTCAATATAACCGGCCGCACTGGAACTCCCGCCCGCCCAGACACAGGACTCCCCAGCCCTTGATCGGGCACTCCACGGAAACAGCCCCGGCTCTCAACATAGCTGGCTGCGCTGGAACTCCTGACCGCCCACACAGATACATGACTCCCCAGCCCGTGATTGGGCACACCACGGAAGCGGCCCAGGCTCTCAGCATAGACGGCCGCGCTGGAATTCCTACCCGCCCAGACACAGGACTCTCCAGCCCTTGATCAAGCACTCCACGGAAGCAGCCTCAGCTCTCAACATAGCTGACCGCGATGGAACTCCTGCCCGGCCACAGGACTCCTCAGCCCTTGAGCAGGCACTCCACAGAAGCAGCCCCTGCTCTCAACATAGCCATCCGCACTGGAACTCCTGCCTGCCTGCCCAGACACAGGACTCACTAGCCCTTGATCGGGCACTCCACGGAAGGGGTCCTGGCTCTCAACGTAGCCAGCCACGCTGGAACTCCTGCCTGCCTGCCCAGACACAGGTATGACCGCTTCACCACCAGAAGGCCTGGCTCTTGAGCTGCTAAAAGCCAATTGGCTGCCATGACCGAACCTGACTCCTCATTGGCTGCCATTTGTAATCCTTGTTTTGGCGCCTTGTTGAACTGCTCTGCTCCTTTCCTTGCTTGAGCTTTCTTTACCATAGAGGGTATTTTTGGCCTGGTCATGACCTTTGTGTTAGTTCTGTACAGGATCTCAAGCCTTTAGCTAATTCTCCCTTACCCTTCCCCCTCAGGCTATGAGCAATTCCTATTTTGCTAGCCTGCAGTCTAACACAATTGGAGTTGAATCTAGCCCCCAACCTGTAATACCTGCTGCCCTCAGCCCTCTTTTACATAATTCAATTTCTCCAAAGCATACAAATTATCTATTGCTCTACTCCGTTGTCTTCCAAATCTTGGACAGGCCCCTTGCAAAATTTTTCTTCCATGTCACAAAACAGTGGCTCTGCCCAAGCCTATCTTATAGTTAGTCCTTGCATCTCATCTCCTCACATCGGCCCTCCCAGCCCTCCATCCTAAAAGGAACTCCCAAACCTTCCCTGAATCGCACGTCACTCAATCAAGCTCCTCCTATCCTCTCTCAAGCTGACACCCTGTAACTCATCTGTCCGCCTCTCCCCTTGTCGGTCCAAGCATCCTACCTCCCCAGATGCAAACGGTCGTGTCACTTATCAGGGCTGTCAGATCTGCCCCAAATACCATCTTGTATACCAGAAGATTCAAATTCACTGCTGCATACTTCTTCCTCCTCCTCCTCCTAGCTGGAGATTTCGAACCTAACCTGGGTCCCCAGGCTGTGCCACTACTACTAAGCTCCCACAGAGGCCTCTCCATTGCCCACTTTAGCATCAGAAACCTCCTGCCTAAAATTGACCAGTTAGCCTGCTGGATAGCTGAGCACTCTCCTGATATCCTATGCCTGACCGAAACCTGGCTCACCACAAGGACCCTTGACACCTCCCTTTAATCTCCCGAACTACACTCTGCTCAGACAGGATCATGGCAAACGAGGTGGTGGTGTAGCCATCTATTCAAAGCAACCCCTTTCGTGCTTGGTTGCATTTAAGGAATTGCTCCTAGGCTCCTACAAAGCTCTTCTGGCCCAACTTGCCCTCCTCTATTTCTCCCTTTATTTATTGGGGCGCTTTATGCCTCACCCCGTCTTGCACGTGAATCTCTAGTCACCACCCTAAATACCCTTTCTGACCTGACCTCCAAAGGGGAATTGGTTCTGCTAGGTGATTTCAATCTGGACTGGCTCACCCCCTCTTCAAAAGCCCACCTGTCCAGGATAGAGTCCCTCAACCTGACCCAACTGCTCAATGAACCCACCCACTACAATCCCCACTCCCAAAACCATTCTTCAATTGACTGGTTCCTCGCCTCACAGGATGACCTCATCTGGCATCCTCGCAAATGCACTAAGTGATCATTGCATTGCATACTGCATCAGAAAATCCTGCCTGCCCAAATCTATCCCAAGTACATTAACACTCACTCCGTAAACACTTTGGACACCGAATCACTGCTAACCAGCCTTAGTCACGCTGACTAGCACTACATGTACTCAGCCCCTAACGTTGATGCTGCCCTTTCCAGCTTCCTGACACCTTCACAAACATCTGGGACCCCCCGAAAAAGCTCAGGGTGAAAAAGCACCACCATAAATGGATCTTGGCTCCATTCCTTGCCTTATGCAAGGCCAGGGACAAAGCCTGGTCTGCTTTCAAATCCCTTCCTAGCCCTAAAAATAGGCAGGCCTACAACACCCTTTGCAATGCATGCACAAAAGCCATAAAACAGGCGAAAGTGGATTTCTTCAAATTGCAACTGACACACACCCATCCCTCCAATTTCTGGAATGTAGTACACTCTCTTAGATCCTCCATCGCAACCCAGTTTCCCTGCCATCAAGCAGCATGGTCAGCCCTTAACTGATCCTATTCGCATTGCTTATACCCTCAATAAAATTTTCACATCTTGCGCCATGCCTCACAGCCCCTCACTTAAATCCTCTGTCCCCTCTCCACCTCCCTGTTGCAACAATTTCAAATTCTCACCAGTCTCAGAACAAGAAGTCCTCACAGCCCTCTGCTCATTGAATACCACCAAATCCAGCCCAGAAGGGATACACCCAAAACTCCTGCAGATCTCTGTTCCTGCAATAACAAAACCTCTTACTCATCTACTCAACCTCTCCTTCTCCTTGGGCACGGTCCCTCAGGCCTGGAAATCTGCCTGGGTCATTCCCTTTCACAAAGGAGGAGACTCCTCTATGCCTGGAAATTACAGGCCCATCTCCCTCCTCCCTGCTCTTGCAAAGCTTCAGGAATCCCTGGCACACTCCAGATCGGCAGAATATCTCACTACAAATAACCTCTTATCTCCCCACCGGTCAGGCTTCAGGAAACGGCATTCCACTATCTCTTCTTTCCTGTATGCCACAAACCATATCCACACTGCCTCTGACCAAGGAAGGCCTCCTTACTGCCTCAGTTTTTGTCAACTTGGCCAAGGCTTTTGATTCTGTATCCCACTGCCTCATCCTGCTAAAACTAGAAATGGCAGGCCTTGCTCCTATCACCTTATGCTGGCTCAGTTCCTACTTCTCAAACAGGTCACGATCTGTCATAATCACTGTCAGGTCATCCCCCCATCCTAGCAGGCATTCCACAAGGATCAGTCCTTGGTCCCATTCTCTTCTCCCTCTTCATAAATGACCTCCCCTTCTCCTGCACTAAATCCAGCATACATATGTATACAGATGACACTATCCTTTTTACCTCAGGTCCATCAAGACATGAAGTTCAAGCCACCCTCCAGTGCGATTTCAACAATATTCAAAACTGGTTCAGACATAACCAACTAAAACATAACACTTCCAAAACTGTAGCCATGTTATTTGGCACAGTGCAGAAAATTAGCGGATCCCCCCCGCCATCGCTTCCCTGGATGGTACCCCTCTAGACCAGGTTAGCAAATATAAGTACCTGGGGGTTTGGCCAGACCCCCACTTATCTTTTGCTCCTCACATAGATGCAACCATTTCAAAATTACACCCTAAACTTGGTATGCTATACTGGCACTGAGACTCCCTCCCACTACCTGCCAGATGTCAAATTGTAACTAAAATTATTGTCCCCATTTTTGATTACGCGGACGTGGTCTACTGTCCAGCCTCAGAACCCACCCTATCCAAGCTTGACACCCTCCTGAACTCCTTTTGCTGCTTCGCTACCAACTCACCCCTTAGAACGCATCACTGCAATCTATACTCCCTCCTAGGAATAACCCTGCTATCTCACAGGCGTTACATCCACTCGCTCAACCTTATATTTAAATTCTGGTTCAACGTGCTACCCTCCTACCTGGAGGATAGTCTCTCTGGCCTCTGACACCCCTTATGTACTGACACACAGAAATGAAAGATCTTTTAGTATACCTCGACCATACTTGTCATCTGGTAAAGCTGCCTTCTCCTACCAGCTCTCCATTTTGTGGAATAAACTAATCCCCTCCATTAGAAACTCCTCCTATTTCCTCACTTGCAAGAAACAACTATGCTTCCTACCACCTCCCTCTTGCCTCTGTCCCAGGTGATTCTGTCACCACTCCCAGCTCTTACTAGACTTTGTTCACAATGGGTTACACCAACTTTTGCTGAATTCTCATTTTCTCATCCCATTTCATGCCAATGAATTGTTCACGCTGTGCCACTCTATGTTAACATTTTTGAATAATAGCTGTAAGCTGATGTCTTTTGGCTCTGTTGACCCGAAATGAGTTAATTTCTGCTGGATCTGTTTGTTTTCAATTTGTAAATATTTGTCTTTTGTTCATACTGTATGTACTCCCATCCCGGCCCCCGCCAGGTCGCACCTGGAAACGAGCCTCGGCTCAGTGTGCCTGTCCCAGTCAACAAACGTTTAAATAAATAACTACTGGGTCATACCTCTAAGCAGTCAGCTCACTGAATCCTTCTGCCAGATACCCTCCCTGGTATCCAATTACTGTGACCTTAAGGGCATACAGTGAGTACTAGGCCTCTCTGCTTCAGTCTGCCTACTGACCCCTTCTGCCAGATACCCCCGGTATCTAAATCTTTACTGTATCTTATACTCTAAAAATCTTTTAAATCAGTTAACATTTTTCACACATTCATTTCTAGACACATTTAAACTTAGTATTGACATTAAACAATGTTGCATGCTGGTACATTAAAAGTTGTGACTGAATCCCCCTTCAGTTCCCTCAGGTTCAGTCCTTCACTTTGACAGAGACTCTTTAAATCGGAAGGTTTGAGATAAAATGACTATCCCATATGCTTGGATAGGGTGGGTTCTGAGGCTGGACAGTAGACCTCGTCCGCGTAGTCAAAAATGGGGAGAATCATTTTAGTTACAATTTGACGTCTGGCAGGTGGTGGGAGGGAGTCTCGGTGCCAGTATAGCATACCAAGTTTGGGGTGTAATTTTGAAATGGTTGCATATTGGTTAATATCCCGATACTGACACTGTAGTGCAGCATGAGGGGGGTGCTGCACTCCTGAGGTGCCGTCTTTTGGATGAGACGTTAAACCGAGGTCCCATCTACCTGTTCTGGTGGTAGTTCAGGTGGATGTTAAAGATCCCATGGCACTTCTCGAAAAGAGCAGGGGAATTTCCAAGGTGCCCTGGCCAAATTTCCCCCATTCACGAAAAATACCGCCAACAGCTTAATCTGGTTCCAGATCAGTTGGCATTCATCTGTATTCCCCCTCCCCGGGTCGTGCCTGAAAATAGGCAGGATTTGTTTAGTGCACTTACCCGGTCAACAAAAACTAAATTAACTAAATAAAATCTCTGTAAAACAGTGTCACTGTGGCTTTTTTGATAGTCCCCAATTTGTATCAACACAGTTTTTACTATACCACACTCCTTTGGAAATTCTGAAGAAATTCTGTAGATATGGTGCATCTTGATGTAGTTGGAGGGCACTCTGTTGAGTCAGCAGGTGGTTGATTAGAACGATTATTTCTTCAGATTTGCAGATTTTTTTCTGTGAGAAAAATGGTTACACAGGAACAACAGGCACTTGAAGCAATGGGCTTTCTACACTGGGCCCTGTTCTCTCTTACTGACCTGCACTGTCATTAATCTAGTATACAGGTGATCCCCTATCCTTACACTGTAATTAAACTAAATTGGTTCTGTCAGTCTTTCTTTCTTCAGTAGGCCTCTTTAGACAGACACGTCTTGGCATGGCACCTTCCTTGCTGGTCACGCTCCCTGCTCAGACTAACTGCACCCTGGCTGTGCAGCTCTTTTTGTAGCCAGAATCTCATCAGCATATTTAAATCTTTGGTCACTGAGTGGACACTGACCTGTCCAGCAGCTCAGCACCAATCAAATTCTTCCCTGCAGCAGCATAAGCCACAGTGGAATCCTCAGTTTTGAAGCTCAGCTGCCCTCCTGAACATTCCAAGTCTCCCCGTGTTTTTTTCCTACTGTTGGTCATTTTAAAATACATTTTCTTTGTCATTCAAAATGAAGATTTTCTCAAGGGTTAATCACTTTCTCACTGTAATGGTTGGACAGCTGACTTTCTACGCTTTCCACTGAATTTTCTCTGTTCACAATAGCCCCCAGGGAAGCATAATCACTAAGATTTTTATTGTTTTGGCATGAAAACACTGAAATAATGACTTCTGAACACTTTCCGATGCCTTTTCCTGTCAAAACAGTCATTTCCCCCTTTAAGCAGGGCTGCTGTAATGGGGGGAAAGTGGGGATGTTGTCCGGGGCCCTGAGCTCAGGAGGGGCCCACCTGAGGAGCTGGCATCATCCCTGGCATTAGCTGGTTTGGGAAATGGGCCCATTTCAAGTGACTTGTCCGGGGCCACAAAATTCATTGCTGCAGCCCTGCCTTTAAGTGTGCTGATCACAAGTTTTTTTCTCTCAGACAGTAGTTATGCATTTTCCCACACTAAGCTCCGCCTCTAGTGTAACTGCCTGCATGGATTAGCTTCGCCAAGGACCACTCTCCCTTTAAAGATTAGCGACTCCCTTATTTTTCAATCTACACAGCTCAAACTATGTTTCCCATGTGTAGGACACTATACTGAACATGTGTGCCAAGTTTGGGTCATCTTTATTCAAAAAATTGGCTTGGCAGCACATTGCTGAATATGTACAATGTACTCTGACTTTTTCTGCTTCACTTCTGACTGTGTTCATATTCAGGCTGCTCCGTTTTGGATCCTGTACATATCAGTGAGCAAACAATGTGTGCTGTGCCTAGGACTCCACTAGCCCCCACATGCCCTTTAATTATTTAATTAAAAATCAGTGTGTTTTTTCATACATGAGAAATCATGAGCTCCTGTGCCTAATCGCACCCCTTTTCCCTGCACAAAATGGCTCCTGTGAGCTTTATTCATACTGCTGCACATCTATATACTATGGAGACTCCGTGAGCCCCAATGTGCTCTTTGTACATACATTTTTATTTATTTCTGAGAGCCAGTCCCTATTTTTTACGTTCACTGGCACTTATCGCCTTGCCAACTATACTATGAGGGAATTATTATCTGGTTGATCCTGCCACGAGAGGAGCACATTGTGCTACTACGTCTCGATACTGCATGAAGCAAGACACACTATCAGGCCGAAGCCTGATCTCCGTATGGCTGTAGAGTGAGGCAGCTGCCCGAGACAAGCCTAGGATTCCTGACTGAGTTCACCACACACCGTTGTGGGACCAACGCTTGGTCTCTCAATCTCCATTCTCACTCAGTTTTTGGCACTAGTAGCGCCCGCAGCTGCCACTTTGCATTATTTTTTTCACTTCAGAGCAGTAATACCTTTTGCTTAGGGAGCGATTTTCTGTTAAAACTATTACTAAATAAAAAATCAATGAAGCAACTTAGGCAGTCCAATTATACACTGACTGTCCAGCGCTTGTGTCACTAGCCAGGGCGATTCCTTTACTAACCCACTGGCCATCAGCGTAACAGTTTGCTATTTTACCATTAAAACTATATTAAGTTTTCCACAAAAACAATGCCAATGACTGTTCTTTGTGTAAAACAGCATGTGTGTGAGAAAACAGCAAGCCAGGAGTCCTTTCCTCTTTCCCCTGCGCTGCATCCCACTGTCACAATTACTAATATGCTCACAGTGTATCTTACAATCAAACTTACTTTAAACTGTGATTTTCATTATGTTAGAATTACGGAGGTTAAGCCAAATTTTTTTTATCACTGCAGGGACTACCCCACTTGTCTCTGGCAGCTCCTACCTACTCTGGGTTTTGAACCTGCGTCCTTAACTACTGCATTTATGTCTATGATGAAACTAATAGGCTGTCCCTATTCTCTCAGTGGAACAGGCTGTCTGAGGCTGTTACATCTGGGGACCAGTGAGCACCGTATAGTGTGGTTCAGTATACAGACAGCTGTGGACCATGTTGACAAGTGGGCTTGCAGTTGTGCGGGGGGCATCCCCCAGTGTATCTTCTGTGAATATCACAGTTTGTGCCCGGTACATCTCATTTGCTCCGGGGCATCCGACATGCGCTAAACACAAGTCCTTTGTGAATACTGCCCTCCCAGTTAGAAGGAAGACATATCGTAGAATGATATAACGCCGAAGGGATGTATTTTGCTCTAATAATAATCTGATAATAATTAAATTTGAATCAATGCCCCATTGTAGCATCGGCTCCCAAAGTGCATTATGAGAAATAGTATTGAAGCAGACCTAAAATCGAATGCCACATGGAGTTTTTGCTTTCGCACAAATATGTATTTCTCATACCAATGGGTTATATTGTAGCAATTGTCAGTTGAACAGTAACCAGCTCTAAACCCAGCCTGTAATTCTGAGAGGTCCCCCAGTAGTTGCATTTGATCAAGTACTCTAGATAAAATATTTTTAGAAAATATTTTACCCATAATATCCAAAAAAGATATAGGCCTATTCATCTTTGGGTCTTTTGTATCCCCTTTTTTATAGATGGATATAATAATGGCTCTTTGCCATTTATGGGTGTAACCCCCCTGCAAATGGGGGTTCCCAAAAGACTTCCAGGAGCTTGCTTGAATGCTCCAAGCCTGAATGGTGTTTGGCATTTAAGCCATTTATCAGTGAGTGTTTTAGAGCCTCTGGTACTGTCTCTTTAAGAGCTGTCTGCTTGCAGACATAATTAGTTTGTATGGGGGACTGTGTGCTTCTCTGAGTACCACTCGAGCTGCTGCCAATTCACTTAATTTTTGCAGTCACTAGGAGTGCAAAGGGAACCTATCTGAAAGATGTAACTGTTTACCAGAAATTATTTAGAGTAATAATGAAATTACAGTTTGTCTAACCTGCTTTCTTTGCAGTCAGAACTGTGTCTGCTAGTTCCCATTCTAGTTTTGAACTGCTGAACTGGACCAATCGAGTGGTGTAAGCTAGCTCTAAAATGGTGCCTTGGACGAATCAGAACTTGGACTCATAATCTGAGCCAGCCACAAGAGGATTGTATGGGCAGTGACTCTGGGAGATGTAGTTTAGACTTCAGTGCCTTTTGGACCAACAGCAGCAGTCTATTGTGGTGACAGCCAATCCAGTCAAGAACTGGGAGGAACTCAAAGGAAGTGCCGGTTTTGTCGGTTGGAGTTCAGTTGAGCTTTGGCAGTGAAGAAGGAAGGCCCTGTACTTTTTCAGTGTGCAGTTTTAGTCAAAAAACGTGTGTAAGGCCCAGAGTTCCGGTCTGCAGCTTGCTAGGACTGAATCCGTCCTGTGAAAAGAATCAAAGGATCTCTGAAGAGTAGAAACCAGGCTCACCCTGTAGAAGACTGGAGGAATTGCTGAAAATTACACTCGGTCTGTCAGGAACTGAATCTGCTGTGTGTTCTCCTGGGTATTGTGCAGTAATTGCGATCGGGATACAGATGCAGCCTGCCTGGTATAGTGCTTTCTTTTATATGGATGTGTGAAGAGGTTTGTGTACCTCAAGTGAGCCCTGCTGACATTGAAGGACCCTATCTTATTTGGAGGTCGTGAGTACTAATTCAGGGTCGCTCCTGTTGAATTGCCACATTAAATCCAAATGGAATTACTGTACTGCTGACTGTTTAATTCTCCTTTTCTCTGTGTGAAAGGGCCCTACCAGCTGCCACGGTTTGGACTAGCCACTAGGGCTTGGGTACCCAGGGACAGTAACTGATAGGGATGAGCCTGTGCACAGAGCCATAGGTAGATTATTAGAGTGATAAGCTAATTAACTGATTTCCCTGTCCTTGTTATCCCCCTAAATAAATCAGAGCTGCTTGTTTCAGCAAAGTTATACTGCCTGAGGTATTTGTCTATGTTAAAGTACTGTACTGTGATTGTTGCACTGTATCTCATTTCACAGGAGGTCCCAGTGCGGAACCAGACCTGGGGTAAGTGTATACTGTGAAGGTAATTCTGATATATTGTGTGGGCCACTAGTGGGAAGAAAGGGGTTGCAGTGTCCCAGAGGGCTGTGACCAAGTTAGTTTAACTATTGCAAACCCTGACCTCTGGGTAGAGGCACCCGCCATTGGATCCAGGCCCCTCAACCTGTTAGTAGCAAATCAGGCAGGGGTAGTAGCCCCTGGGATAGCGCCATCTAGGGGTTACATCTTCGAGGCACCGCTGGGATTGTGTGTCCTCTAGTGGCCATATTCTGAACCACTGTTAAGAAAAATGGGTACCCGACAGAGTGGCTGTGCACGGCTGGTGGAGTGGTGTACTGGGAGGAGATCGACCCCAAAATGCTATGCTTATCCTGGACATCCCCTGGGTATCATCACGGACACTGTGCAGGGAGTACTTTCCAAGGTGGAAGGTTTACAAAACCCTGTGGTGGTGGGTCGGCATGCTAATCTGCTCACCACACTTTCCTGGCCCTAGTAGAGTTTAAGGATCCCATAGATAGCTCCAAAGTGCCACAGACCATTATCCCAGAGGAGCCCTCACTGCTTGGAGAGTGATAACTAAGGACAGGAAGACCGGGGGAATCAGCCCCACCACTATCTGAAACTTTTGAGGAGAAATTTGCTGAATGGTTGCTGGGAGAGGGAAAACTGTGGAGGACTTGAAGAAACTATTCTTGCCACCTGGGATGTTCCTCCCCAACACCCTCTCCTGCTCCAGTGCCCGTAATGGTGGCTGAACCAATGCAGACTCCTATTTCTGCACCTGCCATTAATCCCGACTCTTACCGAAGGTTGAGGATCTTCTCTGGCACCCTCCCACCCCCAAGGGAGGATGACTGGGAGACCTAGATGAACTATGTTGCCCCAAGTGCTAGAATGGCAATGCTCGGGCAGCGAAAGAGGTTAGTGAGAGCCTCCGAGGTCCTGCCCTGGCTACCATCCGTGCTAAACGGGCCAGTAACCCTGAAGCGACTGCACAGGCCTATCTTGAGGCCTTGGAGAATGTATGGGAGCCCAGATTCTGATGAGGACCTATGGTGGAGAGTAAATGCACAACAGTACCAAGGGTTGTTGTCTGTGTATGTCTCGGCTGGAAAAATTGTTGCAAGAATGCCTCAGAAAGGGTAGTTTGCCAGCGATTGAACTGGACCGAACCAGACTGGACAGAATCCTTAAGTCTGCCCCTTCTCAGAACTGCTGTTGCTTCAGTTCGCCTGGCAAATCGACTGGAACTCCACCCTCCTATGATGAGTTAATGAGAGAAATTCGAGAGTTGAGAAAAGCAGACCTCGGGAGGTACCTGCACCAACAGCTGTGGCTCGACCCGAGTGACTGAGGGTGACCCATCAAGTGAAGTTCAGGGGCAGAGGTTGACAGTCAGTGAGTGCTCTGACAAGGAAAAAGATATGCCACAATGGGGAACTGTTGAGAGAGATCCGGAATTCAAAAACAGTCCCTTTATGAAGGTACGCCTGCAATGCAGACTGGACCTATATCCGACTGCATCTGCTATATGGGGTGGGGTACCCACCATGTATCTCCTACTGATAACAGCTCAAAACTCAATTCCTTGACCATGGAAGTGGAGAAACTGACGAGATGTCTCCAAATGCTTATCCACTTGCAGACAGAGATGGCAACCAGGTTTCCACTTAGTACTACCCCGCCCTGGCTCCCAGTGTGGCGCCAACAGCCAATCAAACTCCAGAAAGTATGTTTTGCTATCTATGGGAAAGATGGGCACATGAAAGGAATGCCAGTCCCAAAGACACTGACAAGTTGCATATAGGCTACAAGGAGGCTTGGAGAAGAAATCAGTGGTTAAGGGTGCACGACATGATCCCAGTGAGGGCACCAAAATGCTAATTCACGTCCTTTTGGCAGCAGGTCAGTTGCCCAGGCCCCACTACCGCCTCTCCAGACTGGTCCAGAATAGTGGGTCCCTCCATGGAGACCACTGTAAGGTGAATGGAGTGTCTACAAGAGCTGTGATAGACAGTGGCTCCCAAGTGACAGATATATTTCCAGGATTGGTATCAGAAGCATTTGTCAGATGTACCCTTACAACCATTAGAAGGACTGCATGTATGGGGATTAAGTGGAAGGCCTACCCCTATTCCGGGTATATCCGAATTTGGCTGTCTTTCCCCACCTCCGTGGCTGGGTGGCCGAACAAGTAGAGACCCTAGCCTTAGTGTGTCCCTCCACTGGACTGTATGATGGTGTCCCTTTGTTGATTGGAACAAATGCTCATATGTTGGAAGCTGGCACAGTTGTGTTATGAAAAACAGGGGTCAAAAGACTAGTAGAGCTTTAAGAGTTCCGGCTTTAATTAAGAGGCCTATGAGGCACAGAGATGCTGAAAAAACAGACAGAGACCAGTCGGAATTGTATGGAAGAAGGATCCTGAGTCTCTGATCCTGGCGCCAAATGCCCAGTGTACCTTACAGGAGAGGTCCATTATCAGAAAGGATGTTAGAATAAAATATTAATGTTGGATGCACCAGGTGATGGAAATTGCCAGAGGGACTGCTGGTCAAGCAATGTATTTTGCCCGCTAGAGCCCATGCTTATGCCAGAAGGGTAATGGTCCAAGTTCATAATGTCGTCTGAAAGAGACATTCGAGTAAACAGAGGTTGCATCCTGGCTAATGTGCATTGTGCAGACACTGCAGTGCTACCCAGCAGCAAGAGTTCAAGGAAGAATGACAGAGTAACGCCTGACTTGTTTGATTTCAAGTGACCCCGCTGCCAGCTGAATGGAAAGTGAGGATCAGTGAGAGCTTGCAGAGAGACCAGGTGTTTCTTTAAAGGAATGGGATGTAGGATGCGTGCAGGAGCTGAGCACAATATCCGGCTGCATGAAAGACCATTTATGAGAGGTCTCGGCCCTGGCACCTGCTGAACATAGATGATGTGAGACGGCATCTGCAAGAGATGTTAGCTGCTGGTGTAATACAAGAATCAGAAGCCCTTATGCTTCCCCATTGTGGTAGTGAGGAAAAAGAATGGAACAGTAAGGATGTGTGTGGATTATCGCACCTTAAACCGGCGGACTATCCTGATCAGTACACAATGCCCGCATTCAGGATGCTTTGGACTGCCTAAGCGGGAGCAAGTGGTTCTCTGTGCTGGATCTCCAGTAGGGTACTACCAGATCCGATAGCCCCAGAGGACCGTGAGAAACGGCCTTTATCTGTCCGCTTGGCTTCTATGAATTCATGAGGATGCCTCAAGGGATTTCAGGTGCCCCAGCCACTTTTCAGCGATTGATGGGCGTGCAGTGGGGACATGAACTTACTAGAGTGCCTGGTATACCTAGATGATGTTATTGTGTTTGGCAGCTCACTGGAGGAACATGAGACAGATTATTTAAGGTATTGGACCGACTGAGGACTTTGGCCTTAAACTGTCCATTGAGAAGTGTCAATTCTTTCAAACATCAGTAAAGTATGTAGGACACATAGTATCCACCGAGGGATAGAGACGACCCAAGTAAAGTTGAGGCCTTGACCACCTGGCCACGCCCAAAAATCTAAAAAGAACTGCAAAAGATTCCTGGGATTCTGTGTTATTATCAGTAACTTCATCAGGACTATTCAAAGTGATCAACCCTTTACTTAACCTTACTCAAAGGGTATCCCCAACCCATAAAAAATACCAAAGTCAGCGTCCTCAAGACTGAAAGAGTGTATTTTCATCCAAGTGAAGTATTTGGGGCCCGCTGGACTCCTGATTGTGAGACTGCTTTTCATGAGATCATATATCAACTTACCCATGCTCCAGTGCTGGCCTATGCCGATCCAAGAAAACCTTCGTCCTGCACACTGATGCTAGCTTGCAAGGGTTGGGGCTGTGTTGTACCAAGAGCACGAGAATGGCCTGAGACCAGTGGCCTTTGCCAGTAGAAGCCTGACCCCATCCGAAAAGAACTATCCTGTACATAAGTTAGAGTTCCTAGCTTTGAAGTGGGCTATTGTTGACCAATTCCATGAGTACTTGTATGGGGCTAAAATACTAGTAAAACTGACAATAATCCTTTGACCTATATGCAGACCTCAGCTAAGTTGGATGCCACTGGCCATAGGTGGCTTTCTGCATTATCTACATATGACTATGCTCTCGAATACCGAGCAGGTCTGAACCACATAGATGCTGATGCTCTCTCGGAGGCCTGTTCCCCAGAATGATTGGGTCGATTGCGAGAACCTGACATTCGGGCACTCTACCGGAGTTTGACAGGGAGGAACAAATGTCCACCAGTTGCAGTGGACTGCATGGTGGATTGCTTGGGAGCCCCTCTGAGAATTGCATACTGCTGCTTATTGCCACTTTTTCTGCAATGAGACATTGGTACTGCCTCAGCTGGACAATGACAGTATTGACGGGCTCAATCCAGCGATCCCATGATCAAAGGCAGCTTTAGAAGCCCTCTATGCAGGAAAAGATGTGTCCAAATTACGGCTCCACTGATTTGAGAACTGCACTGTTATACAAAGAAGGTCCTAAGTTGAAACTGATCAATAAACTGTTATACAGAGAAACAGTAGACAGAGGGGACAAGTAGACAAACAACAGCTAGTGCCTCACTGCTTCGAGACTCAGTACTGAGGTCCTGCACAACCACATGGGGCACCTTGGTATAGACAGAACACTTGACTTGGTGAGATCCAGATTCTATTGGCCTAAGATGGGGGCTGATGTGGAGCAACACATTCGAACTTGTAGTCGCTGCTTACAGAGGAAAGCTTTGCCCAGAGGCTGCCCCCTTGTTAACATCAACCAGTGCACCCATGGAGCTGGTCTGTTGATTTTCTAAGTTGGAGTCAGATCAAAGAAATATCAGTAATGTGCTGGTGGTCACTGACCATTTCACGAGATATGCCACAGCTTTCCCCACCAAAGACCAGAAAGCATCCACTGTAGCCAAAGTACTTGTAAAACTTTTTGTTCACTATGGGGCTCCACAAAGAATCCATTCTGATCAAGGGAGAGACTTTGAAAGTCGTCTGATCAAAGAGATACTTTCTCTGTGGGGAGTCACGAAAGTCCAGAACCACTCCTTACCACCCCAGGAGGACCCACAGCCTGAGCGTTTCAACCGCACTTTGCTAGATATGCTAGAGCCCCTGCACCCAAAGGACAAGCCTAGATGGAGCCAACAAATTAGCACCCTGGTACATGCTTATAACTGCACAAAAGTGATGCCACTGGATTCTCCCCTACCGCCTGATGTTTGGAAGAGAAGCTCGACTACCAGTAGATGTGTGTTTGGGGTCTCTCTGATGGGGTTCAAGCTGACAACTATTTACAGTATGTGCAAAGTTAAAGGCCCAGCTAACTCATGCGTACCAACTGGCTCAAACCATGGCTCCAAAAGAATCTGGCCAACAAAGAAAGGTATGATAAAGGTGAAAGCTCAGGAACTCCAGGAGGGAGATCGGGTATTACTAAGAAATCTGGGACTGCATGGCAAGCACAAGATTGCTGACAGATGGCGCCATCTCCCTCACATTGTAATGGGCAAACTAGATGATCTGCCAGTGTACAAAGTAAGGCCTGAGAATAATTCAAAGATGTAAAAACAATGCATAGAAATCATTTACTGCCCATTGGACAAATCTTAATTGAGTCTGAGCCCTAGAAGTGCCCTCTGGACCAGTGACTGAGCTGCTGCTAGAAAAGATCAAAGAAAGTCTGCACCTACAGAAGCAAAGTTAAAGTGTTCCCCTCCACAAGTCCCAGTTGAGCATGACTGTCAGTCCATATCGGAAGAAAGTGAGAGTGACTTTGAATACTATCCTTCTTCACACTGAGTCAATTGTTTGGGGCAATCCCTAGTCAATACTGGAGATGAAGCTGGGCCTTCTGGACTGTCTAAGCCCCCAGCTTCATCCCTGGAACAATGCTCCCAGAAAGTGAAGTGCAAAGCATCAGATCAGATGAAATGGAATCATTGTGCATGGTTGAACTGTTTGGAGCTTTCGGGGAGGAAAATGATAGATTGGGGCAGACTGGTGATACACCCGAACAAGAAGAGTATTTTGAGTGCCCTGACAGTCCACTGCCAGTGTCAAAGCTCTCCATGCGAGCCAAATGTTGTGGACTCAGAAACTGTAACTCCTGGAGCTGAAAGTGCCCCAAGTTCTAGCTCTCTACCCCCATGGAGACTCCTGACAAGTGAGGACAATGCTGAAAATGAGGCTCAGAGTGCAGAGACTATAACAGTTCCCCTAGAAGACTGGTCGGAGCTGTAAAGCCTGTGGTGCACTCAGTTATGATTCACTTGGGAGGCCTGTGGACTTGCCTCTCAATGTTGTCCATAAGGAGTGTATGTGTCCCAGCTCATTGCCCAAACTGAGCATCAGTGCTAACTCAAGTTACTTGTGTTGCCCTCTAGTATGGTGCCTTGCCCCATCCAGCCCCAAAGGTAACTGATAGGGAAGGCCCCCTCTCTTCAGGTTTCATGTACAAGAGGTAATAACTTGAGTTATAGTACAATGTGTATGTAATACTATGTAAAGAGTGACGTACTGCAATGTTTCAGAAATGTGTTCTTGGTAAAATGATATATTGACTGATGATTACATGTATGCAGCCTAATGCAAATGTATATGTTTGCAGTTGAAACTTATGGGGTACTTGGCGGACGTCAAGCTTTCCCAAACCAGGAAGGTGTAACCCCTGCAAATGGGGTTCCAAAAGACTTCAGGAGCTTGCTTGAATGCTCCAAGCCTGAATGGTGTTTGGCATTTAAGCCATTTATCAGTGAGTGTTTTAGAGCCTCTGGTACTGTCTCTTTAAGAGCTGTCTGCTTGCAGACATAATTAGTTGTATGGGGGACTGTGTGCTTCTCTGAGTACCACTCGAGCTGCTGCCAATTCACTTAATTTTGCAGTCACTAGGAGTGCAAGGGAACCTATCTGAAAGATGTAACTGTTTACCAGAAATTATTTAGAGTAATAATGAAATTACAGTTTGTCTAACCTGCTTTCTTTGCAGTCAGAACTGTGTCTGCTAGTTCCCCATTCTAGTTTTGAACTGCTGAACTGGACCAATCAGTGTGGGGTAAGCTAGCTCTAAAATGGTGCCTTAGACGAATCAGAACTTGGACTCATAATCTGAGCCAGCCACAAGAGGATTGTATGGGCAGTGACTCTGGGAGATGTAGTTTAGACTTCAGTGCCTTTTTGGACCAACAGCAGCAGTCTATTGTGAGTGACAGCCAATCCAGTCAAGAACTGGGAGGAACTCAAAGGAAGTGCCGGTTTTGTGGTTGGAGTTCAGTTGAGCTTTGGCAGTGAAGAAGGAAGGAGCCCTGTACTTTTCAGTGTGCAGTTTAGATCAAAAACGTGTGTAAGGCCAGAGTTCCGGTCTGCAGCTTGTTAGGACTGAATCCGTCCTGTGAAAAGAATCAAAGGATCTCTGAAGAGTAGAAACCAGGCTCACCCTGTAGAAGACTGGAGGATGCTGAAAATTACACTCGGTCTGTCAGGAACTGAATCTGCTGTGTGTTCTCCTGGGTATTGTGCAGTAGTGCGATCGGGATACAGATGCAGCCTGCCTGGTATAGTGCTTTCTTTTATATGGATGTGTGAAGAGGTTTGTGTACCTCAAGTGAGCCCTGCTGACATTGAAGGACCCTATCTTATTTGGAGGTGTGAGTACTAATTCAGGGTGAGCTCCCTGTTGGTGCCACATTAAATCCAAATGGAATTACTGTACTACTGACTGTTTAATTCTCCTTTTCTCTGTGTGAAAGGGCCCCTACCAGCTCCACGGTTTGGACTAGCCACTAGGGCTTGGGTACAGGGACAGTAACTGATAGGGATAGGCCTGTGCACAGAGCCATGATAGATTATTAGAGTGATAAGCTAATTAACCTGATTTCCCTGTCCTTGTTATACCCCCTAAATAAATCAGAGCTGCTTGTTTCAGCAAAGTTATACTGCCTGAGGTATTTGTCTATGTTAAAGTACTGTACTGTGATTGTTGCTGTATCTCATTTCACAGGAGGTCCCAGTGCGGAACCAGACCTGGGGTAAGTGTATACTGTGAAGGTAATTCTGATATATTGTGTGGGCCACTAGTGGGAAGAAAGGGGGTTGCAGTGTCCCAGAGGGCTGTGACCAAGTTAGTTTAACTATTGCAAACCCTGACCTCTGGGTGGAGGCACCCGCCATTGGATCCAGGCCCCTCAACCTGTTAGTGGCAAATCAGGCAGGGGTAGTAGCCCCTGGGATAGCGCCATCTAGGGGTTACATGAGGAATTGATCTGTTAAGAATGCAGAGATTAAAAAACAGAAGTAGAACCTTAGACCATAATGAGGGGGCCAATAAAAAACCTCAGGTGGGATCTGATCAGGACCGGTGGCTTTGTTCCTTTTAAGTGTGGTGATTGGCAAGTAGATTTCACTTGGGTATAATGGAGAAAAAAATTGTTCTTTTAGGCAAAAAGTTCCATGCAGGGGTATCAAAGCTAATTTCTGGGACAGTGAAAAATATCAGTTTAGCGATTTATCCAGTTGTCTAAAGGGATGTAAGAATCTATTTCATATTTATTTTTGTTTGTACCGTTGACAAGTAACCAAAAGGATTGCGTATCTTTAGTACCTACATCATGTAATTCCATTGTTTCTGAAAAAAAAATCACTTTTTTATGATTTAATAGAGATTTATATTGCTCTCTTTCCTTATTGAATATTTTATAATTCTTTCTATCCAAGGACTTTTTAGTGGTTCTTATTAAATGGGCTAATGCGTTTTTGCCCTTTTTACAGTCGTGCTCAAATCAGGAAAAGCCTGAATCGGTTAATTCCTGACTTGACTGGACTGTACAAAAATTTCTCCAGACTACTATAACAGTCCACAAGATTGTTACTTAGGACTGAAAAGTTGTTTGAGCTCGAAGACTTGAGCAGAAATGGGGATAACATATTAGCAAAATAATTCATCCTTGTGGATAAGATTCCACATGATTTTGGAACAATTTCTAATTTCTATAGATTGAGTTAGAGCTGGGGGGGGTGCGTGTTTGTGTAACAGTGTCAGACCTGGTGTTGCCCCAGCCTAATAGAACTGGGAGATGATCACTCTCTCCCCTTACAATAACTTTACAGTGGTCCCAGATTCCCATGGGGCCATTCCAAAGCAATAAATTGATGGTAGAGGAACCAGAGGGGCTGAAGAAAGTGGGATTACAGGGGACATTACCATTTCTTCTATCACTTATAGGTGCCAAATTATAGATTTTCATCAGCTCTTTCAGTTTTTGACCAGCCTTGCTAATTTTAGAGTCTGATGAAATTCTGACAAGGTCAGGAGCATCATTATTTAGCTTCGTTGTCTGAATAGCCATCAAAGTTGCCTAGTTTTGCATTCAAATCACCACACAGTAGAATATTCTCTATCCCTGAAAGTTCACAAGTTTTGGCAAGTAATGCCCCTAGGTCATCCCAGATCGTAGGTATCCTGTATTGGGGCCATGGTAACCGACAAAACTTTGCTATTTTCCCACCTTGAGGTATCCAGATTTTCAACCAATATATCATCACTTATAAATATAGCTACCCCACCACCCCTAGCCCTCACTCTATCTTTATTGTAGAGGGTATACCCTGGTATATTTTTATCCCATGTGTCATCCTTTCTCCACCATGTTTCTGTTATAGCACAGATATGAACTTCCTGGTCTTGTAGGGCTAAACGAAGTCGTCCATTTTATGGGTCAGTCTCCTAGCATTGAGGGACAGGAAGTTTAGATTTTTTAATTTAGGGATGTTTTATGTATTTCCTTAAAAGTACCACAACCCCCTCCCCGCCATACTAGTTTAAATGTGAGTCAAGTACATGTTTAAGTTTCAAGGCAAAAACTCACTTACCCTGCCTGTTTAGGTGTAAACCATCATAAGAAAACAAATTATGTCCCTTAAAATCCTGCCAGTGATCTCATTTTCTTGAAACTTGGCTTCCCAGCCAAATGCCCTTTGGGGTAACCCTTGCCTCAGTGTTTGCGCACAGAAGTTCTTTGTCTTTTAAATAGTTTTTTATTTTAATGGGTTCACCACAACATAACCCAGACAGACTGTCTTAGGGTAGCTGGTTCATTCCACTGTGGTGTCAAACAGTGTGATTTTGTATTTTCTTGAAACTTGGCTTCCCAGCCAAATGCCCTTTGGGGTAACCCTTGCCTCAGTGTTTGCGCACAGAGGTTCTTTGTCTTTTAAATAGTTTTTCATTTTAATGGGTTCACCACAACATAACCCAGACAGACTGTCTTAGGGTAGCTGGTTCATTCCACTGGGGTGTCAAACAGACGAGGCATACTGATGAGTCCTGGTAGGACGAAACACGTGTCTATGTCATCTGTTAGCACCCTTTGCAAACTATGTGAGAGGCCTTTCGCACCATGCAATTCTGCTTAAAGTTGAACCAGCATAACATTCTGTGGTGATTTGCATATGCAGCCCATGATGCTTTGCATTGTGGGGGCATGTGTGATTTTGTATTTTCTTGAAACTTGGCTTCCCAGCCAAATGCCTTTTGAGGTAACCCTTGCCTCAGTGTTTGCGCACAGAGGTTCTTTATCTTCTACATATCTGTACCCGTCCCTGAGGCACCAACGAAGTAGCCATCCATTACATTTTTCAATCTCCCTTTTTAGTCTAGGATTTGCCCTAGGTACTGGCAAAATTGCTGATATCATACCCCTGAGATTTAAGGACATGTCCTAGACTTTCAAAATCCCTCTGTATGTCAATATAGTTTTTCTTTCTTATATCATTCACTCCAACATGCATCAGAGTGATGGGTTTGTTAGTATTCTGTGTTAGGCCTGGTAGTAGATTCTTTATATCCCCTATACCAGCTCCTGCAAGAGCACAAACTGTGGTGTACTCCTTTCTATTTCCACACAGAACGCTTTCTGTATGTTTGAGCATGGAATCACCTATAACAAGAACGGCCCACGGGGTGTTATATTCTCTCCCAACATATATTTTATTATTTTGGGATTTTGCTGCATTATCTGGGCCTACTTGTTCAGATTCCAGGCTTATTTGTGGCTTTTGTATTACTGTTTGGTTTTGTTGTTTGTCAATTGTAAGGATACCATATCTGTTTGAAAGTGCTAGATTAGATGAGCCTCCAATGTTTCTTCTACACTTTTTATTACAGTTCTTACGTATCAAACACCAATCGTCCACAGTATCCCCCTTTTCTTGGATTAGCCTTTCAGAAGGTGGAGATGCCTGGTTTTCCCCCAATGGTTCCTCAGCCAAACTGCCTGCCATAGTATCTATATAGTGTTCTAAGGTGGTAATGTCTGCTTGCATTTTTAACCGCAGTTTTAGTTGCTCTATCTCTGCTTTCAGGGCTTCAAGGGTAGTGCATTTACCACATACATAAACCCCCTGTGCCTCCCCATCATCATACATTTTGCATTCAGCACAAACCCTCATGGTGAGACACTGTACCTTTTCAGCTATTCCATTGCTTTTTGTCCCAGTCTCCCCTCAGCAGACACAGCCCGACAGCGTCCTCTGTGTGCATCTCTCTTTTGCACTCTCTGCTCCGCCAGCAGAGCTGCTTTATATCTGTGTGTGTGTGACCCAGAAGTCAGTTTAGGGTTGCGGGATTGCTCGCAAAGTGTTGCGCTTTAAAATGCTAGATTTTCTGTGCTGGACCCCTTTGCCCTGTGCCATTTAGGGCTACTAAGGAGAATTAGCCAAATCAAATAAAAAATATCTCCAACACACACAGTTGTAGTTCTTTTAGTCTCTCAGGAGAACTACAGTCCTCTCTTCCTCCTTTCTGTTTAAGAAGGCAGGGCTCCAATTAAAAGTATACACTCAAAATATATTTAAAAAATTGTTATTATTCCCACACGTCTGCTGCAATATTTACTGGCTATTTCAGTTTGTTTTACTTTGCCCGTTCGCAGCAGGGCCGCTTTATATCTGTGTGCATGACCCGGAAGTCAGTATAGGGTCGCGGGATCGCTCTCAAAGTGTAACGCTTTAAAATGGAAGGGAAGGTCTGCATCTTTGTGGATGACACCAAAATCTGCTATAGGGTGGACACTCCAGGGAAGTGTTGACAGCTCTGGAAATATTTTTCAAACCAGTATCTCAGGTTAACCCCTTGAATTCCAGTTTTTGCGATCATTTCAGCAGTATAACTATGTGAGTTTTAAACAAAGGGATCCCAGTATCAGTGACATTTCCACATAAAGATATATATACACAGTATATTTTTATACCCACAGATATGCGGGGAGACAGAAATAGCAAGTGAAGGCAGAGCGATAGCAAGAGGCGGAGAATTGTGAAACTGGAGTGATCAGTTCCTAGGTCTCACACAAGAAAATTTGGTTGCACAATCAGACAGACAAGAGACAGAAAAGGAGAGGATACAACAGATCCTTGCATTTAACTGTTTCTACATAACAAATGGGACAGGGCCTTATTCAACCCTGTCACAGTCCCCTTTTTCTTGAGCTCCCTTTTTTCTCAAAAATACTACCCTCCTGTACATTATTTACCCACGTGAGGTATGTAAAGGTCTCTATCATATCCCCACTCATCTTTTCCGTGGTGTATATATTGAGGTCCTTTAGTCTCTCCTCGCAGGGGTCTATGGCGTTCTGGAGATGTGCTGTACAGAACCGGACACAGTATTCTATGTGGGGTCAATGATCTACATAGAGGCAACACCACCTCCCTCTTTCTGCTGGTGATACCCCTTCCTGTGCACCCCAGCATCCCACTAGCACTCCAGGCTGCCTTGCTGCACTGCCCAGCGACCTTTAGGTCATCCAATATGATTAGCCCCAGGTCTCATTCCTGCTTGGTAGTTGTCAATACCACTCCACCCATTTTGTAGCCTGCCCCTGAGTTTCTGTGCCGTAAGTGTGTTAATTTTGCACATTTTCCCATTGAAACCCAGCTGCCACACCTTTGACCGCTCCTCTAGTCTTCTCAGGTCTCTGCTCATCCTTTCCACTTCCCTGGAGTGTCCACCCTATAGCAGATTTTGGTGTCATCCGCAAAGATGTAGACCTTCCCTTCCAGCTCCTCTACAGTGTCACTTATAAAGACATTAAAGAGGACCGGTCCCAGCACGGATCCCTGAGGCACCCTGCAGATGCCTCTCTTCCTCAGAGAGAACTCTGTTCACCACCACCCTCTGTCATCTATCCCCTAACCACTTTCTTCTCCAGTTTACCACCTTTGGACCCACTGCTGAGCTACCAGCTTATTTACTAGTATCCTATGTGGAACAGTGTCGAAGGTCTTACCGAAATCTAGATAAGCCATGTCCACTGCTCTACCCTGACCTAATTCCTTTGTCACCTAGTGAAAGGAATATAACAGATTCATTTAACATGACCTTCCCCTGTGAACCCCTGTATTTGTTGAAATGTTTCACCAGGAAGGCACACTGAACAAGAAGTTGCTCATCTCCCGGTGCGACCTGGGGGGAGGGGGAACAGGGAGAATACATATAATGAAAAGTATAAACAATCGTTACACTGGGAGTGAACAATTCAAAAATACAGCAATGGTAGGAATACAATATACGGTATACAATGCAAATACAGCAATGGTAGGAATACAACATATGGTATACAATACAAATACAGCAGTGCAGGAATACAACATACAGTATACAATACAAATACAGCAATGCAAGAATACAACATACAGTATACAATACAAATACAGTAATGCAAGAATACAACATACAGTATACAATACAAATACAGCAGTGCAGGAATACAACATACAGTATACAATACAAATACAGCAGTGCAGGAATACAACATATAGTATACAATACAAATACAGCAACAGTAGGAATACAACATACAGTATAAAATACAAATACAGTAATGCAGGACTACAACATATAGTATACAATACAAATACAGCAATGCAGGAATACAACATACAGTATACAATACAAATACAGTAATGCAGGACTACAACATATAGTATACAATACAAATACAGCAATGTAAGAATACAACATACAGTATACAATACAAATACAGCAATGCAAGAATACAACATACAGTATACAATACAAATACAGCAGTGCAGGAATACAACATACAGTATACAATACAAATACAGCAGTGCAGGAATACAACATACAGTATACAATACAAATACAGCAGTGCAGGAATACAACATATAGTATACAATACAAATACAGCAATGCAGGAATACAACATACAGTATAAAATACAAATACAGTAATGCAGGACTACAACATATAGTATACAATGCAAATACAGCAATGCAAGAATACAACATACAGTATACAATGCAAATACAGTAATGCAGGAATACAACATACAGTATACAATGCAAATACAGCAATGCAAGAATACAACATACAGTATAAAATACAAATACAGCAGTGCAGGAATACAACATACAGTATACAATACAAATACAGCAGTGCAGGAATACAACATACAGTATACAATACAAATACAGTAATGCAGGAATACAACATATAGTATACAATACAAATACAGCAATGCAGGAATACAACATACAGTATAAAATACAAATACAGTAATGCAGGAATACAACATACAGTATACAATACAAAATACAGCAATGGTAGGAATACAACATACAGTATACAATACAAATACAGCAATGTAAGAATACAACATACAGTATACAATACAAATACAGTAATGCAGGACTACAACATATAGTATACAATACAAATACAGCAATGCAGGAATACAACATATAGTATACAATACAAATACAGCAATGCAGGAATACAACATATAGTATACAATACAAATACAGCAATGTAAGAATACAACATACAGTATAAAATACAAATACAGTAATGCAAGAATACAACATATAGTATACAATACAAATACAGCAATGCAGGAATACAACATATAGTATACAATACAAATACAGTAATGCAGGAATACAACATATAGTATACAATACAAATACAGCAATGCAGGAATACAACATACAGTATGCAATACAAAATACAGCAATGGTAGGAATACAATATACAGTATACAATGCAAATACAGCAATGCAAGAATACAACATACAGTATACAATACAAATACAGCAGTGCAGGAATACAACATACAGTATACAATACAAAATACAGCAATGCAGGAATACAACATACAGTATACAATACAAATACAGCAGTGCAAGAATACAACATACAGTATAAAATACAAATACAGTAATGCAAGAATACAACATACAGTATACAATACAAATACAGCAATGCAGGAATACAACATATAGTATACAATACAAATACAGCAGTGCAGGAATACAACATACAGTATACAATACAAAATACAGCAATGCAGGAATACAACATACAGTATACAATACAAATACAACAACGGTAGGAATACAACATATAGTATACAATACAAATACAGCAATGCAGGAATACAACATACAGTATACAATACAAATACAGCAATGCAGAAATGTATACAATACAAATACAGCAATGGTAGGAATACAACATACAGTATACAATACAAATACATCAATGCAGGAATACAACATGCAGTATACAATACAAATACAGCAACAGTAGGAATACAACATACAGTATACAATACAAATACAGCAACAGTAGGAATACAACATACAGTATACAATACAAATACAGCAATGCAGGAATACAACATACAGTTTGCAATACAAAATACAGCAATGCAGGACTACAACATACAGTATGCAATACAAAATACAGCAATGGTAGGAATACAATATACAGTATACAATACAAATACAACAATGCAGGAATACAGCATACAGTATACAATACAAATACAGCAACGGTAGGAATACAACATACAGTTTGCAATACAAAATACAGCAATGCAGGAATACAACATACAGAATGCAATACAAAATACAGCAATGGTAGGAATACAATATACGGTATACAATACAAATACAACAATGCAGGAATGCAACATACAGTATACAATACAAATACAGCAACGGTAGGAATACAACATACAGTACACAGTACACATACAGCAATGCAGAAATACAACATACAGTTTGCAATACAAAATACAGCAATGGTAGGAATACAATATACAGTATACAGTACAAATACAACAATGCAGGAATACGACATACAGTATACAATACAAATACAGCAACAGTAGGAATACAACATACATATACAATACAAATACAGCAATGCAGGAATACAACATACAGTATACAATACAAATACAGGAATACAGTATATAATGCAAAAATACAGTACTACAATTCAGCGATGGGAGAAAACCGGATACAGACTGCAGCAGGTTCAGACAGTAAAAAGTGCCATGTTGCCTCGGGTCTTGTAACCCACTGAATTAGAGATATTCTACAGTCCTTTTCTTCAGTGGTGATTCCATTAACTTTTCCCACCATCAATGTCAGGCTGACTGGCCTATAACTGCCAGCTCCTGCCTGCTACCACTTTTGTGAAGTGGGACTACACCTGCCCTCTTTCAGTCTTTCGAAACCACTTCTGTTTCCAAAGAGCTGTTAAATAGGACTGTTAGAGGTGCAGCCAGTACCTCTCTGAGCTCCCTCAATACCCTTCGATGCATTCTATCTTGTCCCATTGCTTTGTCCACCTTCAGATTAGCAAATCCCTTCAAGATTGTCCTCTGAAAAAGGACTAGTGTCTACCTCCCTCCCTCCAAAGCTTCTATTACTTTTCTGTGGCCCATCCCCTTCTTCCTCTGTGAACACCGAGCGAAAGTATTTGTTTAGGATGTCTGCCTTTTCCTGGTCCCCCTCTGCACAGTTCTCCCTTCTCTTTTTAACCTTACAATCCCACTCCTGGTCTTCCTCTTTTCACTTACATGCCTAAAAATGGCTTGTCCCCTTTCATTACCTCCTGGGCTATTCTCTGTTCAGTTTGTGCCTTTGCTCTCCTAACTGCTTTCCCTGTTTCCCATTACACCTCCCTCTGCGTCTCCTTATACCATGTGAATGCTTAGCTTTGAGCCTTTACCTTTTTAGGCACCTCTTTTTAGAACCATAGTAGTCTCTTTTTCCTCTTGCTTTTGCTTACTTGTTTGACGTTAAGGTTTGTTTCCTTTACTATGCTTCCTTTTAGCTTTGCACACTATTCCTTCACCCTACCCAGGCCATCCCTCCCTGTCAGCTCATCCCTAAGGCATTCACCCATATTTATAAAAACCTGCCCTCATAAAAAAGGGGGGACTCAGGACCCATCTATAATGCCATGAGGGACACTCGACCATCTCCTGCAGGCAAGAGCAGGGTCAAGTGGGAAGAAGAGTTCCATGTTATGATCTCTGATATCGACTGGAATAAATGTTGGTTCCAGGCACACATCTTCTGTAGAGATACTAGGGTGCAGTTGATTCAGCTGAAGGTCTTACACCGCTGGTACTGAACCCTGTAAACCATAAATCCCCTGGGCATGGCCCAGAATGATAGCTGGTGGTGACGCTCATCTCATATGGGGTCCCTGTCACATATCCTCTGGTTCTGCCCTTAATCCGACCCATTCTGGGACCAAGTTGTTTTACTGCAAGCTGGTTTTACTTGACTTTCTACTGCTGAATGAACCCTTTGTCCTACTAGGCCTCATGGACCAAATATCCCCAGATCCTACTCAGCAGTCCAATGAAGAATAGCAGAAATGATTGCAGCTGAAAGACTCCTGCTGAGATGTTGGAGGCGAGCTGAAATCCCAGCTTATAACGAATGGCTTCAGCCAGTTGTTCTCCTTGGAACGTCTCTCTTGTGTAGCTCATAACAAACTGCATGTCTGTGATAAAATATGGAGTCCATTTGTTGCTTTTGGGGCCAGATTGTTCTTACTGAACCATGTAATTATGTATACAGTATGAAAGGTCTTATATTTTTATTCGTGACAGTAAAAATGAACTAAGTATTCTTTTACATGTTGTCATTGCTTGGACTGCCAGTGCAAAAATGTACCTGCAAAGGTTTGGTTATGCATGTCTCATTATAGCTTCAATAAAAATTTAAATACAAAAAGAAGCATTGTTTGAGTTCTGGCTTTCTTTTTGTGAAGGAGGCATTATCCTCTACGTAGCTCACACCTATTGCTACATAAAAATTTAAATACAAAAAAAAAAGACTTGTTTGAGTTCTGGCTTTCATTTTGTGAAGGAGCCATTATCTTCTACGTAGCTCACACCTATTGCTGCATAAATTTGATTTTGGTTATTTGCTTTTCTTTGTATAGATGCTTTTAGACCTAACCAGTAAGGTCTGACTCATCACATAACCAAGAGGAAGGCTCTCCTGTTATTTGACAGTTCACTTGCCCTTGTGGAATTCCAAGTTTTGATAAAAGTCAGTTTTATTTTCTCAGCAACAATATAACCCTTTCAAGCAGTGATAATCATTAGCATAATAAGGATTTGGGGATTCTATGTGACAAACCTATGCCATCATACTTCAAGAAATATGATAAATGGGTTTATGTTCATAACTCCTGTTATGTGCATTGTTACGACAGTGGACTTGCCTAACAATTATGAAATAGGCTGCACTATAAATGTCAGCCATGTTGTAATTCTGCCAAAAATTACAAAAAGAGAGTTAAATGGGACTTTTTAAAGTGACAAGAATACGCCACTTTAAAAATTACTTAGCGTGAACTCGAGAATTACATGTTAAAGGATGAAATAAAACTCTACCACTGAGACTTGGGGGAGTAGTCTAGATGGGTCTTGTGGCCTACTTGTACCCTTTCAACAATTGCATCTTTTCTTCCCTTGCTGTGCTAAGACAAATATAAGGGGCCTTTCTCGTGTCGCACCTAAACAAGTCACAAGCCAGATTGCTGACGGTTGCTAGGCAGATCTGAGTTTTCCTTTGTTACAGAGAATGGTTTCTGAAATTAAAACATCACTCTTTATGGCACAATAACAGTTAATTTCAGCCCGATAATTCACCAGAACCATCTCAGTCCTATAATCCATAGTCAACATGTGCAGATCACACATCTGTGAGTATGACACTTTTCTATATAAGGCAACATGATAGAAACATAGAAATATATAATTTGACGGCAGGTAAGGACCACTTGGCCCACCTGGTCTGCCCATTTTTCTGTACTTACTGTATCACTGCAGATCCCTCCCCATTTCTTTCTCCTAACAGTCCCTTGTTCTTATACTATGCATTCTTTATCCCATCACTGTTTTCACCCCCACCACCTCTGCTGGAAGGCTATTCCAGGAATCCGCTACTCTTTCTGTGAAGAAGTATTTCCTCATATCTCTCCTGAATCTATCCCCCTCCAGCTTCATAGCACGCCCCTTTTTTCTTGAGCACATTTTATTTCTGAAAAATACTTCCCTCCTATACCTTATATACCCCTGTGAGGTATTTAAAGGTCTTTGTCATATCCCCCTTCTCCCTCTTCTCTTCCAAGGTGTACATATTTAGGTCCTTTAGTCGCCCCTCATAGGGCTTCTGATGCAGACCCTACACCGTTTTAGTTGCCCTCCTGTGGACCACCTCCATGCTGTCTTTGTCCTTACAGAGATGTGGTCTTCAGAACTGGATCCAGTACTCTAGGTGGGGTCTTACCAGTGATCTATACGGAGGCAACACCACCTTCCTCTTTCTGCTGGTGATACCTTTCCCCGTGCACTCCAGCATCCCACTAGCCCTCCCAACTGCCTTGTCACACTGCCTGCTCACCTTTAGGTCATCCAATATGATTACGCCAGGTCTCTTTTCTGCATGGTGGTCATCAGTACCACTCCAACCATTTTGTACTCCACCCCTGAGTTTCTGTGCCCCAAGTAAGGGTGTAGCTATTGATACTCCAAGTAAGCCATGGCGTACCAAGTTTAGTAGTGGGGTAGCAAACAAGCTGGCCAGCATTGCTCTTCCCTCTCTAGTCCATCATGTTTAAATTCCTTTGCTTGGCTTTGCAGGCTTTTTCTTTTCTCTTTCAGCTTTGTTTTTTTGGGGGGTGGCAGAATGGACCACAGACATTGAAGCTGAAAGTCTCAATTGGGTCTGCATGGTCCACCTGCATAGTGATTGGCTGCGGCATCTAGTAAGGGGTGTGGCAAGTCTGGGGCGGTGAGTTTAAATGCGTCAGCAAAGTTAGAAGCCATACTATTTCAGTTGTACTGGGAGCGAGAGAAGCATGAGAACTTAGGAGCAGCAGACTGAAGAACCGACTCGGAGCCAGCTAAAAGGATGAAGACTTCATGTGGAGTGGCAAGTGGAGTGAATCTGCCTACCTGCGGGGGAGAGAGAAGAAATGTCTGCAATTGTCTTGGACTCATGGTGCAGTCAGTGGCGTTTACCAGTGGGCAGCAAGCACCACACTAGCAGCACAGACAGCAGGTCTAGTGTGGGAATCATCTGAGTGGAGCCAGGAACCTTGAACTCGAGTCATGGGGGACAGGCATGACCAACAGTGGGGGAGGAGTAGCAGTGTGGCAGGTTGGTGTACAAATCTGAAATGACTACCCATGGCCCCAAGTGCATTATTTTGCTTTGAAACCCAACTTTCATACACTTGACCACTCCTCAAGTTTTCTCAGGTCTCTGCTCATCCCCCCAGTGTCCACCCTATTGCAGAGTTTGGTTTCATCCATAAAGAGGCAGACCTTCCCTTCCAGCTCCTCCAAATTATCACTTGCAAAGATATTAAAGAGGAATGGTTTCAGCGCTAATTCCTGAGGCACTCCGATGGTTACCCTCCCTTCCTTGCAGTGAACTCCATTTACTGCCACCGTCTGCCCCTATCCCCTAACCAGTTTCTTACCTAGCTTATCACCTTTGGACCCACTCCTAAGCTAGCCAGCTTGCTTACTAGTCTGCTATATGGACTGGTGTTGAAAGCCTTACTACAATCTAAGTAGGCTATGTCTGCCACTCCACCCTGATCTAGTTCCTTGGTCACCGTGATGATAATATAGTACTTGTGATAACTATCCCAATAATGTTTAACTGTGCCACCTATTTAGACTCATTTGTTGCAACAATGGCACTGCCTGCAGTCGACATGCCTGTTCATAGTACAACATCTCCAGGTGTACTTCAGGCTACTGTATACTGAATCTGGATTCAGGTGAGTCTATCCTTTCTATATCCTCCACTTCACTATATGTAAAGGGGGGGTGGAAAGGGTGAGCAGAGACCTGATAAAAAGTGCAAAATAATGCACTTAGGGCACAGCAGCCCAGAGGCAGAGTACAAAATGAGTGGAGTGGTATTGACAACCACCAAACAGGAGAGACCTGGGGGTAATCATATTGGATGACCTAAAGGTGGCCAGGCAGTGCAACAGGGCAGTTGGGAGAGCTAGTGGGATGCTGGGGTATATAGGGAAGGGTATCACCAGCAGAAAAAGGGAGGTGGTGTTACTAACATAGTAAAATGCCAGCAGAATAGGCCTAACGGTCTTTCGTGTCTGCTCGTTTGGTCAGCCCCCACCCTGGGAGCTGATCTTGCAGCCCCCCTCGCCTTCTCTGGCTTCTCCCTTCCCAGTTCCGGATATTCTCGCTGCATTGGATTTTGCTTCCAGAACCCTTCCCCTGTACCTCTCCCACCCCCTCTTGAACCCCTTTACTGTCTCTGCCTCCACCAGTCCCCTAGGCAGCGCATTCCATGGCTCCACCACCCTCTCAGTGAAGTAGCACCTCCTCCTTTCTCCCCTGAATCTTCCCCCCCTCCAGCTTCCACCCATGCCTTCTAGTGGCCCCCTCCTCCTTCCTTCGAAGCACCCTGACTGTTCCTCCCCTATTCACCCCCTTCATGTACCTGAAGACCTCTATCATGTCCCCCCGGTCCCTTCTGTCTTCCAATGTGTACATATTTAGTTCTTCAAGCCTCTCCTCATAGGTCCTGTCCCCCAAGCCCCAAATCATTTTGGATGCCCTCCTTTGGACCCTCTCCAGGAGTTTAATGTCCCTCTTTAAGTGTGGCCTCCAAAACTGCATGCAGTACTCGAGGTGCGGCCTCACCAAGCAGTTATACAGAGGGAGTATCACTTCCCGCCTCCTGGAGGTGATCCCCCTAGCGATGCATCCCAGCATCCTGTTGGCCTTGGCTGCTGCCCTCCTACAGGTCTCTGAGCTGTTCATCTTGACATCCACTACCACCCCAGGTCCCTCTCAGCCATCGAGACTTGTAGCATTCCCCCCCAAGGGTGTACACTTGGCCCGGGTTTGTGGCACCCGGTGCAATACCTTGCATTTCGCTGCATTGAACCTCAGCTTCCACTTTCTAGACCATCTTTCCAGAGCCTCCAGGTTCCCCTGTAGGGCCACCCTCCCCTCCTCCCCATCCACCACCGCCCCCAGTTTTGGGTATCCGCAAAGAGACTCATCTCACTCCTGATACCTGTCCTTATGTCAGAGACATAGGTGTTGAACAGGAGGGGCCCAAGGACTGATCCCTGTGGGACCCCACTAATGACCCTCCTTACCTCTGTATAGATCTTTGGTATGATCCCACCTAGAGTACTGTGTGCAGTTCTGGAGACCATATCTCCAGAAGGACACAGACAGAGTAGAGGCTGTCCAGAGGAGGGCAACTAAAATGGCACAGCGTCTGCATCAAAAGCCCTACGAGGAAAGACTAAAGGACCTCAATATGTACACCCTGGAGGAAAGGAGGGAGAGGGCAGATATGATAGAGGCTTTCAGATACCTCACATTGGTAAATAAGATACAGGAGGAAAATATTTTTCAGAAAAAAAGGTGCTCAAGAATAAGGGGATATGATATGAAGCTTGGGGGGGGAGGGATGCAGGAGAAATGTGAGGAAGTACTTCTTCAAAGAAACTACCCCCAGCTACTGGCTAGGGGGAGTGCAGATAACCACTTCAGAGGAGGAAAGGGCCCTTGGGGTAATAGTTACAGGGGACATGAAGGTATCAGCACAGTGTAGGAGGGCGGCAGCAAAGGCAAATAGGATGCTGGGGTGCATTGCCAGAGGGATCACCTCTAGAAAGGGGGAGATCATCCTGCCATTGTATAGATCTCTGATGAGGCCACACTTGGAGTACTGTGTACAGTACTGGTGCCCATACCTTAAAAAAGGATGGGAGATTACTGGAGGGAGTGCAGCGTTGGGCTACAAAAATGATCATGTGACTAGGGGAGTTGCCGTATGAGGAAAGGTTGAAATAGCTCAACATGTACTCACTGGAAGACAGAAGGGAAAGAGGGGACATGTTAGAGACTTTTAAGTACTTGAAAGGCATAAACAGAGTCAGGGACAGAGGAGTGTTCTGCTTAAAGGGGGAAGGGTCAGTATGGGGCACAGTCTGAAGTTGAAAGGGGGAAGGTTTAGGAGGGAGATGAGGAGGCACTAATTCACAGAGAGTGGTAGTGGGTTGGAATGCACTGCTGGAGGAGTTAATCACTCAAAGAACAATAGATAGCTTTAAGCGGGGTTGGGATCGAGTTAAGGGCAGGGTTAGTACAGACAAGAACACAAAAGGGGGAAGGACCAGGAAAGAGGAGGAAGGGAGGGGTTTGGGCAGTGGTGGGGCAGCTATAGTGATATGGAGCGAAGATCTGCACAATTGGGCAGACTTGGTGAACGTGGACCTTTTCCTGCTGGCAATTTCGTATGTTCCTATGAAAGAGTGATGGATTCCTGGAGCAATTTTCCAGTGGAGGTGGTGGGGGGTGAAGACAGTGGCAGGGTTCAAGAATGCATGGGATAAGCACAAGTGAATCATAGTGGAAAGGAAGTGAGGGAGGGAGAAAGAGCAGTAGATCAAGTGCAGTCTGTGTTAGCAATATAGGTACTGGGAGAAAAGAGCAGTCTGGGTGGGCCAAGTGGTCGTTATCTGCTGTCAAATTCTATGTTTTTATGTGCTTATATGCTGTCAACAACATACATTGCTTACACTTTTCCTAGTGTTATATATAGAATCCATAGAACTGCAGAAGAGCAGGGCCCCCATGTGGCTATGGATGTAGATGCACAAGGCCCTTTGAGAACGTGGCGGCCAGGTTGTTGAATGGAAGCCCTAGATCCAGTCATATAACACCTGTGCTGCGCGAGCTGCACTGGCTGCCTGTACAGTGGCAGATCACCTTCAAGTACACGTTGCTGACCTATAAGGCCCTACATGGGTTGGGACCCCACTACCTGAAAGAACTTCTGTTTTCTTACTGTCCCTCCCGATCCTCTGACGAGGGATTGCTAGAGATTCCCAGAGTAACCCTGAAAACATCTGGTGGAAGAACTTTTGCCTTTATGGCACCTACCCTGTGGAATTCTCTGTCTCATCAGATACGTGATAGCCTGACTGTAGAAGGGTTTAAAAAAACCCTGAAAACTTTTTTATTTGAACAAGCATTCCTGGAAACTTAATGTCTGTGATGTTTAAATGTGTTTTAATTATTATGGATTTGAAATTTATTGTTATGTTTGAAAATGTTGTAAAGGTGCCCTGAGCTCAGGAAGGGCACCTTATATAAATAAATTGTACCTACCTACGTACCTACCTGTGCTAAGAGAACAGTCCATGGGGTTGCAGAAGCACAGAGCCTTCCAGGCCCTGCGCTTCCGTGGCACCAGCAGTGCAGATGCTCAGTGCCCAAGGGAAGAATCTGTAGGGCTGCAGAAGCACTTCTGTGTAGTTATGGAGGCAGACGCACTGGACCTTTTGTGCCCTGTGCTAATAGAAGAGTGCATTGACCTGCAGAAGTAAAATGCACATATGGAAGCAGTTTGATGCATCAAGAAAGCTATTTTGACCAAACCATAACTACTGCTTTGTTGTGATTCATAATAGTTCAGATTTTCATTTTCAGTTAAAGACCTTACTTTGCAAGTTTGGTGCTGTGTTAGTCACAGTAAAACCTAGTACACCTTTTTGTGGCACTACGTTTTATTAGACTAACTAAGAATTTTTGTTCAAACATATGTTAGAAAGTCCAAAACAGCAGTTAAAATTTCAAACCCACAAGTTAGGACCAGGAAATCAATCTACGTGAGCTTTCAGCTTGACACATCATGAAAACAATTTTCACAAAATCAAGAAATAAAAAAACATCTTTGCCATGCAAAAGCATACATCATGAAAGTTATTTTCACAAAACTAAAAAATATGAAAGCATACAATCATGAAAGCTGTTTTCACAGAAGCCTGAAATACGAAATCATAGAAACATAAAAACATAGAATTTGACAGCAGATAAGAACTGCTTGGCCCACCTAGTCCGCCCATTTCCCTACTTGATGGATAAGCTGCAGATTCTAGTTAACCAACAACTTACTTCCTCCTACCCACCACTAGAATTGCCTTATGTCTGTCCCATGCATTCTTGAATTCTTGCACTGTTCTTGACTTGACAAGCTCCTCAGGAAGTCTGTTCCATGCATCCACAACCCTCTCCGTGATAAATACTTCCTAACATTACCTCTGAGCTGTCCCCCCTCTATCTTCAAATTGTGGCCCCTTGTTCTTGCACATCTCTTTTTCTGAAAGATGCTACCCTCTTGGACTTTATTAATTCCCTTGAGGTACTTGAAAGTTTCTATGATGTCCCCCCCCCTTTCCTCGAGGGTATACAAATTAAGCTGCTTTAGTCTCTCTTCATATGTCTTCTGATGTAGACCCTGCACCATTTTGGTTGCCCTCCTCTGAACAGCCTCCACTCTTTCTATGTCTTTGCAGAGATGGGGTCTCCAGAACTGCACACAGTACTCCAGATGGGGTCTCACCAACTGTCTGTACAGGGGGATAACAACTTCTTGTTTTCTACTGGTGATGCCTCTCCCTATGCAGCCCAGTATCCCCCCCAGCCATCCTTACTGCCTTCTCACATTGCTTGCCCACCTTTAGGTCATCTAATATAATTACTCCCAGATCCCTTTCGATTTTTGTTGTTTTTAGTATCTTACCCCCATTGTGTACTCTTTCCCTGGGTTTTTGTTTCCCAGGTGCATTACCTTTGCACTTCTTTGAATTGAATCTGAGCTGACGTACATTTGACCATTCCTCCAACCTTGCCAAGTCCCTTTTCATCCTTTCCACCCCACCTTGTGTATCAACCCTGTTGCAGATCTTTGTGTCGTCTGCAGAGAGACATATTTTTCCTTCCAGTTCTTCTGCAGTGTCACTTATAAAGACATTAAAGAGGACCGGTCCCAGTACTGAACCCTGCGGTACCCCACTAGTTACCCTTCTTTCTTCACTGTGGACTCCGTTTACTATTACCCTTTGCGTCCTGTTGTCCAGCCAATTTTTTTTATCCAGGCTACCACCCTGGGATCCACTTTAAGGCTGGCTAACTTCTATATTAATCTTTTGTGTGGGACTGTGTTAAATGCCTTGCTAAACTCTAGGTAGGCCATATCCACAGCTCCTCCCTGGTCTACTACTTTGGTCTCCCAGTCAAAGAAATCTATTAGATTCATCTGACATCATAAATCACAAACGCTATTCTCATGAAAGCATAAATCTCAAAAACAATTTTCATGAAAGCTGTAAACATGACATACAAAAGCATGTTTTGAGTCATGGAAGCAGATTGCACTGATTTCATAAAAAATCAGCTATCCTAAGAATGTTCATTTTTGCTACTGAGCATGCACAAAAAATGTCACTTATTTAAAATGTTCAAAAATGGAATAAGGTAGAAACACAAAAGTTACAAAATCTTGTACCTTGTACTAAACTCTGTCAAACCTGAAAGTTCCATGTTTCAAATCCAGACCAATTTTAAGTTACTGGTGAGCAAAATAAGTCTTAATTTTGGTGAATTTATGTGTTTTTAAACCTCTAAAACTTTACCCCCACTAAGTCAAATAAAACAAAATTTACAGGATGCAGAGATCCTGGCACAGACTCAGCACATGCCATATTTCAAACAATTCTGTCAAAAAGGTAGCGTTGTTGTGGTGCAAACATCACATTTTAGCATCAAACTGCTTACTCAACCCTAATATACAGGCACAGCCGCACCTTTAGTAATTCACACTGTACAGTGCGTAATGACTCATATGGTGGACAAACATGGCAGCCTAATACACATGGTTCTGTGCTGCAGCTGTTAAGGGGTGCTGTGTAGACACAAATGCTTGACAGGATACATATACACTGATCCACTGGTAGACATAGCCACACCTACAGTGAATGTGCACTGCAACATGGGCATGACAGACACTGAGGGTGTGGGTTCTTGGTCACATACCTAGAATGCTGGTTTGGACCATGTCCGTATATGGGCTCCTTCCTTTGCATCATCTAGCATTGCTGAATGGGATAGTTGCCAAAAACCTGCTGCATGTAAAGGCTATACAATTACATCAGTGCTGTGCATGCATAGGTTGCAATGTGAAGGTGGCACAATGGAGCGGGTCCTGCACAGGGACACGTCTTTTTCTACTATGTGTGGTGGCAGTATGAACCCACTTTTGAAATGTGAAATTCGGAGTGTGGTTTGCAGCCTAGCTGAAGACAATCTTTTCTTATGAGCTCCTGGATCAACCTTTGTTATTTCTTTTTTTTTCTGCCATCAAAATTCATCATGTTTGGTTTAAACTGTGATATATCAGAAGAGAATCATCTGCTGTAGTCCGGCTAAGCTTGATCACAGTGAGTAAAAAACACAAAAATAAAAAAGAGGACATTTTTGCTCCCCCTTCTGGGACTTCTAAGTCAGCCAATCTACAGGAGCAGTCTAGTGGTGGCAATCCCATCCTGGAGCAGAACTTCCAGTGACAATGGAAGCCCTGCACTCAGCAATGACTACAGTGACACAAACGATACATAAAATAGACAAAAAGCTGGATGTTTATGTAAGCCATCTGGTTACATTTGAAAATAAGGTAGACAATTTGGGGGACACAATTAAAGAAGCAGAATCTATATCAGGAAAGGCTCTTGCTGCAGTGGCAAGTTCAGTGAAAGGGCAAACTGTGGTCAACTCCAGGTTAGAATGGTTGGAAAATACAGTGCATGATGCCACATAAGCAATAACACCTAATGGGGTGAGTGGTATTGAGCAATACCGGACTGCCCAGGGACGTAATGAGGCCTGATGCTGCAGTCAGAGGGCCTTTTAGCCCCTGGAAGGTCCGGTATTGCCTAATACTGCTCACCCTTGAGGGTACTGCGCTTAGAAAATAGGCACTGTAGAAAAATAAGTTTAATAAAAACAAATTATTAATAAAAAAATTGGTTTGAAGTAAGTTTTGTAATAAAATAATCCCTCCACCTGCATTAGATAATTTTTTTTTTTTGCGGTAGGGACGTTTGTCCTAGTGGAGACTCCGTAGTGTAAAGGAAAAAGAGGCCAGCTGCTGATGCTGATCCAGAAGTATGGGGGGTTGCGGAGCAGTGTGGTTAGTTGTTAACAGACTGTTGACTGTCCCCCCCCCAGTTGTGTAGACTCATTATTTTTATTTTTACTGTCTTGCGATGGTGGAGATGGAGATGCAGTTGGTAGATGTACCACGAACGGGATCTGGGATGGGCAGTCAGAAGCTGCAGATGAGGGAGTTTCAGTGAGCTGGCACTGAGAAGCAAAAATAAGCATGGAAAAAATGTTTTTTTTGTTTTGTTTTGTTTTTGTGTGACTGTGGCAATGAATAAGAGAGACAGCCAGAGATGCAGTGTCAGCATGTCAGGTTTGTGGGGTTATGAACAGAGTGCTGGGGCTGGCCACTTGCTAAGTGAGCAGAAAAAAATGGCACCTGGCCAGTTTGGAAATTCGGGGTGCCCAATGATACTCTAAGCAATGGGGCACCCAGAATTGGCACTTATTTTTCACAGGGCTCTATTGAAAAATAAATGCATGCCTGACCATGGCTTTCAGCCAATCAGCATGTTTTTATTTTTCAAGCCCATTTTTGTAATTGGTGTTATCACACAAAAATGTTTGTTTACATTCCTTGATCAACTCCCATTACATCTTTCCTGGACTTAGGAACACCCCCAACACAGTCTAGCCACTAATTGTGCAGTGGGAGTAGAGAAGACTATTGCATAATGAGTTACTACACTGTTTGGGATGTTTTTAATGTCCAGGAAGTATACAGTAAGAGTAGATCAAGGATTTGAAACAAAACAAGGTTGGATCTAGCTGTAGGTTAGCATGTATTTAATTTGTACTAAGCAAAGGGGCAGATAAAGCAACCAACATAATTAATGAATTTTAGAGACGGTAAGCAATCATAAAATGTGTTTTTTTAAAGGCTGACAGTGTCTCTTTAAGTAATGTGTAGTAATACCAAAATTCAGTAAAAGTTTAATAATATTGTTATGAAAAATATTTTTAAACCATCATGTAATTTTGTATATCAATAAAAAATAGTTTTGCTACAGTCTGTTGTTACATAAAAATAGTATCCACACTAGGTATTTGCATTTTTTGACCGTGTCACAACTAAACAAAACATCTATTGACGATATACTGAAAAAGCAGGTTGAAATAGTGTTGATACATATAGAACAGTATGAACACATACAACAATAGCGTCCAAACTTAACTGCTGGACTCCAAGCCTTGTTTTAAAAAAAAAAATTAAGGGAGTGCGTGAGCTGCACCAACTAGAATGGACTTGTGAGTTTAAAGTGGCTCACTCTACCCATTTTATTATTTTTCCAAAAATCACTAAACTAGCTTAAAACTCCGCAAACAAGTTTTATTCATTAGCTAAATCACAGGCTAATGAACCTCAGTCACAGAACGGTCAAATTCTGAGTTGGACTCACTTTCTGTCACTCAGAGTTGTAGGATTTAAGTGCGAGATGCCATCGGCATCAGAAAAATTAAAAGCTGCAAGCAGGGGACCGACCGGCAGCATGCATCCATAGGCGCTACCAGCAGGTACAGCAACAGTAAGTCCAATATGCAGCAAATTAAAGATATGCTGCTGGGGATCAAAACTGACAGTGATGTAAAGGACACAATAAGAAAAAAATAAAACACGACACAGAGGAAGTGGCAGGGAAGGTAGAGACTACCACAAATGAAATATCAGCATTAGAAGACACAGTCACTTATTTGGAGGAAAAGTCAGAACATCAGGCTGGGCAAATACAGTATCACCTAGAAAACATCGACGACCTGTAAAACAGTGGGTGGAGGAACAATGTCAGAGTTACTGGAGTGCCAGAGGGGACTGAGGTCAGTAACATGGTTGGCATCCCTCAGATATGTCTTTTTTTTCGTTGTACAGCTTTTTACCCATTGAGCGCTCCCGATTCCATCTCCACCTCACCACAGTTGGCACACACCTCCCCCAGACCTACTTGGCGCCAGTCCCCCACAGATTGCCCCTGTGGCGGGGTTGAGGAGGGAGGGCGCCCCCCTCCCAATAGTCCAGATCCAGAGTCACTCCAGGTGTCCAGGCGGAGGTGTGCAGAATGGTGATCCACCATTGGGTCCAGTTTTCTGCTTTTCTTCCGTGTTCCCCTGCCAGGACTGCATGTCAGGACATGCGTGTGGGGGCATGCATGCTCTGTGGGATCGTGGCCCCCTCCCTTCAAGCCGCTCAGCCTGTACTGCCATCGGGCCTCTACCTGATAACAGTCAAGGGCCGAGTTGGCTGGCCACCGCTCCCCAAAAGAGGAGAGCAGTCCTTGGGATGCTCAATCCTCTCCCACCCCGCCGACCCCGGCAACCCGTGCTCATTCCTGAACACGGGTTGCCAACATGGCGGGAGGTAAGGCATTCAGTGCCTCAGCCCTCCACACCACTAGGCTGGTCTCCTTGAAATATTTCTACCTGAATTATTAGGGTACCAGTAGCAGTGGCCCCTAGAGGTCGAGCGAGCCTACCGAGCTCTCGGTCCTGACCCCTCTGGGAATAAACCCTGACCCATCGTAACAGACTTCATACAGTACTCCATCAAAGAGGAAAATTGCAGGAGACAGAAGGATTTTATCTTGGAAAGGGGAGAGAGTGTATTTGTTCCAGGATTTCTTGGGGGAAGGGATGCTAAGAGGAGGGCTTTCACTGAAGTAAAGCAACAGTTATGTAAACTATTTATAATTTATTTATTTATTGAATTTTGTTGACCAGTAGGCCCACTGAGACTAGAAGTCCCTTTTTCAGTGGCGACCGGTTGGGGGATACAGATGGTAACCAACTGAAACTGAACCAGATTAAGCTGTTGGTGGTATTTTTAGTGAATGGGGGAAATTTGGCCAGGACACTGGGGAAATTCCCCTACTCTTTTCGCGAAGTGCCATGGGATCTTTAACATCCACCTGAACTACCACCAGAACAGGCAGATGGGACCTCGGTTTAACGTCTCATCTGAAAGACGGTACCTCAGGTGTGCAGCATCCCCTTCATGCTGCACTGCAGTGTCAGTATTGGGCACCCCTTACCACTTCAGGTAGCCAGATTTGTTAGTTATACAGGAACCTGAGTGACATTTGCTTAACTTTGACAACACCGACTGCTTGGGGACTATATTAACTGGTTCCAGTAAAGAGGCTTCATTAAACCAGAAAGCTCTCTTTAAAACCATGCCCACGGTTCGAATGTGATGCGAGGCACTACAGAAGCTTGATCACAAGAGATTCCAAATACCCCTCACATTGCAGATGCAGCCTCCCCTGAGCAGCTGGCACCAGCACTAAGTCAAAGAACTAATGAGAATAAACCTAGTCCGCCCTCCCTCCCTCCTGTACGCTGCAGCTGTGACTAATGAGAATAAACCTAGTCCGCCATCCCTCCCTCTTGTATGCTGCAGCTGTAAAAACAAAAGCTTAGTACAAACCCACCTGGAATTTCTCTGTATCCAGGAACAGCAAACCACCAGTCCTGTTGCACGTTCTGCACCGACAAGCACAAAAATGATATACAATGATGTATATAAAATGGAAAAAATCTCCTGTACTTTAAAACCACAACTATCAGCATTTCAAAATATCTGGACACGATGGGTTCATTATATTTTGGGCCATTGACTTGATTTTGTCCCCTAGAGTGTTGCAAGTGTGAGGAATCCCAGGATGGAGTGGGGGAATTGGGGGGAAACTATTATTAAATGGAAGAACCCAGCCAGTGGTGTGGCTGGGACCATAGAATGGAGGGGTCGTGTCATGGGCTGCCGGGGGGGGGGGATTCTCCTCACCTTCCTTTCTTACTTTATCCTAGAAGACTGGTTTGGGCTTTATTGGCTTGTACTGGGACCACAAGGTTCCTCTACTTTGTGAATGCAATGTCGAGGCACATATTTATTAGCTTATTGTTGGATACTGCATTTGTCTCTGTGCACTGTGCTGAAACATAGAAACACAGAATTTGATGACAGATAATGACTGCTTTGCCCGCCTAGTCTGTCCAGTTTCCCTACCTACTGTAATACTGCACACTCTACGTGATCTCCAGAGTTACCCTGTCTTTCCTAACCACTAAGGTTCCCTTATGCCTATCCCATGCATTCTTGAATCCTGTTACAGGTTTTGCCCCCACAGCTTCCACTGGGAGTATGTTCCAGGCATCCACTATTCTTTCTGTGAAGAAGTACTTCCTCATATTTCCCCTGAGTCTACCCCCCTCCAGCTTCATAGAATGACCCCTTGTTCCTGATCTTCTTTTTTTTCTAAAAAATGCTTCCCTCTTGTACCCTACTTAAACCCGTGAGATATTTGAAAGTCTCTATGATATCCCCCCCTCCCTCCTTTTCGACATGGTGTACATATTGAGGTCCTATCTCTCCTCATAGGGCTTTTGGTGCAGACCCTGCACCATTTTAGTTGCCCTCCTCTGGACTGCCTCTACTCTATGTACTTCTGGAGATGTGGTCTCCAGAACTGGATACAGTACTCTAGATGAGGTTTGACCAATGATTTATATAGCGGGATCACCACCTCCCTCTTTCTGCTGGTGATGTCCCTCCTTATGCACCCTAGCATCCCACTGGCTCTCCCCACTGCCTTGTTATACTGTTTGGCCACCTTTAGGTCATCAGATATGATTACCCCCGGGTCTCTTTCCTGTTTGGTGCTCATCAGTACCGCTCCCCCCATTTTGTACTCTGCCCCTGGGTTTCTGTTCCCCAAGTGCATGATTTTCAATCAATTATTCAATCAATCAAATTTTATTTAATATAGCGCACTTTCGAATTCTCATTACGAATCAAGGCGCTTTGCAAACAAGACAGAAGCAAATTAAAACAACATATCAGCAATAAAACAAGAATAAAACATAATACAATTATCCTGGTAATACATTTAGTAGAGCTAGCTTTAATCAGGATGAAAAGCTGGCTAAATAGAAATGTTTTCAGCTCCTTCTTGAAAGCTTCTGCAATAGTCCTTGGACATGGGTAGACCAATGGACATCCTCTTTCTAGACTTCAGCAAGGCATTTGACTCTGTTCCTCATGTGGGCCTGTTGGATAAGCTGGGAGAAATGGGGGTGGGGAACCAGATGATCAGATGGATAGGCAATTGGCTCCAGGACCGGACCCAGAGGGTCGTAGTTGGCGGGATAGTTTCATCCCCAAGGAGGGTCTTAGTGGGGTCCCACAGGGATCAGTCCTTGTGCCCCTTCTGTTCAACGCCTACGTCTCTGACATAAGGACAGGAATCAGGAGTGAGATGAGTCTCTTTGCGGATGACTCGAAACTGGGGGCGGTGGTGGATGGGGAGGAGGGGAGGGTGGCCCTACAGGGGGACCTGGAGGCTCTGGAAAGATGGTCTAGAAAGTGGAAGCTGAGGTTCAATGCAGGGAAATGCAAGGTACTCCACCTGGGGGCCAGAAACCCAGGCCAAGTGTACACCCTGGGGGAATGCTACAAGTCTCGATGGCTGAGAGGGACCTGGGGGTGGTGGTGGATGTCAAGATGAACAACTCTGAGACTTGTAGGAGGGCAGCACTAAGGTCAACAGGATGCTGGGATGCATCGCTAGGGGGATCACCTCCAGAAGGAGGGAAGTGATACTCCCTCTGTGTAACTTCTTGGCGAGGCCGCACCTTGAGTACTGCGTGCAATTTTGGAGGCCACACTTAAAGAGGGACATTAACCTCCTGGAGAAGGTCCAGAGGAGGCAACCAAAATGATTTGGGGCTTGGGGACAGAACCTATGAGGAGAGGCTCGAAGAGCTAAATATGTACACATTGGAAGAGAGAAGGGATCGGGGGACATGATAGAGGTCTTCAGGTACATGAAGAGGGTAAATGGGGAGGAACAGTCAGGGTGCTTGAAGGAGGAAGGAGGAGGGCCACTAGAGGCATGGGTGGAAGCTGGAGGGAAGATTCAGGGAGAAAGGAGGAGGTGCTACTTCACTGAGAGGGTGGTGGAGCCATGGAATGTGCTGCCTAGGGGGCTGGTGGAGGCAGAGACAGTGGAGGGTTCAAGAGGGGGTTGGAGAGGTACAGGGGAAGGGTTCTGGAAGCAAAATCCAATGCAGCAAGAATATCCGGAACTGGGAAGAGAGAAGCCAGAGAAGGCGAGGGGGCAGCAAGGTCAGCACCCAGGGTGGGGGCTGACAGCCAGGCTGTTTCTGACCGTTAGGCCTATTCTGCTGGCATTTTAGTATGTTAGTCAACTCACTCGAATGAGGGAGAGAGTTCCAGAGGGTTGGTGCCATGTAAGAAAATACGCAAGCACCAGATGTTGGGAGATGAACCTCAGAACCTCTAAAAATCCCTTGTCGGCTGAGCGGAGGGGGAGAACGGGGTGGTAGGGCCAAAGGAGGTCTTGCAGGTAGCCAGGAATTTTGCACTTCTTCACATTGAAACTTAGTTGCCACACTCTTGACCACTCCTCAAGCTTACTTAGACATCTATTCATTTTTTCCACCACCCCCTGGAGTGTCTACCCTAGTGCAGATCTTTGTGTCATCTGCAAAAAGGCATAGCTTCCCTTCTAGCCCCTCTGCAATGTCACTAATAAAGACATTAAAGAGGACCGGTCCTGGTATTGATCCTCATGGCACCCCACTGGTCACCCTTCCTTCATCGGAGTGAACTCCAGTTACCACTACCGTCTGTCGCCTATCCCTCAACCAATTCCTTATCCAGTTTACCACCTTTGGACCTACTCCCTGGCTGTCCAGCTTGTTTACGAGTCTCCTATGTGGAATGATGTTGAAGGCTTTACTGAAATCTAGGTAGGCCACATCCACCGCTCCACCCTGATGTAATTATCTGGTCACCCAGTCAAAGAAATCTATCAGATTTAATTGACATAACCTCCCCCCAGTGAATCCATGCTACCTCAGATCCTGAAGCCACTGGGTTCAAGATATTCCACAATCCTTTCCTTCAGTAGTGATTGCATTAGTTTCACCACGCCAAAGTCAGGCTGACTGGCCTGTAATTGCCAACCTCCTCCCTGCTACCAGTTTTGTGAAGTGGGACTACATCTGCCCTCTTCCAGTCCTCTGAAACCATTCCCATCTCCAGTGAGTGGTTGAACAGGACTGTCTGAGGTGCAGCCAGCACCTTTCTGAGCTCTTTCAATATCCTTGGATGAACCCCATCTGGTCCCATTGCCTTGTCCATGTTCAGATTTGTGAGTTCCTTCAGGACTCTCCTCTGTAAATGGACTAGTGTTGCCCTCCCTCCTTCGATGCTTCTGTCAGTTATCTGTGGTCCCTCTCCTTCCACTTCTGTGAAAACTGAACAAAAATATTTATTCAGGATGTCTGATTCTTCCTGGTCCCCCTCCACCCCACTCCCTCCTTAGCTTTACAATCCCTGCCTTGGTCTTTCTCCTTTTGTTTGCGCGCCCAAAAGACAAGACCAAGAAACTTTACTGAATGTTTTTAAATGCAGGGGGTCTTAGTTTGGTTTAGACCAGGGGTTCTCAAATGGTGAGGCCAGCCTCCCTTGGGAGGCCCCAACCTGTTCCAGGAGAGGCTCAAGCAAGTCTGAAAAAGTACTGTATTTAAATTTTGAATTATGTATTTTGTGTGAAGAGATGAAGCAAACTGAAAGAGGATACTAGTAGGTGAATTTTATGTATTTATTTACTAATAGGTGACAAGGGAAGGTGAATGAGCCAAGGTGCATTCCAGGTGTACCCAGGGAAGGGTAGGGAGTGAATACATTTCAAAAGGTAACTGCAAAACAATCAAGAAATACACAATGAACAACAGAGCAAACAAATATGAACAATAAACTAATAATGAGTGGTGATAATTGATCAGTTTGTAGACTGATGGCAGAACATCCCAGATACAAAAGTTAAGCATAGAAGAGCTAAGAGCAATAGCACGAAGGAGCAAAGTAATCCCAGAGAAGTTGCTTTGGAGCAGGGAAGGAGAAGGACAGGCAAAGTATGTAGGAAGGTTATTTCATATAGAGAAGAAACAGAGAAAGTAGTCTGACCCATGAAGGTACTGCAACAAGGGGTAACAATAATTCAAGAATGAAAATATCAGAGCAAGTAGGCTGGCCTGAGAGAGTGTGTGTGTGTGTGTGTGTGTGTGTGTGTGTGTGTGTGTGTGTGTTTACAATAAGCTGAATAATATTTGTTTATTTTATTTATTTTTTATTCAGATAGAACCTTTCAGCACAGGAGCTCTTTTTCCAAGGTACCACATCAGGATAAGACAAAGAACTGAATGTAAGAGCTGAATGTGAGCCAACTACTCAGAGGGGTTTCAATTTATTCATGGTGTACTGCGCAAAGTAAGGGCCATCCCAGCAGATTGAGATCAGAAGGAGGGTGGGTGGAAGAGGCGAGGGACCAGGCAGAGGTATTTAACGAATACTTTGCCTCTGTGTTCACTAGGGAAGGGGATGGGATATCTACAAAGCAAGGCACGAAGGGGATAGAAACATCAGTAAGTGGGATCAGGGGAGCAACAGAAATGGAGCAAGAGGGAGGGAGAGGTACCCCAGGGTGTCACATCTGGGTAAGAATAAAAAGGCCAGTAAGGTGGAGGGGACGGATGATGCTATCTCCGCCAAAAGGGTGTGGTTAGCCCTCAAGGCCCTAAAGAAAGACAAATCTCCTGGGCCGGATGGCATTCATCCGAGAGTACTATGGGAATTGGCGGACATACTGGCTGCACCCCTGGCGGAGCTTTTCAGCAGGTCACTTGAGACAGGGAGGGTACCTAGGGATTGGCGAGAGGCACATGTGGTACCAATCCATAAAGGGGGGTCGAGGGAAGTACCAGGTAACTATAGACCCATCAGTTTGACCTCGGTGGTGGGAAAATTAATGGAGAGTATACTAAAGGAACGATTGGGGGTGTACTTGGAGGAGGTGAGAGGTCTGGATAGTCGGCAACATGGGTTTGTGCCAGGTAGATCATGTCAAACCAACCTTGTGGAGTTCTATGAATGGGTAACATCAGAACTGGACAGGGTAAGCCTGTGGATGTATTATTCTTGGACTTCAGCAAGGCGTTTGACTCTGTCCCCCACAATGGGCTGGTGGAGAAACTGATGGGGTTAGGAGTAGGCCCATTGATGGTCAGATGGATTGAAAACTGGCTAGCTGCACGCACTCAGAGAGTAGTGGTCTGTGGGGAGCTCTCGAACCCTAGAGAGGTTGGTAGTGGGGTACCGCAGGGCTCGGTCCTGGGTCCGATGACAAGCCAGCAAGCGGAGGGAAGTTAAAGCTCCTCAGTCGTTTTTGAATTTCCCGCGCACCCGCCCTGTGGCAGTGGCGACCTAAATAGGCTGAAGTCGGATGAAGCCCTGCCCAGGCATTGACTCTCCCCAATCATATCCCGTATTCACTTCACAAGGAGGAGTTCCCTTCCATGTCATCAGCCCACTACTCCCCAAGCTGCGATCTTCTGTTACGACAAACTGCTGAGGAACTCCCTGTCTCTCTCTCTCCCCTCCTGCTGCTGCCAGGCACATCGCGGGGCGTCCCGTTTCCCCCTGGGACTGAACCTCTCTAACTAGTGCAAAGACTAGCCTCGAAGTAGCATTCTCCTGCTGGACAATATTGCCTGACTTTGTGCTCTAAAATTCCTACGGCATCATAAATAATTTGAATCTCTCTGTCTCCTACTGACACTGTGCCAAAGGTCTTTATTTATTGTTAGCCTTTGTTCGTTTTTATTCCAGCTGCATCATAAATAATCTTGTGCCTTCTGTCTTTTACCTACACACAGCCATAGGACTTTAATAACGTTAGCCTTAGGAAACTAATGCATAAAACACAAGGTTCTGTAATTGTGTAGCTTAACAGTTAGCCAATGTTATTGCAGTTTACATAAAAAACCGGTGGAATTGTGTTGAAAGCTCTAATCCTTCATTCTTCTGCTGCAAGCTAAGCCTTGGCCTTAGGATCTCCTGCATCCTAGCTGTTAACTAGACTCCTTGCCAGTGACAGACAGGGAATTTGCTACTTCTCTTTGTTTCTAAGGTACTCTTTATTCAGAGTAAGTCAGGGCTACTTGTTCATTTTTCTGCGGTGGGAATTGCATACTGTACCCCTGCCGGCTAGACTGTGCCTGAGGTTTCTCCACCAAAGAAACTGTGCCATTTACTGTAGCACAGTCTGGGAACCTGTTCCTAAGGGCAGTGAACTGCTCTCGTCTAATGCACCAGGCCGGGACCCGAACTTGTTTCTGGAACTAGCTGTTGAAGTGCTGAATATGAGAACAGACATAAGGTTCTACTGCCTGTAATGGATCCTGGCCTTTAGGCCTGGCACTTGCTATCAAGGCGAGAAGCACAGAAAAGTCCCATCATGTACCCTGGCAACTGGAACAAGGGTATTATCCTGGCAACAATTTACATTCTGGCTCAACTAGGGACTGACACCCTCGCCAGTAATGCCTACTGCCCCCACGATACCTGTGGGGGGTCAGGAGAGGATATGGCCAGGCATTTTTTATGTCCTTCTCCAAGGTGTAACATCCTTCTCCTAGCGGCTCATGAATTCTCTAGGAAAGGAGTCCTCTACAGAGTCCTTCTCTTCACTAGGAGCCCAACCCCATGTCAGGTTATACTGGCTCTACCACCTCAAACCCTCACTCTCCTGAGCTTACTAGCTGTCCTACTACTACTGGTGGGGGACATCCAACCTAACCCAGGCCCAGGGACGACTAATGTCTCTATCTCCCCCCCCCTTGATAAGGCATGGGATGGAGCTAAGGGTCTGAGGCTGGTGCACATGAACATTTGCAGCCTGAGACCGAAGATCCCTGAGATACAAGCATGGCTGGCAGTATACAAACCAAATATACTAGCGGTCTCTGAGACTTGGCTAAAACCCCACATTCTGGATCATGAGGTAGCAATCTCCGGTTACGTCTTTTTCAGAAAGGACAGACCCTTGAAAAGAGGGGGTGGAGTGCTTATATATGTTAAGGACACTATTACTTCCTCCCTCGTCAGGCTGCCCCTGGACATGACCCAGGACTCTGAAGCAATCTTCATACGGCTCACAATAGAGGCTAAACACCCCACAATTGGCTGCGATACAGCCCCCAACCAACACCTCGCCTCTGGACACACTCCTGAGAGCCCTGTGGTTGACACTGCATCTGAGATTATCCTATTGGGTGACTTCAATTTAAACTGGGCACTAGAGGCGAAGTCTGCCATTAACGGAGTTTTACACGACTCCCCCCTCGCTCAAATTATCTCCCTACCGACCAGAATGAACCACAAATCAGGTAGGCACTCTATAATAGACTGTGTCCTGACCTCATCCCCAAGTAATGTAAAGTTGGCTGGGATCCTGGCCGATGCCTTGAGTGACCACTCACCGATATTTGCCATATGGAAGAATAATGCGATCAAAGTCCCGCCTAGAACGATCACTACTAGGGACTACTCCAACTTCCACCCTGACCAGTTCATAGGCTACCTAAATGGTATTGATTGGAACCCCATAAGACACCTACCTAACCTGGAGGAAGCTGTAAAATTTTTCCAAACTACCTTCACTAGAATCACTGACCTCGTAGCCCCTATGAAAACCCATAGGGTAAAGGGTAGCTGCTATAAGTGGATCTCGCCCCGGGACAAAGCCTGGAAAAAGTTCAGGAAAACAAAGCTTCCTGTGGACTTTGCCAGCTACAGGGCCCTCAGAAACCAATGCAAACAGGCCATAAAGAAAGCTAAGAAAGAATATATCACCAATCTTCAAAAAACTAACCTGGGAAACCCCAGGTCCTTCTGGTCACACATTAACGAACTCCTCAAAGGACATAATAAATCAACAACTGCCATATCCTGGTGGACGGGCAAGTACTTGATGAGGGGGCCACTCATTGCAGAGGCCCTAAACGGTTACTTCACGAACCTGGATGAATACAAGGCAGGACCCATTGATAACAGGAATGAGACTAACGCGCACCTGCCCCGAGAACTAGACCGCCCATTGTTTCATCTGCGGCTGGTTAGGGTAAAGGAGGTTCTGCTCATCCTTAAATCCCTGCAGTCGAGAGGGACTGGGGGCCCCAACGGGATCCAGACAAGAATCCTTAAGGAGGGTGCCCCAGCACTAGCGAAGCCACTAGCTTGGCTGATAAACAGGTCCATTATGGAGGGGGTCGGTTCCTGAGCCTTGGAAGCAGGCCCTAGTGATTCCCATTCACAAGGGAGGGTTTACCGAGCCTATAGGGAACTACAGGCCTATCTCCTTGTTGTGCGCTATAGCGAAAATACAAGAGAAGCTAGTCTACTCCCAACTACGAGAATACCTGGAAACTCACCAGGTAATCTCTTCATCTCAGCACGGCTTCAGAGCTAAGCATGGGACAGATACTGCACTAACCAAATTCTCGGCAGAAATCCTGTGTAATAATGACTCAGGGGTCAGCACAGGCGCGGTCTTCATTGACCTCTCTAAAGCGTTCAACTTGGTAAACCACAACCTCCTTTTACAAAAAATGTGCTCTCTTGGCCTGGACACCCATGCACTAGGATGGTTTGAGAGTTACCTCACTGACCGTACCCAGAGGGTCAAGTGGAAGGACAATGTCTCCCAGATTGCACCGCTCAAAGAAGGGGTACCACAAGGGTCTATACTTGGCTCCCTTCTCTTCACACTGTTCATAAACGATCTGCACTTACACTGTGGGAGTAGCAGCGTCATCCAATACGCGGACGATGCTGTCATTTACCGAGCCTCCCCCAACTTAAAAGAACTGGAGAATTCCCTTCAAGAGGACATCCTTCAGATGGAGGACTGGCTCACTCTGAACAAAATGGTATTAAACACCAGCAAAACTAAGGTGATGCTGTTTGGGCCCAGATCCCTGGGAACTGAGTGGTCGCTGCTCCTTCAACTGCAGTCCAGAGGGGGAGATAAACTTGAGGTGGTTACCTCCACTAAATACCTTGGTCTAACCCTGGACCAAGGCTTCACTCTAAAAAATCATGTTGACCAACTCACCAAAGCCATCCATGGTTAACTCGGTATCCTCTACAGAATAAAGGACCAGATTATCCCTGAAGCCAGGGTAGCCATCGCAACTAGCGTCCTCCCTAAGCTCACCTACGCGGCCCCTGTTCTCCAAGGCATGGCCTCTATGGAACTAGGTAGGCTGCAGACCTTATACAACAAGATTGTCTGATTTGCCACTTTATCACACCCCAGGACCCACCACTGCGAGGCCCAATCCAGGCTCAGGTGGCCGTCATTGGAAGCCGCCTCATCTACCCAGCTCTCTGCCTTACATTTAAGCTACTGGGTCCCTCACCTCCCCCTAGTCTCAAAGGGCTAGTCAGGGTTAAAACCAATCAGCGGAGTCTCCGTACCTCAGGCCAAACTCTCCTCATGGTCCCCAAAATGAGGACTAAAGCTGGGTCCAGGTCCTTTACGTTCACAGCCCCTTGTAACTGGAACAACCTCCCACTGGAGGTACGGGAGGCAGAGTCTGGCCCCTGCTTCCGGTCTAAGCTCAAAGCACACCATCTTGACAGGAGCATATGCCAATGCCACAGGACCTGACCCTACGTCACTGCCCCTCCCTCATAGGAAGGTGAGCATTATTGTAACAACATACCCCCCCTTCCACTAAGCCCTAAGGAAGGTATCTTGATTCTTTGGCAACTACTAGCCTATATCTCGAGCACTCCCTAGTTCTACATGATATGTGTATGAAAAATGTTTTCTATATGTCTAACTATTTATGTCCCACTGCCTGTATGTTCACCACCACCTATCTACTTGTAACCCTATGAAGTCTTTCACTGTCAAACAATATGGAATTTACCCGTTTTGTACTGTTCTGCTTACCGGTATGTTATTTTTACCCCTGGGTCGCCCCTGAAAAAGGGACCTCCGGTGCCCAGTGGGCCTACCCGGTCAACAAAATCCAATAAATAAATAAAATCTTGGTCCAGAGCATCAAATCTTGTGTTAAGTCTGTGGGTTTTATCTTCAGTGTTCTCTACAGTTGTGAGGATTCTTTGGATAGTGCACTGACCCCGGCTGATGGACCTGCCATAGTTTCTGCAGGCTTCAACAGAAACTTGTCTAAAGCTTTCATGGGGTTCTTTTCTGGGGTCATCCATTTCCACCTGCAACCCCAAGTGTCAGCAGGAACAAAGACCAAGAAAACCATCAGGAATACCTATAATTTAAACCTAAAGGGCCTCAATTTAATGGACCTGCACTAAAACACATCCACGGTGGGGATGGGATGTAAGCGCCCAATCGAGAAGGGAGTGGTTACCGGACTTATGGTTTGACTGGGTGGGTTCCAGAATGGTTTGGGTAAGGGGTAATAAATAAATAAAAATAAATAAAAAAATCAGCTCTCTGCTGGCTCCTTCCCCCAAGTGTGTGCATTGCTGACATATGAGACCCATGGCATGCTGGAAGCCAAGACATTGATTTGCCAGTCACTCCGTGTGGCAGGTCCTGAGATTACAGAAAGATCTTTTCTGCTCCCTTATTAGTGGAGTTTATGGGCAAACCATGCAACATTCCATTTCCTGGGTTACAGTCAAGCAGTGTGCAGACCCAAGTACCTTATTGGCTACAGTTCACAGGCGACAATTCAATGCATTTGACCCTGTGACAGAGCAGAAAGTTTGGGTCAAAGAGCATTCTCGGGTATAGAGATTGCAATATTTGTTTACATCTTAAGATCCTACCCCAGCAGTAACCTGGTGCTCTGATAATGCAAGTAGGTAGCCCAAAATTCAGTTTCATTATTACCAATGAAATCCCAAAGTTCTGAGGGTAGAACCCACTAGGGGGCTACAAAAACATGTTTGGGTAGCAATTGCTGTGATGCAAAATGTAATTTGAACAGCAGTAGGAAAGATATATGAACACTTTGCAGTAATTTAGAGAGTTCACAAGCACAATAAAACTACTAAAAAAGAGCTGTTTGAGCGGATGCCAGCAACAGGGGTCAGAGGGCTGCAAGTGATTGCCCCCCCCCCACTGAGGTTCATGGGACATGGCCAGTTGGAACTGCTGAGCTTGTTCTTAGGCTGGTAGGAGACCCACTCCTGGGCCTTCCACAAAGCAGCACGCCACAGCTGGAGAAGCCACAAAGCAGCACACAGTAGTCAGAGATGCCAGGTGTTTGGCTCTCCCTCCTAACCACCCACCCACCCAGTTACTGAATAGCCCCAGAACCTGATTGTCACCTGCTCTGGCAAATAGGAGTGTCCAGAATGGCGTATGCGAGAGAGAGGAGTGTCCAGAGTGGCGTGTGCAAGAAGGTGGGCTGCGTGTTTCTGGGAGACTAGGTTTCCACGGTGAAAGAACACAAAACATGAACAAAGCTTTGTTATTTCAGACTACGTTTAATGTGCATCGGTTATCTCTTACAGTTTAAGGAGCATCTGTTGTCTCTGCTATAAGACAGCTGTAAATGTGAACAGTTTAAAGCAAGGCATAATAATGTAAGGCTAGAGAAAAAAGTACATCAGTTATCCCTTACAGTTAAATAAGTTAGCCATAATCATGTTGCAGTTTAAATTTTTACAGTTCAGTTTAAAGTGCATCTGCTATCTCTACTGTTTATCCTAAATTAATCTGGGGAGGGCTTCATTTGTTATCTCTTACAGTTTAATAAGATAGCCGTAAGTGTGTTAGTTAAATTTTAACAGTTTAAAGTGCATCTGTTATTTCTACTGTTTATCCTAAAATCATTTAGGTAGGGCATCACCTTGTAGCTCAACATACCTTTTTATTTTAGTCTTTGGTAACCGGGTAAGGCCCACTAGGCACAAGTGCCTGTTTTCTGGGGCGACCTGGGAGCACTCGGCGGTTAAGTGACTTGCTCAGAGTCACACAGTATGCAAGTGGAGGTTGTGAGAATCAAACTCAGGTCGGGTCTGCTGGATGTATCAAGCTCATTCACACCTCGTTCCTCTAACCTCTAGGCTATATTGCCAGCCCTTATTACTACCTCTTAGATATTAAGACTACATATTTTATTACTGGCTAGGCAATATTATATGTGGGCATATCTACCTACCTTAAGCTAATCTTACAAAGCTAATTACAGTTTACATTAGAATCTATTAGAATTAATAGATTAGTAGAAAAGTGATATGGAACCCTGGCCGATACACTCAGTAGAGGAGCAGGGAGGGGTGAGAGGGGAGACGTGGGAGGTTCTGAGGGGCAGAGATAAATTGAGAGAATAATCAATTGCAACGGATGTGGGGTGGCAGTCTTCATGGACGCAATGTGGAGAACGGGGGCTGCCTGGTGCACAGGTACTTGCAACAGCTGGGGGCAGAATTGAGCTGGCTATGGTGGAAATTAGAAGGAGAGGAGGGCGGTTGGGGGAATGTGCATGGAATAAGGGGCAATATGTGGCTGCTACAAGTCAAGGGATGGTGCATCTAGGAGGGAGGCGGGGGCTTGCAAACATAGAAACATAGACTTTGACAGTAGATAAGGACCACTTGGCCCACCTAGTCTTTTCATTTTCTGCACCTGTTTCATATACTGCAGATCCTAAATGATCTGTGGCTCACCCTCTCTTTCCTATCCTTAGAGTTCCAGCTGCTCAGGGGAGGCTGTATCTGCAATGCGAGGGGTATTTGGAATCTCTTAGAGTTCCTTCATGTCAATCAGAGGCAGCAGATTCACACAGGCTAAATGGTGCTGGAAATGGCGAGTTGCAGGAGGTAAGAAGAAAAGGGAGGGAATGGGGGACACCTGTACATAGAAGCTATGGGGAGAGGGGACAAGGGAAAGGGATAGGGGACATTACACAAGAGTTAAGGGTGCTACAGCAAAGAGATCTGAGGCGCTGGCAAGTCTAGAGGACCAGAACGAAAATGAGGAGTTGGGCATCAGAACAAAACTTGTAAAAAACAAATTATAATGAGACAGAAGAGATTAGTAGAGTGGGGGAATAAAAGACAGATAGAGGCCAAAGATGAAGGGACAAGTGGGAGAAAATGGGGAGGGGCATGCAACAGGGACTAGAAGTGGACAACAGAAGGAACACGAGTACCAGAGACAGTAGGGGAAGTAGAGCAAAGAGAGGTTTGCACAAATGGGAGAACAGGAAGGATAAAGGTAACTGGAGGAGGGGAGGTAACTTGACAGGAGCAGATGGGGTGAAAAACAAGGCAGTGAGGGAGGAAAGGGGATGATCATTGGAGATTCAATCATAAGGGTGTACACTGAGTAAGAAAAGGACCTAGACAAAAGGCAGGTGGTCATCTGTGTACCTGGGATGGAACCAGGGAAGGAGGGGTCTGGGATTTTGCAAGCGGTAAAGGAGGTGGCAGGTAAACCACACTTGATTATACACCTGGGAAAAAATGATTTGGCAGGGAATCTGCGGGTGGCGCTTCCATCACGGTGGCAGTAGCTGACCTAGCTGCTGGCTGTGCACAGTTCTCTGCCCACTCTCAGAGCACCAGAACCTGGGTGCCTTTGACCAGGTGGCCACTCACTTCCCAGCAGCAGCAGCAGCTGACCTAGCTGCTGGCCATGCACCGCTCTGCCTGCTCTCTGAGCACCAGAACCTGGGTGCCTTTGATCAGGTGGGCGCTCACTTCCCAGGCAGCAGCAGCTGACCTAGCTGCTGGCCATGCACTGCTCTCTGTCCGCTCTCTGAGCACCAGAACCTGGGTGCCTTTGACCCGGGTGGTCGCTTGCTTCCCATGGCGGCAGCAGCTGACCTACCTACTGGCCGTTCACCACTCTCTGCCCGCTCTCTGAGCACCAGAACCTGGGTAAGCCTGCCTTCATGACCCGGAAACCTCACTGGATGCTGATTGGCTACTCTGCTGCCTAGTCTGTGCCTGATTGGCTGCCACCTTACGGCTTCATCAGCGATTGGACCACTCCTGTTATTTCTCTCTCTCTGTACACTTTCTTGCCGGCTTTTACAGCTTTCACAACTTGTTTTAAACTTGTATTTTAAACTGACAATCTTGTGTTTTTAATAAGAAATGTTATAGCCTAGCCTGTTAAACTGCATTGCTAGCTAGAGTACCCAGTGCTTGTGTAACCAGTCCTTATCATTTTTTGTTTCCACCCTTCTGCATATGTCTCCTTTCTCTCCCTCCCCAGACCCTGTAATTGCTCTAAATCTGCCTCTGTAACTACTCTTGCACTCTGCATATTAAAGCGCCTTCCTGTGGCTCCTGCTTGCAATCTTTGCTGTCAGCTAATTTCCTACCCATGTCACCTAGCTCTTTGTTCCCTGCACTGCCCTTCTCTAAACCCCCACCCACCAATTTAGCTCCTCGGCGGTTTCTTTTGTTTTCAGTAGCCTTATCTTTGTTAACTCTGACCTTCCCTCTCTGTTTCCAGGTGCTTTTGAGCAGGTGACCACTCACTTCAGCCCGGTGGCAGCAGCCAGCCTAGCTGCCGGCTGTGCACCGCTGTCTGCCCGCTCTCTGAGCACCAGAACCTGGGTAAGCCTACCTTTCTGACTGGGGAACCTTTCTGGACGCCGATTGGCTACCCTGCTGCCTAGTCTGTGCCTGACTGGCTGTCGCCTTACGGCTTCATCAGCGATTGGTCCACTCCTGCTATCTCTCTTTCTGTACACTTTCTTGCTGGCTTCTACGGCTTTCACAACTTGTTTTAAACCTGTATTTTCTTCCTGCCCGCCCCGGCCCCAGCCTCTATTAAATACACTTTTAGCCCCACCTCTCCTGCTTATTGGTTGATGCCAAGTTTCCATCACCACATATTCTCTTTTCTCCCTTTCTCTTACAGGTTATTCATTTCAAATTACTCCATATAATTGCTTGGTGTCTTTAAAGGTAATCCTTCATGAACCCCAAGCTATACCTCTTCTCACCAAACATTTTGAGAGTTTATTCTTGGATACCCACATTATTTCATACCCCTCTAGAGACCTGAACCTTTTATCTTTCTCCAGGTACTAGAGCTACAGACCCTCAGCTATCATCTAGTATTGGGCACTGGTATAAGATGGGCATAGGTACAGCACAGTGGATGTTGTATCTGCTGTTGTGCCTGTCTCTGCTTACATTATGCTCTCTCTATTCAAATTTGTCCTTGAAGAAAATACCTAGGGAACTGCATTGTATGAACATTCTGTGCCCTATTGAATACCTCAGATGTGCCTCTATTCCTCCTTTCTGATCTTGGACTCATGTCTGACTTGGCACATTGGTAACCTACCAGACTACACCCCAGCGGATATACATCTGTCCCTTTACTCCGCACACTCCCTCTTGCCTGTCTCTGGTAAGGTTTTACTAATTATAGCTCTAAACCTACTAGGCATTAGTTTTAGGGTTCCCCCATGTCAGTATCATGTTCTTCGCAAACGTGTACGAATCAAAATTTTGAGGCTCCTCATAGAATTAACCAGGAAGCTTCTGCTTCTTCTGTTGTTGTGCTCAGGGAATGCTGAACTCAACCCTGGCCCCCCAGCTGCTATAGGTACACCCGCTGACTTACCAAGCCTTAAAGGTCTAAGCTTTATGCACATTAATGCATGCAGCCTGCTAAAAAAAATCAGCTCCATTCAGGCCTGGATTTGCCACACTAATCCTGATATTTTGGTTGTCACAGAAACGTGGCTGCGCCCGACAACTAACTTTGAAGTAAACCTTCCTGCCTACTCCCTGTTCCGAGCCGATAGACAATCCAGAGGTGGTGGGGTGGCTATCTATATTAAGGAAAAATTCTCTGTCTCTGTTATTGACTTGACATCCATCCAAAATTAGTTTGAAAGCCTTACCCTTCAGGTTGGAATCTCAACTGGCATCTTTTTTTGTGTGTCAGGATGTTATAGACCCCCTTCTGCGGGGCTACAGCTTCTGGATCATTTAAGTATGGTCTTGGGTCACAGGTCCTCAGAGTCAATTCTGCTAGGTGACCTTAATTTAGACTGGTTTTCCATTGCCTCCACTCCTCTAAAAACGCTCTGCAATTTGCTTGGTTGGACCCAACTTATCTATGAATCTACTTGTCCTAACAAGAAAAACCCTACCAACAGCACTCTGCTGGACATTATCCTAGTAAACAAACCTTATTTCTTTACCCATGATGGTGTCTTTTTCTCAGATATCAGTGATCACTGTTTAATTGCTTGTGTAAGGTCAAATCATACACCACCGCCTGCTTCTAAATTTTCTACTAAAAGATGTCGATGCAATTTTGATCCCTGTGCTTCCATCTTTGAGTTGAGCCATTTCTTGCATTGACAGGACATTTATCTAGCTAAATCAGTGGACTCTCCATATGATATTTTCCAAGAAATCATGTTAGGAGCTCTTAATAGGCATGCAGCTCTAGTGAAAGTCCGAGTCAGAAACAGATCTTGCCAGTGGTTTACAGAGGAGCTGAAGGACAACCTGTGGAATAGGGACATGCTTTGGAAAATTGCCCATAAAACTAAACTTACAAATGATCGGATTTCTTTCAGAAGGGTGAGAAACCTTTGTACTAAGAAGGTCAGAGAAGCAAAGGCTAACTTATATCACTTACAACTTGATCGTTCTGCTAATTGCCCTTCCAAACTCTGGAAAGTAATTAAGGATATAGAAGGTCACTCTACCAGAAATTCCTTGCATACCAGAATTTTGATGGGTACTACCACACTCACTGATAAACTGTCAATACTTGATGCTTTTAATAATCACTTTGATACTGCAGGACTTGCCTTGATACTTCCCATTCAGTAACCTTTGTGCATGAAGTTAGGTTGGATAATCAATGCCCCTCCTTCTCCAGCTCGACTTTCTTATTCCAACCTACATCCCTGAAAAGTTGAAGACCTTTTGCTAAAATTGGACATCAGAAAAGTGCAGGTGCTGACCTCATCGACCCATATTTCCTAAAGATGGGCTACTGGAGTCTTAGCTGCGCCTATCATACACCTGTTCAACTTACCCCTTTCTAAGGTGACCTTCCTCCTATCTGGAAAATGGCACACATCATCCCTTTGTTTAAGTTGGGAGACCCTGTGACCTCAACAGCTACAGGCTGATTTCTCTTCTCCCTATCCTGTCTAACTTGTTGGAAAAATTGTGAACACCCAGCTTAGGAACCATCTGGAATCATCAAAGCTTCTCAATCCACTACAATCAGGGTTCAGAGCACAACACAGCACAATTTCTGCACTGGCCAAGGTAACTAACGACTGGCAGTGTGAACTGGACAATAAGAACTTTGCTTACTTGTGTTCCTGGACTTAAGTAAGGCCTTGATACCGTCGATCATAGTCTGCTCCTCTCGTCCCTCCAAACTGTCAGTCTGGATGCTCCTTCTCTTAGATAGTTCGGTAACTATCTATCAGACCGTTCACAGCAAGTTAAAGCAGATGACAAAGTTTCACCGCTGAAACGCCTTCAGAGGGGCGTACCACAAAGCTCATCCTGAGTCCCCTGCTTTTTGCAATCTATATCAATAGAATCAATGCCACCATCAAAAAGGCCCAAATACGCCTATTTGCGGACGATACAGTGCTTTACGCTAACGGATCTTCCCCTGCGTTGGTATGCTCAGATCTCCAGAATGATTTCAGCTTGCTGCAGATCCAGCTCCTAAACCAGAAGTTGCCCCTAAATGCCAAGAAAACAAAAGCTATGTTCTTGTCACCCTTTCCCAACTCAGCAAATCTGGCCATGGCTGGGTTACTACCCTCTATCACCACTATTCTGGGTGAACAGCTAGAGTTTGTTTCAAAATTTAAATATTTGGTGGTTTTATTGGATATTAGACTCTCCTTCCTTGGTCATATAGAAGAGCTGATTAAGAAACTTAGAATGAGACTTGGACTCTTCTTCAGGATAAAAAATCTCCTCCCCAGGGATACAAAATTGAGGCTAGTCCAAGCCACATTTCTCTCCTTATTGGACTATGCCAACTTTCTCTACAGCCAGGGTCCTGCAGGTGCTCTCTCCAAACTTGGCACACTCTGCCACAGAGCTCTAAGGTTTATAATGGGCCTTCCCTATTCCACCCATCATTGCTCCTTGTATACGGCGGTAGGTTGGTCATCCCTTAGCTTTAGACGCCAGAGAAACATTGCTATCTGGACCTACAAAGTTATCTTAAACAATCTGCCTGATTATATCTCTGACTGTTTACCATTATGCCCAGTAAGTAAGTATGCCTTGAAAAGTGCCTCTAACATTTCGTTGCAGGTTTCCAAGGCCAAATCTCACTTTGGCGGGGCTTCTATTAGCCACGTATTGCCCCTTTTGTGGAATAAGATACAAAAAACTAAAAATGAATCATCCCATTAATCTAGCAGCCTTCGAATCTTTATATTCACTCCATATTAAAGAATCTTGTGTTTGCTCCCCCAGACTCTAGGGACACCTATCCCTTACAGAGTTCCCTGCATAGATCTCTGACTCTGTCTCTGCCTCCTCATGAGCTTAGGTCACTCTCTGGTCTTAGTCTCCATTATTGCCATCCCCATGCCTACTATTGCCTCCCCTGCCCTCATCGTATCGATCCCCTTAATAGTTTATATCCCATATCCTCTTACCTATGACTTCTCAACCTCTTTTTTTTTTGTCTTTTTTCTGTCCTCTCTCCTCCCCCCCCACCACTTTGAACTTATCTCACTACTACGTTCCTCAGGGTGAGCCAAACTGATTATCCATACTTGCGCCTGCTCTGTAACTACTGTCTGCCTGTATGTATCCGCAATTCTGTCTGCTGTACGCACAGCTTGTTTCTAAATTAATGTTGTATATTAATCTGCACTTTTTAATTGTATTTTTATTGCCAATTGTCCAACTGCTGTATACAAAACCTGCACTTGTACTGTTGTTCTCTACCAAAATTGTATCCTCCTATTAGTATGTCCCAGGTTCACCTTGAAAATGAGCTTGCTCAATGGTTCTGCCTGGTTAAATAAAGATTTTGATTAATTGATTGATTAGAATGAGGTGGGTGTGGTTCAACAAAGGTTCAGGGAGTAGGGAGTTGTAGGATAGTAGCGAGTTTCTTAACCTTCTCTGAGGTTATTCTGGTACCCAGTGCCAACACATGGAGGAAGGGGAGGACTGAGGAGTTTGATGGATAGCTAGGAGACTGGGCGGGAGGAGGGGTTTGTTTGTCTTGGAGGTGCGGAATCAGGTGGGTGGATGAGGGGCTTTATGCAAAGGATAGGCTACACCTAAATGAGGCAGGGTCGAAGTCCTCAGGGAGAAGCTGAAAGGATACATTGCCGAGATCCTAAGGTTAAACTGTTAAAGGGGAGTATGAGGCCAGGGAAGATGGTGGGTCAGTAAAGGAGGAAACCTAGCTGGCACTCCCCACAGGTGGGAAGAGGACTAAAACAGGAGGCAGCACAAGGGAGGGATTAACATATGGAAAACCATGTGTGCAAAAGTAGCTAGGAAACAAAATAGCGGACTTAGGGCCTGCCATAGTTGGTGGGGGCACTGGTTTAGTGGCAATAACAGAAACCTGTGCAAGCAGCACCAGGACTGGGGCCTGTCATTCCAGGGTTTACTCTGCTTAGAAGGGATAGGTAGGCAAAATGGGAGGGTGGCACTTTGACGAGGGACTGCATAAAGGCTATGGAACTACAAGAGGGTGGGGGTGGAGCTACTGTGAGTCGCTTTGGAGAAGAAGAAAAAAGGGTCAGTGTTACGCCTGGGGGTGGTCTACAGACCTCCAATGCAGTGGGAAGATATGGACAAGGATCTGATGCAAGCAATACAAAAGATGGCTAGCAAGGGAGAGTTGTTGCTGGTGTGGGACTTCAACCTTCCAGATGTGGATTTGAGTCTCCTAGCTGCAGAAACCTGAAAGAGCAGGGACATACTGGACTCTGTGCAGGGAGTGTACCTAAGGCAACTTGTAGAGGAACCTACTCAGGAGGGTATGGTGCTAGACCTGATACTAACAAACAGGCATTGTGTAGCTAAAGTGGAGGTGTTGGACCACTTGGGAACCATCGGATTGTGAGGTTTAGTATAAAAACTGGGCAGGACCCAAACCGCACCAAAACGAGGATCCTAGACGTCTGGAAGGCTGAGTTTGAGAAGATGAGGATATGCCTGAAGGATGTCCTAGCAGATATAGGGGATCAGAAGGGGGGTGGAGGAACAGTGGGACACAATAAAACTGGGTATAAATAGGGCTACCAGGCTAAGTGTCAGGTAGATTAGCAACAGGAGGAGGAGGAGGAGGAGGAGAGGGCCGATCTGGTCCACTAGGAGATTATGAAAAGGTAAGGGCAATGAAACTAGCCTTCACAAGACACAAGAAACTCAGGAGGAGGACAGGAATGGTACCAGGAGAGGCAGGGGAGGCAGGGAGGGCAGTTAAGAGGGCAAAGACGATAGCAGAAGAATATAGCCATAGCAATTAAGGAAGGGATAAAACATTCTAGAGGTACATTAGTGAATGGGGAAAACAAATGGGGGATAATTAGGCTGGGGGAATCACGCAGAGGATGACCACTGAAAGCAGACATACTTAATAAGAGGAGAAGGGGAAGGGCCAGGACGAAGGGCAGGGGCATAAAGGGTAGAGCAGTAGACACCAGCCCCTTAACAGATGAAAAAGTCTGAGATAAGCTAAAGAAGCCAAAAGTGGACAAAGCGATGGGTCCTGATGATGTGCACCCCAGGGTGCTAAAGGAGCTCAGGGGAGAGCTGGCTACACCAGTTGTTGAACTGTTCAACCTATCGCTGGAAACCGAGGGGGTACCAGGTGACTGGAAGAGAGTGGATGTGGTTCCACTCATCAAGAGTGGTGATAAGAAGGAGGCTGGCAATTACAGGCCAGTCAGCCTGACTTCAGTAGTGGGCAAGATAATGGAATCACTACTGAAGGAAAGGATAGTTGAATACCTTGATAGGAGTGGCCTGATAGACCCAGGGCAGCATGGATTCACCAGAGGGAGGTCCTGCCAGACAAACCTAATAGAGTTTTTCAACTGGGTGACTAGGGTGATAGAGCAGGGCGAAGCGGTGAACGTCACCTATCTGGACTTCAGAAAGGCTTTCGACACCATCTCTCACAGAAGGCTAATAAACAAACTGAGCAGCCTAGGGGTGGGTCCTAAAATAGTTAAATGGGTGGAAAACTGGCTATCTGGCAGGAGCCAAAGGGTGGTGGTAAATGGGGTACCCTCTAGTGAGGGAATGGTGATGAGCGGGGTACCACAAGGGTTGGTGTTGGGACCAGTCCTCTTAAATGGCTTTTTAGAAAATGGGCTTTTTATTCCCTGATCTGTGATTGGCTGATACCTGTCAGAGGGGTACATTAACTTTCCATACACCACCAATAAATAAAAAGTGCCACCCTATAGTGCCCATTAACTAAGTGCAATATCCGAGTGCCCAACTTGCCTGCTAATTGGTTAAAAGACATCATTTAATTTCAAAGTCACTGCCATTTTTCATCCTCACTTAGCGATCCCCCCCCACACACACACACTCAGTCCTCAGCCCAGACACTGTACAATTAATGTTTTAAGTAATCTCAGAAGCATAAAGAATAAAAGAAACTCAATTTTTTGTCTTACAAAGTTGCACTCACTGACGGAGTGCTAGATGGAGTGAGCGTGACAGTTCTCTACTACAGCCCCCCCATTTAGTGAGTGATCCCAACACCAAAACCAGTTACTAGGAGCTGCAGTTCTAAAAAGCTGGGTAACAGAAATTAACCACAAAGAATATTACCCACAAAGTCTTTTCATTTTTTCCCTCTGAAGTTAACAATGGCTCCTGTGACGGAAAGCAGTAGTGCTGGCATGTCGCGTGCTCAGGACTACTTGGAAATGGTCCAGCTCACACCAAATGTGGTACTGCTCTCCGGAATAGAAAACTGAGACAAACGAAATCATGTTAGTTCATTTTATAACACAGTTTACAATTACCTTCCTCATTGACTACCCTCAAGTCATATCCACAGCACTTTCTGCTGCAATCTGTTAGCTTTAATTCCCAGTTCATGAATCTTCAAATTGGAAACTTGAACTCAGTCCCCATCTCCCCAGAGTAAAGTGATCAGCCATGAAATAGAAAACCTGTTTTTTTTTTTTTTTAAAGAACTACAAGGAGAGAGGTAACTATAAAAAAAAAGCTCTGTGTCTTCTTCTGTTGGTCGTTGGGGGTAATGAGGGAGAATGGAGGGGGTACAACAGTAGATGTAACACCACAGACATGGACTACTTCAACAGAAAGTCTTCAATTTCATTTTTAGTCAATACTTTTTATTTCTTTTAATTTTATTAAATCCCTTATAAAAATACCATGGGTAGCCCATTTATAAAGCGCAATAATACCCTCTAGGGTGGGCGTTATAGGCAATACTGGACCTTCCAGGGGCTATAAGGCCCTCCGCCTGTGGCGTCGGGCCTCATTACGCCCCTGGGTGGTCCGGTATTGCCCAGTACCACCCAGCCTGTTGGGTATTATTGCTTGCATTGGAGATAGCGGAAGAGCTGGAGGGGAAGGCATGCCTATAAGCAGATGATATGGAAATATGCAATAGGGTGGACACACTGGGGGGGGGCGAAAAGATGAGGGATGACCTTAAAAAAGTGGAGGAATGGTCTCGAACATGGCAACTAGGTTTCAGTGCAAAAAAGTGCAGGATCATGCACCTAGGGCACAGGAACCGGGGGGCAACATACGAACTGGGAGGGGAGGGACTGACGGACAGGAAGCAGGAAAGAGACCTGGGAGTCATCCTCTCAGAGGACCTAAAGGTGGCTAGACAATGTGAAAAGGAAGTAGGAAAGGCTAGCCGAATGCTTGGATGCATAGGGAGGGGTATCACCAGGTGAAGGAGGGAGGTGATTTTTATCCCTATATGGGACATTAGTAAGGCCTCACCTTGAGTATGGAGTTCAGTTCTGGAGGCCCCACCTGAAGAGGGACATAGACAGGGTAGAGGCAGTTCAGAGGAGGGCTACTAAAATAGTGCAGGGCCTGCAGGGGAAGGCCTATGAGGAGAGACTAAAAGAAATGAATATGTATTCCCTAGAGGTAAGGAGGGAGAGGAGGGACATAATTGAGACATTCAAATACATCAATGGTATAAACAGAGTACAGGAGGGGAGTATATTTCAAAGAAAGAGTTGCTCAAGGACAAGGGCTGACTGTATGAAGTTGGAGGGGGGACGGCTCAGGGATAACGTGAGAAAGTACTTTTTCACGGAGAGGGTACTGAATGCTTGGAATAGCTTCTTGGAGGAGGTGGTAGAGACTGAAACAGTCACAGGATTTAAGCATGCGTGGGACAGACACATGGGTATCCTGGAAACAAAAGGAAGGTGTATAGGACTTGAGATGGGCACAGAGTCTTACAATAGGTAAGGGTTTGATAGGGCAGACTGTGTGGGCCAAAGGTCCTTATCTGCTGAATATGTAAGTATGCATGTATGTATGATGTATGTATGTACTGTAGGTTGGCGTGTGGCCAGCATAATAGCAATTAACATTATGGAATGGCTGCATTAATAGTTTAGCTGACACTGTCCCACAGTTTCATTTTATTTTATTTTTTTTTTATTATTTTATTGTAAATCAAAATCGAGTGCATTCTGATTGCAGTTCTCCACACTGATAAAACACACACACACACACACACACACACACACACACACACACACGAAAATTAATGTCACAACATTACCAGCAGTAGCAGTTTGGACAAGCTCTCTATAATTTACAAATTGTATGGTCATTACCAACCATTGCTGTCACGGCTCATTATGATTACACACTTCTGTGTCTTAAAGCAAAGGTCACTGTTTTTGTCTGCCTTAAATAAGGTCAAAATTAATTGGAGCAAATATGCCAAAGGAATAATCTGCTGTTAGCTTATGACAGTGGAATGCTGTGGCAAAGGTCTGTCAGTGATGAGTGTACAATGTGTAAATCACTGAGCTGGTGCAAGTAACCGCACCAACAGCAGTGTCTGAACAAACACAACAGATTTACAAGTCGGAACTGATGGAACCATGGCAGTAGCTCACTACAGTCAGCGGGGGTTCTGAAAGACTGGAGTGTAGCAGACATAGTTCTGGTCCACAAAGGAGGGGACAAGGAACAACTGAGTAACTGTAGGCCCTTACGTCTTAACCTCCATTGTGGGTAAACTGATGGAGACACTAGTCAAGAAGTATCTAGGGGACTACCTCGAGAGACATTGGCTCCTGGGTAGTAAGCACTATGGGCCTGTGGCAAGAGCTCTAGTCAGACCAACCTGATAGTATTCTTTGACTGGAAAATGAAGGCAGTAGATAAGGGTCAAGCAGCAGTTTTACTCTATTTTTACTTCAGCAAGGTATTCAACTTGGTGCCATGTAGAAGGCTGTTTAAAACGTTAGAGGATCTGGGTGCAGCAAAGGACCTAGTAAGATGGGTGGGAAGTTGGTTGGTGGAAATAGCAGAGGATGGCGGTAAAAGAAATCAGGTTCATGGAGAAGGAGATCACAAATGAGGTGCTGCAAGGTTAGTCCTTTTCAGTGTGTTCATCAGCGACACGGGGGAAAGGAATCCAGGGTAAACTGCGTCTCCTCACAGGTGACACTAAACTCTGTGGCAGGATAGACAGCGAGGAGGGGAAAAGGGAGTTGAAGAGGGACCTGCAACAGTTTGAGACATGTGCTAGTGTTTGACGTTTGATATTCAGTGCCAAAAATACAAGGTGATGCACACAAGGAACAAAAACCCCAGTATAGGATATTGGATTTGGAAGGGGGTGCTAAGCTGGGCACTACTTCTGAGGAAAGGGACCTGTGAGTCATCATAAGTGACTCCCTAAAGATTTCTACCAACTAAACAAGGCCTATGTTTCTATACAATTTGAAGATAGAGGGGGGATGGCTCAGAGATAATGTGTGGAAGTATTTTTTCATAGAGAGGGTTGTGGATGCATGGAACAGCCTCCCTGAGCAGGTTGTGGACTCAAGAACAGTGGGGTAATTTAAGAATGTATGGGACAGACATAAGGCAGTCCTAGTGGGGGGTAAGAGGAAGTAGGCTGTTGGCTAACTAGGATCTGCAGCTTATCTGTTAGGTAGGAAAATGGGCAGACTAGGTGGGCCAAGCGGTCCTTATCTGCCATCAAATTCTATGTTTCTATGTTTCTACAGCAAGGCAGCCAGAATGTTGGGGTGTATTGGGAGGGTTGTGATAACAGGAGGAAAGAGGTAATACTACTTCTTTATAGATCACTTGTGAGACCCCAGCTGTCCAGTTCTGGAGTTCCCACCTAAGGGAAGACAAAGACAGATTGGAGAAGTTGCAGTGTAGGGTAACCAAGATGATTCAGGGCCAACAGGGCAGATCCTACAAGGATTGGCTTCGGACAATAAACATGTATCCACTGGAGGCCAGAAGGGAGAGGGACTATATATATATATGATAGAGACCTTTGCCTTGCTGAAAGGAATGAACAAGATATTGTATTGTATTTATTTGTTTTACCAGGAAAAAAGCTCAGTTGAGTAGTGCTTATTTACAAAGAGGTCTTGGTTAGGATGTCAAAAGTGCAACAAAACAAAAGGTAAATTGTGAGTAGTAGTCAGCAGGACTGGAGAGTTGAAACACGGGAACGAGAGTGGAAGCTGGGGGTGGGGGAGATTCAGGAGGGCCGTGAGAAAGCTTTATTTTATAGAGAGAGTGGTTGAGTTATGGAACAGCCTACCATCAGAGGTGGTAGGTGCAAAACCATTAATGGTTTCACACATGGCTGGGACAGAGAAGGGCTTGCTTTCTACTCACTGGCTTCACCTCTGGTCTCCCTATCAGTTGAGTGAAATATGTCCTCAGGGGCCTGGCCCCACTCCAAGGTTCTACCTGTGGGGGACAAGCCCCAGGTTAGTAGCTTGGGGCATCAGAGTTGGGAATGAGTGAGGGCAGGAAAGGAGTGTCATAACCAGGGGGTCCAAGGTTTGGAAAAAAGCTTTTTCAGAAGATAGAAGGAAGATTCTGGGTCAGGTTCAGGAGGTGCTGAAAACAGGAAGTATAAATAAAATGGTGGAAAGGAGGTCTGGCCCGGTGCTTTTATGGACAGCTGTGAGGGCAGGAGCAGTCACGTGAGAGAGATTAAGAGTGGTAGCATAAAACAGATATTTTGCGCCCACACCACTGTGCCACCCACCAAAAGTGTTATACGCAATGGTAGGTGCATGTTGATGGAGGAAAGAGTTGCCCATGTACCAGTGGCACAGTGCAGAATTCCAGGCCAGATATTAGCAGGTGTTAAAGGGCTTGCATCCCGTGACACTTTGGTGTGCATGGCAGTTGCAGCCCAGCATGGTTGCCATGCTCAGTACTGTGCTTCAAGGGCAACAGCAGGCAGATCGGCATCCTGGTCAGATGTGCACCTGCTCCGTAACACACCCAAGAGTAATATACAAAAAATATATAAATAGATATAACAAATGTGGTCGGGAGGTGGACAGGGAGGAGTACTCCAGGAAATCCAGGGAGGTGAGTAAAGTAGAGTGGCCAAGACTTCAAGGGAGTTAAGGCTGGCAAAGGGGATCAAAGAAAGGGAAAAGGATTTCTTTAGGTACATAAGGGAGCAAAGATGCTGCAAGGATGAAATAGTCAGGATCAAAAAAGATAGAAGGTGGGAAGAAGGGGTGGGGGAATCGGGCACTCAATGAGTATTTCTGTTCAGTGTTTACCAGAGTGAAAGATGGGCCTATGCTGCAAAGGAAGAGTAGGGTGAGCATGGGTGGGATGGGGGTTATGGATGGGGTAATCTTGGTGGATAGGGTACTACAGGGCCTTCACTCCCTGAGAGTTGATAAAGCTCCAGGACAGGACAGTGTGCATCCAAGAGTCCTGAGGGAGTTGGCAGGGGTCCTGGAGGTGGTCCTGGTGGGGCCCCTGGCAGACCTGTTCAGCACCTCTCTAGAGACAGGATGTGTGCCTCAGGACTGGAGGATGGCACATGTGGTGCCCCTCCATAAGAGTGGGCCCAGGGATGAGCCAAGTAACTACAGGTTGGTCAGCCTTATCTTCATCGTAGGGAAGCTAATGGAGTCTCTTCTCAAGGAGAGATCGGTGATCTTTATATAGGAAAATGGGCTCCAGGACGATAGACAGCATGGATTTGTTGCAGGTAGATCCTGCCAGACCAACCCGATCGACTTTTATGATTTGGTGACGAGGGCACTTGATAAGGGCCATGTGGTGGATGTCTTGTATTTGGATTTTAACAAGGCCTTTGACTTGGTGCCTCATGGGAGGTTGATCAATAAACTGAGGGCCCTGGGAGTCAGGTAGAAGTTGTTAGGATAGGTTGGGAGCTGGCTGCAGGATAGGCAACAGAAGGTAAGTTTAGGGTGGAGCTCTCGTCTCCCTGTGCTGTCACCAGTGGGGTCCCACAGGGCTCAGTACTTGGGCCAGTGTTATTCAGTGTCTTCACTGGAGACATAGCAGATGGGATCAAGAGTAAAACAAGCATTTGTCAATGCCGAATGTTGCTTGCTTCTATGTGCTTTTTAGGAATTTGGAAGTCATTGGAGTGCAAATAGTGAAAATTCACGAACTTACGAGCGTCTGCGTAGGAACTGCATAGCTACACCTTATAAAAACAGTCATTTTAGGAATTTTTCACCAAATATTCAACACAGCCATTTTAAGACCTCTGCTCATGAACAGTGTCACTGTGATTTTCTTAATGTGTCCCATACATTGAGTTTGCACACACGACTATACGCATTGTGTGCTATGGACAGAAACACATTTTGGGCAGGATGTGAAAAATGACAGCTGTACTGCTCATAAGGAGGTGTGGTAAAATGGCAATGTTGAAAATCTGGAGTGAAAATATTGAAAATTTTCGAACTTACGAGCGTGCGTGGGAACTGCGCAACGCACGTCGCAAAACAGCATTTTTGAATTTTTCCACCAAATTTTTCAAAATAGGCTTTTGGAAGCCCACCTTATGAACACTGGCAGTGTCGTTTCGTTAATCATTCCAGAAAGGTGATTTCACACAGTGGCTGCAAAATCACCCTTCAGGCCCGAGTAAAGCCATGACAGTGACATCATTCATGTGAAGGGGTCCCAAAAGCCCCATGTTGAAAATTTGGTGCAAAAATTCCAAAAAATGCCTGAGATATGCAATAAAGTTTAAAAAAAACGTATCTATCCCATTATACAGCTTACCGGCATTTCCTCAGTTCGCGGTCGGCTTTGAAGTGCAGACATGTTCCCGGTCCACTGAAGATTGTCGCGCGGACTCGGAGGTAAGTATGGGGTGAGGGTGTGGGGAGGCAGGGTGAGCAGTGGGTGAGTGCGGGTTGTGGGAGGGGCAGGGAGATGCGCCGAGGAGTTTTATTTCCAGGTTCTTTGTTTTTAATGCGGCACGGGACATTTGCCATGCTGGGGTGGGCTCCCAGCGTGCAGAGATGGCTGGGGCGTGGAGCCGACAGGGATTGGGCACCCCGTCGGCTATAGCACTTTGCTGCGCTGGGGTGGGCTCTCAGCGTGGCACCTGGATGCTTTGGGGAAGAGGGACAGTGGAGCCGACGGGGGATTGGGCACCCCGTCGGTGACAGCATAGGGGAGAGACACTGGAGCCAGCGGGGATTGGGCACCTGTGGCGTAACATCATTTGCCACGCTGGGGTGGGCTCCCAGTGTGGCACCTGAACTCTTTGGGCGTGGGCCGGCAGGGTTAGGCACCCCGTCGGCCTACATGTGGGGAGGGAAGGTGCATGAGATGTGTTTGGAGGAGAGCTCTGCTCACTCAAACGGAGCTCTCCCTTTCAACTGTATGCCACTGCATTTCAGCTTGTCATAGACAGCTGCAGCAGTGATTGGGGAACTGGGGCCACGCCTGCAAACACACTGACTGCATTGGAAGACGGGCTGACACACCTCCGAAAACTCCGATGATGGCACTATGTTTCTTGCACATGCGTGCAAGCAACATAATTAGCCTGTTTACTGATGACACTGAGATTTGTGGGGTGGTGGACAGAGAGGAGGAGAGGCAGGATCTGCAAGATGATCTGGCAAAATGTTGCGCTGGTCTGACAGTTGGCAGATGAGATTTAACACTAAGAAGTGCAAGGTCTCGCACTTGGGAGTCAGAAACCCTAGGTATGGCTTCTGGATGGGGGAGTGCAGTTATCCACCTCAGTGGAAGAGAAGGATCTCGGGGTACTAATTACAGGGGACATGAATCATTCTGTGCAGTGCAGGAAGGCGGCAGCTAAAGCTAATATAAAGCTGGGTTGCATTACTACAGGGATCACCTCTCGAAGGAAGGAAGTCATCTTGCCATTGTACAGGTCACTAGTGAGACTACACTAGAGTGCAGTGTGCAGTTCTGGTGCCTATACTTAAAGAAAGACATCAGTCTACTGGAGGGGGTACAGCACAGGATGACACAAATTATCCTTGGCCTTGGGGACATGCCGCATGAGGAAAGATTGAGGGAGCTCAAGATGTATTCCCTGGAGGATGGAAGGGAGAGTGGTGATATGACTGAGACCTTTAAATGTTTGAAGGGCATAACTAGGGTAAGTCCTGAGGATATGTTCAGACTAAGGAGGGGGAGAAATACGAGAGGGTGTAGTCTGAAATTAGAAAGGGGTTGATTCAAGTGGGAAATGAGGAGGCACTATTTCACAGAAAGGGTAGTAGCAAAGTGGAACCAACAGCCAGAGGAGGTGATTTCTCTGGCCACTGTGGACAATTATAAGAGGGTGGGACAGGGTCAGAAGTAAGGTCATTACTGAGGAGAAACAGGGGGCGGTCTGGGGGAATAACACAGGTGTTTGGGGGGGGCAGCTGCAATAGACTAGGAACTGCATATTCAAACAGGCTCAATAGACCGCTATGGCCTGTGTCTGCTGGCATTTTCGTATGTTCATATACCTTCTTGATCCAGTAGTCATCCCCATCAGAGCCCCTGTAGCATACCTCTCAACCTTTTGTCCTCCAAATGTGGAACATTGCCTGTCAAAATGTGGAACAAATGGGCAAAATGTGGAACACTTAATCAAATCTTTACCTAAGCAGCTCAAAAGACTGTTAAAATGTTGCATTTATGTTCAGAATGTCTGCTATCAATTGAATAATTTATTTTTTCTATCATTTACTATGGATTTTTGCTTTCAAATGTTGACTTTGAATGAGGAACAAGTCCTCACAATGTGGAACAGGGAGATTTTTTGAAGTAAAATGAGGAACGTTCCTCCTAATGTGGTACAGTTGAGAGGTATGCCCTGTAGTAGTCTGTCTGACTGTCCAGTGACTCCCCTCTCCTGCTCTCCCTATGGCATGCATCCTTAATAATCCAGTGGTTCCCACTTCCTAATCCACCCTTATGCCTTGTATTGTAGGTAGTGCTGCCTGTTTCACCATGTACCCATGTTCTTTGTTAAACCCTGCTAACACAGGGAATGGCATTACAACATGCATCTGGGTCTGCAAGAGGCTCTCTGCTGTTTAGTATGGATCTGTGGCCCATTTGTATGGTGCCTCCCCTTTCCAAACTGCCCGCGTTAACCTTTGCTAGTGCTTGGGAAGGGATTGCAGCCAGGTACATCATGCCATGAGAATTTATTTATATTTATTGTATTCTTGTAAAGAGAGCGATACCTGAAGTGATCTTTTAAATTGAGCAAGATTTGATAGATTAAATTTTATTTATTTATTTATTTAAAGATTGGTGACCGGGAAAGGCACACTGAGCTGAGGCTCGTTTCCAGGTGGAACCCGGGGGGTGGGGGGCAAAGGAGGTACAAATGCAGTGCAATAATACAGAGTTTAAATTCATAAGTGCTAAAAGACAGGTAGAACAGATTATACAGAAGGTATAACATTGTGCATGACATTGTGTGTAACAACAACAAGTATGCAAAACAGCAGCGGATGGTTACATGCTGATACAACAATGATACAAAAACATATGCATAACAACAACACATTGAGCGATCTAACAGCAAGGGGTATAGTTTGAGCCTGGGTGAGCGGTGGAACACATGGGACTTGGGCAGGTGCTGACTTCAGGGAGCAGAGGGACCTGGCATGCTGTGGTACAGGTAACCAGGGGTGAGTTCAGCAAGGGTACTCCATAGTGGTTAGTCAGGTAGAGGGAACATATAAGGAGTATGAGGGAGAGGTAGAGAGTTCGTTTAAAGGGACTAGGAAGTCAGCATGCATAGTCAGGCAGGAAGGGAGTTCCAATCCTGAGGGGTGAAAGAGAAGACAGCCTTGCCAGAGTTGGAGTGAGCGTGAGGTGGGGCAAAGGAATGTGGGTCCAAAGAATGAAGACTATAGGAGGTGGGGTGGTGGAGGATAGGAGGAAGGATAGGTAGGAGGGAGTAGGCCAAACCAGTATTTAGTGATGAAAATGGAGGTGTGGAGGTTTCAGTGGGAATTGAGAGAAGGAGTGATAGCGAGGAGTAAAGGTGCCAATGATGGGTTCTGGGGGCATTCAAGGTGAAACGACAGAAGGCATTGAAGAGAACATCCAGTCTGGAGGGGTAGATGCAGGGGCTGACCTGTACATGATGTCAGCATAGTCGAAAACGGCAGAATGTTTTTGTAAGGAATGTCCAGCAAACGGAGGGAGAGGGCATCTTTGTTTCTATAGAGGGCTCTGAGTTTAGGGCTGAGCTTGGAGTGAATATGATTGATTTGAGTGGAGAAATCCAGGTGACTGTCCAACCAGACACCGAGGTATTTGTAGGCCGGGATATGTCTAGATTGTTTCCATCCAGGGTCATGAAGGCAGGGGATGAGAGGAGTTTGGCTAGTTTTGGGTGGAGCTGAAGTTCATGGAGACTGTTTTTGTGGTGTTGACTTTCAGTTGGTTTGCCTGAAACTAGTTCAGAACACTGGTGAAATCGGTCTGCAGCTGGGAGGTCACCAATGGCAGAGGACCAGAATTATAATGAACAGTGTCATCGGCATAGAGGTGTATGTGGGAGAGGAGCAAACAGGGGAGGTCATTAAGGAATATTGAAAAGAGGATGAAACCAAGGATTGACCCTTGTGGTACACCAACCAGTGCGGGGTGGGGGAGTAACGTCTCCATATTGGACACATTGATTGTGGCCAGAGAGATAGCATCTGAACCATTTGACTGAGGGAGGGAGAGGCCAGCATGTTTGAGTTTGGTGAGCAGGATGGGATGGGAGACAGAATCAAATGCTTTGGCCAGATCTATAAAGGTGAGGTGGCCGTGGTCCATACCAGTGAGAATGAGCATGGTAACCCTAAGTAGGGAGGAGATGAGTGAGTGTTTTTTCCTGAAGCCCTGACTGATAAGGGGACAGGAAATTTGTGGTAGTGAGGAAGTTAGTGAGTCTGGTGAAGACAAGAGATTCTTGTAGTTTAGCTAGAGCTGGGAGGAGGGAGATGAGGCAGTAATTACTAGGTTGGGAGTGGTCACCGCCTTTGTGCAGCAGAATCACTTTAGCCTCTTTCCGGGCCTGTGGCACTATGCCAAGGGAGAAAGATAGGTTGAGTAGGTGGGACAAGGGATGGGTGATGGCTGGGGCTGAGACCTTTAGAATGAGTGGATTGAGACCATCAGGGCTGAATTTGCATGGACTAAGGAACTGGAGGGCCCTGAGGACCTCCTGGGCAGTGACTGGGTGGAGCTGACATGTGTGCAGGGTGGGGAGAGGTGGAGGTGCTGTGGTGGGGATGCCATGGGATCAGGGGTAAGTGTGGTGTGCGGGAGGGTGGAAGGATGGCTGGGGGTGAGTGCACAAGTTGTGAAAAATGTATTTAATGTAGAAGGCAGCGGTGTCTGGGTCTGAGACTAAGTTGTTACCAATTTGGAGGAGGGGAGGAGGAGGTGTGTAAGGGGTTTGGGAAGGGAGGAGAGGTTTGCCAGAATTTATGGGGAGTTAGATTTTTCTTGCAGCGTGTTCTTAAAGTAGTCAGTTTTAGCAGTCCTGATAGCTTTGGTACAGCGTTTCTCAGAACACGATTAGGTGGAGAGGTCGTTGGGGAAAGTGAGGTTTTGAAGCAAGCACAAGCATTGTCATGGGAGTTGCAGAGCTTGAGTAGATCAGCTGATATCCAGGGGTGGTGGAAGTTTCTCAATCTCCTGCATCATAGGAGGGTGGTTTGATTATTCCAGACGTTGTTTAATATGCAGCAGAAGAGGGAGAGAGCCGTGTTTATGTCATCAGTGGCATAGAAGGGGGACCAGTCAGAGGATGCGAGATCATGCAGGAGCGCTGCAGTGTCTAAGGAGTGAAGGGAGCAGATCCAGTGATAGGTGGGGGTGCAAGATAAATGGAGTTTACGAGTGCAGTAAGTCATGAGGTGATCACTGAGAATGTCAGGGAATGTCCTAGTTGCCGTGAACTGGTGTGGGTGGGTAGGAGACCAGGATCCAATCCAGTAGAGTGTGGTTTTGGGAGTGGGGGTTTAATCTGGTAGGTTCATTGATCAGCTGATGTAAATTAAGGATCTCAGTTTGCTGAATGGTGGGTTTAAGGGTTGGGGAGGCCCAATTCAGGTTGAAGTTGCCTAGTAGAACGAGCTTGCCAGAGCTGGCAGTGGGAGAAACAGTTGAGATGGTGTTGACCACAGTGGAGGGAGGTGCTTTGGGAGAGGAGTAGAGTACTCCAATGTGAATGGGAAGAGAGGAGGGCAGAAGCAGTTTAATGAGGAGGAGGAGCTCCTGGGACTTACGGACAGCATCACTTGTGACAGTAGAGACCAGCAGGTTTATGCGGTGGTAGATCACTACACTACCACCTCTCTTAGAGCAGTCTTGCCTAAGGAAGCATGGAGAGCAGGGGGTCAGAGACTCTGCGTGATAGCCACAACTCAGTAATGTAGGGTATGTCCGTGGAATGCTGTGACTCCCAGACTCTAAGGAGGTCAATTTTAGGGAGTAAGCTCCTAGCGCTGAGATAGTAAATGGTGAGGCCTTTTGCTAGAGGGGGTGACTGAGGGGGTTGGACCAGTGTTAGGCTGGATATCTCTAGCTAGAAGGAGGAGTAGATAGAAAAAAAATAGTCTGTTAGAGTGTTAGTGCAGTTTTAGTCTAGCATAGTGAGAGTGTAGGTGAGTGGGAGGGCAAGAGAGGTGGAGCCTATAAATTAGTTCAGGTCTGAGCAAAGAAACTGCTGGATGTCTGTGGGAGGTAGGGAGGAATGGTGGGTGGAGGGAGGGGTGCAAGAGAGGGAAGAGAGCTAATAGTGGAAGTAGGCTTTGGGTGGCCAATTATGGAGTTGGGTACTGGGGATGACGTGAGAATAGGTGGGGGCATGATGGAGATGGAGGCAGAGGAGGATTTTGGGGGATTACTCAGAGAGGGGGTAGGAGGAGGGTTAGGAGTGTTAATAGGAATAGCCATAGATATAAAGGAGCATAGCCTGAGTCTGTAAAAGGGTGGCAGGTAGAAATCCTTTAGTACAATTTAGGGTGGGAGGTAACAAAAATTAGGACTTGCTGGGGGCAGGTACAAATTGAATAGCAGCCTAGTAGGTCAAAGTGCAAGATCGAGAAACAGGCTGGGTGATATAGACCAATGTGACAGGTGGGCAGCGATAAGATGTAGCACCACTTGCTGCCACTAGGCATATATGGGATGAAATAATAGAAGTGGGAGGTGCTTCCTAACGGATCAGTGGCCTAGAGGTTTGAGCGGATGACTAAGGCAGGATGCTGAACTTGAGAGACCAGGTTTGAAACTGCCACGAGGAAAGAAGCCACCAAGAGACAGGAGAGGGAGAAAAGAGGGCTATATGGTACGGAGGGACTAGGGTTTGTTTTTTTGGGGGGGAGACTAGCACTGCTTAGCTAGCTTATAATTAGTGGAAGGTGAGGTATAGTTTATATTGTGTTTTAACTGAAATATTTAAATAGTTTTGTATGTGAAATTAGTTCTGTGTGTTAAAATATTACTACTTTGAGTTAGAACTGTTACTTGGGCTGTGATATTGTAACTTTTAGGGCTTGGGAACACTTGTTTGGCAGTGATAATTACAGTGAAATTTAAATGTGATGTTTGCCTGGTGTTAGGGGGAAGGGAAATTAACAGGAATCATCTTGTCTTTCATTGTTCACTTGGGAACATAAGCAGGAGGCTGGTAAGGACAGAGGTCTGGGTTTATATTCTGTTTAACTGAAATATTTAAATAGTTTTGTATGTGAAATTAGTTCTGTGTGTTAAAATATTACTACTCTGAGTTAGAACTGTTACTTGGGCTGTGATATTGTAACTTTTGGGGCTTGGGAACACTTGTTTGGCAGTGATAATTAGAGTGAAATTTAAATGTGATGTTTGCCTGGTGTTGGTAAGATCCTTTCCACCCACCCTGTTTTGTGGGCTTTCTTAAATACTGAAAAGCCACTGGGGGTTGGGATTGAAGGGCTGAGTATTTCTGTTTGTGACTGAAATTCGAAGCAACAGGAGCTAGTAGGCCCTGTGACATCATCACGGTACCTGATGTCTGCACACACACACACTGTTAGTGGGACTGGACACACACTGGACTGTATGTGTTTTTGAGACTTGGGAACTTTATTGTTGGGGTTGAAATTGGGTTTGTAAATAACTGCAGTCAGTATAGAGAGAAACTGTATTCCAGGGAAAGGGACTGAGAAAGGGGTGTGCCATTATAAACAGTGGGGATAAGCGGGGTGGCCATATTCCACCATTGCAGGCATCTTGAGAGGGTTGTAGGCTGCACAGGCTGTGGGATAACAATAATTCTAAATTGGGCCTGGAGAGGGAGGCTGCCCACTCTGTCAGACAGTTATCTTGTATCAGGAGTGAGGTATATTGGTTAAGGAGTAAGCTGGGGGAGCTGGGGTGTCAAGGATAAGGGTGTGGATATGGGCAGCAGAAGGGTGAGGACTGAGGGGAGGCTGGGGAGACAGCGCTCTGAAATTACAGGACATTATGTTCACAGCAAGCAGGAGGGATATGGGACAGAGGACCTTAGATAGGGATATTGGCGCTTAGGGAAAGCATCTGAGGTGACATTCCGAATACAAAGAGAGTGGAGGAGGAAGTCAGGAGGGGCTGTTTTGGGGAAGCCTAGTAGAGCAGACATTGAGAAGGGAGGGCTGTTGTGGGGAAGCCTAAACAGCAGACTGTGGAAGGGCTCCTAAGGAGAACAGAGCAGAGGGGAGGAAGAGGGGCAGTTTAGAGGGTGCAGCCAGGGAAACTCGGGTTACTTGATGGAGGCTGGCATAGAGTGTCTAATAAATTTGAGCTACTAAGCAACCTAGAGGGGAGGAAGGGGTTGGTAAATGAGGAAACTGATACAGAGGCTGGAGGGAGGAGTAGGACACCCATAGGGCATCCAGACCCGGCTATGGAAAGGATATAAATAGTCCCAGAGGAGAGGAAACATAACTGTTAAGCAGATGGGGAGATGCAACATATTGCAGAGATGAGGAGGAGAGACATGACTGGAGAGAAACTGGGAGACAAGGAGGTGGGAGGGCTCCCCTTCAGCAGAGGTCTGTACCAAGGATGGGGCCCTAGGTAGGGGACCCACGAGAGCCTCTGGAGGTAGGGTACTACTACAAGGGGAGGATGGCAGTGTGGGGAAGGAAACCATCAGGGCCAGGAGAAATGGTTCAGATAAGAGAGGTTAAAGGGACACCTATTCAGAGGGTCTGAGTTAAGTGGGCAAAATAACGAGGGAGGCAGAAAGGGAGGGTGACAAGGGGTCTCTAATAAGGCAGGAAGACTCCCATGGGTGAGATCACCGAATAAAGGGGCAGATGGGGGCTGAGAGTGTATAGTGGAGGTAACCATAAGGATGATGGCGGTGTTAAGGTTCTGTTATTGGGAGACTCGATGATTAGGGGTATCCAGTGGGAGGGACAGAGGGTGGTTGCCATAGCCAGGTGAAGGTAGTGAGTATCTTTGGGCTGACAGTGCACAGAGCAAAGTTCGTAATTGTCTGAACTGGTTAGGGATTGTGGAAGGAAACCCGGATTTCCTGGTGCGTTGGGACTAACTTGATCTGGGGAAATAAGCGTTTGGAAATCAAGCAAGGTTCAAGAACTTGCCAGAGTCTGTCGGGATAATGGATGCAACATTTCCTTTTCGGAGATATTGCCAGTACCAAAGGCCTCAGTGGAGAAAAAAATGAAGATCACAGAGGTTAATGACTGGCTCAGGAAGTGGGGGTGAAGAGAGTGGGTTGGGGGTGTTAGGGAACTGGAAAGGAGTTTGGGAGGATAAGGGACTGTATGCCAAGGACAGGCTTCATCTTGCCCCATTAGGGAAGGAAGTCCTTAAACAGGGGATGGCTGACTACATTCAAGAAAGGTGGGGTTTAAACTTGTGAGGGGAAGGGATAAGGAGGGTGACCAAGCCCTCTCCTCCAGATGAGGGAATGCCTTCAAACCCAAGGGGAGGGGAAGCAGACCGGGGTGGAGGTTTCAGGAGGAGCAGAGGGAGGATGGAGTATAGGAACCTGGGTGGGGTCCGACAAAGGGATAAGGGTGGGGTTGGTGTTAGTAAATGCCAGGAGCTTGGGAAACAAGTTGCCAGAGTTCCAGACCATGCTGTTCGAGAGGGTGGATGTGGCGGCGGTCCGCGGAGATGTGGGCCAACAAAAACCATGACTGGGACCTAAACATGCTGGGGACACTATGCTTGGAGGAGGATAGAAAGGAGGGCAGAGGGGGTGGAGTGGCTATGTTCATTAGGGATGACATAGAAATTGCTAGGGTAGAAGAGGCAGAGGAAACGTGGAGGCCCTGATGGTTCAGATCCCCAGCAGGAGATAAGGTCAAGCTGGGTGTTGTATATAGGCCCCCCGGGATGGGTGATGTTCTGGAGGATGGTTTGCTGGACAACATCATTGCCCAGTGTGGACCAAAAGGGGAAGGAGTGATGTTGATGGGGGACCTTAATATGCCAGGTACAAACAGGGGAACCATGTCCTCCAAGGTGGCCAAGGAGTAGAGGCTGCTGGACGGCTTCCAGGATGTGTTCTTAACACAGCATGTGATGGAGCCCACAAGGGAAGGGCATGTCCTGGACGTGGTTCTGGCAGATGGGGATCTGGTAAGGGACCTGGTTGTAGAGGATCCCCTGACTGGGAGCGACCACAATACTGTCTGGTTTCAAATAAGCATGGGGGAGGGAGGGTGAGATCTAGGACACTGGCAGTGGACTTCAGGGTGGCAGACTTTGTGGGCATGGGAAGTATTCTCAAGGATCACTTGAAGGGGATTACATCAATGACAGATGTGGAAAGGAGATGGGAGGTCATAAAGCGGGGACTTCATGAGGCAGTCAGGACCTGTGCTAAGGTGAAACGTAAGGGAGCAAGGTCACATAAACCATGCTGGTGGTCCAGTGAGGTTCAGGTAGCGGTCAGAGAAAAGAAGGTGGCCTACAAAAAATATAAAACAACAAGATACAACAAGAATAGGGATAAGGAAATGTACCATCTTGCATCTAGAAAAGTCACCCGGATAGTGAGGGGGGCAAAGTCCAGTAAAGAGCAGCGGCTGGTACAGGGGATATATAGAGGGGAAAAGGGGTTCTTCCGGTACATTGGGGAGTGGAGAAAAACTAAGGGCCATCTCAGCAGATTGAGATCAGAAGGAGGGTGGGTGGAAGAGGCGAGGGACCAGGCAGAAGTATTTAATGAGTACTTCACCTCTGTGTTCACTAGGGAGGGGGATGGGATATCTACAAAGCAAGGCACGATGGGGATAGAAGCGGCAGTGAGTGGGATCTGGGGAGAAATAGAAATGGAGCAAGAGGGAGGGAGAGGTACACCAGGGGTGTCACATCAGGATAAGGATAAAAAGGCCAGTAAGATGGAGGGGACGGATGATGCTATCTCCACCAAAAGGGTGTGGTTATCCCTCAAGGCCCTAAAGAAAGACAAATCTCCCAGGCCGGATGGCATTCATCCGAGAGTACTATGGGAATTGGCGGACATACTGGCTGCACCCCTGGCGGAGCTCTTCAACAGGTCACTTGAGACGGGAGGGTACCTAGGGATTGGCGAGAGGCACATGTGGTGCCAATCCATAAAGGAGGTCGAGGAAGTACCAGGTAACTATAGACCCATCAGTTTGACCTTGGTGGTGGGAAAATTAATGGAAAGTATACTAAAGGAATGATTGGGGTGTACTTGGAGGAGGTGGGAGGTCTGGATAGTCGGCAACATGGGTTTGTGCCAGGTAGATCATGTCAAACCAATCTTGTGGAGTTCTCGCATGGGTAACATCAGAACTGGACAGGGAAAGCCTGTGGATGTATTATTCTTGGACTTCAGCAAGGTGTTTGACTCTGTCCCCACAATGGTCTGGTGGAGAAACTGATGGGGTTGGGAGTAGGCCCTTTGGTCAGATGGATTGAAAACTGGCTAGCTGGGCGCACCCAGAGAGTAGTGGTGGGTGGGAGCTCTCAGAACCCTAGAGAGGTTGGTAGTGGGGTACATGAGGGCCGGTCCTGAGGTCGATCCTGTTTAATGCATACATATCAGACATCAGGGAGGGTATAGGGTGTGAAATAAGTCTCTTCGCTGATGACTCCAAGATGGGAGCAGTAGTTGAGGGAGAAGAGGGGAGGTTGGCCGTGCAAGGGGACCTGGACACCCTGGAAAGCTGGGCTCACACATGGAAATTAAATTTTAATATCACCAAGTGCAAGGTGTTACATCTTGGACGGGGAAACCCTAAACACAGGTACAGCCTGGGAGGGGAGGCGCTGGAGGCCTCAATAGGGGAAAAAGACCTAGGGGTCATGGTGGATGCATGTATGAATAACTCTGAGCAGTGCAGGAGGCAGCTAGCATGCAAACAGGATGTTGGGATGCATCGTAAGGGGGATCACCTCTAGGAGCAAGGAAGTGATTCTGCCACTGTACAATGGACTGGTTAGACCACACCTTGAGTACTGTGTACAGTACTGGAGACCACACTTGAAGAGGGACATACAGCTCCTGGAGAGGGTACAGAGGAGGGCAACTTAGATGATACAAGGACTAGGGGATTTGACATATGAGGACAGACTTGAGGAGCTCTGCCTGTTTTCATTGGAGGAGAGGAGAGACAGGGGGGACATGATTGAGGTCTTCAAGTACCTCAAGGGAATAAATAGGGTAAACATGGAGGGGATCTTTAGACTAAAGCAGGGAGGTATCACCAGAGGGCATGGTTTGAAGTTGGAAGGTGGAAGGGTGAGGGAAAAGAGAGAGGTTTTTCACTGAGAGGGTGGTGGACCCTTGGAATGCACTGCCTGGCGAGCTGGTTCAGAGATCCACAGTGGAGGGCTTCAAGAGAGGGTGGGACTGACACAGAAAGTGGATGTATCAGATGATGGCCTGTCCCAGGGGGGTGGGGATGGATGATAGGGGTTTCTGGAACACAAGGGGGGAGGGCCTCGGCACCCAACTAGGGATCTGAGGTTCGAGCAGACTCGATAGACCGTAAGGCCTAATCTGCTGGCAATTAGTATGTTAGTATGTTAGTATAATGTTTCAGTTTGTAGTGGGTACCAACAGTGACCTTGAGTGGTCAAGTCGGGTAACGAGCTAATGGAGATTTGAGGACTAGATCATGTGATGAGGGCCAGCTATAACAGAAGTGACTGCCCAGGGTGGGTGGGAAGAAGTGGCAGTGGGCAACCAGGTGCAGAACTGCAATGTGCCTCTTAGTACCTGCATTAGGAACCCAAGTGATCAGACTGCTACAGGGAGGAGGCGTCTGAAATAGTGTGTCTGGTAGTTCTTTCAGCCACCAGCAGCCCTAACAGCAAATGAGTGCTGACCCTGATTTATTCTACAGAAAGGTTATGCTGAAGTTTCCCTTGTCATACTCCAGGTGTTGCACTGGTTGTCAGCATAATGGAAGCAGTTTTTTTAATGGAGGGGGAGACCCAGCAGTTCCTTTTTTCCCCCTATAATCATGTTTAGTACCTGATTCTGCTGAATAGCTGTAGCCAGTTGGTTTTGGTCTATAATGCACAGCTGTGGGTCAGTTTTTCCACCCCCAAAGCAAATAGGCAGGCCTTGTTACAGATCAGCTTTATTTGTTTCCAGGACAGAATCACTTGCTGCCCTCCGATTCTCCTCGCTGCCAACCGTAGCCTCTCCACATCGCTAAATTCACCTCCAAATTCTGGTTCAATACACTCTCCTCCTACCTCTCCTCCTCACTGTCCACCCCTCCACCCCTGCTCACTCCCTTAGATCTGGATACCTGAACTCTATTCATTCCCCACAGATCCACCTCTGCTGAGCAGGCTGCTTTCTCTCACTATTTCCCTAAACTCTGGAACTCACTACCTCCTCAGATAAGACACTCTTCTTCCCTCACTCCTCTCCACTGCCCTCCACAATTTTTACTCCATTAACTGATCTTGCTCCTAGCTTATCATGCCTGTCCTGGACTCTTATTTCTTGTCTAGCATTCCTTGCACTGAATCCCTGTTGTACTCAAAATTGTCTTATTTTAGAGTCTGGGTCTCTCAGCCCTGAGTCAACATCCAATGTTATTTACCTTTGTAATTGCACCAATTGTATTTGCTGTAATCTACACTGCTGCACTGTTGCTGATGCTTATACCCTGTAATTGTCCTAATTGTGTTGCTGTAGTTCTACATTGCTTATATTGTATTGTATTGATACATATTGTTTACTAGCTCTTCTTGTTGTTATATTCTCCACTTACCCTCTCCCCCAGGACGCACCGGGAGATGAACAACTTGTTGTTCAGTGTGCCTTCCTGGTGAAACTTTTCAATAAATAAAAAATAAATAAAAGAGTAGACAGTGAGGCCATAGATAGCGAGTGACAGTATTGAGCTAGACACAATCAGACATCTTGCTTCTTGTGTAAGATTGTTATGATTTCTGAATAGGGCTCCTAGTCTCCTGTTTACAACCATAATCATAACCAGATTCTCCACATGTGGGACAAAAGTTGTGGTATCATCTTAAGAGTAGCTTGAGACATTTTAAAACTTCAACTTGGGGACTGCGCATGCACCAACAGGAGGAGTAAACACTCTCAAGAGCTCCAACACCTTGCTCAGACAAAGTTTTAGAAAATAGAAGGAAAACTCCTAATCTGAAAACTGCTGCAGATCGGAAGGTACATAAGCCCAAAGTGGATGTTTTCCTAGTGCGGAGCAGGAAAATTGGGATGGGCAGGGCAGCAGAGCAGAAAGAAAAACAGCCCAAAATGGCTGCAGGCCCCACCACATGCATGGAAAACAAGACAACAGAGGAAGCTTCTGGTGGCTCTAGCGAAAGACGGTCCGGGTGTTAAGAGTGCTGACACCCCAACTGCAGACGCTGAGAAATTGGATAATCTTAATGCAAACTATACACAGCAACAAAAAGTCTGGGGAATTGGAACAAAGGGTGTCCAATATTGAAGACACTACAACCCCATTGACAAGCAAAATGGTCAAGAGAAGAAGCAAATAGCAGAATTAAAAGAACAGGTGGACATACAAGAAAACTTTCAAAGAAGGAACAATTTAAGAATAAGAGGGATTCCGGAGGGCAGAAGGAATGGATGTTGAACGGTTCATAGGCAAATGGCTGGTGGACACGCTAAAAATTGACAGCAAATATGGACTACTTAAAATTGACAGGGCACATAGAGTACTAGCCCCAAAACCACTTGAGGATGCCCCACCATGACAAATTGTTTTCGAACTCCAGAACTACCCGGATAAACAGAAAATACTGACTGCGTCTCAAAGGATGAAGGACATCAGATTTAAAGAACATAGAGTCACGATATTCCAGGATTTCACTTGGGCGTGTAGCAAAAGAGAAGATGGATGGATGATTTGTGGAGCAATGGCACGGATTTCTGATTCTTCTTCCCTGCAGTTCTTAAAGTCAGGCACGAGGGACAAACTTTTACATTCTGGGAGCATGATAAAGCACATCAGACAAGCATTGAAAACAAGTGGATAGCAAAAGCAGTTCAAGAGAACTACTGCTTTAAGAAGACAACATGGTGCAGTGGAGCCTGGGGACCAAGATGGTGCCTGTAATGGGCTTCTACTGCTGAAAAACTTTGCACAATGGTCTGTCTCAATTGAGTAAAGGTGAAACTCAAGCTAAATGAAAGAATATCTACTAATAATAAATAACTGAAACACTGAGAGTCGTTAGGAGGGATGTCCTGCCAGCAGAAATAGCACCTAAGAGCTTCAGATGAAGAAAAGAAAACTGTGGACCCTTGGAGTAAGTTGCCTTGCTAGAGGGTAGCAGTAAGTAATATGTGGACTAGGGTACTTTGGATTTATATGGATGATTCCGGGCAGGACACACATTGCTGATTTTGGATGTCACTCTAGTCACCAAGCTGAATATGTAAGGGAGGGAGTAAGCCTTTTGATCTGCTATAACGGTATAGCTGAAATAATTAAAAGCGTGGGAGAAGGGAGGGAGGGATGGAGGAACTGCCAGAAGGAGAGCAAGAGAGACATATAAAATGGATGCAGCGGAGAGTGCTAGTGGTTGCTGAAAGCATGAGCAGACGTATTGTTAAATGGTTAAAAGCGTGGGGTGGGGGTGGATACTGACTGGATAACAAAGTTGAGTGCTGTACAGCAAGAGTGTGGGAAGGGACATAGGAGAGTGATAATCTGAAGGAGGGGTAAGCTGGTGCCCCGGGGGAAACTAAAAGCCAAACAGATCTCTGAAATAAAAGATGAGAGGAGAAATGGGATATGGGGAGGAGGTTGAAAGATAAGAATATGACTGAAGAGTGTAGAACCATAGAAACATAGACTTTGTGGCAGATAAGGACCGCTTGGCCTCAGTCTGCCCATTTCCTACTATTGGATAAGCTGCAGATTCTAGTTAACCAACAGCCTACTCCTGCCACCCCTACAATTGCCTTGTGTCTGTCCCATGCATGTTTGAATTCCCCACTGTTTTAGCTCCAACAACCTCCCCAGGAGGCAGTTCCATGCATCCACCACTCTCCTTGAAAAAGATGTCCTCACATTACCTCTGAGCCATCCCCCCTCTATCTTTAAATTGTGTCCCTTGTTCTTACATCTCTTTTTCTGAAGATGCTACCCTCCTGAACTTTGTTGATTCCCTTGAGGTACTTGAACATTTCAATCATGTTCCCCGTCCCTCCTTTCATCAAGGGTATACATATTAAGCTCTCTCAGTCTCTCTTCATAGATTTCTGATGCAGACCCTGCACCATTTTAGTTGCCCTCCTCTGGACTGCTTCCATCCTGTTTATGTCCTTGCGTAGAATGAGGTCTCCAAAACTGCACACAGTACTCCAGATGGGGTCTCACCAACTGTCTGTACAGAGGATAACCACATCCCTTTTTCTACTTGTGATGCCCTTCCTATGCATCCAGTATCCCTTGGCTCTCCTTACTGACTTCTCACATTGCTTACGCACCTTTAGATCATCTGATATGACTACCCCCAAGTCCCGTTCCATTTTGTTATTGTTAGTACCTCCCTGCTATTGTGTACTCTTCTCCTGGGTTTTGTTTCCCAGGTGCATTACTTGCACTTCTTTGCATTGAATCTAAGTTGCCATATGTCTGGCCGCTTCCTCCAACCTTGCCAAGTCCTTCTCATCCTTTCTACCCCCCTTGTGTATCAACTCTGTTACAGATCTTTGTATCATCTGCAGAGGCATTCCTTTCCTCAGACCCTCTGCAATGTCACCTATAAAGATGTTAAAGAGGACTGGACCCAGTACGTGAGCCTGAGGGTGTCCACTAGTGACCCACTTTCTTCAAGAATGTGTTCCACTCACTATTACCTTCTGTGTCCTGTTGTGCAGCCAGTTTGCAACCAGGCTACCACCCTGGGACCCACTCCCAAGCTGGCTAACTTGATTATTAATCTTTGTGCGGGACTATGTCAAATGCCTTCTAAAGTCTAGGTAGGCCATATCCACAGCCCTCCCTGGTCTATTACTTTGGTCACCCAGTCAAAGAAATCTATTAGATTCATCTGACATGACCTTCCTGCTGTAAATCCATGCTGCTTTGGGTCCTGCCCGCTGTCATCTAGGTACTCAGCAATTCTTTCTTTCAGAAGTGATTCCATCATTTCCCTACCACTGAGGTCAAACTTACAGGTCTGTAGTTTCCTGCTTCTGCCTTGCTCCCACTTTTGTGAAAGGGAATCACATCTGCCCTCCTCCAGTCCTCAGGTACCACCCCATCCTCCCATGATTTGTTAAAAAGTGTGGTCAGTGGTGTCACTAGGTCCTCCCTTAGTTCTTTTAGGATTCTGGGGTGAATCCCATCAGGCCCCATTGCTTTGTCCACCTTGAGTTTTAGGAGTTATTTCAGTACTCTTTCTTCTGTAAATGGACTGGTGTCAACCCCCCTACCCAGAGTGCTTCTATTGTCTGGTTTAGGTAACTCCTCCTCATCTTCTTTTGTGAATACTGAGCAAAAGTATTCATTCAGTATCTCTGCCTTTTCACTGTCTCCCTCTGCCCACCTCCCTCTCCCTTATTAATCTTCACTATCCCTCCCTTAACCTTTCTATGCTCCTAATGTACCTATAAAAGGTTTATCCTTCTTAACTGAGTTGGCTGTCTTTTCCTCGGTTTGGGCTTTTGCTATTCTGACTGCCTTCCCCACTTCTTTCTGCTTTAATTGATATAGTTCCCTGTCGTGCTCCTTCTGTGATGCCTTATACTTTTTGAATGCAGCCTTTTTCTCGTTAACCTTCCCTGCCACCTCTTTTGAGAACCACAGTGGTTTTGTACTCCGCTTTGTTTTTCTTTATCTGTTGCACACAAAGGCTTGTTGCCTCTATGATGGCAATTTTGATTTTTCTCCATTGTTCTTCCACCCCTCCTTTTTGGCCATTTGCTAGTGTATTCCTCAGGTATTCACCCATTTTGCCAAAGTCAGCCCTTCGAAAGTCCAGTATGCTTGTTTTTATATGGCATGTCTCCATGGTTGTGCTTATTGTGAAGCACACTGTGCAGTGGTCACTTGTTCCCAGATGTCTACTGACTTCTAAATTTGTGATCCTCTCTCCATTTGAGAGTACCAGATCTAGTATTGCCTTCTGCCCAGTGAGTTCCAACACTAGCTGTCTAAGACCTGCCCCCTGCAGGGCATCGAGAATGACCCTGCTCTTGGATGTGGCTGCAGTACATGTCATCCAGTTAACATCTGGCATATTCAGGTCCCCCATTAACAGTATCTCCCCTTTTTCAGCCATTTTGAGAATGTCCTCTATCATTTTCTTGTCCACTTCTTCCCCTTGAGATGGGAGTCTGTATACAACCCCTGTGCGGATTGTGATGCCATTCCCTGTCTCCAAGATGACCCAGAGTGCCTCTTGTCCTCCCCCTTTACTTTTTAGTTCTGTAGCTTTGATCCCTTCCCTTATGTATAGAGCTACTCCACCTCCTCTTTTCCCCTCCCTGTCCCTTCTGTAGACTCGTGATGTTGACATCCCAGTCATGGTTCCCTTGTACCATGTTTCTGTGACTGCCACAATATCCAAGTGTTCATCTTCCATCAAAGCTACTAGCTGAGGAAGCTTGTTTCCCAGACTACGGGCATTGGTACTCATTGCCCTCCATTTAATGTTGGCTTTATCCTTTTTACCCATGCCTGCTCTTTTTGCCCTTGTCTATTTTACATTTACCCTGTCCTGCCCTCTATTGAGCACTGTACCTCAGTGTTTACCTTACTACCAGCCATGTTTTGTGGGGGGAGGCTTGAAATTTCCTGCCTCTTATTAGCACCTACCCCCATGGCTAGTTTAAAAGCTTGCCAAGGAAGCATTTAAACCTGTCACTTAGGATCTTGGTTCCCTTCATGGACAGATACAGACCATCATGCCAGTATAAACCTTCATCTCTCCAGGTGAACCCCAACCCAGTGAAGCCAAAGCCCTGTGCTCTGACCAGTTTTGCAACCATTCATTAAACTGCATGGTGTGTAGTCCCTAGCCTCACCCGCCATGGACTGGCAGCACCTCTGAGAAGGTAACTGTGCTTGCTACCTGTCTGAGGCCCCTCCCCAACTCCACAATTTCATCCTGCACTGCACTGATCCCATGCCAAGCTAGGTCATTTGTCCCAAGGTGGACAATGATATCTAGTTCCCTTTCCTGTGATGCTGCTTCTGCAATCCTGAGGATTCGCTTCTTGTCCCTCCAAGCCATGGCACCAGGCAGGCACCTTACTTCCCTCTCCTCTCCCCTCCCTTCCCCAGGTCTATCCCTCTAAGAATTGAGTCTCCTACCAGAAGCTGTTTCCTTCCCCTGTGGTGTCCCTTGCCACCCTTCTGTGGGTCTCCCTTGTGGGTGTCCACAGCATTCTTCTTGGTCTCCAGTGAGGGTGCCATCACAGAGGAACCTTGCTCTGCCAGACTGGCATATGGTTTGTGTAGAGGTACAACTAGGGGGCTTCACCTCTGTTCCACCACCCGTACCCTCCCAGAACCCGCTGTGGTCCAACTGCTCTTCATACTTGGCAGCCTCTGTGGCAGTGGTGCTCTTTGGGTGGGGAAAGCCTCCTTAGTCCTTTCCAGTTCAGCCTGGAGGTGTCTACCTCCTCCCTCAGAGCTGACAGTTGCCTGCAGATCGGACAGCAACACAGTTTCCAGAATGTCTCCTGGAAAACTGCTGCCCCACAGCCAGTGCATTGCACCACTCCCCACATGTCCCTCTCCCTTATAATATACAATATGTAATATATATATATATATATATATTTTTTTTTCTTCCTTTGTGTGGTGTGTTCTTACCCTTTATGCACTGTGCTGGGTTATTAAGAATATGACAGTTCTGCCCCAAGACCTGTTGAAGAAGTGATGTCAGAACCTTGGCTATAAAGGAAACATCATCCCTGGGGGGGTGGGTAGTCCACAACCACTGGTGACTGTTAGAAACAATCAAATACACCACTGCTCCACCACCCTGGTGAGTACTGCCCTTTACAGTAATTCAGCTAACCTCCAGTAACTGATTTGTCAACTATTTAAAAGTAATTTGATGCAAACTGTTACAGAATACTAGTAGACAGTCCAGTTAGCCACAAAGGAAAATCAAATATGCAGTTATTTCAACCCTTCTGAAGTTGCTCACAAGATAAGTAGTTTTGAAAACCCCTTCCTGATTTAAAAATGAAAATAATTAAACACAAAGCAATACCAATGTAAGACTGTAAAGTAAGGAAAACTTCCCTCAGATGTAAGTAAGAGAGATCAGTTGCAGATTTCTAGTCCAATATAGTATATCTCATGCAGCTTCTCAGTTGTTTCAAAGCACACCCTGTTACGCCACTTGAAGAGATGGGTTTCTGTCTGAAACAGGATCACACCAGTAGTTTATAGTAATTGATCAATGCTAGAATGTTCCTCCACCCAAAACAATTGGCTATGATGCAAGGCCTCCCTGACTAGAGAAGACAATTTCCCCCACCTGAGGCTGTGTCTGGCATCAAATTACAAACTGCAGCCTTTGCTATTCAAAGTACACAGCTACTGCCAGTAAATTATTTCGAACTATATTAATGTAGACTGTCACAGAATACTAGTAGACAGTCCAGTTAGCCACAAAGGAAAATCAAATATGCAATTATTTCAACCCTTCTGAAGTTGCTCACAAGATAAGTAGTTTTGAAAACCCCCTTCCTGATTTAAAAATGAAAATAATTAAACACAAAGCAATACCAATGTAAGACTGTAAAGTAAGGAAAACTTCCCTCAGATGAAAGTAAAAGAGATCAGTGCAGATTTCTAGTCCAATATAATATATCCCATGCAGCTTCTCAGTTGTTTCAAAGCACACCCTGTTACACCACTTGAAGAGATGGGCATGGGGTAGATACCAGGGATAGAAGGGGGGCAGTTGTAAGCGAACCACACAGGCGTTCTCCGCTACATTACAGGAATGGGACACTGAAAAGGGGAATGTCATAGATGGTAAAGAAACATATTTTTGCTTGATGCTGTACAGGAGGGGTAAGCAGAAATGCACACAGCTGGATGCAGAGACATGGACAAGAAAGACGGAAGTTCCTGCAGACTACAGGGTCCAGGTGCCAAGAACCCTGGCACACCTCAGTAAGTAAAACAATGCTGCACTGTGGGCAAAGACAAAAGCCAAAAAGCACACCAAGGGCACAAGAAGGAATACAAATCACATCCACTAGATATAAGGGGCAAGGAACAAAGAAAGAGGGGCATAGGCCAGTTGGTTACTATGGGGGAGGGAGGACTGGCACCTGCATACTGAGAAATGCTCAAAACAATCCATACCCCCAGGTCAGTGTTCCAAAGACTATAACAGGGGATTACAAGCCATCCCAAGGAGTGGGGCAGAGGTCTAATGGGGAAAGTTTAAATAGGGGTAATAATTTGCATGACCATAGGGTACTACAGATGGTAGGTAGATCTAATTGGTAGGGAAGAGGGAAACTAAGATATGGGATAAAGGGAGGGAGGGGGGAGTAATATAATGCAAGGTGACACAATGAACAGAAAAGAAAGAACAAGAATGAGGGAGTCAGAGACAGGCTAAAGGGATGACCACAATAATAGAGGGAAAGTAAGAAGAGAAGGGAATAGGAGACAGAAGATGTGCATAAAGGAGGTGAATAAGAAGAACCACATTTGGAGAGTGCCATATTGGACTCTCAGAGCTCTACAATGCACTATGAAACCAACAATAAAGGTACAGAGCAGTTGTGAAAGCTCCGGTGGAGCTATGCTCTAGACTAGGGACAAGTTATAGTTAAGGTAAAGATACTTAAACAGGGGTATAGAAGAGAAATGAGCGGGGGGGAGGGAGGAGTGAAAGCACGCTGAGAGTCACAGATGAAATGTAATGTAATAGATGGTTCACAGGGACTGTTGGGCTGGGAGGTACTGTCAGGAAGATCTACCTGGTTGACCCTCAGAAGATAACACCTTCTATGCACACAGACAAAATTTTTTTTTTTTTTTATGCTTTATTATATTTTCATTTGCAAAATCATAGGATAGTTTTTACAGTGTATAAGTTAAGACAGCACATAATTACATCAGTCAGATACGTAGCAATACATTAGTCAAAGGTCTCAGGACAACTTACATATTTTACAAAGCAATTCATATAATGAGCACTAAGACATTTATTGAAACCATCATCTGGGTTAATATATTTCTAAGATACAAAAGTAGGATCTAAAGATGAAATATATAGAATCCATTTCCTCCATTTAAGCTCAAATGCAGACCATTTATCTGTGCTTTTAGCTATTAATCTCTCTAATACATAAATTTCTCCCATTATTCCCTGCCAGGTCTGTATGTTTGGAGACATCTTCTTCCCTAGTTTCTAGTAATTGCTTTTTAGCTGCCAGCATATATGCGATTAACAGTGATCCTCTGGGTATTGGGAGACCCCCTGGCGGACTTGAGTAATACTACCTCAGGGGTCAACACAGCTTCTGCATCTACCAATTCTCTTAATGCTCCTAAAATATCTCTCCAGTAACCTGCTAAATGTGGGCATGCCCCAAAAATATGGAACTGATCCGCAGATATTTCTTCACAATCTCTCCAGCAATTGCTTGGTGTCCCTGATGAGAACTTGGCCAGTCTTGCCGGTGTATAGAAAAATCTATTTCTAGCTTTCCAGGCAAATGCTTGCCAATAGGGGGCTCCCAAAAGTCCCATTGAGAATTTAGTATACTTTTCCCAATCCTCCTTTGATGCCTGGAGTGGAAGCTCTTTATTCCAGGCATTCAGAATTCCCTGAGTTGAATTTTTGATAATTCCTCAAACCCCTATATATTAGTCCCATAAAGTGGGGCCACATCTGACCTCTCCCAGTGGTTATGGCTAAAGTAAGCAGTGAAGGGGGGGGATCTGGGAGCCTACTAAAGGCTGGTCCTTTACGTTCAATGCCCTCTCTTAAGCTTGTATAAATTGGAAAGTCTTGTTGTGGAAGATTGTAAGTTTCTTGAAATTTAGTAAATGAGAGGACCCCCTGGCGTCCACCAAGTGGAACATAAATTTAAAACCTTTTTGTCTCCATTGAACTAAAGTACCCTCCTGTTCTAAAGTAAGAGATTGGGTTCCGAAATTTAATAGATTAAGATAGGGACCTACTGGTTCTAGCTCTCTTAAATGGATGAGTCTCCTCCAAGTCTCCATAGTAGAATTTGTACTATAAATAAGTCTAGGTCTTTTATTTACTGGGACATATAACAATTGCAAAATTTCGCTCCTTCCCTCACCCCATTAAGGGTGAATTCCAAATTCTTCAGGGTATGTCATACATTGGATTATTCCAATTGAAAACTCGAGCTATCACAGTGGTGGATGCATACATCTAAAGAGCAGGCAAATTTAAGCCTCCCTTATTTTTGGTAACATTAATGTGGACCACTTGATTCAGAGGTTTTTTCAGCCCAGACAAATCTCGCCAAAGATTTGTTCAGGAGGAAAGTACATTCCATCTGGCATCATCGGTATGGTCTGAAAATATATAGCAGCCTTGGAAGACTATTCATCCTAATAAGATCCACCTTAGAATATAATGATAAATGAAGTTGGGACCACTGATGTAGATCAGACTCTATTTTTGTGTTAGAGGTTCATAGTTTACCATAGTGAGATGCATTATCTGGTTTTGGTAACTGTATGCCTAGATATTTTATCTTGATGCTGTTCCAGTGCAGAGGCAAACTACCCTTCAGTGTCTGCGAGGGGGAGAAATGAAAGGGGAGAACTTCCGTTTCAGAAGAATTTATTTCATATCCAGAGAATTGAGCAAACTGCTCAAGTACCTCCCATATTGCTGGAATACAGGACTCTGGATTCGATAATGACAACAAAATGTCATCTGCATATAAAGTCAACTTCCAAGATTGATTGCCCAGCTGAATGCCCTCAATTTTTTCTGATTTTCTAAGCATCATAGCCAAGGGTTCAATATAGATGGTGAATAGCAAAAGCGATAGGGGCATCCCTGTTCTAGTGCCTCGCGTAGTTTACTATGAGGTGTAATACCGCATTAAGTTTTCTATAAGCCCTTGGTTCAGAATATATTTGCTCCAGCCAATTCACAAATCTTCAGAAACCCAAATGACACTAGTGTTCCCCATAAAATTTCCGGGATACCCTGTAGAAAGCCTTACAGGCATCTAAACTGACTAAAGCCGAGGGGTAGCTGGGTTAGCCATATAATCCATCAATTGGATTGCTCTTTGTACATTATCTGCAGTCTGGCCTTGCATAAAATCCTGCCTGATCTGGATGTATCAGGGTAAGCAGTATAGTCTCTAACCTATGGGCCCATATTGCCATGTATATCTTATAATCATTATTTAAAACCCGAGAAATGGGTCTGTATGACTCTAAATTTAATGTATCTTACCTGGTTTCAGTATAGCTGAGATGGCCACATATGACCAAGAGGGTGGGAGGACACCTCTATCCTGCACCTCTAAAAAGTTTTTGCATCGGATGGATCAATTTTGAAAGAAATGTCTTATACCATTCAGCTCCAAAGCTGTCTGGACCTGGGCTTTTTAAAGTTTCAGAATTTTTAACTGCTTTCTGGATCTCTATAGTGAAGATAGGGCGTAGAAGTGAAGCCTGCTGGGATTCAGACAAGTGTGGGAAGTTAAGGGGAGACAAGAAATTTTTTATGTCCTCTGGGGAGGGTGGTGGTGGTGTAGGATCAGAGTATAAATCTGCATAGTATTGTTGGAATGCTTTCAGAACTGCAGGAGTTTTATTAAGAGTATCTCCTGTTAAGGGGTCTCTAGTCTTTGTAATAGTGGCAGTCTGCTTAAATCCTCTAGTACGTCTAGCTAAATTTCTGGCACCTTTAGGACCTCCCTCATAATAGTATCTTTTAAGATATAATAAAGACATTTCATTTACGTTATATGATCTAAAATGGATTGTAATTCTGATTGAATTTGTCTAAGCTCAAGTTGTGAAACTAGTTCCCTCTGTCTCTCTCTTCTGCTGTAATTCTTGTAGCTTATCTTGTAATATTTTGTATCTGGATTCTCTCTGTTTATTTAGTCTGGAGGAATCAGAGATAATCTCTCCTCTAATCACAGCCTTCAGAGTATTCCAGAGAATAGTAGCTGAAATGGAAGGGTCTGGTTCTCTTCTAAGATTTGTGTGATGCTATCCACAATTCTGGTCTTAAACACTGGATCCTTCAAAGAGAAAGATTCAGTCTCCGTAAAGTTGTTTTATGAGTTTTTTAACCCCACCTTAATTAAAGAGGTATATGGTCTGAGAGGAGGCGAGCTTCAGGGATATATCTTGGATCATATCTAAGTTCTGTAGAAGTAAAAAATAATCTATTCTAGCTGATGTGTGAAATCTAGGGAGACAAAAGTGTGTCTTTCCACAGAGGGGTAAAATGGCATATATCTGTAAGACCCATCTTAGGTATCTGGGTTTTTAAAAGTTTTTGAGTGGGAGTAAACCTATGTTGTTTAGGGAAAGTGGAGTCTTTCTGTGAAGACATTATTAAGTTGAAGTCGCCTCCTATAAGCATTACCCCCTTTTGCTTTCTGAGCAGTCTATTAAAGAACTGTCTCAGTAGCGAGGGAGATGCTCCTGGTGGCAGATAAACACTCGCCATTGTCACGTCAGTCTCATACAACCTCCCTTGTACTATGACAAAATGCCCATTATTATCTGAATAGACCTCCCCTTTAGTGAATGAAGTAGTAGCTGGAATCAAAATAGCCACTCCACGCCTTTTCCCTGACTTACTAGATGAAGAAAAAACAGTGAATCTGCCACCTGCTGCAAGCTTAGCACGTTCCCCTTGTGACAAATGTGTCTCCTGTTAATAAATGCAGTCTGCGTTTTGCTTCCGCAAATACCGTTGTAGTCTAGCTCTTTTATAGGATGATTAATGCCACTAATATTTAATGACAATATCCTAGTTGTTTCTAATACCATATTATGTTTTCATTTGATAAAGCATTACTGATTATTACAATTTCTCCCTTCCACCACTCCCCCTTCAATCTCCACAAGGATCTAGAAAGTCTCTGGGATGTCCTAATAATGGTTCCAGCACAAAATATCTTATCTTGTCTTAGATATCCTGTCATCTGACCAGTGCCACGTAATCTAACTAAAGTTTTCTTACTGTCCCTTATCAACCAAAAATAACTTATTATCACATATATAACTGTAACTAGCCACTGTAAAATGCTAATGTAAGTGGTGTATCCAGTAATCTGGAAGGATAGCTGTCCAACAATGATTGACAGTAAATCGAAAACATATATACATATAGGTATTGCTTTTAGTATTATTCTATTCTGTAGAAGCTTTAGGACTTCCAAATGTGGGGAGAGAAATAAAAAACTCCAACTTTCCAGTAGAAACTGCTCCTGGAGCATTTGAACTCTCCCTAAAAGTGAAGGGAATCCTTAACATTGCTGTTAGGGGTCTTTGAGAGCCAGTAAACTGTTCACCTTTAAATAAGGCAAAACAACATAGGAAAGGAGTAAATAACTCCAAAGAAAATCTTTAGGGATGTCCCCCAAAAGCAGCATAGAGCTCAAAAACTGCTCCCTCCCCTATTCCCTGCTCCCCAAGCTTTCTGAAAAATTTTTCCCCGTTATGTTACTTCGATTATCGATGGAAGAAGAAACAGGCTGCAATTAGCATGAACAAAAAATTATGTCTATAACTTCTAGTCCACCATTAGAAGGCACTTGGGTTATTTAGTTACTGGCTGTTATTTATCTAGCAAATTGTGTAAGGCAGTGTCTGTTCATCATGCAGTCGCCTATTCCAGGCTCAGAGCAGCTCATTAAAATTGAGAGCATGCTTCAGGCCTGAAAAACAGATGGCGCAGCACATATTTTTCAAACTCTCTCTCCTGCTCACTCAGCCGAATGAGTTTCTCTGTAAATTTCAAGTATTGTCACTTTTTGCTTCCCTCCTGTAAACCGCTAGGGTAGTTTTGATTGTTCCCAGTTCTTGTTGTTTTCCCTGTTTTCTGTTAGAATTAGACTGCCAACCAACTTGGCGTTTTTCTGGATTTTTGCTACACAGACTTCGTTCGGGAAAGCGCAGGCCCATTTTTATAAGTTCTTCCTTTGCTTCCTGAGCTGTGGAGAACTTCCTCTTTCCGGTAGGCAGATGAACAATTAGCCACACTGGATAAGGGGTTGTGAATTTGTGCCCTGCTGCTTTCAGTACTGGAAGTAACGGTAAATAGGCACGTCGTAAGTGAGTAGTTTTTGGTGCATAGTCATGATCAAGATATATACGAGTTGGACCATTAGTAAACTTTCTGGTGCCGCCATGCTGTAAGCAGAATATATTCTTTTGTTGCATAGCTGTTAAAACGAAGAATTACTGACCTTGGAGGAATATTTGCAGAGGTAGGTTTAGGTGCTAATGCCCTATGCACTCTCTCTAGTTGGAGGTTGAAATCTTTTGGGAGTTCTAAGGCCATATGTAGCAAAGCTTCAACAAATTCCTTAATGTTATTTCCCTCAGAGTCCTCAGGTAGACAATAAATTCTAATGTTTTTGTGGCATGCTCTGTTCTCAAAATCTTCTTGGCGATCAATTATTTGTTCTTGCAGCTCTTTCATCTACTGTACCATTTGTTCCAGATCATCCTTTCTATTCTCAGTTACCGTAGCAATTCTGTCTTGTTCGTCTACTCTCTTCTCTAATTGTATCACATCTCTTCGTAACTCATTGTACATTTCTTTGATTTCTGCATGAAAAGTGAATATCTCTTGGTAAATTAGGTCAAGTTTTACCTTCTTCCTTTGGCTTTTGGTTGTTTCCCCTGTGATTTAACCAGGCTCTTTTTAAGATCTGCAGAGTCGCAGTTATCTGATGTGACTGAGGCCTCCAATTCGGTTCCATCAGCTGTCTCCTCCATCGTATGCTGTGTTTCGCTACTAAATTCAGTCTCTCCATCTCTACACTTTCCTCTGATTTTGTGATGCAAACTCTATTTAAGAAATATGCAGAATTACAGCTGAAGTGTAGTTTTTTTTAGCCTCGTAGACACAGTTCCTTTCTAGGCTGCCATTTCTGAGGGCGGAACCGGAAGTCCCGACAAAATGTTTTTGTTGATATTCAAAGTTAAAATGTTAATAAATTGCATCAAGAATATGAGCAAAATGTGTTCAGCAGTTGAAGTTATTACTGGCTGGGAGGTCATAGAAACAAGAGGGAGAGAATCAGTGGTGACTAAAATGCTTTGTGGTGCAAAGGAAAAGAAAACCCTGGGTCTGTGCAGGGAAGGGGTACAGCCGCCCCTGCCTCTCCCCCCCGGGCCAAACTGCATAACAGAATGTTAAAATGAATACAGTAACTGTATATTCCTGGAATGTCCAGGGGTTCTCCACACCAATCAAACACAAAAAAAGTGCTTAATCCATTAAAGGGAGTGAATGCAGGCATTATTATGGTACAGGAGACACACCTCGTGGACACAGAGCATAGTCAATTATTTATTTATTTATTTGTACATCAGTTTACAACCTTTGAGCCAGAGGCTCATTTCCAAAGGTACCTCGTCACAAAGAGGACAAATACATCACAAACATTTGATACATCATTGTGGTTTCAGCTTTGGCAGCCACATGCAGTTATTTCTTTGTTACATCAGTTAGGTTACAGGTTTGGCATTCCAGGCTTTTACAGTTATTTGGATACAGAGTAACAGATTAAACATACATTGGTATAAGCATACACGCAGTAATGTGCAGAGACTGAAGGAGGTAAGAGTTCAGAGGGCTATGGGACGTGGTTGGTGATTGGTTTGGGTGAGGAGCCACTCAGTGAGCTTTGTCAGTGCATAGTGTGCTAGTTCATCTTAGAGACAAAGCGCTAGCTACGCGTGTTAAATTAGTAAGGGAATGGATAGAAGCCTGCTATGCAACATCATTTAATGGGCACAAAAGAGGAGTGGCTATACTATTAAGAAAAGGTCTCCAGGTTGAGGAACAAAGGATGGCAAAGAGAGCTAGACAACAGGAATTACACCTGCGCTGTATTCTTGAACCTGAGCAAGGCCTTCGATACTGTCGACCATTCTGCTACTCTCTTCCCTGACCTCACTAGGTGCTGACCCATTATCTTTACAGTGGTTCAACAACTACCTCTCTGATCGTTTCCAGCAGGTGAAAGCGGAAGGAGATCTCTCAACTCTCAAACCTCTCCTAAGAGGTGTTCCCAGGGTTCTATCTTAGGACCAATCTTATTTGCAATATACATCAACAATATTGATGAAAGCATAACTAAGGCAACATTCATCTGTTTGCAGATGACACAGTTCTTACGTAAGCCACCCATCATTACAATCTGCATGTAATGACCTTCAATCTGAGTTCAACCTGCTGCAACACACAACTCCTAAACAAAAACTATTACTTAACGCCAAGAAAACAAAAGCAATGCTCTTTTCTCCCTCTGCCCAAATGGTAAATTCAGCCCTATCAGATCCTGTGCCGGAGATTACTACAATTCTTGGTGAGAAGTTGGAGTTTGTCCCTAAATTCAAATACCTGGGAGTATGGCTGGACCACAGGCTCTCCTTTATAGAGCACGTTGAAGAATTACTCAAATAATTACGACAGAGACTTGGCCTGTTCTTCAGATAGCCCGCCTTTAACTAGAGATGCCAAACTACAGCTGGTACAATCAACCTTTCTATCCTTGATAGATTATGCTAACATCCTCTATAGTCACTGTCCCATTTCCTACCTCACCAAACTTGACACATTATATCATAGTGCTTTGAGGTTCATCACAGACCTTCCTTATTCCACTCATCACTGATCCCTATATCAATCAGTGGGGTGGAGTTCTCTTCAATTCAGGTGTGATAAAATGCAGCCTTATGGACCCTGAGAGCCATCTCCAAAAACTGCCCTAATACATTACAGACTGTCTTCCTATAAAACCAATAAGCAATTATGCCCTGAGAAGTTGCAAATCTCTCCTACTGATGGTTCCCAAAGTTAACTCTCATTTTGGCTGGGCTGCTATAAGCTTTACACTGTCCTCCTTGTGGAATAAATTGCAAATAAAACTGAAACTGAGGTCACCCATCGGCATCTCATCTTTCAAGCTCTTATATTCACGTCTCAGAAATTATCAGTGCAATTGTTTCCCATGACCATGAATTGTCATCATGCTAACCTGTACCATTTAACCATGAATGAATTACTTTAGTGCTTGTCTCGCCCTGGCCCTGGTCTGTCATCATGCTTTCATGTAACACCTTGATGCCTCTGTCCTCCCTTTGATACTGGTCTATCTTCCTGCTTTCTCCAGCCTTCTTTCACAACTCTATACTGCACTCATCCACAATCTACATGCAATCATACTATAAAATTACTAACTCCCTTTCCTCTCCATAGGCCCCCCACCGTCACATCAGTTCTACCAACCTATCCTTTGGACTTCACTTCTCACGATGTTTATCCTTCGCTTACATATTACATACCCTTCCTGGTACCCCATATGCCATTAGTTGGTGGTGCTCCAAGCCATTTTCATGGCTAGTACTAGTGACTGTCCCTGGTAAATAAACTAACTGGTACTTTTATACAGAGAACATGGTTTATATACAGTTGCATGGTTCAATGGTGGATCTGCCACCTTGTATTTGAATCCTCCTCTGTTATGGCTTGCCTTGTCTTCCTTTTATCATTTTACTCCCCTATTACTGCACTGTTGTGCTTGTGTTTATATACTTATTACATGTATTTATATGTTTTTATGATGGTTGTTACACGACCCTGTTCTAACCAGGTCCATCTTGTAAAAGAGCTCTGCTCAATGATGTTCACCTGGATAAATAAAGATTTTGATTGATTGATGGTAAGAGACCCGGGGTGGGGGTTAGATATATATTTGTGCAAGGACTAATACACAGACAACAATACACACTGGGGAACATTTACACACTGGCACAACACGATCTGGTCTTCTATGATGAAATGCTAGACATACCCCATAGGGAGCTATTCCCCAGTCTTATTCTGGCAGGGGATTTTAACTGCGATATCAGGAGCACTAGATTGGAAGGAGAGGGAAAGCATGATGGGAGTGTCTGTAGATGGGCAAAAGGGCTAGATGAGATGGATTTGGTGGATGTCTAGAGGGAGGTGAACTCTGGAGCAAAGGAGTACACATTCTACTCCAACCCACATCATACTTGGTCATGAATTGACTACATTTATGCCCCAAGAAGCTTATATCCCATGATCACTCAAACAGAAATCACACCAACAGCAGTATCCGACCAAGCCAGAGTAGTAATGGCTTTTCAGACTCAAGACGGGGGAGGGCAGGAAAGTCCCAGCATACATGACGTCCTCTAAGCCATTCAAGGAATTCCTACAAGAGCAACTGGGGTACTTAATTGGGGGAATCAAACAACAGCACCCTCAAACATGATCTTACGGGAGGCAGGGAAAGCTTATATGAGAGGAATGATTATCTTATGGATGGCCCAAAGAGCAAAAAAGAAGAAAGATAAAATTAAAGATTTAGAACAAGTAGTTAAAAATAAACAGAGGGAAGTTTATGCACACTCCTCTGATGCAAGCCTAAGACAACTTAGGGCAGCGCATGAGCAACTGAATTTATTCATAACAGACGGAGCCAGTACAGCACTGTTTTATGCAAAGCAGTGCATTTATGAGTGTGGGAACAAGCCAAGCCCAATGCTGGCAAGATTAGCTAGGGGAAAGAAAGGGTCCCCAACAGTAACAGCAATAAAAGATAGTCAGGGAAGGGTATACACTAAGAACCCAGACATCAGAGCAAAATCTATGGAATACTACCAGAAATTGTCCAGCCAAAAATTGGTCCGTTTAAATGTAAGTTTCACCAAAACCTTGCAGCTCTTAGTGGCTGTGACTACACTCCACAGTGCAACCTCCTACTAGTTGCTAGTAACTATCAGCACTTACATTCTGCTTGCCCTTGGCCTTGCCCCCCACCCCACCACCCTCACCCAAACCCTATCCCCTACTCACCTCACCCTCCCCTGCTCTATGCCCCCATGCTTCTCTCACCCCTGTACCTTCCCTATCCTCGACAAAGCTCCCTGGCTGCTCCTAGCTTAGTTACATATACTAAATTCTAAAATTGAAGTGTCACTCTCAAACTGACTGACTACTACTTTTAGCTCTCTGCGTGTCCTGCCATTTTTTGTCCCATCTTGTCATTATTGTATGTTACCTGTTTTGCTCGGATGTGGAACCTTTGTAAAAGAGCTTTCAGCTCAAAGATGTTGTAATCTGAGATCTCAATTAAAAAATAAACTGTATAGAAGAGAATGTCAAAACACAGAAAGGGAAGCAGGGACATTTCTGGATGGCCTAAAACTGCCCCAGCTAGATGTGGATCAGAGGACCTGGTTAGTAGCACCCCACACAATGGTGAAACTAGGTCGGGCACTGAACATGCTCAAAAAAGAGAAGGCAGCAGGACCAGACGGGTTGGGGGTAGAATATTATAGAAGTGTGGGGTCCTAAGGCATAAAGACTTTACAAACCATGGCTGAGAAAACACAAGAGGTGGGTGCTCTAGCAGAAACCTGCTACCAAGCCACAATAGTGGTGATTCCCAAACCAGGCAAGGGCCGTGCAACATGTTTGGCCTATAGACCAATCTCACTACTAAACTGTGATACCAAAATAATAGCCAATGCACTAGCAAGGAGGTTGGAGGCGTTACTACCAACACTAATAAATGATGGCCTGCCACTGTATAACAATCTTATTGACAACGCCCCTCAGTCCACAGAAAACCCGCCTCCCCTTAGCCACCTACTCTCTGGTTGCTCTAACTACTGTCTAGCTACATCACTGTATAGGCCAAATGTTATTACCCACCCAAAACAAATGATTGCCATAGAATACTGGGTGTAGTATAATGCACTACTCTGGCCCCGAACTATGTAATAAATATTTCTGCTGCAATTTTCCTGTAAATACCTACCGATTTGTGAAATTTGAAACTTCTGTCACTCTGTAAATATGTGCCTGTCTTGAACTATAGGCTTAACAGTCTAATCTGAGAATCTTGTACATCCTGTAAATATCTGCCTGTCTGTGAAACTTGAGACTCATGTAACTCTGTAACTTTGTGACCACTTGTTAACCTGTGAACCTGGTCTGGCCTGTGTCTTACTTTGACAATGAGCCTTTGAAATGAGTCTTTGACTCAAAGTGTTGTAATTCTGATTATACAAATAAATAAAAAAAAAATAAAATGACCAGACAGGCTTTGTAAAGGACAGGAACTCATACAACAACATTAGAAGGTTACTAAACATAATGTGTGTGTGTGGGGGGGAGGGGCTCGCTGTGTCAGGGGAGAGATTGGTGCTGTCCCTGGATGCAGAGAAGGCCTTTGACAGAGTGGAATGGGCATATATGTACCAGGCATGGGGGAGGGATTTCTGGAATATGTAAAACTACTATATGCAGCGCCTAAGGTGAGGGTGATGGTAAATGGAGGCCTGTCTGGAGAATTCAACTTAGGGAGGGGCACTAGACAAGGGTGCCCACTCTCCTCTTTGCTCTGGTGATAGAGCCCTTGGCAGAATACATTCACATCAGGCCTGACATCAAAGGAGTCATGGTGGGGAGCACAAGATATCATTATACGCAGACAATATCTTGATGTTTGTGATGGACCCAGAGTGATCATTACCTGGTATTAGGGAAGCACTGACTGAATTTTCCAAGTTTTCAGGCTATAAAACAAACATGGATAAATTGGAACTCATTCAGGTTGGGGGAGGGATGCAAAGACAGATAAAAAATTTAAACTTTAAGGAAGTCACCACCTACATGACATACTTGGGGATTAAGGTAGGCCCACAGATTTCAAGTCTGTATATACTAAATTACAAAGGCATGTTAAAACTGCTAGAAAGAAACCTAAAGAGATGGAGATCTCTCCCCATCTCTTGGATGGGGCGGCTGAACCTGTTAAAGATGAACCTGCGGCCATGAATACTATACCCAATTCAAATGCTACCCATGGGACTTAATAGGAAAGACTTGCCTTGCAGAAAGTGGAAGCACAGTGCACCACATTCTTTTGGCAGGGCAAAAGATCCAGGGTCTCCTTAAGAAGATTAGAACGGACACCTGCCAATGGGGGTCTTAAATTTCCAGACTTAAAACAGTATCATGTGGCTACCCAACTAAGACTGATGAGGGAGTGGCTTCTAGGATTTAAGGGAGCAAACTGGGTAACCCTTGAGATGGGGGAGAGAAGGACTTACACCTAATTTACCTGGATAAGAGGGGAGAAAACAGGACTAGAAGGATCTCGAATCCGCTGGTACTAACACTCTGCAGGCATGGAGAATGCCTCTAGAATTGTAAAAGGGAGGAAGACAAGACAGTCCTGGCACCAGTGACAACCCAAAGTTCATACTCAGAATTAGAGACAAGGATCGCCCAGTGGAAATGGAAGGGAATTCAATGTTTTGGAGACATACAAGGTCAAGGGGAACAGAGAGTCAAGAGGACTTACCTCACACTAGATGACATAGAGGGACGGCACATGTTTAGGTACTTACAGGTGCGGATGCATATAGGGCAATGCATAGAACACACCCAGGAAAATCGAACCTATATGGGTTGGAGAGAGGTAATGCTGTCATGAGCAAACCCCAAAGGACTGATGGCGAAAATATATTCCCATCTGCCATGCCTAGCCAATCCATGAGGGTGAGGCAGCAATGGGAAAGAGATATGGAAGAGGAAATCACAGAAGAAAATTGGGTGGGTATCTGTGAATCACACATGGGGTTACTGTGGTGCAATAAATCGAAAGAAGCTCAGTATAAATTCATACACAGACTGTACTTGCCTCCAGCGGTGGTTCACAGATTCTCACCGGGATCTCACCCATGTGTGGCAGATGTCAGGTAGCGAGAGGAATGTACATACATTACTTCTGGGAATGCCCATTTCTGAGAATGTATTGAACAGAGGTCAGGCAACAAATTGAACAATGGATTGGAAGTTCAGATACCCAAAACACTGATATCCATGTTGATGGGGATGGACCACTAGGGAGGAAAGATGAGACCCTCACCATAGAGTGATAAGGTGTTACTAACATTAGTGAGGAAATGTATTCAGAACGCATGGGTGTAGTGCACAAAACCCACTGTAAGTATGCAGTTAGAACTGGTAGCCCAGAAAGAGTAACATATGAACTGAAGGAGAAGGAGAGTTGTTTGAGAGGGTATGGGAAAGGTACTTTTCCTCATTAGACGAAGCAATGCTCATGCACCTTATTATCATAATTTAAAACACAAGTAAATAGGAAGAGGAAACTGAGCATATAAAGAGTAAAAGTAAAATTAAAGATATATATTGATGAACTCTAAAACAAAAAATACGGGCACACACTGCCTTTAACTAAAAATGAACACTTGGTTATAGCATTAAAGCATGGTAAAATTTATTTAATAGCAAAATTCATGCTGCACGCCTGACACATTTCGGACAGATAGTCCTTCCTCACAGGCCAGTGCAGAAATCAAGCAAATCACTCCCTATATACACTTCAAAATGTGACGTCATAGTGACATAAGACATAACGTAGACACATAAATGCATTAAAACCTATAAGCAAATAAATACCTTATACCAAGTGTATAATGATCTCCCAGTAAAACTCTCTCACAGGAGGGTAGATATCAAAGGATATCAGAATCTCTACAGCCAGACATTAAATTGTTAAACTGTTAAAAGAGGTTATAGCTGTAATGTTTTGTTAACTTAAAATAGGAGTGAGCAGACTATAAATGTTATGCATAAAAAAAGATAGAAAGCATAAACACACTATATACGTTTAACACAAGAAAAGGAACTTGTAAATGATATTCTGGAAAGTATACAGATGTAAGCTATCTGGATTGCAATGTGTATGTATGTATGATAATCTGACACGCGATAAACATAATTAAAAAAAAAATCTTTAGCTTGCTCCAGCTTTAATTCCTTGGCATTATAGATGTCAAAAAAAGGTACTCTCTTTTTCTGATACGGGCTAGTGAAGAGCGTGGACTTAGTTTTCTTATAGCCAAGGACAAACCATTCTCTGAGAATCAGTTTTCAACAGACTCGAAACTGCATTGCAAATCTAATGCCAGTCTGCTTGTATCAGAGTGCCTTGCATAGATTACTGCGTCATCTACATACAGAAGACCATTAGCAGACTGGCAGGCATTCAGCAAGAGATTTATAAACAGGCTGAATAGTAGCAGGCCCAGAACAGAGACTTGAGGCACTCTAATAGATATATTCCTGTCAACAGCTTACTCAGTTTGAACAGATGGATCCTGGCAATATATCTTATCTGTCCTAGCTCCCTCTGGATTTGTAGGAGCTTTTACAGTTCTTGTTAATGTTTTATATGCTGTGTTTTCCACTTATGTAGTCTTGTACACTGAATTGTTCTGCCTGTATTGTTATAGCCTTCTACCATTCCTTGTGATTGCTTTACATGTTATGTAATCTCCCAGGTTGTGCCTGAAAATAGGCATGTGTTTGCCTAGTACACTTTCCTGCTCAACAAAACATAAATAAACAGATGCTAAGCCCTCAAGTTTTACTTTTTGTGTTTCTTTTATCAGATAGCTTTTAAACCATGCTACCATGTCCAGCGACAGACCCAGGTCAAATAGTCTTGTTAAGCAAAAGTTTAGGATTGACCAGGTCAAAGCCCTTCATTAAGTCAATGTAGCTAGCCCTGACCATTTCATTACTATCCAGAGCCTTATGTAGATACTTGGTGTACTCAATTACAACAGTATTGGTGCTGTGTAGCTTCCTGAACCAATGTTGTTAAGCACATTGGATGTCATATTTTTCCTGGCAAGAGATGAGTTGTTCAGAAACTATTTTCCCAAGGGCCTTGGACAGCAGGGAGAGGATAGAGATCGGCCTATAATTTCCTGAGTTTGTTCGGTTACCACTCTTGAATACAGGTGTGACCAATGCAGACTTGCATTTCTCTGGGAACTGAGAGAACTGAAGGAGAAATTGAAGATATTTGTAATAGGGTATGCTCACTCGTTCAATGCCAAGGCTAGTAGCTTCATATCTAAGATGTGCCCCCCCCCCCAACCTGGGCTTGCCTTGTCTCTTTCTGATGTATTTTAAGGTATCACTTTACGAGACTAACCTGAAGTAAAATTTTGAGTGGCCAGGGTCTTGATCCTTCAGCAGTTTGGAACTACCCAATGCTGTTGCAGAGTTGTGGCAGAGGTACGATGGGATAAAGAGCTTAAGTCGTAGAGGCCAGATTAAACCTGTTAGCAATCTCTTTAAGGTCTAATCTCTTTCCTATCAATCCTTAACTTTGTTGGCGATGCCTTTTCTTCCTTACCCAGGAGTTCTGAAACATTTCCCAAAAGTTTTTATCACTATTCCAGTTTTGGATTGGTTGAGCCTTGCAGAACTCTGATTTTATTTCCATTCTTATCCTCCTTTTGCTCTTGTTTCTTAGTTGCCTGAATTTCTGAAGGTGTGCTAAATACACAGTCTCTCTAGCCAGGATCCACCATTTGTCCCTCTCTTTCATTTGGACCTGGAGATCTGTGGAGAGCCAGTCTGTTGAGGTACCCCTTACCTTGCATTTTTTTACTGGGCCAAATTGGTAACATGCTGTACTTTACTGAATTCTATGATTAGAAACTCTTGGGCGAAATCAATGTCAGGAATGTGATCCAGGTAGTGCCAGTCAATTTCAGTCACTTTATTCTTAAAATATCACACATCTTTGCCTTGTTTAGAACGGGACTAAAGATACACTGGGTGGGCAGGGCTTTGGCTATTTAACAGGCCACTTACGCTGCACTGGTGAATGATTGCTTAAAGTGTCCTATAGAATCTTAACATCTTTGACTCGGAGTAGGTTGCCAGTATCCAACCAATAAGAGTACTATCCAACACCATTTGAGTCAACAGCCTTGCAATCATATCCCTGTGGCCAGTGCTGGTCTTAGAATTCCAGCTGATACTAAAGTCCCTGTGACTATAACTTCCCAATTCTGATTAATTTGTTTATAGACGCTGGAAATGATTGCTTTCCTGGCACAATATAAATGGTCATGAAGACAGGTCTGTGACCACTATCCAGAAGCAGTTTAATAGCCAAGCATTCACAGTCAGTAGCCTTTCCTTTAAATTCAACTTCTGAGCCCTGCAAGTCTGACTTTGGGTACATTAGGCAGCCCCCACTTTGCTTACCCAGACGGTCCTTTCTACAGAGATTAAATCCTGGTAGAGAGACAGCCTCTGGTATTTTTGGGGTAAGTCAAGATTTGGTTAATGATATTATGTAAGGTTGTACTGACTCCACACAGGTTTCAAATTGTTCAAATCTGGCAAGTACACTTCCAATGTTTAATAAGACGGTAGTTTATTTATTTCATTTGCAACTTTTGGCCAGAAAGACACACTAAGTCAAGACTTATTTCCAGGTGCATCATGGAGCACAGTGAAGTTAGTGACTTGTTCATAGTCACACAGTGTGCAAGTGGTGGCTGTGGGATTCTACCCAGTTCTTCAGGTTTGCAGCTCTGTGCTCTTAACCACTATGCTATAGTGCCTCCCAATTTTATTATTACTATTGCTGTTTGACTTATAATAAATTTATCAGGTCAAACCAGATGTTTGTCCATGCAGCTTATTTAAATTTTATTGTATTGCAATTTCCTTGGTTCTCTTGACCTGTACCTAAGCTATTGACATGGACCAGTATTTGGTTGTATGTTTCTGACAGCAAAAGTAAAATAAGTGTGAACCTCTTGTGGCCCTTAAACAATATTTCAGACCCAGTTGCTTTTCCTGGTCAGTTTGGGCTGCAAGCAGTCCTATCCACACAAAGTCTATGGGCAATACTGCAACATTCCCTTGTGCTATCATAAGTGTCAACCCATTACAATGATAAAAGAGCTGGGAGTTCAGGGTACTGATGGCCTGGGTCAACTGAGACTCCACATGTTTTCAGGTGAAACCAGTTATCTGGGAATATACCATCATCTTCCATTAGGGGCCTATCATTCCTGCAGTACAGTTCAGTATGTACAAGATTTAGCAAAATTAGTGAGTGAAAAACATTTTTACTGGTGAAGTAGCATCAGTCAGATTGGGGTTTAAGCTATTAACAGTACCAAACAACACAGCAAAGGAGCACCTAAATATGGAGTCAGCTAGAGACAGTGCCAAGCAGCTCAAAGCAAGGTTCACCCAGAAAGAGTGTGAGTAGATGCAGTACCACACATCACTAATCAAGGTCCACCAATACAGGGTATAACTAGGGACAGTACCATACATCACTAGCCAAGGTTCACCCAGATAGGGTCTGACTAGGGATAGTACCATACATCACTAAGCAAGGTTCACCCAGATAGGGTGTAACTAGGGGCAGTACCATACATCACTAACAAAGGTTCACCCAGATGGAGTGACTGTGGACAGTAACATACATCACTAACCATGGTTCACCCAGCTAGGGGGTAACTAGGGACAGTACCACACATCACTAAGTAAGGTTCACCCAGATAGGGGGTAACTAGGGGCAGTACCACACATCACTAAGTAAGGTTCACCCAGCTAGGAGTAACTAGGTGCAGTACCACACATCACTAAGCAAGGTTCAGCCAGATAGGATGTGACTAGGACAGTACCAACATCACTAAGGTTCACCCAGATAGGGTGTGACTAGAGACAGTAATTTAATATCATTAACTGTTCACTCCAGATAGGGGTGTTAGTAGGGACTGTACCATACAACACTAAGCAAAGTTTCACAGACAGGGTTTAACTAGAGTCATTACCATACATCACAACACAGGGTTCACCCACATAAGATGCTGACTACAGTCAGTACCAAACATAACTAAACAAGTTTCACTCAGATAAGGCACTTGGCAAGGATCAATATGCAAAACGAAATTTATTTAGATGAAAATTGGTGACTGGGAAGGCACAGAGCCAAGGCTCATTTCCAGGTGTGACCTGGGAGAGTGGAGAAAGGATAAAAAAGATACATAGCATAGACATATTCAGCGCTACAAAAAAGTGCAACGCCAGAACACAAAAGACCAAAGAAAGTGCACAGTAAGTCAAAAGCAGGCAGTTGAATATTACAGCACGTGTATGAGGGACTGTTGGGGGACAGGGGACAAGAACAAGGTGGGGAGGAGAGTCTCAGCTGATATCTGAAGGGGAGGTAGTGAAGGAAAGAGGGGAGCTGGTTCCAAAGTGAGTGGGGATGACAGGCAAATGCTGATTGGCCAGCTGAGGTACGGGCATGTGGCAAAGAAAAGTTCTATGGTTGCTAGAGTGGAGGGAGCAGGATGCAGAGGACACAGTGCAGAGGAGTGATGAGAGGTGGGAGAGGACCCAAACCAGAATTTCAATATAAAGAAGGAACAGTGCATCTGGCGATGGGATGGCAGAGGAAGAAAGGACAGAGATGTGTAAAACCAAGCAGTGATGGCTTCAGAAAGTGAGCTGGTTGCAAAGCAGCAGAGGAGTTATGGGGTATCCAGTCTGGCTAAGGAAGTTAAGGGGGCAGAATCATAGACCACATCCACGTAGTCAAAAAACTGGGTGCACATTCTGGTAAGAGGTTCTCGGTACATGAGGTCATAATGTCGCAAGACATTACAGCACAGCAGTATACCGCACTGCCAATACAGCGTGGTATATTGTCAGCTTAACTACTGTATGTCTTTCGGGGGGCTCTGCCCCCTGCAAACCCATTACAGGGGGCTGTGCACCCCAACCTCACCAACTTAAATGACCAACTTGGGTGGGGGGAAGGGTTAACACTTAAAATCATGCAAAGTGCAAAAAATTAAAAAATGTTCTGCATCTGGGACCGGGAATTGAAACCCGGTTCACAGACACACTGCTTCCCTTGCTGCCTGTGGCTCATCCCGTCAAGCCACGGCAGCTGCTCGACGGCCCCTTCTCCCAGCAGAGGTCTTATCCTCTTCCTGGAACAGTAAAGCTGCACTACATGCATACACTCTTTCGCAGTTTTGCACCCTCTCGATCTTCACGACCATGCTGTTCCTGTTGCGCTATATTGACGTATTCGGTAGGGCATGTAACAAACTGACCCGGTAGGGTTCTCAGTGAACCTAAAGGGAAAGACAATCTCTATTTCAGTACAAAACACCAAGATTAGGTTGGGGCTTAGCATGGATGGCGTTAATGTGGGCAGTGAAGTCAAGCTTGCTGTCAAGCCACACACCAAGGTACTTGAAGGAAGGAACCACTTTGAGTGGGGAACCATCTTGAGTGGAGAACACGGGCACTGATGAGAGTTTGGGCAGTTTTTGGCTGGTGCTAAAGGTCATGGACAGCATTTTTTTACTGTTTACCCAAAGCTGGTTTGACTGGAATTGAGGCAGTATAGCGTAGTGGTTAAGAGCACTGAGCTGCAAACCTGGAGACCTGGGTTTAAAGTTGGTCAGCCCCCAGTTGCATACTGTGTGACCCTGAGCAATTAACTTCCTTGTGCTCCCAGGTTACAGCTGGAAACAAGGTCTGGCTTGATGTGCTTTTCCTGATTAAACAATTCCCCTTTCCCAATGCAAGATGTTGTAGAAATCTTGTTGTAGCAGACCTTCCACATCTGAGGTGGAAGGACCAGAAATGTAGATTCCTGTCATCTGCATACATGTGAATATTCGAGGTAACACAGGCTGAAGGGAGGTCACTGAGGAAGATAGAGAAGAGTGGGGCCCAGGATGGAGCCCTGTGGGACCCCTCCTGATAGGAAGAGGAGTTGAGAGGGCACTACTAACCTGAACTGACTGTTGACGGCCCATCAGTTAAGAACAGAACCAGTCAACAGCAGCAGCTAAGAGGCCAGCAGATCCCAGTTTGTACAGGAGGAGCGGGTAATATATAAAGGAAGCTCATGCTCCTGTTGAAGGGGCTGCAGTGTGTGCCTCGGTAGCTGACCCTATCAGAAACAGTCAAATTAGGGAGCACTCAAACATGGTAACTTCACAGAGACTGCATGGGCAGACATCTGGTTTAATCTGATAAATTTATTGTAAGTCAGACAGTTTACATTCAAATGCTTAAGTGCTCAGTGTCCTGCTACAGACAGACATTCAAAAGGCAAAATCCCTCAGAACCTCCTGGAGTTTATTACTTGTCCTGGCACCTCGGTTGTCAGACCTTCCTCAGGGGGCATCTTCAGGGTGAGTAGTAGACTCAAGGAAGCTCTGAGGGATTTTCCCTTTTGAATGTCTGTATGTAGCGTGACACTGGGCACCTAAGCATTTGAGTGTAAACTGAAAAATTTATCAGGTCAAACCAGATGTCTATCCATCTGATCTTTCTGGAGCTTCCTGTAAAATTAGCATGTTCAAGGATCAATATAGTAAGGGGGGGTACTCACTGTTCCTGAGAGCCTGAGGTGAGGTAAGAGGGTACACAGCTGTGGGGCAGCGTGGCTGGCCGACAGCTGACTCCACAGCTGATACCCACAGTGTGACATCCTTTGCACTGTGGCCCTAGCTCTGGACTCCAGTGCTCGAACTGCTTGGGCAGGGCTGATCTTTTAATGGAATGTAGATCCATCCACTGAGCAACCCGGTTAGTTGCTTGAGGTTGGTGGGGGTGAAGGAGCATTGGGCAGTCCAGCAGTGATCAGGAGGAGGGGAGGGGAAGGGAGGAAAGCAAGGTGAGCACTGTCCCTCTCAACTATTTGGTGAGGCATCTTGGTGGCAAGGAGGTTAGTTAGAGCACCAGTCCCACTAAAGAAGCATCTTTTATTTTTAAAGCAGTTTCTGCTCTAGTAGTTCCACCCACCAAACAACCCGATTGGTTCCTTGGGATCGGTGGTGACAGAGTAGCTGTGGGTGGTCCAGCGGCGATCAGGAGGAGGGAGGATGTTATGGTGAGCAATGTCCCACTCAACCCCTTGGTGAGGTGTCTTGGTGGCTAGAAAATGCACTACTTGGATGGGAATTTACGGGGGGGCACCCCCCCCCCCAGACTGTATGGGCATGATGGCCCTGGTTGCAGCCTCCATTTAGCATGACTCAGTGGTGCTACAAAATACGAACTTTCATAAAGTGTTCTTTGCTACCACTTACCACCAAACAGAGGGTTGGTAATCAGATCTTTTCTTGATAAAAAAAATTCCTGCTCAGTGCCCGGGGGGCACTGTCACATCTTACAAGAGACAGGGCATGCTCTAACAAAGCTCTTTGAGAAAGATGCGTTTTTTCTACTCAAATAAAACAAGTTTTTAAGTTGATATATCAAAAAATTGTCATTTAAATCAGAGAACCTGGAGGTGTGCTCTGTTTCCAAAAGGGTCTGCTTCATGAAAATTGTCGAAAGAGAAGAGTAAGAGCAACAGCCACCCCTTGCAGGGGGCCCAGGTGGTAGTAGCAGTAGCAGTATTTTTTTTTATTTGTAAGGCATCCCTTCCAACAGCTCAGGGTGCATATGAATACAATTACTGAACTGAATAGATGGGAGAGAGAGAGTGAATAAATACAAATATTACGCAGCACTTGTAAATACATATAGTATAGGTAGGTAGTGCCAGAGCAAGCAAGCAAGCCCCAGGCTGCAGGGGAAGAACTACCCTGGCAGTCATCCCTCATGGCAGTGTGAGCTATAGACTGCAAAACAGCACAAATATTGAAGCTTATTGGGACACAAAATATTAAACCTGCCCTGACAATGGGAACAGCAAATGTCTTGGACAACAAGACTTCAGTGGCCCTGAATACAGCACCAAAACCTATCCAGGAAAATGCCCTGCTGTGGCACCTTGAATCCATGGAGAATGGGGCATGCCCACAAAATCTGAGATTGTCTGGGCCCCTGAGGGATCAAAGGACTCTTGCTGACCGTGAGGCTCTTGGCTGCAGAAGGAACTCAGTGTGGAAACACGGTTTGAAGTTTGGCACCATGCAGGGCTACTGTCTGAATGGCAGATCTGTGGCAGTGAAAGCGATTGTCTCATGATGTGTCCTGCTGACTATTAATGGAGCAGATATCAGGGATAAATTGCGAAGGCAGCCGAGGTGGTGTGGCATCCAGTTTGAGGGCATCAGGTACTGTATATGTTTTCCTAAATTTAGTCTTTGTCACCTGGCGTCACAGAACAATTGAACACAGTTTGCCAGCAGCTCTGGGGCTTGGCATTATGAACTTCTTATCTTTTTCCCAGAAATCTCAGCATTACCAGTGGTGGGACAGTCTTCTAGTTCAGCATCCTACAAGATGTAGAGTATTAGTCTGTAATACTTCATTGAAATTCCAGCTGGGACCCAACTGGAGTCAGTCACCTCTGAAGATTGGCCTGAACAATGTACCCATGTTTAAAGAGGAACACTCAGCACTAGGAGCCCCATACCCAAGTGTGGGGCTGGTCTTAAAACCCGCTGTCTTAAAAATGATTTTTTTACTGTTTACTGCGTATGGCAGATTATATCAGACCAGTTCTGCTGGCGTGCAAGCTGATATTTTCTGTAGCTACAAATTCCAAACTCCGCCATCTGACATCAGAGGAGGACTGCAGCAGTGGGAGAAGCAATAGCCTGCAGTACATGTTGAGGTTTTATAAGTTCTGATCTATTATGTACTGTGGTCCACTGTCTTCTCTGGGCTAAGCACTGTCACGGAGGACTGTACCTAGCCCTTGAAGAACAGCAGGACCAGCAAGACATCTGATCAGAGCTTATAAAACCCAACATGTACTGCAGGCTATTGCTTCTTCCACTGCTGCAGCCCTCCTCTGATGTCAGCTGCAGGATTCTGGATTTGTAGCTACAAAATGATGTCAGCAGAATTGATTCATAATAACCAGCTGTCCCGCAGTAAAGAGCAAGCAAAAAAAAGTAATTTTGACAATAATGCAATTGGGACCAGACCCACACTTGCATAGGGGTTCTAGTGCTGAGTGTTCCCTTTAAGAATGGGAGTGAGGTTAGGTTTTCAGCTTAGCAGATCACCAACTGAGTAGGAACATAAAATTTAACTTTATCAAAAGATATTTTACTTATTTATTTTTACCAGCTAAGTGCAGTAGAAAATAATTTCCCTATTTCACGCCAGGGTGTTCAAATCAAAACTTTTATTACTTGCCAGCCGACTATAGCTGAATTTTCACTTGCCCCTATTAATTACAGTGAAATTATCTCTGTTTTGGTACTTGCCCTTCAATTAAATTTACTTGCCCTGGACAGGGGGCAATGGGATATGCACACCCATTTTCAGGCATGACCTGGGAGATTACAGAAGGTCACAGCACCAGATCAAGAGTACAATCAATAAGCAATGATTAAGAACATAATACAAATTACAAAAATATACATCAGAACATAGAACAATACAGAATCAGCAAAATGTCAAGGAATAAATAATAAGCGTACATCATCACAGAAGATACCAAACTGAGAACTGGTAGGCAAAAAATAAATAAATATAAATGGGGAGCTGTTTCATGAGGGCAGACCATTTTTTTTTGCATCATCTGTTTTATACTCTTCCTCACTGTATCGACTGGCCTCTCCTTCAGGCAGCAAGGGACTGACTCACCACCCCCTTTCAGAGCCCCAGTCCCTCCGCCTCATATGCAGCAGCTACCCTGGGTAACCTGATGTATCCTTCGTCCGGACAGGTTCTCTCCTTCGGAGACAAAATACCTGTGGCTTACCTTTTATTGGCCCTGGGTGCTGCTGAGGTTGGTCTTGTCTGGGGTTCCATGGCGTGAGGTCCAGGTGGCGGCCATCCGGCTGATCGAGATGCCATTTTTCTGGTTTTCTGAGCCCTCCTGTTGTGCGCCTTGTAGTGCTCCCAGTCTCCACCAGGGGCCGCTACAGAGTGAGGCAAACTCCCCAACCCTCCCCAGGAGAGGAGAGGAGAGGAGAGCAGTCCTCCGGACCCTCAGTCCTTCTCCTTCCCCACCGACCCCCAGCATCCCGAATCCATTCCTGCACCTGGGTCGCCGGCGTGGCACAGGGTAAGACGTCCAGCGCCTTAACCCTCAGTGCCACTTGGCTGGCAAGGGCAGATCATTTAACAAAGAACAGCCATGCCCCCAACATCAAAATCATACAAATTGATAACAGGAGCAGCTGTCTGACTGGCATGAGGTATTCTTGAAAATGTATACAACTTCTGGTTATATAGGGTGTCTGCTTGTAAGTCATTTGAGTCACTGTTTTATGTTACAGTGGTTTCTTTGCCCAATCAGCAAGCAGTGCCATTCTCTCAGAATATTATCAGGAGTCTGCATTGTACAAGATAGAGTAGAAAGTGTAATGGAATTCATCACGTGTTCTTCATCTTGTAAAAAGCATTTTATAAGACATGAATCAGTTGCATGATCGAAAAGGGGCCCAAGTTGCTTGGTAACAAGCTTGGGAATTCCATTTCTTCTTCCATATCTGAATTTGCAGACATTCACTTACAGGCATAACTCTTTCTGGAATATTTTTAAGGTTTTGACTTTCAGGAATGGTATATATATATGTATGTGTGTGTATTGTGTGTGTGTGTGTGTGTGTATATATATATATATATATATATATAAGGTTACTTACTGATCCTGTTTCTGGAGGTGATGTATTGGTTTTGTGTGTCTTCAGCAAACACCTAAGAGTGTAGGCTTACTGTTGGGAATATAGTCTCCTTACTGTAAAATGAAACGGGGTCTGGTTTTAAAAGGAACAAAGAGTTGTAACTTGCTACAGAAGCCTGACACTGTGTAAGGTATTGTCAGTGTTATTTAGTGTGTGCTGTACGTGGCTAAAGATTTGAAAAACTTGGTGACTGTGAGGCCAGAGTTTTGTCTTACAGTCTTGGGGAAAGGATAAGAATTGGCTCTCATTAAGCAAGTCTCCTTATAAGGGGACAAAAGTTGATAGAGCTGCTCAGAGTACCGTATGCCATTTAAGTGCACGCAGACACTGCTGTTTTGGTTGCTAGCACCATACAGTAGCCGATGAAGACAAAATAGATACATTTCTTTGGCATTGCAAGAGCACATAGGTTCATTATCAGAGAGACGGGTTTGTTGTTCTGAGAATGAGAAATGTAACCTAAATAAGTTAATCTGCAGTACGAACTGCGGAGCAGGCCAAACTGATGGTGGAGCAGTAAGGCTGCCACCGGTGCCAAAAGTGAACTTGGGATGTCAGAGGGCTGGTAGGGGGCAGAGCACTGAGCTTCCAAGGGATGCTCACCCTTCTGGGAGGGTGTCTGTAGTCTACCGCACCTGTGCCACCTATGGATGTACAGGCAGCATACCAGAAGCGATCTTCAGGATGGGATGGGGGTGCACTCTGGGATGAGATGGGGGATGTGCGATGCACTCTGGGATGGGGGATGTGTGGTCTACTTTGGGATGGGATGGGGGATGTGTGGTGCACTTAGGGATGAGACAAGGGATGTGTGGTGCACTTAGGGATGAGACAAGGGATGTGTGGTGCACTTAGGGATGGGGATGTGCAGTGCACTTTGGGATGGGATGGGGATGTGCGGTGCACTTTGGGATGGGATGAGGGATGTGTGGTGCACTTAGGGATGGGATGAGGGATGTACGTGTACTTTGGGATGGGATGGGATGTGGTGCACTTAGGGATGGGATGGGGGATGTGGGCACTTTGGGATGGGATGAGGATGTGTGGTGCACTTAGGGATGGGACAAGGGATGTGTGGTGCACTTAGGGATGAGACAAGGGATGTGTGGTGCACTTTGGGATGGGATGAGGATGTCAATGCACTTTGGGATGGATGGGGATGCGTGCACTTTGGGATGGGATGGGGATGTGGTGCACTTAGGGATGGGATGGGGATGTGTGGTGCACTTTGGGATGGGATGGGATGTGTGGTGCACTTAGGGATGGGATGGGGATGTGCGGTGCACTTGGGATGGGATGAGGGATGTGCGGTGCACTTTGGGATGGGATGGGGATGTGCGGTGCACTTAGGGATGGGATGGGGATGTGCGGTGCACTTAGGGATGGGATGGGGATGTGCGGTGCACTTAGGGATGGGATGGGGATGTGTGGTGCACTTTGGGATGGGATGGGGATGTGTGGTGCACTTTGGGATGGGATGGGGATGTGCGGTGCACTTTGGGATGGGATGAGGGATGTGTGGTGCACTTAGGGATGGGACAAGGGATGTGTGGTGCACTTAGGGATGAGACAAGGGATGTGGTGCACTTTGGGATGGGATGAGGATGTACAGTGCACTTTGGGATGGGATGGGGATGTGCGGTGCACTTTGGGATGGGATGGGATGTGTGGTGCACTTAGGGATGGGATGGGGATGTGTGTGCACTTTGGGATGGGATGAGGGATGTGTGGTGCACTTAGGGATGGGATGAGGATGTGGTGCACTTAGGGATGGGATGAGGATGTGCAGTGCACTTGGATGGGATGGGGATGTGTGGTGCACTTAGGGATGGGAGGATTGTGCACTTAGGGATGGGATGAGGGATGTGCAGTGCACTTTGGGATGGGATGGGGATGCGGTGCACTTAGGGATGGGATGGGGATGTGCAGTGCACTTTGGGATGGGATGGGGGATGTGTGGTGCACTTAGGGATGGGATGGGGATGTGTGGTGCACTTAGGGATGGGATAGGGATGTGTGGTGCACTTAGGGATGGGATGGGGGATGTGTGGTGCACTTAGGGATGGGATGGGATGGGGGAAGTGTGGTGCACTTTGGGATGGGATGAGGGATGTGCGGTGCACTTAGGGATGGGAAGGGGATGTGTGGTGCATTAGGGATGGGATAGGGGATGTGTGGTGCACTTAGGGATGGGATGGGGATGTGTGGTGCACTTAGGGATGGGATGGGGATGTGTGGTGCACTTAGGGATGGGATAGGGGATGTGTGGTGCACTTGGGATGGGATGAGGGATGTGTGGTGCACTTAGGGATGGGGGATGTGGGTGCACTTAGGGATGGGATGGGATGGGGAAGTGTGGTGCACTTTGGGATGGGATGAGGATGTGCGGTGCACTTAGGGATGAGACAAGGGATGTGTGGTACATTAGGGATGGGACAAGGGATGTGTGGTGCACTTAGGGATGGGATGGGGATGTGGGTGCACTTAGGGATGGGATGGGATGGGGTGTGGTGCACTTTGGGATGGGATGAGGGATGTGCGGTGCACTTAGGGATGGGGATGTGTGGTGCACTTTGGGATGGGATGAGGGATTTGTGGTGCACTTTGGGATGGGATGTGGGATGTGTGTTGCACTTAGGGATGGGATGGGGGATGTGTGGTGCACTTTGGGATGGGGTGAGGGATGTGCGGTGCACTTTGGGATGGGATGGGGGAAGTGTGGTGCACTCCTATGCATGCCCATTTTGTGCTCCACTCAGGGCACATACCGCTGCCATCTGGGGCCTGTGTGTGGGAGAATGCTGACAACTCTTGCAGCATGACAGGATGAAGTACTGCAGCACACATGGGCCCCCTCCACCCACTGTCCTGAATAAGGAGTCCCCTGCCACCTAATTTGCAGTTGATTGAGAAGAGGTACAGGGTCTCCCACCCTGAAGAATCTCTATGGAGGGTTATCTACAGGGCAGGAAGGTAGCCATCTCAGTGGAGCTGTAGCTTAGCAGAGGACTGATGGTGAAAAGAATTCTGAGGGAGCGAGATGGCCATAAAGTACAGTATATATCTATGAGGACATTCATTGCAAAAACTTTGTTGATGCACCAGTTAAGGTTAAAGCAACAAACAGGGAAATGTGGTGCTAGGGTTTCCATCCCTAATGCCTCACCACGACCCTGCAGGCAACAACAGGAAAAACCATTATGGTTTCACCTCTCCTGAATTTTTTGAAAATCAGGCATGGGGTGTACATTGGGGGCTGTCAACCCTAATGCTCACCCCATTCCATCAGTAAATAAGCTGAGATGTACAGAGTATATGAGAATGGGGCGAGTGTTGGGGTTGACAGCCCCAAGGTAAAAAAACAAAACAATTTTTTCACTGTCTGGATCTTAGAATCCACACACCTGACTGGAACAAAACTTGTCACATTAAGAGATCTGTCCCCAGACCATGCATGCAAAATGCAAATCTGTTGAATGGCTGTAAAGCTTTTAAAGTGCAAAATCTGAGGTTTAACATAGAAACCCCTGCTCAACCCTAACTATAGTGATGCTACCATGCCACTATAATATGTATGTATGTACTCTATCTATCTATCTATCTATCTATCTATCTATCTATCTATCTATCTATCTCTGCTTGCCTTGTCTATTTGTCCTGTTATTTTGGTTTTACCTGTATGATCTATTTTTCTCATGCGCACTGCCCCTGGATTTCACCTGAAAATGAGCCTTGGCTCCGTGTGCCTTTCCTGGTCATCAGTTTACAACTAGCTAGCTAGCGAACTAACTAACTAGCTAGCTAACTTTTTTTCTTGTATTGTTATGTACATGTATTAATTTTGTAATGTTACTTCACGTTGCTCTGTATTTTCTTTTGTTGTACAGTACTCTAATACTCTGTTGAAGTGTGCTTTATAAACAAATAAATCCCATAAATCAAAAGTGTTTTAATTATACCTAAACTACTGTTGTAGTGCCAGCGCCTCTTGTATAAGTAGAGCCAAAGGGGAACAGTTTAAAGTGCTGCTAATGTTTACCTGAAAATCAGGGATTTAGTATGGTTTCATAGGTTTTAAAGCTTTTACCGATATCAAGGAGCGTTTTTAAGTTAGGCACCAATTGGATCCTAAGATGTCCACGAACATGCAATGTGACGATGATGTCATCGAAGCACAAATCTTTGTGTGTACTAGAGAATCCCTATGGAGGCTTACATTTAATGTCTGCAGTTTGTCCTATATGTTTACCATATGAATAATGTTTATTAAAGCAATAGGGCACAACAGGGTGTGTGTTATTGTGCAATAATATCACACTTTGGTGGTTGAAGCACAAGGCCACAGGTCATGTGCGTCAACACCCAAGAAGTGACGTTACTACACAATAACACACACCATGGAGTGCCTTATTGCTACTATACAATGGCTCATTTTATTTAAGAAGAAGAAAAAAAGGGAAAATATTTTAAAATATTTTTTTTAACTTTTATTAGGCAGGTATACCTATAAAAAGTCCATAATTTATGTCTTGTCCAGCAGGTGGTGATTCCCCACTTTGCTGCCCTGTATTTCCATGTAGGTCTCTCTTTGTGGCTCAGTGCAGTCAGAGCGGGTGAAAGTGGAGTCTGGACCAGAGCAGACATGAAGAAAAAAGGGCTGTTTGTAGCATTATTTCTGTTAAATATTAACTTCAGATTGGACAAAAAGGTGAGGGCCATGACAGGAATCGGAGGATTGCTGCTGAGCGGTTGTGCAGTGCGGTGCTGAAATGTGCACATGCTGTCACAGTTGCAGTGTCCACCGGGGAATGGAAAAAACATTTGGAGCAGTGTTGCTTGGATAGTATCCTAGCAATTAGGATACCACCAAATACCTGCCATTTGGCAGAATAGTAAGAGCATACGAACATACGAAAATTGCCAGCAGCAAACGGCCATCATGGTCTATCTAGGCTGCTTTAGACTGCAGCTAGCTCCCTATTCAGCAGCTCCTCCAGCCCTCTCTCCTTGCCTCCCTTTACCCTCCCTTGCCCTGTCCCACCACTTCTGAAGCATTCCACTGAGTTACATGACACCACCTCAGCTGGTAGTGCGTTCCACTTTGCCACCACCCTCTCCATAAAGAAACGTCTCCTCACCTTCCTCCTGAATCTACCCCCTCCAATCTCATGTCATGGCCCCTAGTGTCTCTCCCCACCCTGCTCCTGAATAGACCCTCTGTGTCTGTTTTGATTATCTCTTTCATGTATTTGAAGGTCTCAGTCATGTCCTCCCTCTCCCTCCTCTCTTCTCCTCTCCTCTCCTCTAGTGTGTGCATGTTTAACTATCTTAGTCTGACCTCATATGGCAATTCCCCCAGGCCCTGAATCATCTTTGTTGCCCTATGGTGCACCCCCTCCAGCAGCCTAATATCCTTTTGTAGGTACTGGCGTCAGTACTGCATGCAGTATTCCAAGTGGGGTGTAACCAATGATCTGTATAATGGTCAAATAACCTCCCTTATTCTCAATGTAATGCCCCTTGTAATGCACCCCAGCATTTTGCTAGCCATTCCTGCAGCCCTTCTGCATTGTGTGGAATTGTTCATTGCTTTCATCATGAGCACCCCCAGATCCTTTTCCTCTTCTGTTAGCTGCAGCTGCACCCCCCCCCAGATGGTAACTTCTCAGATCTTTTGTTCCGAAGTGCTGCACCTTGCATTTGTTTGCACTGAACCCCAGCTGCCATCTGTCAGACCATGACTTCAGCCTTGCCAGATCCTCCTCTAGCCCCGCCACCCCCCTGGTTGTCCACCACTGCGCTCACCTTGGTGTCATCTGCAAATAGGCTGATTTTGCTGCTGATGCCATCTGAGATGTCTGCAATAAATATGCCAAACAGCACTGGGCCCAACACTGATCCCTGTGGAACACCACTTGTCACAGACTTAGGGACTGAGTATTCCCCACTTACCACCACCCTCTGCTGCCTATCTTTAGCCAGTTCTCCACCCACTCCACCAGTTTTGCTCCTGCCCTGTACCCTGTAGGTTGTTTCCAAGTCTCCCATGCGGTACTGAATTGAAGGCTTTACTGAAGTCTAGGTACAGGACATCCACCGCATGGCCCCAGTCAATTTGCCTAGTCAGCCAGTCATAGTATTCCACCAGGCTGGTCTGGCATGACCTGCCCTTGACAAAGCCATGCTGCCTCCCATCCTGCACCCACACCCCCGTCACCTCCAGTAGCGTCATTAGCCTCTCTTTAGGATAGTCTCCATTAGCTTCCCCGCTATGGATGTTAGACTTACTGGCCTATAGTTCCCGGTTCATCCTTGGGTCCACTCTTGCGGAGAGTAACCACGTGAGCCAGTCTCCAGTCCTGCGGTATGCATCCTGTGTCTAGAGATGAATTAAATAAGTCTGCCAAGGTCCTCCCAGGACCTCTGCCAGCTCCTTCAGCACTCTCGGATGTACTCTGGTCCTGGTGCCTTGTCTACACTCAATGCCCTTAACCCCTCTAGCACCCTCCCCACTGTGATTTCACTGTCCGTCACCTCTCCCCCATCTGTTTCTGTCCTCCCTCCTGCTATGGGTAGTGCCCCTCCTTTTCTTTTGTAAAAAGACTGAACAGAAGTAGTTGTTGAGCACTTCTGCCTTTTCACCCCCTCTTCCACCCATCCCCCCTCCTTCTTAATTCTTACAATTTGGTCCTTCCAGCTTCTTTCCTCCCTGATGTACCTAAAGAAGTCTTTCTCCTCTTTTCTTATGCCCTAGTGGATCCGGTCGGACCGTGGATCTGACCCCCGAGATCCAGGTCGGATCTTGCGTTATTCAATGTCACATCCCTGGATCCAGCATCGGATAATGTGGGATCCGACCAGGGTCTGACCTCCAAATTCATCTGGATCCCAGGTCAGATCCCATTTGGATATCCGAGCAACACTAGTTTGGAGCCACAGCTTTTATTTATTTTTACAGATTATGTTGAAGTGGCAATGCTAATGACAGAGAGGTGTAGACTACTTTTACATGTGGCCGAATGTAGTTTTTATGCCACCTTTATTCCACTAAATCAAGCGGTGTCACTGAAACATGTAACCAGCAGTTACGATCTGTGCTCTTCAGTGAAGTCGCTGGGTTCAGGGGGAAAACAGAAGGGATGAAAATTGATTTTACTTTGTCTGCTGCAGTATCAGCTTTTGTGTGACTGGCTGACTTTGGGTAGCAGTTGGAATGGAAACAGCTGTGTGTATATGTGTGTGGGGTCACACTTCATAGATGAAGCCGTTTACAGCGGCGGTAACCTGTGAAGTGGTGGAATGATTTCTGAATGTGTTATGCGGTCGTGTGTGCCTGAACTTCATACAGTGATGTTATTGTGAAATAACATCATATTTTGATTTGCTGTACCTTGTTTGCACTTACCCTACTCTTGTATGAAGTTGCTGTTAGTGGGTTAACCTTACATTTTATCAACTCCTATGTCAGTGCCTCACTTTATGAGGGTTCTGTTCCTGCTGAATATGCTCATGTTGCATGTCTACCTGCATTCCTGTACAAAGCTGTATATTGAATTCTGTCAGTATGTAATGTATGCATTACGTATTGCCTTTCGTATGTGATGTTATCTCCCGGTCATACCTGAAAAAGGCAGTCTCTGTCTAGTGTACCTACCCGTTAACAAAAACTAAATAAATAGATAAACATCACTGTTCCAGGCACCCACTGACCAATCAGAACACAAGAAACTTCCTAGCCATTGGTGGAGCGTGTGGGGAAGCTTTCACTGTGATCACCTGTGCTGTACCTGTCACATGGATACGCAGAGGACTTCAGGTTTCAGTGATGTCAGTTCAGTACCTTTACAAGTAATAAGATGCACCGGGCCAGGACCAGGTGATATTCAATGGTGATGCGCCATGGCACCATTGAATATGGCCAGATCACACACATACTACGCATGGCACGATGGCACTGTGCCAGTGCAAGCCACAGATGGGGAGCGCGAAGGGAATGTGCCAGTGCAAGTGCAGTTGCGCTAGGCACATCACCTGCGATATTCAGCAGGGGGCATGTAAATGAGGCCATAAAATATGCAAGGTGCAAATGGGGCCATTTGCATGTCATTATGGCCCCATTTGCATGCCTTGCACAGGGCAGCCTGGCAATTTGCACCTGGCGCCCTGCACAGCATGACATATGCAGTGGGGATCCCGGGGTATCCCTCGCCCCGTAGCTGTGAACACGGTATATGTCACACATAGATATCACTGGTAGTCTAGTGGCCCCCCTCCCGAGTACTAGACAGTCCCAAATATGTGACTGGTTCATTCACATATTTGGGACTGTCTAGTACAGAATACCCTACAGGCCCATTGGTCACACTGGGGACCAATGGGCTTAACCATACTGTACCTGTCATTGGCGGGCGGCTGGGCAGTATGCGGGGTTGCAACTGCCCACTGATGATGTGGAAGGGAGCGAGGTGGGCACAGGATCTGGTGTGGGTGGGAGGGTTGGGGGGTGCCACTGGATCACTATGGAATTATTTGAGGGAGCTGTGCAGCGATCGGCGGCAATGGGTGAGGTTCCACTAGACCACCAGGGATGTTGTTTTGTACATTTCTCAGGGATCAGGTGGCAGGGGGACCACTAGACTACCAGGGATGGTCATGTATACATATCTTGGGAATCAGGGGACTTCGGGGAGGGGCCACTAGACTACCAGGGATATCAATGTGTGACATATACCGTGCTTGCAGCTATGATGCAGGGGATGCCCTGGGATCCCCTGCATATAATCATGCTGTGCAGGGCGCCAGGCACGCAAGTCAGAAGCCGCCCTGTGCAAAGGCTATGCAAATGGGGTCATAATGACATGCAAATGGCCTCATGTGTGCCTTGCATATTTTATGGCCTCATTTGCATGCCCCCTGCTGAATATCGCGGGTGATGTGCCTAAGCGCAACTGCACTTGCACTGGCACATCCCAGCGCTCTATCTGTGGCTTGCACTGTGCAGTCCCCATGCGCGCCTGCGCAGTGCGTGTTGACCTGTTACATTCACGGTGCTGCACCATGGTGCATCACCATTGAATATTACCTTGTCCTGACCCCGGCGCATCCCAGTTGCACTGTGGCCAGGCTTACGCCACTGCCTGGCACAGTCTGAATATCTGGGCCTCATTGTTTAACAAGCATCAAATATTTGGCATTGACAAATGCTTGTTTTTTTTTGTTATTAATTTGAATTAAAAAGCGTTTAAAAATGATTTCTTTACCACTGCTAATGGACCAATTTCATAATTTCAATAAGGCACTCCAGAGTGGACTTTATGCTCAGGATAATTACACTTCTTGAGAGGTAGAAGCACTTGACCTTCAGCCTCATGTTTCAGTTCACCTGAAGTGTGCCCTTATTCCAGCACAAACAACAGAGTCTGTCATGTCTTATTTCTTCACTTTAGTGCTGGCACCTTTTGCACAAGCATGATGTACAACTGTAGCCCAAGGGGAACAGTTTTTAATGGTACCAAAGTTTACCTTAAAATTCCAAATTTTATAGTTTTGTTTTATCTGCGTGTGAATTTTAGTACTTGTGAAAGGTACTGGACCAACAGCACTGGAACCTGAAGTCCTCTGCGTATCCATGTGACAGGTACAGCACAGGTGATCACAGTGAAAGCTTCCCCATACTGCTTCACCAATGTGCCTCAGTCCAGCAATGGAGGGACCAACACATTGGTGAGAGGGGAGTTCAGACTCCATGTAAGACTGTGTTTCCCAGTGTCACACATTTACAACTGAAGCGCGCCGCATGAGTGTGTTGCAGTTCAGAATCCATGTAAGACTGTGTTTCCCAGTGTCACATATTTACAACTGAAGCGTGCCGCACGAGTGTATTGTAGTTCAGACTCCATGTAAGACTGTGTTTCCCAGTGTCACATATTTACAACTGAAGCGTGCTGCACGAGTGTGTTGTAGTTCAGACTCCAAGTAAGACTGTGTTTTCCAGTGTCACATATTTACAACTGAAGCGCGCCCATGTGTTGTAGTTAGACTCCATGTAAGGCTGTGTTTCCAGTGTCACATATTTACAACTGAAGTGCGCCTCATGAGTGTGTTGTAGTTCAGATTCCATTTAAGACTGTTTCCCAGTGTCCACATTTACAACTGAAGCACACCTCATGATTGTGTTGTAGTTCAGACTCCATTTAAGACTGTTTCTCAGTGTCACACATTTACAACTGAAATATGCTGTATGAGTGTGTTGTAGTTCAGACTCCATGTAAGACTGTGTTTCCAGTGTCACATATTTACAACTAAAGCACCTGCAGGTGTGTTGCAGTTCAGACTCCATGTAAGACTGTTTCCCAGTGTCATGCAGTATTTACAATTGAAGACTGCGCATGAGTGTGTTGCAGTTCAGACTCCTTGTAAGACTGTGTTTCCAGTGTCACATATTTACAACTGAGCGCCAGCATGAGTGTGTTGTAGTTCAGACTCCATGTAAGATTGTATTTCCCAGTGTCACATATTTACAACTGAAGCACTGCGCATGAGTGTGTTGTAGTTCAGAATCCATGTAAGACTGTTTCCCAGTGTCACATATTACAACTGAAGCACGCCATGAGAGTGTTGCAGTTCAGACTCCATGTAAGACTGTTTCCCAGTGTCACATATTTACAACTGAAGTGCGCTGCATGAGTGTGTTGTAGTTCAGACTCCATGTAAGACTGTTTCCCAGTGTCACATACAGTATTTACAACTGAAGCACTGCGCATGAGTGTGTTGCAGTTCAGACTCCACGTAAGACTGTTTTCCAGTGTCACATATTTACAACTGAAGTGCGCCTCATGAGTGTGTTGTAGTTCAGACTCCATTTAGACTGTTTCCCAGTGTCACACATTTACAACTAAAGTGTGCTGTATGAGGTGTCGTAGTTCAGACTCCATGTAAGACTGTTTCCCAGTGTCAGATATTTACAACTGAGTACATCTCATGAGTGTGTTGTAGTTCAGACTCCATTTAAGACTGTTTCCCAGTGTCACACATTTACAACTGAAGTGTGCCGTATGAGTGTGTTGCAGTTCAGACTCCATGTAAGACTGTGTTTCCCAGTGTCACATATTTACAACTGAGCGCATGAGTGTTTTGTAGTTCAGACTCCATGTAAGATTGTTTCCAGTGTCACATATTTAGAACTGAAGCCTGTGCATGAGTGTGTTGTAGTTTAGACTCCATGTAAGACTGTTTCCCAGTGTCACATATTTACAACTGAAGTATCGCACATGAGTGTATTGTAGTTCAGACTCCATGTAAGACTGTTTCCCAGTGTCACATATTTACAACTGAAGCACCGCTTATGAGTGTGTTGTAGTTCAGACTCCATGTAAGACTGTGTTTCCCACTGTCACATATTTACAACTGAAGTGCGCCGCATGAGTGTGTTGTAGTTCAGAATCCATGTAAGACTGTTTCCCAGTGTCACATATTTACAGCTGAAGCACCGTGCATGAGTGTATTATAGTTCAGACTCCATGTAAGACTGTTTCCCAGTGTCACATATTTACAACTGAGGCACGCCGCATGAATGTGTTGCAGTTCAGACTCCATGTAAGACTGTGTTTCCCAGTGTCACATATTTACAACTGAAGCGCCATGCATGGGTGTGTGTTAGTTCAGACTCATGCCCATTCAATCCTTGGTCTTGCATATAATAATGACAACAAGTGTGACAACTGGTGCTAAATGTGTTGGTCATTTTGTGATGTGGACACCTGCTCACTGGGAACTGGACTGAAACCACCACAACTAATTTCACACAAGCTATTGAACGCCTTCAAGTGATAATTGATTCAGTATGGTTTTGGAAATTTTAAATTTCTACCCATTTCAGGAAGTGTTTTACTGTATATATCATGTGTATCGATATGAGACTTTAATGCACAAGTTAAAGATCAGAAACCATACAAGGCAAGACTAGATGACCTCAAATTATACTCCCTAGAGCAACGCAGGAATCGTGGGGACATAATCAAAACATTTAAATACCTTAAAGACAACAACAGGGTGCACGTGCAAGAACCTCTTTCAGTTAAAAGACTACAACAGGACTAGAGGGCATGACCTTAGACTTAAAGGAAGAAAGTGCAGGAGCAATAAAAGAAATTCTTCTTCACAGAGCGTGTTGTGGAACCATGGAATAGCCTGCTGGAGGGGGTGGTGGGAGTCAAGACAGTGCGGGAATTCAAGTGGACATGGGACAGACAATGTGGGATACTCAAAGAGGTAGTTAAGCAAGGGGGGTTGGAAACCAAGGGTAGACCTGATGTATTATATGGTCCCCATCTGCCAACAACGTCTATGTTTCTATTATTCAATGGCTAGGAAGTTTCTTGTGTTCTAATTGGTCAGTTGGTGCCTGGATCAGTGATGTTTATTTATTTGATTTTTGTTAACCGGGTAGGTACACTAGACAGAGACTGCCTTTTTTCAGGTATGACCCGGGAGATAAGAACACATACGAGCAATACGTAATGCATACATTACATACTGACAGAATTCAATACACAGCTTTGTACAGGAATGCAGGTAGACATGCAACGTAAGCATATTCAGCAGGAACAGGAATCCTCATAAAGTGAGGCACTGACATAGGGAGTTAAAAATGTTAGGTTAACTCACTAACAGCAACTTCATACAAGAGTAGGGTAAGTGCAAACAAGGTACAGCAAATCAAAATATGATGTTATTTCACAATAACATCACTGTATGAAGTCCAGGCACACATGACCACATGACACATTCAGAAATCATTCCACCACTTCACAGGTTACCCGCTGTAAATGGCTTCATCTGTGAAGTGTGACCCCACACACACACACACATACATACACGCAGCTGTTTTCACTCCAACAGCTACCCAAAGTCAGCCAGTCACACAAAGCTGATACTGCAGCAGACAAAGTAAAATTAATTTTCATCCTGCTGTTTTCCCCAGACAACGACTTCACTAAAGAGTGCAGATCGTAACTGCTGGTCACATGGTTCAGTGACACCGCTTGATTTGGTGGAATAAAGATGACATGAAAACTACATTCGGCCACATGTAAAAGTAGTCTACACCTCTCTGTCATTAGCATTGCCACTTCAACACAATCTGTAACAAGCATTTGTCAATGCCGAATGTTTGCTTGCTGGCATTGGCAGTGGCAGTGTAGAAGTTACAGAGCTGCGTAATAGGAATGGCAGTGAAGTATTGAACTGAAGCCAACCCCATCACCACCCTGCAGAGAGTGACAGGCATTGGGGTGTGCATTTGGTCATCAGGACAGCCACGCCATTTCACCACACCACCCTGCAGACACTGACAAGTGCCCGCGGTGTTCCTTGTGGTCTTTGGCCCTTATGCGCACCCCATTTCATTAGGAAATATGGTGAGATGGGTGCGATATAGGAGAATGGGGTGAACTTTGGGGCCGAAGAGTCCAAGGCATACCTCGATGCCTCTCAGTGACTGCAGGGTGTGGAATGGTATGAGCATCACAGGCAAGAATCCCAAGGCACACCCCTGATTCCTGTCATTCTCTATAGGGTTGGGCGTTATAGTTGAAAACCCTAATACCTCAGGCATTCGTTGGTATTTTCACTCCAAATTTTCAACATGTTTGTTTTGTGACCCCACCTCATGAACAGGGGGAATATCAGTTTGTTAGCCGAAAGCTGCTTATGCACAGTGACTATGGCATTTAGCACCACAGGTGCAAAAATATTCCGAACAGGATGTAAAAAATTACAGCTGTACTCTTTCATGGGGAAGTGTAAAAAATGGCTATGTTGCAAATGTGTAGTAAAAATATTTAAAAAAATGGTGAAGTCACGACCGTACATAGAAACTGTGCAACGACAACCGTAATATAATTAGGTTGGGATTTCTTACAGCAGATTGTCAACTCAGGCATTTTGGTGCCCGATCATGAACAGTGTCACTGTGATTTTCTTTATCTGTGCCGAACAATGATTTCCCACAGTGACCACACATCTCTGCACTGAAAGTGTGAAAACACACTTTGGCCATGTTGTGAAAAATGGCAGCTGTACTGTTCATAAGGAAGTGTGGAAAAATGCCACTGGTGAAAATCTGGACAGAAAATATTACAAAGTCATGAACTAACGAGGGTGCGTGGAAACTGTGCAATGCTCACTCATAACACAGTCATTTCATGGACTTTTGTCACCAAATTTTCAGCATAGCCATTTTAGACCTCTGCTCACGAACAGCGTAACTGTGATTTTCTTAATCTGTCCTAAACATTGCTTTCGACACCAACAGCACCATTGTGCCGCTACATGTGCGAAAACACATTTTGGGTGACATATGAAAAATTGCAGCTGTACTGTTCATAAGGAAGTTTAATAAAATGGACATGTTGAAAATCTGGAGTGAAAAGATTAAATTTGCAAACTTACGAGCATGCATAGGAACTGCGCAACGCACGCTCGTAAAAGTCATTTTTAGGAATTTTTTCACCAAATTTTCAACATAGCCATTTTAAGACATCTGCTCATGAACAGTGTCACTGTGATTTTCTTAATTTGTCCCTACATTGATTTACTTTATCGCAATCATGCCATTGTGTTACATTGGCGGAAACACGTTTTAGGTGAGATGTGAAAATGACAGCTGTACTACTCATAAGAAGGTGTGGTACAATGGCAATGTTGAAAATCTGGAGTGAAAATATTGAAAATTTTCAAACTAATGAGCGCATGTAGGAACTGTACAACATGTCTGAAACGGTCATTTTTGAATTTTTTCACCAAATTTTCAACATAGCCATTTTAAGATGTCTGCTCATGAACAGTGTCACTGTGATTTTCTTAATTTGTCCCGGACATTGATTTCAGACAATCGACTCGGCCATTGTGTGCTACATGGCGGAAACACGCTTTGGTGAGATGTGAAAATGGCAGCTGTACTACTCATAAGAAGGTGTGGTAAAATGGCAATGTTGAAAATCTGGAGTGAAAATATTGAAAATTCACAACCTTACTAGCGTGCGTAGGGAACTTGCTTAATGCACTCAAGAAACAGTCATTTTTAGGAACTTTTTCACCAAATTTTCAACATAGCCATTTTAAGATGCCTGCTCATGAACTGTGTCACTGTAATTTTCTTAATTTGTCCCGTACATTGATTTCGCACACCGACTGCGCCAATGTGCGCTACATGGGCAGAAACACGTTTTGGGTGAGATGTGAAAAATGACAGCTGTACTACTTATAAGAAGGTGTGGTAAAATGGCAATGTTGAAAATCTGGAGTGAAAATATTGAAAATTCACGACCTTACGAGCGTGGGAACTGCGCAATGCACGCTCGCAAAACAGTCATTTTTAGGACTTTTTTCACCAAATTTTCAACATAGCCATTTTAAGATGCCTGCTCATGAACCGTGTCACTGTGATTTTCTTAATTTGTCTTTTACATTGATTTCGCACACCAACTGCGCCATTGTGCGCTACATGGGCGGAAACACGTTTTGGGTGAGATGTGAAAAATGACAGCTGTACTACTCATAAGAAGGTGTGGTAAAATGGCAATGTTGAAAATCTGGAGTGAAAATATTGAAAATTCGTGAACTTACGAGCCTGCGTAGGAACTGCGCAATGCACGCTCATAAAACAGTCATTTTTGAGAATTTTGGCACCAAATTTTCAACGTGGGGTTTTGAGACCCCTTCTCATGATTAGTGTCACTGTCATGGCGTTATTCAGGCCCGAAGGGTGATTTCACAGTCACTGGCGAAATCACCCTTCGGCACGAATAACGCCATGCCAGTGACATCATTCATGAGAAGGGGTCCCAAAAACCCCATGTTGAAAATTTGGTGCCAAAATTCCCAAAATGCCTGAGATATGCAATAAAGTTGAACCCCTCCTATTTATCCCATTATACAGCTTACCGGCATTTCCTCAGTTCGCGGTCGCCTTTGAAGAGTGCAGACGTGTTCCCGGTCCACCGAAGATCGTCGCGCTGAGCTCCGGAGGTAAGTATGGGGTGAGGGGGGTGTGGGGAGGCTGGGTGCACAGTGGGTGGGTGCGGGTTGTGGGAGGGGTCGGGATACGCGCCGCAGGACAGTTTTCGTTTTCAGGTAAAAATAAAAAAAAGACGACGTGGGACCGTTTGCCACGCTGGGGTGGGCTCCCAGCATGGCACAAGGACCTTGGGGGCTCTTCAGCCGACGGGGGATTGGGCACCCCCGTCGGCCTACGAACTGCTTGCCACGTTGGGTGGGCTCCCAGCGTGGCACTCAGTACGCGGGACAGTGCAGCCGACTGGGGATTGGGTACCCCCGTCGGCTATATGATTAGTTGCCACGCTGGGTGGGCGCAGCGTGGCATTTTGGAAGCCTTTCGGGGAAGGCGGGAACGCAACAGCCGACGGGGATTGAGCTTCCGTCGGCTATACAATGCGATGCGTGCGGGGGCGCGCATGCCTGCGGGCGTCTGTGGGGGGTGAGCTGCGCGTGAGCAGCCTTATCTTATCGCTGCTCACTCAAGCGTAGCTCCCCGTTTCAACTGTATACCACTGCATTTTGGAGCTTGTCATAGACAGCTCCAAAATGCATTGGCTTACAGGGGCCGCGCCTGCCAGCACACTGACTGAATTGGAGGAATTGAAATCTCTGATGATGGCACTATGTTTCTTGCACATGCATGCAAGCAAACATAAAAACAAAAAAAAGCTGTGGCTCCAAACTAGTGTTGCTCGGATAGTGCCTCCGTGAATCCGACTGTGATCCATCAAATAGTGGCAGTATCCGAATGGGATCTGACCTGGGACCCAAATGAATTTGGAGGTCAGACCCTGGTTGGATCCCACATTATCCGATGCCGGATCCAGGGATCTGACATTGCATAACGCGAGATCCGACCTGGATCTTGGGGGGTTGGATCCGTGGTCCGACCGGATCCACTAGGGCATAAGAAAAGAGGAGAAAGACTTCTTTAGGTACATCAGGGAAAAAAGAAGCTGGAAGGACCAAATTTTAAGAATTAAGAAGGAGGGGGGATGGGTGGAAGAGGGGGGTGAAAAGGCAGAAGTGCTCAACGACTACTTCTGTTCAGTCTTTTTACGAAAGAAAAGGAGGGGGCACTACCCATAGTAGGAGGAAGGATAGAAACAGATGGGGGAGAGGTGACGGATGGAGAAATCACAGTGGTGAGGGTGCTAGAGGGGTTAAGGGCATTGAGGGTAGACAAGGCACTGGGACCAGATGGAGTACATCCGAGAGTGCTGATGGAGCTGGCAGAGGTCCTGGCAGGACCCTTGACAGACTTATTTAATTCATCTCTAGACACAGGATGCATACCGCAGGAGTGGAGACTGGCTCACGTGGTTCCCCTCCACAAGAGTGGACCCAAGGATGAACTGGGGAACTATAGGCCAGTAAGTCTAACACCCATAGCAGGGAAGCTAATGGAGACAATCCTAAAGAGAGGCTAATGGCACTACTGGAGGTGAAATGGGTGTGGGTGCAGGACAGGAGGCAGCTTGGTTTCATCAAGGGCAGGTCATGCCAGACCAGCCTGGTGGAATACTATGACTGGCTGACTAGGCAAATTGATGGGGGCCATGCGGTGGATGTCCTGTACCTAGACTTCAGTAAAACCTTCGATTCAGTACTGCATGGGAGACTGGAAGCAAGCTACAGGGTATGGGGCAGGAGCAAAACTGGTGGGTGGTTGGAGAACTGGCTAAAAGATAGGCAGCAGAGTAGTAGTATGTGGGGAATACTCAGCCCCTAAGTCTGTGACAAGTGGTGTTCCACAGGGGTCAGTGTTGGGCCCAGTGCTGTTTTGCATATTTATTGCATACATCTCAGATGGCTGATCAAAATCAGCCTATTTGCAGATGACACCAAGGTGGGTGGGTGGACAACCAGGGTGCTGGCAGGGCTAGAGGAGGATCTGGCAAGGCTGGAGGCATGGTCTGACAGATGGCAGCTGGGGTTCAGCACAAAAATGCAAGGTGCTGCACTTGAACAAAAATCTAAGGATAAGCTACCATCTGTGGGGGAGTGCAACTGCAGGTAACAGAAGAGGAGAAGGATCTGGGGGTGCTCATCATGGAAGCAATGAACAGTTCCATGCAATGCAGAAGGGCAGCAGCAATGGCTAACAAAATGCTGGGGTGCATTACAAGGGCCATTACCTCAAGAAGAAGGGAGGTTATTCTACCGTTATACAGATCATTGGTTAGACACCACCTGGATACTGCACGCAGTACTTGCGCCTTTACCTACAAAAGGACATTAGGCTGCTGGAAGGGGTGCACCATAGGGCAACAAAGATGACTCAGGGCCTGGGAGAATTGTCATATGAGGTCAGACTAAGATAGTTAAACATGTACACACTAGAGAAGAGGAGAGGAGGGACAGGGAGGATATGATTGAGACTTTCAAATTCATGAAAGGGATAATCAAAACAGACACAGAGGGTCTATTCAGGAGGAGGGTGGGGAGGGACACTAGGGGACATGACATGAGATTGGATGGGGGTAGATTCAGGAGGGAGGTGAGGAGATGTTTCTTTACGGAGAGGGTGGTGGAAAAGTGGAACGTACTACCAGCTGAGGTGGTGGCATGTAACTCAGTGGAATGCTTCAAGAAGGGATGGGACAGGGCAAAGGGGAGGGTAAAGGGAGGCAAGCAGAGGGGGTTGGGGAGCTGCAGAATAGGGAGCTAGCTACAATCTCAAGCAGCTTAGAGAGACCATGATGGCCTTTTGCTGCTGGCAATTTTCGTATGTTCGTATGCTTGTCCTATTCTGCCAATGGCAGGTATTTGGTGGTATCCTAATTGCTAGGATACTGTCCAAGCAACACTGCTCCAAATTGCTTTTCTGTTGCCCGGTGGACACTGCGACTGTAATAGCATGTGCACACTTCAGCGCCACACTGCACAATCAGCTCAGCAGCAATCCTCCGATTCCTGTCATGGCCCTCACCTTTTGTCCAATCTGAAGTTAATATTTAACAGAAATAATGCTACAAACAGCCCTTTTTTCTTCATGTCTGCTCGGTCCGACTCCACTTTCACCCGATCTGACTGGACTGAGCCACAAAGAGAGACCTACAAGGAATACAGGGCAACCATGTGGAGAATCACCACCTGCTGGACAAGACATAAACTATGGACTTTTTCAATAGGTATACCTGCCCTAACAAAAAGTGAAAAAAAGTATTTAAAAATATTTTCCCATTTTTTTCTTCCTAAAACAAAATGAGCCATTGTATAATAGCAAGAAGGCACTCCATGATGTGTGCTATTGTGTAGTAACGTCACTTCTCGGGTGTTGAACGCACATGACTTGTAGCCTTGTGCTTCAACCACCCGAGGTGTCCCTCTATTTGGGGTATTGAGGATTTGGTGGAGGTCCGTGGAGTTCATTGTGGTTTGTTCTCATAAGAGGAGAGACCTTAGGAAATTGGGAGGAACTAGTGAAGGAGGGTGATTCAGATGGAATGTCGACTGAGGAGTCTTGGTGGCTGGACTTTCTTCCTGGAACATCGTTGGATCATTGTTATGGGCGGACTGGTTCTTCCCGAGGAGTTGCTGGACAGGCAAAGTGTGGATTTGGTGGGAGCATTCAGCCGGAATATTGACCGAGGAGTTTTGGTGGTTGGACTTTCTTCCTGGAACATCGTTGGATCACTGTTACTGGTGGACTGGCAAATTGTGGAGGTTGGTAGGAGCATTTGGGGGTTCTGTCCATCCGAGGGTGGCTGCAGCGCCAGGCCCATAGCGGAGGTGCCAGCTCGGGTCTGCTGGAGGATGGATCTTGGCTATTGGTGGCCTCTAGGTTTCATGGAGGTCTGCTGTTTAGCAGACTCTGGGCTATGGCCGTAGTTGTGGGTTCAGTTGACGGGTGGTTGTTCCCAGGGTGTGGGTTTTTGAAGGACCCCTTGTGTTTCCCTAATTTCAGCATTCCAGCTTGCTGCTGAAATTTTGCCACGGGTACAGTGATCCCAGAGGGAAAGATACAAGAATTGTGAAGAGGATATAAACAGTCCTTAGTGCGGCACATTGGAAGGATTCAACATCAAATACTACTGGTCAGATCTTTTGGGGCTTGGTTATTTCACATGTTCTTAGATAGTGTGAGTGCCTTTGAAATTATTTCTGTTAAACCATTTCAAATAATTTCTGCCTGCTATTACTAAAGTTCAAAGTGAGAATTGAACTTTGGTTTTGAGCTTTAGCTCATTACCTGAAGAGGTGAGAGCTCGATGGACCTTTACAAGAACTGTTCAAGAGATTTTAGTGACTCTCTCATTGAACTTTAAAGACTGAATTAATGCCATAAGACTTTATTCATTTTATATTTAATTGTTTAGTGTTTTATTTTCATGTACTTATTGTAGGAGGGGAGGGTAGAAGTTATTATTAGGTTATTGGAGTTTGTGAGTTAGTATAGACATTGCTTAAGGGTGGGTAGTTGTTAGGGGTAGAGGGCAGTTTTATTTATTTTGGTGTGGTTTGGTGTGAAGTTAATTTGGGTGCTCTGAACATGTGAAGATGTGCTGGGGAGTTGCTGGGATGGTCAGGCATTATTCCCCCCTCCCAGCTTAAAGACCTCCACCCTTTCAGGTGTCCCTCACTATCTCCGGAGGTGTATAGATGGTGTCAGGCTCTGAGGATTGTGAGGAGGAGGAAGGCAGAGGTAGGGCCTGGAGGGGGAATGGAAAGAGGTGGCTGGATTGAGACAGTGGGGACAAGAAGATGCCCTGGGGTGAAATGGGTTCAGGAGAGGGGTCCTCCCTGCCTGATTCCCATACCCAAGGGCTCTGCATGCGACAGGCAGGTGGCTTGGTCTTCGCTGGTGACTCATCCTGCTCAGACGGTGTTATGCAACATTAGGTCCATTAAAAACAAGACTGCTATAAATAGCTGATCTTGGGTCATCGGACCTGGCGTGCATCACCGAGACCTGGCTGGATGATAATGCTGGCCCTGTTTTGGCTTCAATTATACCAGCTAGGTACTCGGTGATACACCGTCCGAGGTTGGATCCTAGGAGCGGGGGAGTGGCGATCTGTTTTAGAATGGAACTGAACCTGATGGAGGTACCAGTGGGATTACCAACCCTTTGAATGTATTGTGGGTGAGAGTGTGGCAGGATTCTTCTCATCTACCATCCACCAGGTAATGGGAATGTTTTCCAGTGAGAAGTTGTGGACTTCATTGTCAACATGACATTGGGATCCTCCAGATGGCTGATCCTGGGAGATTATAATGCCTGGGCGATAATGAACTCTCACAGTTTGGTCAGGACTTCCTCCAGCTGATGAATTCTCGGCTTCACAAATGTTATTTCCTCCTCGACCCATATAGGCGGTCATTCCTTGGACTTGGTGTTCCTCCTGGGATGGAGATATCTAACTTGGTGGTGGAACCAGTCGGGTGGTCTGACCATCACACCATTGGGTTCAGTTTCCTGACCCCCCCCCCAGTAGGCCAGCCCCTATGGAGATGGTCCGGTACTGCCCATCGAGGGGTGTTACCCCGGAGGGTCTGATGGTGGTGCTGGACCTATTGAGTCTACCAAGTGAATACATGGATCCTGGGGACCTGGTTCTTGCCTATAATAAGGCAGTAGTTGGGGCCCTGGATTCCATTGCTCCTGTTCAAGTTTGTACCCTCACTCATCGCCACAGGTCTCCTTGGTTTGATGAGACCTTGAGGGAGTTGAGGATGGTGGGAAGAAGACTTGAGAGGTGTTGGCGGAAGTCAGGTCTGGAGTGTGACAGACTTAGTTTGATGGACCATTATCGGGTCTATCAATCAGCAATTACCCGTAAGAAGGCAGAATTCCTTTCCAGGGAAATTGCTGCTGCGTAGCATCGACCAGCCCAGCTCTTACAGACTGTGGACAGATTGTGCAATCCAATCTGTCTTCAGCCCGAAAGTGCTTTTTCACAGGAACGGTGTGAGGAGTTTGCTGGATTCTTTGCAGATAAGGTTGCCACAATCAGGTCTGACCTCCTCCTAACTCTCTCAAATAGAAGTTGTGGTAATCAGCAGGAGATGTCGGACACTCGGTTTGTGTGGTTTGACTTCGACCTACCCACAATCAATGACATAGTGATGATTGTCCAGTCATTACGACCGACCAACTGTATTTTGGAACCGGGCCCCACACGCCTTTTAGTAGGATGTGTGAATAAAATTGGCCCAGTCCTTGCCAAGATAGTCTGGTTGTCATTGGAGAAGGGGATCTTTTCTGATCCCTTGAAGGAAGCTGTGATTCGGACCCTTCTTAAGAAACCTTCCTTGGACCCGGACTGTCTGGCGAACTACAGACCTGTCTCTAACCTGCCCTTTGTGGGTAAGGTTATTGAGAAGGTGGTTGCCTCGCAGCTGGATGATCATTTGACCAGCCACAATGTCTATGATTCTCTCAGTCCAGATTTAGGAAGAGACATAGTACCGAGATGGCCCTTGTTCATGTACTGAATGACCTCCTAATAGCGAGAGATCGAAAGACCTGTTCCATCTTGGTCTTTCTTGATCTCTCTGCAGCATTTGATACCGTTGACCATGGAGTGCTATTGGAGTGCCTGCGGTTTATCTGTGGGCTGTCTGGTTCGGTCCTCAGCTGGTTTCGATCATTCCTCGAGGGTGGGACTCAGAGGGTGGTGTCTGGGATTTTTTCCTTGGCATCACTCCCCCTATCCTCTGGGGTGCCGCAGGGCTCCATTTTGGCACCCATGTTGTTTGCAGTATATATGCTGCCGTTGGGAGCGATTATAAGGTGGTACGGCTTGAGTTTTCACTGCTATGCAGATGATACTCAGCTGTACATGTCCTTTGTGCCTGGCCAGGATGATGCTGTCTCGGTCTTTAACAACTGTCTTGCCGAGATCCAGGACTGGATGACTGTGAGTTGGTTGCGGTTAAACCCTGAAAAAACGGAGGTGTTGGTTGTGGACTCAGGTCGTTGGGAGGCAGGTTTGCTGACAGGATCACCTTCGGGTCTTTGGCTTGGGGGGGTCCAGTTAGCTACCTCAGACCGGGTGTGGAACCTGGGTGTTATATTTGATGGCTGCCTGACCCTTAAACATCAGGTGTCGGCTGTTGTCAAAACTTCCTTTTACCATCTGAGGAATATAGCCTGGGTGAAGCACCTGGTTCCTGCTGACGATCTTTCAGTGTTGGTCCATGCCTGGTTGCCTCCGCCTGGACTACTGCAGTGCCTTTACCTAGGGGCTGCGGGGTAGATATCCACCGCTTGCAGCTAGTGCAGAATGTGGTGGCAGGCTTCTGACTGGTACTTCTAGGACCAGTCATATAACGCCTGTCCTCCATGGACTGCACTGGCTGCCAGTATTGTATGCGGATCACCTTCAAGGTTGGTTTGCTGACCTATAAGGCCCTACACGACCAGGGACCTAGTTACCTGCAAGATCTTCTTCATCACTACGTCCCCCGCCCTCTCCGATCCACCATGAGGGGTTGTTAGAGATTTCAGGGCCTGTTTGAAGACATCTGGGGCCAGATCATTTAGTTATATGGCCCTGACCCTGTGGAATTCTCTACCTCATCGGGTGCGAGATTGCCTGACCATCCAAAGTTTTAAATCGGCATTGAAAACTTACCTATTTAGCCTGGCTTACCTTGATTTCTAAGAATGTTTTAATGATCGATTTTATTATACTGTTTAATTTTATGTATTTTATCTATTTATTGTAAAAGTGCCTTGGTTTTGGAAAGGCACTTTTTTAAAAATAAAGTTGGATTGGATTGGATTGGATACAAGAACAAAGTTAGCTAGCTAGCTTGTTAGTTTGCTAGCTAGCTCGCTAGTTGTAACTGATGACCAGGAAAGGCACATGGAGCCAAGGCTCATTTTCAGGTGAAACCCAGGGGCAGTGTGCAAAATAGATCATACAGGTAAAACCAAAATAACAGGACAAATAGACCAGACAAGCAGAGACAGATAGGTAGGTAGGTAGGCAGGTAGAGTACATACATACATATTATAGTGGCATGGTAGCATCACTATAGTTAGGGTTGAGCAGGGGTTTAGATGTTAAACCTCAAATTTTGTACTTTAAAAGCTTTACAACCATTCAATGGATTTGCATGAAATTTTGCATGCGTGGTCTGGGGGTAGATCTCTTAATGTGCCAAGTTTTGCTCCAGTCAGATGTGTGGATTGTATGATCCAGACAGTGAAAAAATTGTTTTGTTTTTACCTCAGTTATCAATCCTAACACTCACCCCATTCTCATATACTCTATACATCTCAGCTTATTTACTGATGGAATGGGGTGAGCATTAGGGGATAGCCCCAATGTACACCCCATGCCTGATTTTCAAAAAATTCAGGAGAGGTGAAACCATAATGGTTTTTCCTGTTGTTGCTCGTAGGGGTGGTGGTGTGGTGTTAGGACGGAAACCCTAACACCACATTTCCCTACGTTTGTTGCTTTAACCATAACTGGTGCATCAACAAAGTTTTTGCAATGAATGTTCTTATAGATATATACTTAATGGCCATCTCGTTCCCCATAATTCTTTTCAATTACTGTTTCTCCTCTGCTAAGCTACAGCTCCATCGAGATGGCTACCTTCCTGCCCTGTAGATAACCCCTCCATAGAGAGTCTTCAGGGTGGGAGTCCCTGTACCTCTTCTCAGTTAACTGCAAATTAGGTGGCAGGGGATTCCTCATTCAGGACAGTGGGTGGAGGGGGCCCAAGTGTGCTGCAGTACTTCATCCTGTCATGCTGCAAGAGTTGTCAGCATTCTCCCACACACAGGCCCCAGAGGGCAGCGGTATGTGCCCTGAGTAGAGCACAAAATGGGCATGCATAGAAGTGCACCGCAAATCTCCCATCTCATCCCTCAGTGCACCGCACATTCTCCATCCCATCCTGAAGTGCACTGCACATCTCCATCCCATCCCAGAGTGCACCGCACATCCCCCATCCCATCCCTAAGTGCACCGCACATCCACCATCCCATCCTGAAGTGCACTGCACATCCCTCATCCCATCCCTAAGTGCATCGCACATCCCCATCCCATCCCGAAGTACACCGCACATCCCTCATCTCATCCCGAAGTGCACTGCACATCCTCCATTCCATCCCAAAGTGCACCGCACATCCCCCATCCCATCCCAAAGTGCACCGCACATCCCCATCCCATCCCTAAGTGCACCGCACATCCCCATCCCATCCCTAAGTGCACCGCACATCCCCATCCCATCCCTAAGTGCACTGCACATCCCCATCCCATCCCAAAGTGCACCACACATCCCCATCCCATCCCTCAGTGCACCGCACATCCCCATCCCATCCCTAAGTGCACCGCACATCCCCATCCCATCCCAAAGTGCACTGCACATCCCCATCCCATCCCAAAGTGCACCGCACATCCCTCATCCTATCCCTAGTGCACCGCACATCCCATCCCATCCCAAAGTGCACCGCACATCCCCATCCCATCCCTAAGTGCACCGCACATCCCCATCCCATCCCTAAGTGCACCGCACATCCCCATCCCATCCCTAAGTGCACTGCACATCCCCCATCCCATCCCGAAGTGCACCACACATCCCCATCCCATCCCTCAGTGCACCGCACATCCCCATCCCATCCCTAAGTGCACCGCACATCCCCATCCCATCCCTAAGTGCACTGCACATCCCCATCCCATCCCAAAGTGCACCGCACATCCCCATCCTATCCCTAAGTGCACCGCACATCCCATCCCAAAGTGCACCGCACATCCCCCATCCCATCTCTAAGTGCACTGCACATCCCCATCCCATCCCAAAGTGCACCACACATCCCCATCCCATCCCTAAGTGCACCGCACATCCACAATCCCATCCCTAAGTGCACTGCACATCCCCATCCCATCCCGAAGTGCACCGCACATCCCCATCCCATCCCAAAGTGCACCACACATCCCCATCCCATCCCTAAGTGCACCGCACATCCACAATCCCATCCCTAAGTGCACTGCACATCCCCATCCCATCCCAAAGTGCACCGCACATCCCCATCCCATCCCTAAGTGCACCGCACATCCCTCATCCCATCCCAGAGTGCATCGCACATCCCCATCCCATCCTGAAGTGAACCACACATCCCCATCCCATCCCTAAGTGCACCACACATCCCCATCCCATCCCTAAGTGCACCACACATCCCTTGTCCCATCCCAGAGTGCACCACACATCCCCATCCCATCCCTAAGTGCACCGCACATCCCCATCCCATCCCGAAGTACACCGCACATCCCTAATCCCATCCCGAAGTGCACTGCACATCCCATCCCATCCTAAGTGCACCGCACATCCCCATCCCATCCCATCCCTAAGTGCACCGCACATCCCCATCCCATCCCTCAGTGCACCGCACATCCCCATCCCATCCCTAAGTGCACCACACATCCCCATCCCATCCCTAAGTGCACTGCACATCCCCATCCCATCCCAAAGTGCACCGCACATCCCCATCCCATCCCAAAGTGCACCGCACATCCCCATCCCATCCCTAAGTGCACTGCACATCCCATCCCAAAGTGCACCGCACATCCCCATCCCATCCCTAAGTGCACCGCACATCCCCATCCCATCCCTAAGTGCACCGCACATCCCCATCCCATCCCAAAGTGCACCACACATCCCCATCCCATCCCTAAGTGCACCGCACATCCCCCATCCCATCCCTAAGTGCACCGCACATCCCCATCCCATCCCAAAGTGCACCGCACATCCCCATCCCATCCCTAAGTGCACCGCACATCCCTCATCCCATCCCAGAGTGCATCGCACATCCCCATCCCATCCTGAAGTGCACCACACATCCCCATCCCATCCCTAAGTGCACCACACATCCTCCATCCCATCCCTAAGTGCACCACACATCCCTTGTCCCATCCCAAAGTGCACCGCACATCCCCATCCCATCCCTAAGTGCACCGCACATCCCCATCCCATCCCTAAGTGCACTGCACATCCCCATCCCATCCATAAGTGCACCGCACATCCCCCATCCCATCCCTAAGTGCACCGCACATCCCCATCCCATCCCGAGGTGCACCGCACATCCCCATCCCATCCCTAAGTGCACCGCACATCCCTCATCCCATCCCAGAGTGCATCGCACATCCCCATCCCATCCTGAAGTGCACCACACATCCCCATCCCATCCCAGAGTGCACCACACATCCCCATCCCATCCCTAAGTGCACCGTACATCCCCATCCCATCCCGAAGTACACCGCACATCCCTCATCCCATCCCGAAGTGCACTGCACATCCCCCATTCCATCCCGAAGTGCACCGCACATCCCCATCCCATCCCTAAGTGCACCGCACATCCCCATCCCATCCCTAAGTGCACCACACATCCCCATCCCATCCCTAAGTGCACTGCACATCCCCATCCCATCCCAAAGTGCACCGCACATTCCCCATCCCATCCCAAAGTGCACCGCACATCCCCATCCCATCCCTAAGTGCACTGCACATCCCATCCCAAAGTGCACCGCACATCCCATCCCATCCCTAAGTGCACCGCACATCCCCATCCCATCCCTAAGTGCACCGCACATCCCCATCCAATCCCAAAGTGCACCACACATCCCCATCCCATCCCTAAGTGCACCGCACATCCCCATCCCATCCCTAAGTGCACTGCACATCCCCATCCCATCCCAAAGTGCACCGCACATCCCCATCCCATCCCTAAGTGCACCGCACATCCCTCATCCCATCCCAGAGTGCATCGCACATCCCCATCCCATCCTGAAGTGCACCACACATCCCCATCCCATCCCTAAGTGCACCACACATCCCCATCCCATCCTTAAGTGCACCACACATCCCTTGTCCCATCCCAGAGTGCAACACACATCCCCATCCCATCCCAAAGTGCACCGCGACATCCCCATCCCATCCCTAAGTGCACTGCACATCCTCATCCCATCCCAAGTGCACCCACATCCTCCATCCCATCCCTAAGTGCACTGCACATCCCCATCCCATCCCTAAGTGCACCACACATCCCCCATCCCATCCCAAAGTGCACCGCACATCCCCATCCCATCCCTAAGTGCACCGCACATCCCATCCCAAAGTGCACGCACATCCCCATCCCATCCCTAAGTGCACCGCACATCTCCCATCCCATCCCTAAGTGCACCGCACATCCCCATCCCATCCATAAGTGCACCGCACATCCCATCCCAAAGTGCACCGCACATCCCCATCCCATCCCTAAGTGCACCGCACATCCCCATCCCATCCCTAAGTGCACTGCACATCCCCATCCCATCCATAAGTGCACCGCACATCCCCCATCCCATCCCTAAGTGCACCGCACATCCCCATCCCATCCTGAAGTGCACCGCACATCCCCATCCCATCCCTAAGTGCACCGCACATCCCTCATCCCATCCCAGAGTGCATCGCACATCCCCATCCCATCCTGAAGTGCACCACACATCCCCATCCCATCCCTAAGTGCACCACACATCCCTTGTCCCATCCCAGAGTGCACCACACATCCCCATCCCATCCCTAAGTGCACCGTACATCCCCATCCCATCCCGAAGTACACCAGACATCCTCATCCCATCCCGGTGCACTGCACATCCTCATTCCATCCCAAGTGCACCGCACATCCCCATCCCATCCCTAAGTGCACCGCATATCCCATCCCATCCCTAAGTGCACCACACATCCCCATCCCATCCCTATGCACTGCACATCCCTATCCCATCCCAAAGTGCACCTGCATATCCCCATCCCATCCCAAAGTGCACCCACATCCCCATCCCATCCCTAAGTGCACTGCACATCCCATCCCAAAGTGCACCGCAGACATCCCTATCCCATCCCTAAGTGCACCGCACATCCCCATCCCATCCCTAAGTGCACCGCACATCCCCATCCAATCCCAAAGTGCACCACACATCCCCTATCCCATCCCTAAGTGCACCGCACATCCCTATCCCATCCCTAAGTGCACCTGCACATCCCCATCCCATCCCAAAGTGCACCGCACATCCCCATCCCATTCCTAAGTGCACCGCACATCCCTCATCCCATCCCAGAGTGCATCGCACATCCCCATCCCATCCTGAAGTGCACCACACATCCCCATCCCATCCCTAAGTGCACCACACATCCCCCATCCCATCCTTAAGTGCACCACACATCCCTTGTCCCATCCCAGAGTGCACCACACATCCCCATCCCATCCCAAAGTGCACCGCATATCCCCATCCCATCCCTAAGTGCACTGCACATCCCCATCCCATCCCGAAGTGCACCGCACATCCTCCATCCCATCCCTAAGTGCACTGCACATCCCCATCCCATCCCTAAGTGCACCACACAACCCCATCCCATCCCAAAGTGCACCGCACATCCCCATCCCATCCCTAAGTGCACCGCACATCCCATCCCAAAGTGCACCGCACATCCCCATCCCATCCCTAAGTGCACCGCACATCTCCCATCCCATCCCTAAGTGCACTGCACATCCCCATCCCATCCCAAAGTGCACCGCACATCCCCATCCCATCCCAAAGTGCACCGCACATCCCCATCCCATCCCTAAGTGCACTGCACATCCCATCCCAAAGTGCACCGCACATCCCCATCCCATCCCTAAGTGCACCGCACATCCCCATCCCATCCCTAAGTGCACCGCACATCCCCATCCCATCCCAAAGTGCACCACACATCCCCATCCCATCCCTAAGTGCACCGCACATCCCTCATCCCATCCCTAAGTGCACTGCACATCCCCATCCCATCCCAAAGTGCACCGCACATCCCCATCCCATCCCTAAGTGCACCGCAGACATCCCTATCCCATCCCTAGTGCACGCACATCCCTCATCCCATCCCAGAGTGCATCGCACATCCCCATCCCATCCTGAAGTGCACCACACATCCCCATCCCATCCCTAAGTGCACCACACATCCCTTGTCCCATCCCAGAGTGCACCACACATCCCCATCCCATCCCTAAGTGCACCACACATCCCCATCCCATCCCTAAGTGCACCGCACATCCCCATCCCATCCCTAAGTGCACTGCACATCCCCATCCCATCCCAAAGTGCACCGTACATCCCATCCCATCCCAAGTACACCGCAATCCTCATCCCATCCCCAAGTGCACTGCACATCCCCATCCCATCCCAAGTGCACCGCACATCCCCATCCCATCCCTAAGTGCACCGCACATCCCCATCCCATCCCTAAGTGCACCACACATCCCCATCCCATCCCTAAGTGCACTGCACATCCCCATCCCATCCCAAAGTGCACCGCACATTCCCCATCCCATCCCAAAGTGCACCGCACATCCCCATCCCATCCCTAAGTGCACTGCACATCCCATCCCAAAGTGCACCGCACATCCCCATCCCATCCCTAAGTGCACCGCACATCCCCCATCCCATCCCTAAGTGCACCGCACATCCCCATCCAATCCCAAAGTGCACCACACATCCCCATCCCATCCCTAAGTGCACCGCACATCCCCATCCCATCCCTAAGTGCACTGCACATCCCCATCCCATCCCAAAGTGCACCGCACATCCCCATCCCATCCCTAAGTGCACCGCACATCCCTCATCCCATCCCAGAGTGCATCGCACATCCCCATCCCATCCTGAAGTGCACCACACATCCCCATCCCATCCCTAAGTGCACCACACATCCCCCATCCCATCCCTAAGTGCACCACACATCCCTTGTCCCATCCCAGAGTGCACCACACATCCCCATCCCATCCCAAAGTGCACCGCACATCCCCATCCCATCCCTAAGTGCACTGCACATCCCCATCCCATCCCGAAGTGCACCACACATCCTCCATCCCATCCCTAAGTGCACTGCACATCCCCATCCCATCCCTAAGTGCACCGCACATCCCCATCCCATCCTAAGTGCACCGACATCCCCATCCCATCCCTAAGTGCACTGCACATCCCCATCCCATCCCTAAGTGCACCGCACATCCCCATCCCATCCCAAGTGCACCGCACATCCCCATCCCATCCCTAAGTGCACCGCACATCCCATCCCAAAGTGCACCGCACATCCCCATCCCATCCCTAAGTGCACCGCACATCCCCATCCCATCCCTAAGTGCACTGCACATCCCCATCCCATCCATAAGTGCACTGCACATCCCCATCCCATCCCTAAGTGCACCGCACATCCCCATCCCATCCCTAAGTGCACCGCACATCCCTATCCCATCCCTAAGTGCACCGCACATCCCTCATCCCATCCCAGAGTGCATCGCACATCCCCATCCCATCCTGAAGTGCACCACACATCCCCATCCCATCCCTAAGTGCACCACACATCCCTTGTCCCATCCCAGAGTGCACCACACATCCCCATCCCATCCCTAAGTGCACCGTACATCCCCATCCCATCCCGAAGTACACCGCACATCCCTCATCCCATCCTGAAGTGCACTGCACATCCCCATTCCATCCCTAAGTGCACCGACATCCTCATCCCATCCCTAAGTGCACCGCACATCCCCATCCCATCCCTAAGTGCACCACACATCCCCATCCCATCCAAGTGCACTGCACATCCCTATCCCATCCCAAAGTGCACCGCACATTCCCCATCCCATCCCAAAGTGCACCGCACATCCCCATCCCATCCCTAAGTGCACTGCACATCCCATCCCAAAGTGCACCGCACATCCCCATCCCATCCCTAAGTGCACCGCACATCCCCATCCCATCCCTAAGTGCACCGCACATCCCCATCCAATCCCAAAGTGCACCACACATCCCCATCCCATCCCTAAGTGCACCGCACATCCCCATCCCATCCCTAAGTGCACTGCACATCCCCATCCCATCCCAAAGTGCACCGCACATCCCCATCCCATCCCTAAGTGCACCGCACATCCCTCATCCCATCCCAGAGTGCATCGCACATCCCCATCCCATCCTGAAGTGCACCACACATCCCCATCCCATCCCTAAGTGCACCACATCCCCATCCCATCCCTAAGTGCACCACACATCCCTTGTCCCATCCCAGAGTGCACCACACATCCCATCCCATCCCAAAGTGCACCGTGACATCCCTATCCCATCCCTAAGTGCACTGCACATCCCCATCCCATCCCTGGGTGCACCGCACATCCTCCATCCCATCCCTAAGTGCACTGCACATCCCATCCCATCCCAAGTGCACCGCACATCCCATCCCATCCCTAAGTGCACTGCACATCCCCATCCCATCCCAAAGTGCACCGACATCCCCATCCCATCCTAAGTGCACCGCACATCCCTCATCCCATCCCAGAGTGCATCGCACATCCCATCCCATCCTGAAGTGCACCACATCCCCATCCCATCCCTAAGTGCACCACACATCCCCCATCCCATCCCTAAGTGCACCACACATCCCTTGTCCCATCCCAGAGTGCACCACACATCCCCATCCCATCCCAAAATGCACCGCACATCCCCATCCCATCCCTAAGTGCACTGCACATCCCCATCCCATCCTGAAGTGCACCACACATCCTCCATCCCATCCCTAAGTGCACTGCACATCCCCATCCCATCCCTAAGTGCACCACACATCCCCCATCCCATCCCAAAGTGCACCGCACATCCGCATCCCATCCCTAAGTGCACCGCACATCCCATCCCAAAGTGCACGGCACATCCCCATCCCATCCCTAAGTGCACCGCACATCTCCCATCCCATCCCTAAGTGCACCGCACATCCCCATCCCATCCCTAAGTGCACCGCACATCCCCATCCCATCCCTAAGTGCACCGCACATCCCCATCCCATCCCTAAGTGCACCGCACATCCCCATCCCATCCCTAAGTGCACCGCACATCCCTATCCCATCCCTAAGTGCACTGCACATCCCTCATCCCATCCCAGAGTGCATCGCACATCCCCATCCCATCCTGAAGTGCACCACACATCCCCATCCCATCCCTAAGTGCACCACACATCCTTTGTCCCATCCCTAGAGTGCACCACACATCCTCATCCCATCCCTAAGTGCACCGTACATCCCATCCCATCCTCAGTGCACCGCACATCCCTCATCCCATCCCTGAAGTGCACTGCACATCCCCATTCCATCCCGAAGTGCACCGCACATCCCCCATCCCATCCCTAAGTGCACCGCACATCCCCATCCCATCCCTCAGTGCACCGCACATCCCCATCCCATCCCTAAGTGCACCACACATCCCCATCCCATCCCTAAGTGCACTGCACATCCCCATCCCATCCCAAAGTGCACCGCACATTCTCCATCCCATCCCAAAGTGCACCGCACATCCCCATCCCATCCCTAAGTGCACTGCACATCCCATCCCAAAGTGCACCGCACATCCCCATCCCATCCCTAGTGCACCGCACATCCCATCCCATCCCTAAGTGCACCGCACATCCCCATCCCATCCCAAAGTGCACCGCACATCCCCATCCCATCCCTAAGTGCACCGCACATCCCCATCCCATCCCTAAGTGCACCGCACATCCCCATCCCATCCCAAAGTGCACCGCACATCCCATCCCATCCCGAAGTGCACCGCACATCCCTCATCCCATCCCAGAGTGCACCGCACATCCCCATCCCATCCCTAAGTGCACCACATCCCCATCCCATCCCTAAGTGCACCACACATCCCCATCCCATCCCTAAGTGCACCGCACATCCCTATCCCATCCTAAGTGCACCACACATCCCCATCCCATCCCAAGTGCACCGCACATCCCATCCCATCCCTAAGTGCACGCACATCCCCATCCCATCCCAAAGTGCACCACACATCCTCCATCCCATCCCTAAGTGCACCGCACATCCCCATCCCATCCCTAAGTGCACCACACATCCCCATCCCATCCCAAAGTGCACGCACATCCCCATCCATCCCTAAGTGCACGCACATCCCATCCCAAAGTGCACCGACATCCCCATCCCATCCCTAAGTGCACCGCACATCTCCCATCCCATCCCTAGTGCACCGACACATCCCTATCCCATCCCTAAGTGCACCGCAGACATCCCATCCCTCAAAGTGCACCGACATCCCCATCCCATCCCTAAGTGCACCGCACATCCCCATCCCATCCCTAAGTGCACTGCACATCCCTATCCCATCCCTAAGTGCACCGCACATCCCTATCCCATCCCAAGTGCACCGCACATCCTCATCCCATCCCAAGTGCACCGCACATCCCTCATCCCATCCATAAGTGCACGCACATCCCCATCCCATCCCTAAGTGCACCGCACATCCCCATCCCATCCCTAGTGCACCGCACATCCCTCATCCCATCCCAAGTGCACTGCACATCCTCATCCCATCCCAGAGTGCACCGCACATCCCCATCCCATCCCTAGTGCCCGCACATCCCCATCCCATCCCTCAGTGCACCTGCACATCCCATCCCATCCCTAAGTGCACCACACATCCCATCCCATCCCTAAGTGCACTGCACATCCCTATCCCATCCCAAGTGCACCGCACATCCCCATCCCACAAGTGCACCTCACATCCCCATCCCATCCCTAAGTGCACCGCACATCCCCATCCCATCCCAAAGTGCACCACACATCCCTATCCCATCCCTAAGTGCACCGCCATCCCCATCCCATCCCTGAAGTGCACTGCACATCCCTCATCCCATCCCAAGTGCACCGCACATCCTCATCCCATCCCTAAGTGCACCACGACATCCTCATCCCATCCCAGAGTGCACCACATCCCCATCCCATCCTAAGTGCACCCACATCCCATCCCTTCCTAGTGCACCACACATCCCCATCCCATCCTAAGTGCACCACATCCCTTTGTCCCATCCCAGAGTGCACCACACATCCCCATCCCATCCCTAAGTGCACCGCACATCCCCATCCCATCCCTAAGTGCACTGCACATCCCCATCCCATCCCGAAGTGCACCACACATCCTCCATCCCATCCCGAAGTGCACTGCACATCCCCATCCCATCCCTAAGTGCACCACACATCCCCATCCCATCCCAGAGTGCACTGCACATCCTCATCCCATCCCTAAGTGCACCACACATCCCCATCCCATCACTAAGTGCACCACACATCCCCATCCCATCCCAGAGTGCACCACACATCCCCATCCCATCCCTAAGTGCACCACACATCCCCATCCCATCCCTAAGTGCACCGCACATCCCCATCCCATCCCAGAGTGCACCGCACATCCCCATCCCATCCCAAAGTGCACCGCACATCCCTTGTCCCATCCCAGAGTGCATCACACATCTCCATCCCATCCCTAAGTGCACCACACATCCCTTGTCCCATCCCTAAGTGCACCACACATCCCTCATCCCATCCCAAAGTGCACCACACATCCCCATCCCATCCCAAAGTGCACCGCACATCCCTCATCCCATCCCAGAGTGCACCACACATCCCCATCCCTAAGTGCACCACACATCCCCATCCCATCCCAAAGTAGACCACACATCCCATCCCAGAGTGCACCGCATCCCCATCTCATCCCAGAGTGCACCGCACATCCCCATCCCATCCTGAAGATCGCTCTGTATGCTGCCTGTACATCCATAGGTGGCACAGGTGCGGTAGACTACAGACACCCTCCCAGAAGAGGTGAGCATCCCTTGGAAGCACAGTGCTCTGCCCCTACCAGCCCTCTGACATCCCAAGTTCACTTTTGACACCGTAGCAGCCTTACTGCTCCACCATCAGTTTGGCTCTGCTCCGCAGTTCTGCATCGCAGATTAACTTATTTAGGTTACATTTCTCATTCTCAGAAGAACAAACCCGCCTCTGATAATGAACCCATGTGCTCTTGCAATGCCAAAGAAATGTATCTATTTTGTCTTCATCGGCTACTGTATGGTGCTAGCAATAGAAACAGCAGTGTCTGCGTGCACTTAAATGGCATACGGTACTCTGAGCAGCTCTATCATGTTTTGTCCGCTGATAAGGACAATTGTGTGATGAGAGCCAATTCTTATCCTTTCCGCAAGACTGTGAGACAAAACTCTGGCCTCACAGTCACCAAGTTTTCAAATCTTTAGCCACATACAGCACATACTAAATAACACTGACAATACCTTACACAGTGTCAGGCTTCTGTAGCAAGTTACAACTCTTTGGTCCTTTTAAAAACCGAACCCCTTTTCATTTTTACAGTAAGGGGACTATATTCCCCAACAGTAAGCCACACATTTAGGTGTTTGCTGAAGACACACAAAACCAATACATCACCTCCAGAAACAGGATCAGTAAGTAACTGCTCTTATATATATATATATATATATATATATATATATAATGGTAGTACGGTAGTGCTACCATAGTTAGGTTGAGTAGCTCTTTTAATGTTAAATGGTGAAATTTTGCACCATAATAACTTTGCCACCATTCAACAGATTTGCCTGAAATTTGGCAGGCACAGGGCGTAACCATAAATCTTGGGATCTGCCAACTTTCATACCAGTCGGATATACGGCTGTGGACTTATTAAGCAACATCTGTGTGAGCATTTACGCTTTTTTGTGCATTCTTAGCTCGCGCCTACAGGTCGCACAGTTTGTGTGACTGGTCCAAAAATCCAAAAACTTCGGGGAACATGCGGCCAGGTGCCTGATGTGCCTTTTGAAGATTTCGTGAAAAAACATTGAACTGTTCAAAAGTTATTCAAAAAACAAGTTCCCATTATAAGTCAATGGGAAAAGTTAACAAAAAGTGCGAAAGTGTCGCAAATGCACTTTTTAGTGTCGCAAATGACCCCTGTAGTGTTGTGAGTCAGCCATTTTTATTCAGTTACTGGTCACAGAAATGCTTGTCATTTTAAATTTGGGACCCTCTAGAGACACAATTCTTTTTGTGTTCACCTAGTCGGACCCTGAGGATGCTAGCCATGTCTTTATTTTGGTTAAACACCCCAGAAATATGTTTTCAAATTTCTGGAAAAGTAGTGTTGCAAAGTAATGTATGCTTCATGACACTTTCCTAAATTTTAACGAAGCTTTCACAAATCCGCGACACTACTTTTTCAGGCTAGCAAAATGACAGGAATTCTTTGCCACCCTGCTTGAAAGAACGGTTTGGTCTTTTGAGCTGAAATTTGGAGGGAAGGCAGCCAACATCTCACAGATGTGCCTTTTGGTGGTTTGGTGAAAAAAATATTGCACAGATGCCAAGTTACAGTACTCCGAAGTTGGCATTTTCTCCCATAGACTAACATGGTGGCATCCACCGCGCCTTTTGGGGCTCGTATCTCGGAAATGGTGCGAGATATGGAATTTTCATCATTTTCGTTCAGCGAGAACGTAGCCAGGAAAATCATGATTGATGTGAATTTTTTTTTTCTACCTCATACGGTCCCTGAGATATAAGCAATTTAGTCTTCCAACAGCTCATTTTCTGCTCTGAGGCCCATTATTATGCATACATTCTTTGTACACGCTGTGTTTCTTTATGCAGCTGTTGGGCCAAAACAGGGTGTGCACTTCCATTACTGTTACACTTAGCGTTACCACGTGTTTCCGGACCTGTTTGCGTTACTGTTCCTGTGTACGCCACCGTGTGTGTTACCCTTTGCGTTCTCATTTGCGCTTGCATTTGCGTTACTGTTACCATTTGCGTCTACACTGTCTTTGCATTTTGGTTTGCGTCACTGTGCACATTGCCATTTATGTTTCCAGCAGCCCTTTCATTTGCGTTTGTCTTTCGTTTTGCGTCTTTGTTGCTGTTACTCTTACCATTTGCGTTTGCAATTACGTTACTGTGCCTGTGCGCATTATGGTTTTGCGTTCCATATGCGCTTTCCTTTTAATGTTTCTGTTTCCTTTACTGTTATTGTTGCTGTTACTGTTACCATTAGCATTTAGAATTGCAGTACTGTGTCCGTGCGCTTTACAGTTTGCATTTCGCATAGCGCTTCTGTTCCCATTTACATTTCTATTTCCTTTGGCATTATTCTTCATGTTAACTTTACCATTTGCGTTTACAATTGCGGTACCGTGCCCATGCGCGTTATGGTTTGCATTTATGTGCGCGCTTGTGTTCGCGTTTCCGTTTCTGTTCCCTTTCGCATTCTTTTTGCTGTACTACTTAACATTTGCATGTAAGATACCACTGCCATCACTGTGCACCTTACCAGTTGTGTTTTTGTACGCGCTTGCATGTCCATTTGCGTCTCTGTTCACTTTGGCGTCACTTTGCGCTTGCGTTACTATTAACATTTACTTTACCATTTACATTTGCGTTACCATGTGCGTAACTGTTGGTGCTTGCATTTTTGTTGCTGTTCCTGTTACTGTGTGACAAGATATCACCTGGTGGTGCCCCACGCTCCCGCCACCACATTATATTAACTATTTATCATCCTCATTCTCAAAAAGAAGGGAATTAGAGCGTAAACTGTTTTATTGCATCAGTTAGGGTTGTTCCTGGCAACAAAAGTTGGGGAATTTGGTGTTGGGTTGAAGCCCCATGGACCCCCAGGCCCCAACCGGCATCGAGTGCGCATTGGGGTCGTCGGACCTAACTCTCACCCCATTCTCCCATACCTCGAAGCTTTTTACACATGTGATGGGGTGAGAGTTAGGGCTGATGGCCCACCAGCGCATCCGATGCCGGTTGGGGGTGGGCGGAGGGGTCCAAGGGGGCTTTCAACCCTAACACCAAATTTCCTTTTTGCTACTGTGGAACAACCCTAACTGATGCATTAAACAGAGTTTTTTTGTCTCTAATATATATATATATATATAGTATATATATATATATATATATATATATATCATATATATATATATATATATATATATATATATATATATATATATATATACAGTATATACCATTCCTGAAAGTCAAAACCTGAAAAATAATCCAGAAAGAGTTATGCTTGTAAGTGAATGTCTGCAAATTCAGATATGGAAGAAGAAATGGAATTCCCAATCTTGTTACCAAGCAACTTGGGCCCCTTTTCGATCATGCAACTGATTCATGTCTTATAAAATGCTTTTTACAAGATGAAGAACACGTGATGAATTCCATTACACTTTCTACCCTATCTTGTACAATGGAGACTCCTGATAATATTCTGAGAGAATAGCACTGCTTGCTGATTGGGCAAAGAAACCACTGTAACATAAAAACAGTGACTCAAATGACTTACAAGCAGACACCCTATATAACCAGAAGTTGTGCATACATTTTCAAGAATACCTACACCAGTCAGACAGCTGCTCTTGTTATCAATTTGTATGATTTTGATGTTGGGGGCATGGCTGTTCTTTGTTAAATGATCTGCCCTCGCCGGCCAGGAGGCACTGAGGGTTAAGGTGCTGGACGCCTTACCTCGCGTTACGCTGGCGACCCGGGTGCAGGAATGGATTCGGGATGCCGGGGGTTGGTGGGGAAGGAGAAGGATTGAGTATCCAGAGGACTGCTCTCCTCTCCTCTCCTGGGGTGGGTTGGGGAGTTTGCCTCACTCTGTAGCAGCCCCTGGTGGAGACCGGGAGCACCACAAGAGCGGCACAACAGGAGGGGCTCAGAAAACCAGAGAAAATGATGTGTCGATCAGCCGGATGACGGCCACCTAGACCCTCGCTGCCATGGAACCCCGGACAAGAACTCAGCAGCACCCAGGGCCAAGAAAAAGGTAAGCCACAAGGCACTTTCTCTCCGGAAGGGGAGAACCCGTCTGACGAAGGGATACGTCGGGTTACCCAGCATAGGCTTCGATATGAGGTGCAGGATGGGGGCTCTGAAAGGGGGGTGGTGAGTTAGTCCCTTGCAACCAGAAGGAGAGGCCGGTCGTACGCAGGGAGGGAGTGTATAAAACAGATGATGCAAAAAAAAATGGTCTGCCCTCATGAAACCGCTCCCCATTTATATTTATTTATTTTTTGCCTACCAATTCTCAGTTTGGTATCTTCTGTGATGATGTACGCTTTTTATTTATTCCTTGACATATTGTTGATTCTGTATTGTTCTATGTTCTGATGTATATTTTTGTAATTTGTATTATGTTCTTAATCATTGCTTACTGATTGTGCTCTTGATCTGCTGCTGTGACCTTTTGTAATCTCCCAGGTCATGCCTGAAAATGGGTATGCAAATCCCATTGCCCCCTGTCCGGGGCAAGTAAATTTTATTGAAGGGCAAGTACCAAAACAGAACTAATTTCAATGTAATTAATAGGGGTAAGTGAAAATTCAGCTATAGTCATGGCTGGGCAAGTAATAAAAGTTTTGATTTGAGCACCCCTGGCATGAAAATAGGGAATTATTTTTCTAGTGCACCTAGCTGGTTAAAAAAACAAAACAAAACAAAAAAAACTAAATAAGTAAAATATCTTTTTGATAAAGTTAAATTTAATGTTCCTACTCAGTTGTTGATCTGATAAGCTGAGAAACCTAACCTTGCTCACATTCTTAAAGGGAACACTCAGCACTAGGAGCCCCTGCAAGTGTAGGGCTGGTCCCAATTTGCACGTTGTGTGCAAAATTACTTTTTTTTACTTACTGTTTACTGCAGTATAGCAGATTCATTAGACCAATTCTACTGACTTGCAAGCTGACATTTTCTGTATCTACAAATCCCAGAATCCCCTGCAGCTGACATCAGAGGAGGGCTGCAGCAGTGGAAGAGCAATAGCCTGCAGTACATGTTGGAGTTTTTATAAGCTCTGATCAGATGTTTGCTGGTCCTGCTGTTCTTCAAGGGCTAGGTACAGTCCTCCGTGACAGTGCTTAGCCCAGAGAAGACAGTGGGACCAGCACATAATAGATCAGAACTTATAAAACTCTAACATGTACTGCAGGCTATTGCTTCTCCCACTGCTGCAGTCCTCTCTGATGTCAGATGCAGTGGAGTTTGGAATTTGTAGCTACAGAAAATATCAGCTTGCACGCCAAGCAGAACTGGTCTGATATAATCTGCCATACGCAGTGAAACAGTAAAAAAATCATTTTTAAGACAGCGGGTTTTAAGACCAGCCCCACACTTGGGTATGGGGCTCCTAGTGTGCTGAGTGTTCCTCTTAAACATGGGTACATTGTCTAGGCCAATCTTCAGAGGTGACTGACTCCCAGTTGGGTCCCAGCTGGAATTTCGATGTAGTATTAGAGACTAGTACTTTACATCTTGTAGGATGCTGAACTAGAAGACTGTCCCAACACTGGTGATGCTGAGATTGCTGGGAAAAAGATAAGCAAGTGCATAATGCCAAGCTCCCCAGAGCTGCTGGCAAACTGTGTTCAATTGTTCTGTGACTCCAGGCGACGAAGACTAAATTTAGGAAAACACATACAGTACGTGATGCTCCTCAAACTGGATGTGCCACACCACCCGGGCTGCCTTGGGCAATTTATCCCTGATGTCTGCTCCATTAATAGTCAGCAGGACACTTCATGAGACAACCTCTTTCACTGCCACAGATCTGACATTCAGACAGTAGCTCTGCATGGTGCCCAAACTTCAAACCGTGTTTCCACACTGAGTTCCTTCTGCAGCCAAGAGCCTATGGTCAGCAAGAGTCCTTTGATCCCCTCAGGAAGCCCAGACAATCTCAGATTTTGTGGGCATGCCTCATTCTCCATGGATTCAAGGTGGTGCCACAGCAGGGCATTTTTCTGGATAGGTTTTGGTGCTGTAATAAGGGCCATTGAAGTCTTGTTGTCCAAGACGTTTGCTTTTCCCATTGTCAGGGCAGGTTTAATATTTTGTGTCCCAATAAGCTTCAATATTTGTGCTGTTTTGCAGTCCATGGCTCACACTGCCATGAGGGATGACTGCCAGGGTGGTTCTCCTGCAGCCTGGGGCTTGCTTGCTTGCTCTGGCACTACCTACCTATACTATATGTATTTATAAGTGCTGCGTAATATTTGTATTTATTCACTCTCTCTCTCTCTCCCATCTGTTTAGTTCAGTAATTGTATTCATATGCACCCTGAGCTGTTGGAAGGGATGCCTTACAAATAAAAAAAAAAAATACTGCTACTGCTACTGCCACCTGGGCCCCCTGCAAGGGGTGGCTGTTGCTCTTACTCTTCTCTATCGACAATTTTCATGAAGCACCCTTTTTTGGAAACAGAGCGCACCTCCAGATTCTCTGATTTAAATGACAGTTTTTTGGTATATCAAATTAAAAACTTGTTTTATTTGAGTAGAAAAAAAGCATCTTTCTCAAAGAGCTTTGTTAGAGCATGTCCTGTCTTTTGTAAGATGTGACAGTGCCCGCCCCCCGGCCACTGAGCAGGAAGTTTGTTTATCAAAAAAAAGATCTGATTACCAACCCTCTGTTTGGTGCTAAGTGGTAGCAAAGAACACTTCATGAAAGTTCGCATTTTGTAGCACCACAGAGTCATACTAAATGGAGGCTGCAACCAGGGCCATCATGCCCATAGAGTCTGGGGGGGATGTACCCCCCCATATTCACATCCAAGTAGTGCATTTTCTAGCCACCAAGATGCCTCACCAAATAGTCGAGAGGGACAGTGCTCACCTTGCTTTTCTCCCTCCTCCTGATCACTGCTGGACTGCCCAAAGCTCCTCCAGCCCCACCAACCTCAAGCAACTAACCAGGTTGCTCAGTGGATGGATCTACATTCCATTATAGGATCAGCCCCGTCCAAGCAGTTCAGAGCACTGCAGTCCAGAGCGCAAAAGGCCACAGCGCAAAGGATGTCACACTGTGGGTGTCAGCTGTGGAGTCAGCTGTCGGCCATCCACGCTGCCCCACAGCTGTGTACCCTCTTACCTCACCTCAGACTCTCAGGAACAGTGAGTACCCCTTTACTATATTGATCCTTGAACATGCTAATTTACAGGAAGCTCCAGAAAGATCAGATGGATGAGACATCTGGTTTGACCCTGATAAATTTTTTCAGTTTGCTCAAATGCTTAGGTGCCCAGTGTCCACTACATACAGACATTAAGTGGCAATCCTCAGAGCTTCCTTGAGTCTACTACTCACCCTGAAGATGCCCTCGAGGAAGGTCTGACAACTGAGGTGCCAGGATGAGTAATAAACTCCAGGAGGTTCTGAGGATTTTGCCTTTGAATGTTTGTATGTAGCAGAACACTGAGCTCTTAAACATTTGAATGTAAACTGTCTGATTTATGATAAATTTATCAGATTAAACCAGATGTCTGCCCATGCAGTTTCTGTGAAGTTACCATGTTTGAGTGCAGCCTGATTTGACTGTTTGTTTCTGGTAGGGTCAGCTACTGAGGCACACACTGCAGCCCCTTCACCAGGAGCATGAGCTTCCTTTATATATTACCCGCTCCTCCTGTACAAACTGGGATCTGCTGGCCTCTTAGCTGCTGCTGTTGACTGGTTCTGTTCTTAACTGATGGGCCAACAGTCAGTTCAGGTTGGTAGTGCCCTCTCAACTCCTCTTCCTATCCAGGAGGGGTCCCACAGGGCTCCATCCTGGGCCCCACACTCTTCTCTATCTTCCTCAGTGACCTCCCTTCAGCCTGTGTTACCTCAAATATTTACATGTATGCAGATGACAGTAATCTACATTTCTGGTCCTTCCACCTCAGATGTGGAAGGTCTGCTACAACAATATTTCTACAACATCTTACATTGGGGAAAGGGGAAGGGGAAATTGTTTAATCAGGAAAAGCACATTAAGCTGGACCTTGTTTCCAGCTGCAACCTGGGAGCACAAGGAAGTTAATTGTGCAGGGTCACACAGCATGCAACTGGGGGCTGACGGACTTTAAACCGAGGTCTCCAGGTTTGCAGCTCAGTGCTCTTAACCACTATACTATACTGCCTCGATTCCAGTCAAACCAGCTTTTGGTAAACACTAAAAAAATGCTGTCCATGACCTTTAGCACCAGCCAAAAACTGCCCAAACTCCCATCAGTGCCCGTGTTCTCCACTCAAGATGGTTCCCCACTCGAAATGGTTCCTTCCTTCAGGTACCTTGGTGTGTGGCTTGACAGCAAGCTTGACTTCACAGCCCACATTAACACCATCCACGTTAAGCCCCAACCTAATCTTGGTGTTTTGTACTGAAATAGAGATTGTCTTTCCCTTTAGGTTCACCGAGAACTCTACCAGGTCAGTTTGTTACATGCCCTACCGAATACGTCAATACAGCGCAACAGGAACAGCATGGTCGGGAAGAGCGAGAGGGTGCAAAACTGCGAAAGGGTGTAGCATGGTAGTGCAGCTTCTTACTGTTCCTAGGAAGAGGATAAGACCTCTGCTGGGGGAAGGGGCCAGTGAGCAGCTGCCATGGCTTGACGGGATGAGCCACAGGCAGCAAGGGAAGCAGTGTGTCTGTGGACTGGGTTTCAATTCTCGGTCCCAGACGCAGAACATTTTTTTTTAATTTTCACACTTTGTGCTATTTTAAGTTTTAACCCCACCCCACCCAGTTGGTCATTTAAGTTGGTGAGGTTGAGATTTTAACCTAGTAATGGGTTTGCAGGCAAGCCCACTGAAAGACATACAGTAGTTAAGCTGACAATATACGTGCTGTATTGGCAGTGTGGTATACGGCTGCGCTTGTAATGTCTTGCAACATTATGACCCCATGCCACCAAGAACCTCTTACCAGAATGTGTACCCAGTTTTCTGACTAAGCGGACGTGGTCTATGGTTCCACCCCGCTAACTTCCCTAGCCAGACTGGATACCCCCATAACTCCTTCTGCTGCTTTGCAACCAGCTCACTTTCTTGAAGCCATCACTGCTTGCTTTACACATCTCTGTCCTTTCTTCCTCTGCCATCCCATCGCCAGATGCACTGTGCCTCCTTTATATTGAAATTCTGGTTTGGGTCCTCTCCCCCACCTCTCATCACCTCTGCACTGTGTCCTCTGCATCCTGCTCCTCCACTCTAGCAACCATAGAACTTTTCTTTGCCACATGCCCGTACCTCAGCTGGCCAATCAGCATTTGCCTATCATCTCCACTCACTTTGGAACCAGCTCCCCTCTTCCCTTCACTTCACTGTCTCCCCTTCAGATATCAACTGAGACTCTCCTCCCCACCTTGTTCTTGTCCCCTCCCCCCCTTAACAGTCCCTCATACACGTGCTGTAATATTTAACTGCCTGCTTTTGACTTACTGTGCACTTTCTTTGGTCTTTGTGTGCTCTGACGTTGCGCTTTTTTTGTAACGCTGAATATGTCTATGCTATATATCTTTTTTTTATCCTTTGCTCCACTCTCCCAGGTCACACCTGAAATGAGCCTGGCTCTGTGCCTCCTCGTCACCAATTTTCATCTAAATAAATTTCTGTTTTATGTATTGATCCTTGCCAAGTGCCTTATCAGGGTGAACCATGCTTAGTTATGATTGGTACTGACTGTAGTCAGCATCCTATATGGGTAAACCCTGTGTTGTGATGTATGGTAATGACTCTAGTTAAACCCTATCTGTGAAACTTTGCTTAGTGTTGTATGGTACAGTCCCTACTAACACCCTATCTGGGTGAACCTTGGTTAATGATATTCGGTACTGTCTCTAGTCACACCCTATCTGGGTGAACCTTGCTTAGTGATGTATGGTGCTGTCCCTAGTTACCCCCTATCTGGGTGAACCTTACTTAGTGTTGTATGGTACTGTCCCTAGTCACACCCTAGCTGGGTGAACCTTGCTTAGTGATGTATGGTGCTGTCCCTAGTTACCCCCTATCTGGATGAACCTTGCTTAGTGATGTATGGTACTCTCCTAGTTACCCCCTAACTGGGTGAACCATAGTTAGTGATGTATGGTACTGTCCATAGTCACCCCATCTGGGTGAACCTTTATTAGTGATGTATGATACTGTCCCTAGTTACACCCTATCTGGGTGAACCTTGTAGTGATGTATGGTACTGTCCCTAGTCAGACCCTATCTGGGTGAACCTTGGTTAGTGATGTGGTACTGTCCCTAGTTATACCCTGTCTTGGTGGACCTTGATTAGTGATGTGTGGTACTGCACCTAGTCACACCCTATCTGGGTGAACCATGCTTTGAGCTGCTTGACACTGTCTCTAGCTGACTCCATATTTAGGTGATCCTTGCTGTGTTGTTTGGTACTGTTAATATCTTAAACCCCAATCTGATTGAAGCTACTTAACCAGTAAAATGTTTTTCACTCACTAATTTTGCTAAATCTAGTACATACTGAACTGTACTGCAGGAATGATAGGCCCCTAATGGAAGATTATGGTATATTCCTGGATAACTGGTTTCACCTGAAAACATGTGGAGTCTCAGTTGACCCCAGGCCATCAGTACCCTGAACTTCCAGCTCTGTTATCATTATAATGGGTTGACACTTATGATAGCACAAGGGGAATGTTGCAGTATTGCCCATAGACTTTGTGTGGATAGGATTGCTTGCAACCCAAACTGACCAGGAAAAAGCAACTGGATCTGAAATATTGTTTAAGGGCAATGAGAGGGTTCACACTTTTTACTTTTGCTGTCAGGAAACATACAACCAAATACTGGCCCATGTCAATAGCTGAGGTACAGGTCGAAGGAACCAAGGGAATTGAAATACAATAACATTTAAATAAGCTGCATGGACAAACATCTGGTTGGACCTGCTAAATGTATTCGAAGTCAAACAGCAATAGTAATAATAACAAGCATTTGTCAATGCCGAATGTTGTCTCGCTGGCATTGACATTGGTAGTGCAGGAGTTAGAGATGCGTAATAGGAATGGCAGTGAAGTATTGAACTGATGCCAACCTCACCCCTACCCTGAAGAGACACATTTACAACACAGGCATTTTATGACCTCCCCTCATGAACAGTAGCATTGTGATTGTGTTAATCTGTCCCAAAAGTTGATTTCCCACGGCGACCATGCCATTGTGCACCACAGGTGTGAAAACACATTTTGGGCAGGATGTGAAAAATGACAGCTGTACTGTTCATAACAAATAATAGCTGGAGCCAAATAATACCTCAGACTATTTTAAAAAAGGAGACTAGCATTTGGGAATTCTATTTTGTAAGGAGCCTGGCATCTTACTGACAACAAGGATTTTCTCCCTCCCTCAGGACTCAGCAGCTGTTTTTCTGCTCTATATGGCCAGGCTCCCTCTCTTGCTTTCATCTACCTGTTATCTCCAATGCCTCGTCGTCTCACACCCACCCCACTCTCCCGCCCTATCTGGGCATTTACTTTTATAGTGTGCTGTGACCAATCATGAAATAAAACTAACTCCTCACTTTTCCATTGGCTCATTATAGAAACCAGCCACTGGATGGCACCCTTCACTAAGTTTCTCCATTTCTCTTTCATCCACTGTGCTTGAGCTGTTGTTTTTTTTTTTTTGACTGATCAACATTTGTATAGCTTTCTACTCACATATTGCAGTTCCATTTGTTATGCTACAGCTATCAATTGCTCTGTCAGCTGACACTCTCATACCCTTTTAGCAATCCAGTGTACTCATGTTTTAGGGATCGCTGGAAATTAGGCGAGCCACAGGATCTCCTAGATTTAGATGGACCACTGCATCGTGACAGTTTCTATTTATCCTCCTCTGCATTTTCCAACCCACCCTCCGGTCTTACTCTCCTGCTTACTCAAACATCATACAGAGTGTCCTGGAAATCTCTATTACTGCCCTCTCTTATCCTGTCTCTGTCATTACTGAATTTCTTTACAGTTCTTGATTTCCATAATCACCCCACAGTAGGGACATGGATCAAAGAGATTTCACTTACTCTAACATGTTAATCCTACCACAACAAGGACTTGATGTGACTCCTGCCCTCCTCCTGACTCTTCTTCTACTAAGCTACTGCATCTGCTACTAATGATGGGCGTATCTACTGGCCAGAAATAGCCCGAAAATTACTCTGCATAAGCTAGGGTACATCATATTGCTGGCCCTATTGCTGTCTGGGGACATTGAGCTGAACCCTGGACCAATGCCAAGTCAATTACCACTAAGTTGTACTACCTATGTTATGAAAGGTTTTGCAAGATACATCTTAATGTTAGGAGCCTTCTCCACAATCACATGCAGAACTTGAAGCCTGGGTGGTGAACTACTACCCGATGTGCTCTGTCTTTCTGAAACATGGCTAAAACCCTCTATTACGGATACCTATTGCATGCTCCCAAACTACAACCTTCTTAGGCGGAAAGGCCACCCCAAAGCGGGGAGGGGGCGCGAATCTATTACAAAACAATCTAAACCTAACTATGATAACTGACAAGTGAAGCTCCCTATGTGAATATACTGTATACATACCATACTCAGACTAGGAGCTAAAAAACTTCAAATTGTCTGTGCCTATAATCCTCCCAATAGTGGGCTAAATGGGCTAGTGGAGTTACTGGATTATACAGCTGCATCTGCAGGGAAAAATGAACTCATCATTCTTGGTGACTTAGACTTAAACTGGCTTGGCAAATCCCAAGATTCCTTACAATCCCTAGTGCACAGCTACAAGTTACACCAAACTATCACCGACCCCACTAGAGTGTCTGCCACCACTGTTTCCAGCACCCTTATTGATTGGATACTAACGAATCGCATGGATAGAATTGCAGGAACAGGTACGCTGCCGGACACTGTCAGATATCATTCCCCTGTTTTCTGCATATGGAGTCCATCTACTACCTCCACAATGTATAAGCTTTAGGAACTATGCCAACTTAAACCAAGCCCATTTTCTGTATGACATGTCTCACACTGACTGGTCCCCTGTCTATCAAATGCTCAATACAGATGCCGTCCTCCAAGCTTTCCTGAATAGATTTGTGTTACTTCAAGAAAAGCATACTCCAATCATTACTCGGCACGTCAATGGTAAACAAACCAGGTGGCTGCATAAAGACCTCCTAGCATCCCCCCAAAACAGGGACAAATGCTGGAGACAGTTTAAATTCTCCGGTCTTGTGGCAGACTTTAACATCTACAGAGAACAGCGCTCAAACTGCAAAACACAAATAAGACATGCAAAAGTCAATACTGCAAGGGTCTTCTGATGAATGCTGACTGAGACCCTAAGAAATTCTGGTCTCATATCAAAACTTTTCTCGGATCCAAGCAAACTCTCCTGAACATGATACTGAAAGATGTTTACTGTAATGACCCAGGTACAACTGCCAATGCATTTAATTCTCACTTCTCTGACTTCTCCAGTTATACCACTACTCTCTCTACCAATAACTTAATCCCTTGTACCCCACCACGAAAAATACAAAATGACACATCCCTTCTATTTTAAAGCTATCTTGAAGAAGAATGTCCTCAAACATCTCAATTCTATATCAGACCATACTGCTGTTGGGTCGGACTGCCTTGAACTTAAACTCTTAAAGCTGGCAGCACTGTTCATTGCAGGACCACTGTCCAGAATATTCAGTTTGTCCTTGTGTGAAGGTGTAGTGCCTGATATATGGAAACGGGCCAGAGTCATGCCAGTTTTAAAAAGGTGACAATAAAGACATTGCTAATTGCAGACCAATAGCTATACTGTCAGTTATAAATAAGGTCCTTGAGAAGCTCGTCTCAGCGCAAATCTCAGACCACCTCTCCAAGTATAACCTCCTCCACACAAATCAACATGGTTTCAGAAAAGGCCACAGTACTCAAACTGCTTTATTACAGCTAACAGATGATGTTCTTCATGCCATGGATCAAGGTCACCTAACCCACGCAGTATTTATCGATCTGATGAAAGCTTTTGATCTTGTAAACCACCCTCTTCTATTGGCTAATCTCCAAACCCTGGGTTTCTCAACTGGAGTTGTAACTTGGTTCCGTAGCTACATCTCAAATAGGACTCAAGCTGTAAAATTCAACTCGGCCACTTCCCGAAAAAGCAGTCATTAATGTTAGTGTACCGGAGGGATTCATCCTCGGACCTCTTCTCTTCTCAATCTTCATAAATAAAATAGCACAAAACATATCCTGCTGCTCATCGTTGCTTTACACCGCTGACCTTGTTCTTTACACTAGCTCAGATAATGTTCAGTATATCAACCATAAACTCACTATGGATCTACTAAATATTCAGTCCTGGATCACTAGGAAGAAGCTCGTTTCTCAATACTAGCCAGACCCAGGCTATGCTCTTTGGATCTTCTATTAAACTAAAACAGAGCCAGGCATTTTCCGGGTCTCCTGGGCGATGGTTTCCCACTGGAGATGGTAACTTCTTTTAAATATCTGGGTGTCTTGCTTGATGAATCCCTCACCTATGACACTCTATATAACCTTCACACGCAAGGCTGTAAATGCCAAACTGGGATTAGCTTACAAAACAAGTCATATTCTAACCCCTTCTGCAAGGCTGGCCATTGCTAGAGGAATCCTACTCCCGGCACTCTCATATGGATCCATACTCTATACTAATGCACCAAAGACTACTCTTCAGAGGTGGGACACAACTTACAATAATATATGCTGGTACGCCTCAGCAACCCCTAGGTTAAGACATCACTGCCTACTATATTCAGATCTACAGTGGCCCTTCCCCATTGCACACCAGCTCCTCTCTCTTGGGAACCTTCTGGACAGTATCACTGCGGTCCAGTATGCCTATTACCTCGCCTCCATGCTGACCCCTCCAGCCCATCTCCTATGGTCTCCGATCTTCTGACCTCTCCCTGCTTAGCATCCCCAGATGTAGAACTATCAAAGGGAAATCAGGATTCTCGCACGTAGCTCCCAATTACTGGAATTCATTGCCCCTAGATGTACGTGTGGCACCTAGTCATGCTATATTTAAGAAGAAGCACTGCTCCCTCTTTTCCTTGCGTGCCCAATGCACCTGTTTTAACCCTCCATAGATCTTGGCTTTTTCTATTTGTGCAGCCCAGCAGTTTCCCTCCTTTCTTCTGTGGAAATTGTTTCTTTTTCTATCCTACCCCTTCTTCTCATCCCTTCCCCTCTCTCTTCCTCACTCTCGCTAGGCTACATCTCTGCATTACCTTTCCCCCACGTCCTCCCAAAAACTGTGTTATTTTTTCTGTTTTCAGCTGATTGTATGATTCCACTGCACTGAATTGATACCTTGTGGTATTTCTTGCACTTTAAATGTTATATCACTATAACTGTTTACTCATGGGCACCTATCTTCTATCTGTATAAATACACCATCTGTGCCTTGGTACCTTCATTGTTTTAATCTTCTTCACTGATGTGATGTATGTATGTGATGTATTATGTATATGTGTATATATATATATATATATATATATATATATATATATATATATATTTGACACTGTATTTCCATGTGCCTGTATCTCTATGTGTTGTCGACTCCGGTTGTGCCTGAAAATAGTCACTCTTGTGTCTAGTGCACCTACCCAGTCATCAAAAAAAAAAAAAAAATATGGAGATGTGAAAAAATGCCAGTGTTGAAAATCTGGCATGAAAATATTGCAAATTTGCGAAGTTACAAGGGTGCGTGGAAACTGTGCAATGCACGCTTGTAACACAGTCATTTTATGGACTTTCATCACCAAATTTTCAACATAGGCATTTTAGGACCACTGCTCATGAACAGTGTCACCATCATTGTCTCAAACTGTCTTGAAAACTGATTTCGCACAGCGACCGCGCTATGGTGTGCCGGACGTGCGAAAACACATTTCAGCCAGGACATGTAAAATGACAGCTGTACTGTTCATAAGGAGGTGTGGAAAAATGCCAATGTTGAAAATCTGGAGTGCAAATATTACAAATTCACGAAGTTACGAGCATGCGTGGAAACTTCATGTTAATGCTGCGCCTGTGAAACAGCCATTTTTGGATTTTTTCACCAAATTTGCAGCACAGGATTTTTAGGAGAGCCCACCTCATGAACAGTGGCATTGTTATACAGACCATCTGTTCAAAAGGTGATTCACGCAGTGACCGTGGAAATCACTCTTCGGGACCGAATAACGCCATAACAGTGACTGAATTCATGAGGAGGCATGCCAATAACCCCATGTTGAAATTTTGGTGCCAAAATTCACCAAAATGCTCGAGATATGCACCAAAGTTGAAAAAAACCTATTTGTGCCATTATACAGCTTACCGGCATTTCTCCAGTTTGCGGTCGGCTTTGAAGAGTGCAGATGTGTTCCCGGTCCACTGAATATCTTCGTGCCATGCTCCAGAGGTACGTATAGGGTGAGGGTGTGTGTGGGGAGGCAGCATGCGTAGAGGGTGGGTGCGGGCTGCAGGAGGGTCACCGGAGTTGATAAGGGACCGCTTTCTGCTTTGCAGGTTGTTAAAAATAAATAAAAATCGCAGAATGTTTTTCTTTACAGGGACATGTGACACGCTGGGGTGGGCTCCAGCATGCCACCTGAGTGTTTGTTTTTGGGGTTCTGTAGCCGATGGGGGATTGGGCACTCCCGTCGGCACACAACAAATGGGGGAGGAATTATGCTGACAGGGAGTGGGCTCCCCCATCGGCAAATTAAACTGGGAAGGGGGAACATGATGCCGATGGGGATTGGGCACCCCCTTGGCACACGTTAAATGGGAGGGGGGTTGCATTATGCCGACGGGGAGTGGGCTCCTCCATTCACAAATGAAGTGGGTCAGGCACTCTGCGGCCCAGCATGCCGCCATGTTTCGTAAACTGGTCACCAGAAAAGGCACGCTGCTATGTGAGAAGCTTGGCTGTCATTGCAGCGGACCTTTCCTTAGATCTGGTGGCCAGTTTACATGTTGAGAGGTGTCGGTGCCTGCAACTGCCTGATTGGGGAGCGAGGAACGCACCTACTGATGCATGCCCGTATTTGCTCATATACTGCAAGCCCATTAGTCCACACTGGGACCAATGGGCTTACAGTCCATACTGTACTTGTCATTAGGGGTGGCTGGGCAGTATGTGGGTGGGTTGCAGCCACCACGCCGATGATGGGGGTGGGGTGGGAGGGGTAGGGGTGTCACTGATCACCATGGAATTATTTGAGGGAGCTGTACCGTGATCATGGCAATGGGTGTGTGGGTTCCACTAGACCACCAGGGATGGTCTTTTAAATATTTCATGGGGATCGGGTGGGAGGGTGAACCACTAGACCATCAGGATGGTCATTGATACATATCTCGGGAATCGGGTGGGAGGGGAACACTAGCCCACCAAGCGCTTGCAGGTGCTCGCTGATGGTGTTCTGGTAGGTGCCACCAATCTGGTGGCTGCTGTGTTGCGCCCATGCAATACAGCAGCCCGCCTGTGGGTGGCCGGATTTGTTCCTCTTTCTGGGCTTAACTTTGAGCCTCTGCGGTGCACCGTAGGGGTTGCGCCAGCCAGCATATGCGCCTACACATCCTGGTTGAATACCGATGTGCCGATATGCATGGGCACGCTTCTCGCTTCTGTGTTGCTTACAATTACATTTTGCCCCAGTGCATCAGGATTTGCACTGTGCCTGGCAGCCCTTTCAATACCCCACCAGGGCGCAATGCAGGGTTGCGCCAGGCACAACCCCTTTGAATATCCGGGCCTTAGTTTTTTGCAGTTCTGACCCCAAATTTTGAAGATACGTGTTTTAGGATTCACCTTATAGACATGACATGTACCATTTATAGATATTGGCCGAAATGTGATTTCGCACCAAAACACATCTCATCCAGAATTTTAAAAATGACACATCACGTTTATGAGGTGGCATGAAAAAATGGCTATGTTGAAAGGTTGGAGTCACATTATTGAACATTAGCGTAGTTATGAGTGAATGCTGAAACAGTGTAATGTTCAGTCATAATCTAGGCATTTTACCATATTTGTACACCAAATTTTCAGCTTAGCCTTCTTATTACCCCACCTAATGAACCTGGTAGGTGAACATTTTCAAATCCCCACCAAAACATCATTCCATGCCACCAAAATGTCACTTTGTGCCACAGGTACAAAAACACATTTTTGGCCAGGATTTGAAAAATGACAGCTGTCACATTTGTGAGGTGCTGTGAAGAAATGGCTATGTTGAAAATTTGGTGCCAAAATATTGAAAATTACCAAATTTACAAGCCTGCATTCTAATTTTCAATGTAGGCTCATAACTTTGTTGTTTTTTCAGTATTTTTGCCCCAAGTTTTCAACATAGCCTTCTTATGACCCCAACTCATGAACAAGCACAGAGAAAACTTTTAACTCCTGCCTGAAATATGATTTCACGCAGTGACTGCAGAAATCGCCATTTGGGATGCAAAAACACATTTTGGCCAGGATTTGAAAAATGACAGCTATCACAATCATAAGGTGCTGTAAAGAAATGGCTATGTTGAAAATTTGGGGTTGAAATATTGAAAACTAACAATGTTATGAGCCTGCATTTGCAAATTTCAACATAGGCTCATGACTGTGTTGTTTTTTAAATATTTTTACACCAAATTTTCAACATAGCCTTTTTATGACCCCACCTCGTGAACAAGGGCACAGAAAATTAACCTCCTGCCCAAAAGGTGATTTCACACATCGACTACAAAATCACCTTTCGGGACAGAGTTACCTAATTTCACTGTAATTGTTCATGACGTGGGATCACAAAAATGGCATGTTGAAAATCTGGGGCATAAATTTTCAAAAATAGCCAAGTAATGCCACTAAGTTAAAAACCTCATTGAAATACATTGAACCGCATACCTGATTTCCTCAGTTCATGGTCCGACTTTGAAGAGTGAAGACGTGTCTGCTGTCCAGAGAATATCATGGTGTTGGACCCCTGATGGACAAGTAAGGGTATGGGGTGGTGGGTGCTGAGTGGAAGGACTAATGACGCAACAGACATCGATGGATGGTTTTCTTTTTTCAGGATTTTTATTAAAAAAAGTGATGAGGGATGATTTTCTATATTTCAGGTGAGGACACTAGGGGACTGGGCACCCCTAGTGTCAGTGTTATGTTTGTTTGGGGGGGGTAGGTGGGTGCTGGAACAGTTACAGGGACGCCAGCAACAGACATTGATGGATGGTTCTCTTTGTTGCGGGCTATAACAGAAAAGAAATATGAGGTGGTGACACTGGGGGATTGGTACCCCCAGTGTCAGTGTTATGTTTAGGGGGTGGGGTGGTGGGTGCTGAGAGGGAGAGTCTGGTGAGGGGGACAGTTACAGGGGCACCAGCAACAGATATCAATGGATGCACAGGCTATAGGAAAACAAAAAACCTATGAGGTTGCGACACTGGGGGATTGGGCACCCCCCCCAGTGTCAGTGTTAAGTTTGGAGGGAAGAGTGTGGGGTAGTGGGTGCTGAGATGGAGGGTCGGGTGGGGGTGCCACTAGACACCAGGGAGAAACAAATAAGTTACGGATAGGGCATTGAGAGGAATTTCTTAAGCCGTGCTTTTTGGGCATGTCCAATAGCTTGGATGCTAATGGGCATGCCGGTGTTATGGTTTCAAAGACAGGCTCCTGACGTTGAAAGCTGCTCAGCCATTTGCCGACATGGCTTCATGCAAATCAAAGGCTGGAAATCCTCTCTGATTGGAATGGCTTCGGTCCTTTGAAGTATACTAAGTTTCCGCCTAGTAAGCAGAGATTGGCATCACAACCACAGTGCATGGTCATTGGTCTACACTGCCAAGCGCCTGCTATTCTGAACTGCAATGGGCTCGGCAGTGATACCGCCCCCCAATGAAATCCCTTTTCACTGGTTACAAAACGTTTGGTGCTCAGGCGTATCAAATGTAAAAAGTAAACAAAAGGAGAAAAAAGAAGTCCAGTTGAGCTGTTGTAATTCTGTTGTTGTTGTCAGTAGATGGCAGATGCTGCATTTGCTTAAATACAAGTAAGTCGATTAAAGCAGCAGTACTACGAAATCAGGAAGTGAGCTATCAAAATTCTGTTTTTCGACTGTAAGCATACGGCCAAAGTTCCAGTTTCCATACCTGTAAATGTTTTTTCCAGTCATCTTTAGTTGTTTAGATATTTGCAATTTATTTGAATTGTTGTAGCGCTACAACAAATATGGCGGCTGACTAATTTTCAGCTGCGCTTTTTCTACTGGTCACATCCCGTCTTTTGACAACAGCAGAGGGACCCTCTGCTGACCATTCCCGATGTCCCTGCAAGTCATTCACATGTGCAGTTGTCAGCAGAGGGGGTCCCAGTGCAACATGCTTAGTGGCAGAAATGTAAACAAAAGCAGAGAATAACTAAGCAAATTATTTGGCGGTAGTGCAATGCCGTCGAGAAAGAGTACCAGGTATATGATTAGCAGGGCACAGGGAATAAACTGTCAAAAAAGCGCAATTATTTTTTTCATAGTACTGCTGCTTTAAGGTGTATTGGTACAGTTGTGCCTTCTTCATGTAAGCAGGTCAGTGAGGTCACTGATATTTTTCTGTTTTGTGATGGTATATCAGCACTGGGTTCCAAGTTTCTCGGCCAAAGAAGTTTCTTGATTTTTTGTACACATTTCATAATAGAAGTTTAGGCGTCCTTTAAAATTTCCTGGAGCAAGTGAACTGCACGTGAGAATGATTTTAAAAACTGGCACCTGTAGAATATTCAAAACAACAAGCTGTAGCACATTAGCTAGTCACCAGACATATTGGAATTTCTGTTTGGCGGGCCAGATGACTAGCTCAGTGGTAGCCCAACTGCTTGCCATCTAGAAAAATCTGGGTTTGTGCCTGAGCTTAGGACATCTGGTGCCAACTGGTGAGACAGGAAACTGGCATCTGTTTTAGATGCCTCCTGCCTCAGAAAGGGAGAGTTCCCTCACAGACCCTGCATTGGCAACCGGGCCCCCCCCCCCAACAGTTCTGTGGCAGAGGACGACAGAGGGAGAGTAAGTAAAAGAAGCCGGGTGTTGGGGCTGGGGGTCAGTCAGAATGGGGCAGCCAAGATAGAGAAGGTTGATAAAATGTATATAAAAAGGAAGGGAGGGTGCATACTTACATTGCACGACTGCCCCCTGGTGGCTCAGGGAAAGGGGGTGTCATGTGGGAAGGAAGGCAAATGATGGAATCACTTCTGAAAGAAAGAATTGTTGAGTATCTAGAGGCCAGCGGGGCACAGGACCCAAAGCAGCATGGATTTACAGCAGGAAGGCCATGTCAGACAAATCTAATAGATTTCTTTGACTGGGTGGCCAAAGTAATAGACCAGGGAGGGGCTGTGGATATGGCCTACCTAGACTTTAGCAAGGCATTTGACACAGTCCCACACAAAAGATTAATAATCAAGTTAGCCAGCTTGGGAGTGGGTCCCAGGGTGGTAGCCTAGGTGCAAACTGGCTGCACAACAGGACACAGAAGGTAATAGTGAGAGGAACACATCCAAGAAAGGGGGTCACTAGTGGAGTACCTCAGGGCTCAGTACTGGTTCCAGTCCTCTTTAACATCTTTATAGGTGACATTGCAGAGGGTCTGAGGGAAGGTATGTCTCTTTGCAGATGATGCAAAGATCTGTAACAGAGTTGATACACAAGAGGGGGTAGAAAGGATGAGAAGGGACTTGGCAAGGTTGGAGGAATGGTCAGACATATGGCAACTTAGATTCAATGCAAAGAAGTGCAAAGTAATGCACCTGGGAAACAAAAACCCAGGAGAAGAGTACACAATAGCAGGGGAGGTACTAACAACAACAAAAATGGAACGGAACTTGGAGATAGTCATATTGGATGATCTAAATGTGGGTAAGCAATGTGAGAAGTCAGTGAGGAGAGCCGGGGGATACTGGGATGCATAGGAAGGGGCATCACAAGTAGAAAAAGGGAAGTGGTTATCCCTCTGTACAGACAGTTGGTGAGACCCCATCTGGAGTACTGTGTGCAGTTTTGGAGACCTCATCTATGCAAGGACATAGACAGAATGGAAGCAGTCCAGAGAAGGGCAACTAAAATGGTGCAGGGTCTGCATTAGAAATCATATGAAGAGAGACTGAGAGAGCTTAATATGTATACACTTGATGAAAGGAGGGACGGGGGGACATGATAGAAACATTCAAGTACCTCAAGGGAATCAACAAAGTCCAGGAGGGTAGCATCTTTCATAAAAAGAGATGTGTAAGAACAAGGGGACACAATTTAAAGATAGAGGGGGGGACGGCTCAGGGGTAATGTGAGGAAATCTTTTTTCATGGAGAGAGTGGTGGATCCATGGAACTACCTTCCTGGGGAGGTTGTTGGGGCTAAAAGAATGGGGGAATTCAAACATGCATGGGACAGACACAAGGCAATTGTAGTGGGGGGTGGCAGGAAGTAGGCTGTTGGTTAACTAGAATCTGCAGCTTATCCAGTAGGTAGGGAAATGGGCAGACTGGGTGGGCCAAATGGTCCTTATCTGCCGTCAAAGTCTATGTTTCTATGAATGGTGCGCCTTTACAGAGAGGCCTTACATTAGGATGCTCCTGCTTGCTTGGCATGTGATAAGGAGGTGCTGTATGCCTACAGCGAGGCTGGTAGGGGTATTGCAAAGAAAGGGAGGTGCTCACCAGTCCCTCAGATCTCACCAATAGGTGCAAGGCTGCATCATTCAGAAGGAGCACACCCTGTGTGTGGGCTAAGGGGTGGCACTACAGGGCAAAAAACAAGGGGTGGACTTGGGGCAGATGAAATCTCCTCATCACTCCATGCCAGCCTAGACTGCCTGGCCTGTTTCCTCCTCGCTGGCTCTTCTCTATGGTCTCCCGAGCATATTGAAGGAAGTATTCTCTTTGGAAGCCTGGTCCACCTCGAAGGTCCCACCTGTGGGGGACAAGCCACAGGTTGGCTTTCCAGGGGGCCAGAATTAGGAGTGAGTGCAGGCAGGGACATAGTGTCAACCCCCAGGAAAGTTCCAAGGCCAGAAAAGTGACATTGATGGTGATGGAGGGAGGTTCCCAGGTCAGGGAACTAGAAAAAAAATATTAAAAAAATGAATTTCTATTTGAGTCACCTTGTTCATGTGTCTGTTGCATACGAGAAGAGGCAGTCTGTGCAAAGCAGCTTCATCTAGTAGTGAAAGCTGTGGAGAATAGTCAAAGCATTGCCATCTAGTATTGAAATCTGTGAAAAACAGACAAAAGCAGTTCTGAGCTACTGTAACAGCTAGAAAACTCTAGTGCTGGTCCATGGGCTAGCAGAAAATATGAAATTCAAAGTGTTTTTCAAACCTCCCAGGTACTGAATGGAGAGTTTCCTTTTAACTGAATGGTTAGAGATGCTACCATTTGGACTAAGGGTCTCAGGTTTGACTCCCAGAAAGGGATGATGATTGTGTGGCTGCCCAGATAGAGGGGACAGATATAATAATATTGAACATTATTACGGGCCAGCCTGTTGGCACAGTGGTAGCACTACCACTCGCAACGCTGACGACTCAGGTTCTGGAATGAGCCTGGGTCATCGGGGGGGGGGAGGAGGACTGAGTGTTCCAGAGGACAGCCTCCTTCTCCGGGAGGGGGGTCACCATCCTCACAGCAATACTGCCACCTGAGTGACCACAGGTGGCAGCACAGTCGAGGGTGCCATGGGGGGGAGGAAAGACGCAGGCTAAGTGTTCAGCAGGCATACCTTGAACCTCCCTGGCATGCCTGCATCCATAGGGACGGGGAGAAGCACAGAAAAAGGCCTCACTGCCTGAAGGATGTCAGGTCCTAGAGTACTGAAGGTGACTAGCTCTGAATCCCTCAGTGGAGCCGCCTAATGAAGACACAAACAATCTCAGGGTACATCGCCTCTTCCCCACCCAGAGGGGGATAGTTGCAACAGCTGAAGGGGAACAGGGTCCAGCAGAGCCATGCACCTTGTGGAACTCAGAGGGAGTTTGAGGCAGTAGAGTGTAAGGGGGCATAAACAAAGAAACATCAACAAAAAAAAAACATTATTACATTACCAAATTAAAAAAATGTAACTTACAATATTTTTTACATTTAACATTTGGTAATGTAATATTAACAAATGTAACTGTTATACCTGACACATATATCTACTGTAACTGATTTTATAATATATTATAATTACTGGGTCATGTTTCTTCACATAGGAAAAGCCGGTCGTAATTTGCTGTTACAACCAGCTGGCTATAACGGCAAACATGCACTGCTTTTCCTGTGAGAAAAGTGCGAGTCAAAGTGTCGCTCACGCTACACTGCACTTTAAAACACCTTCACAGTTAGCAAAACACATACCATTTGATGTTGGACATGGCTTCAAAGAGGAGTACACTCCAATTAAAATCGCCAGCCATACTTCATTAGGCATGTCTTCAAAAGGCGGCTCCACTGAGGGATTCAGAGCTAGTCACCTTCAGTACTCTAGGACCTGACATCCTTCAGGCAGTGAGGCCTTTTTCTGTGCTTCTGATATCTTGTAGGTAGAAGACTTGGTTTGCTGGCCAAGGCACCTAGCTTCACCTGAGCTCTTTCCTTCTAAGACTGCTTGAAAGGCAGAGTAGAGAAACTTACCAGAGCAAGGGAGAAGGATTAAGACTTAGTTTGGCTAAGCAGATTTACTGTGTGGTGGTGTTTTGATTTTTTACTCACAGGGATTGCTACTGTTTGTGGCTAACATTTCATTGCTTTATTTTTTCTCTGATTCAAATTGTTGTTGCTGGTATACCTTCTTCTGCATTATTACAAGGTGTGCCTACAGGTGTGTGCTAACAGATTACTGCTGTAATCTTCTGATTCAAATTGTCTTTGCAAGGTATATCTTCTGTTACTGCTTTATTTTTCTCTGGAGCAAAGTGTTTCTTACAGGGTATATCTTCTCTGAAATTATTACAGGTGGTGCTTTTACAGGTTTTACAGTTTTATCTAACATTAGGATAAGCTTTCAGGGTTACTCCATTTGTTGTTGACTGATTGTTTCTGCCTTACCTCCTTGTTCTTTCGTCCGTGGTTCTTCTTTTTAGGCAGGGAAGGCCCAGCCACCCACCCCCATCCCCAACCACCCCACGCTACACTCCTTTTATAGGGTACCACAGTTGTGACATTTCCTGTGGCAGAGCAGGAAGGGGCGGATCAGTGGGTCCTCCACAAGGTGATCTCATTTACAGGGGCACTAGTAATTTAACTTGTTATAACAAGTTAAACAAAGCACAATTAAACCATTACTTGCATTTTTTTCCTTTTTTCCTTCTAATTACTCTGACTAGGTTACAAACCCAGCAACTTATTTGGAATGGATTTCATTAACTGCAGGTACTGTGGAACAATTTTCAGAAGGACAGTCTTACAGGATTTAGGACACTGTCCTACATGCTGGGCCTTTGGAGATCTTCGGTCTCAGCTCCGGGCAGCATGGGCAGAGATTGCACGCCTCAAATTTCATATTGAAGAGGAAATACATTATAAGAACTCGCCGCCATTTCCCCAGCATCCAACAGAAAACCCCGACCAAGAGAGGGTAGTTGGTCCAGGAGGTTGGCAGGTGGTTAGGAGGAGCAAATCAGGTGCCCCATCACTCTCTGCTCTCCAACACATTACCTCCAAAACCATATAAATGTTAAACAGGTATCTGCCTCTATCTCTGAAATCAAATAAAGAGGCAGAAGACACTGCAGAGCAGGACACACGCACAGGAGCTAGCACAACAATACTCACCCAAATCAGGAACCAAAACTAAACAAGCACAAAGGAAACTAAAAAACTTCTGATCATAGGAGACTCCATGATTCGGGAGTTGATACCCATCTCCAGCCAGGGGTGATGGTCAGATGTCCCCAGTACATCAGCATGGAGAGACACTGACCGCATTACTAAAATTGTTCACAAAGCAGGAGAAACATTGATGTCCTAGTACACATAGGACTAATGATCTCCGCCAGCCGGTCAGTTGTGGAGACCAAGGAACACCTGACTAAGCTGGGTGACAAACTATCATCTATTTCGGTCCGCATCTCCTTCTCTGAGATCCTGCCAGTCTGGGAGAAGGAACAGATGGACGGAAGGTCAGAGAAGGAGAGATAGGGAGCTAAACACGTGGCTCAAGGACTGGTGCCAGGAAAAGGACACAGATTTGTAGGGAACTGGCAACAGTTCTGGGAGCGAAAGTTCTTTAAATTTGATGGACTGCATCTGACTAAAGAGGAGTCAGTGCATTGGGGCAGAAGTTTGACGTCTTTGCAGAATATTTAAACTAGCAAATGGGGAGAGGGTGCAGCACCCATACGTCGAATGGGAAGAACACCTCCCTCAGCTAGTGGTCAAACAGGAATTCAGCGTGTTTGCCATTCATTTGCATCACCAGGTAAGAAAAAGGTTTGTCTCCCACACGATGCACAGGGTAATGCCAAACTTCACCCAACAACTAACACACCAAAATCTGGCCAATGGAAAATCATGTACACAAATGCTCACAGCCTGGGAAATAAGATCCCAGACCTGCAGGCAATAATGTCAGAGGCTAAACTGGACATAGTAGCAATTAGGTGAGACGTGGTTTACCAGTAACCACACTTGGGAGACTTCAGTACCTGGCTATGTATTGTTCAGAAGAGACCGAGGCAAAAGGGGAGGAGGGCTCTGTATGTTAATAGAAAATATCAAAGCTACAGAAATTCAGAATACATAAGGAGCCAGAAGAACTGTGGGTCACCCTGGAAACAGGAAATGGGACAGCCATAAGAACTGGGGTTGTCTACAGGCCCCAGACCAGAGGGAGGACATAGACACATTACTGTTAGAAGATATACAAAACATGACAGCTAAAGGGAGGTTCTGATAATGGGAGACTTCAACATGCCAGATATAGATTGGTCAACTAGCAGGAACATCTGCCAGAACTAGACTCATAGTGGATTCCTGCAGGGAGGGCCTCAAACAACTGGTACAGCAACCCACAAGAGACAGGGCTATCCTAGATCTAGTACTGACTAACAAAGAAGGGATCACAGATCTCCAGGTAGAAGGTCACCTGGGGTCCAGTGACCATCACATGGTATGGTTCAATTTGGCTACTACATCTAAATCATCCCATTCCAAGGCAAAAATATGGGACTTCAGAGGAGCTGACTTTGATAAGATGGCCAACAGAGTTAAGCTAGCCCTGGCAAAAAGAAACACAGGTGAGGAGGTACAGGCAAAGTGGGCAAGCATTAAGGATACAATACTTGAAGCAACATCCCATTGTGTTAGACAGAAAAGGAAGTGCAAAAGAAGAAGGAAACCACTTTGGTTCTCAAATACAGTAGCAGAAAAGGTCAGAGCCAAAAGGCTGGCCTTCAGAAAATATAAGGGAACACAGCGGGATGAAGATAGGGAGGCATACCAAACTGCCCTAAGGAAGCAGGTAAGGCAGTAAGGCAGGCAAAGTCCCAAACTGAGGAAACACTAGCAAGAACAGTAAAAGAAGGTGACAAGACTTTCTATAGATACATTAGTGAAAGGAGAAAGTCCAGAGGGGTATTGCTAGTTTAATGGAGAAAAGGGAGCATGTGAGGAGGAGGACCCTGTAAAGGCATCTATCCTAAATAGATACTTTGCTCAGTATTTACTGAAGAGAAGGTGGGCAGGGCCCACAGCTCAGCATCATGGACACAGGGGAGGGAGGTGAGCACTACTCCCTTCACAAAAGAAAGGGTCCTACAAGAGCTTGCTAAGCTCAGGGTGGATAAGGCAATGGGACCTGATGGCATACATCCCAGGGTACTTAAGGAGCTAAAGGAGGAACTAGCAGAGCCATTAGCAGAATTGTTTAGTGAGTCTCTGAGCACAGGAGAGGTCCCAGAAGACTGGAGAAGGGCTCATGTGATCCCGCCTCCACAAGAGTGGTAGCAGGGAGGAGGCGGGGAACTACAGACCAGTCAGTCTTACCTCAGTAGTGGGCAAGATTATGGAGGCACTCTCTTAAGGAAAGGATAGTGCAACACCTGGAATCCATAGGGCACAGGATCCAAGACAGCATGGGTTTACAAAAGGAAGGTCCTGTCAAACTAATCTCATAGATTTCTTTGACTGGGTAACCAGAGTGGTGGACCAAGGGGAGCAGTTGATGTCGCCTACCTTGACTTCAGCAAAGCTTTTGACACTGTTCCACATAGAAGATTGATAAATAAGCTAGAGTAGGCTCGGGTGGGTCAGAAGTTGGTCAACTGGGTGGCAAACTGGTTGACTGGCAGAAAACAGAGAGTGGTGGTAAATGGTATACAGTCAGAAGAGATGCAAGTCACAAGTGGGTACCTCAGGGATCAGTCCTGGGGCCAGTCCTATTCAACATCTTCATTAGTGACCCGCAGATGGACTAGAGGGTAAGGCTTGTCTGTTTGCAGATGACACCAAGATCTGCAACAGAGTAGATGATCCAGATGGGGTGGGCAGAATGAGAAGAGATCTGATAAACTAGCAAAATGGTCAGAAGAGTGGCAACTGGGATTTAATGCAAAGAAGTGCAAAATCATGCACATAGGGAAGAGAAACCCTGAAGCCACTTATAGGCTGGGAGGAGTTGCTAGCAGTCACAAAGGAAGAAAGAGACTTGGGCATCATCATCACTGATGACCTAAAATCATCCAAGCAGACCTCTAAAGCAGTAGGTAAGGCTAGGGGGTGTTAGGGTGTATTAGTAGGGGTATCACAAGTCGTAAGAGGGAGGTAATAATCCTCTGTACAAGACATTGGTTAGGTCCCATCTGAGTACTGCGGCAGTATTGGAGGCCACACCTTCACAAGGACATTAACCAAATTGAGGCAGTCCAGAGAAGGGCAACCAAAATGGTGCAGGGACTGCATCAGAAGACATATGAGGACAGATTAACGGAGCTCAATATGTATACCCTTGAGCAAAGGAGGAGAGAGGTGATATGATCGAGACATTTAAACACCTTAAGGGCATAAACAAGGTGAAAGAGTCTAACATGTTTAAATATAAGAAAAATTGCAGGACAAGAGGACACAGCATGAGATTAGAGGAGGCCGATTAAGGGGAATGTGAAATTCTTTTCACAGAAAGGGTGGTAGATGCATGGAATAGCTTACCACAAGAAGTGGTGGCTATGAATACAGTGCAGGGCTTCAAACAGGCATGGGATAGGCATATGGAGCAATACAAATGACTATGAATAGATAGGTCACTGACAGAGCAAAGGCCGATGGCACATTTATAAGGTAGAAAAAGAAATGGGCAGACTGGATGGGCCTTGCGGTCCTTATCTGCCGTCAACTTCTATGTTTCTATGTTTCTATACCTAAACAAAATAAACAAGCATTTATCAGTGTCGAATGTTGCTTGCTTGTATGTGCTGTTTAGGTATTTGGAAGTCATTGGAGTGCAAATATTGAAAATTCACGAACTTACGAGCGTGCATAGGAACTAGATACATAGATACATAGACAGTGTCGGCAGATAAGGGCCTATGGCCCACCCAGTCTGCCCATTTGAGCTTGTAAGTTCAGTTTATGTTTTCCAAGAAGTCTGTTGCCCCTTACCCCTGACCTCCAGAATTCCTTTATGTCTATCCCATGCATTCTTAAATCCCGTGATTGTTTCAGCCCCACCACTTCCTCTGGCAGGGTGTTCCACTTGTCCACCACCCGTTCTGTGAAGAAATTCTTCCTCACGTTTCCTCTGAATCGTCCTCCCTGCAACTTCATCCCATGCCCTCAGTCCTGGAACATCTTTTCGCTAAAAATAGTGTCTTCCTGCACCCTGTTCCTCCCTGTAAGATACTTGTATGTCTCTATCATATCCCTCTCCTCCTCTCCTCCAGGGAGTACATATTCAGTTCCTTCAACCTGTCCTCATAGGACTTGTGATGCAAGCCACGCACATCTTTGTTGCCCTCCTCTGAACCTTCTTCTACCCTGTCTATGTCCTCACGTAGGTAAGGTCTCCAGAACTGTACACTGTACTCCAGGTAGGGCCTCACTAGTGTCTTGTGTAGTGGAATTATGACCTCCCTTTTCCTGCTGGTGTTGCCCCTGCCTATGCATCCCAGCATCCTATTTGCTTTACCTGCTGCCTTGTCACACTGTTTCCCTACCTTGAGGTCATCAGAGATGGTAACCCCAAGATCCCTTTCCTGCTTGGTGCGTGCTATATCCTCACCCCCCAGCTGATATATTGTGCCAGGGTTTTTGTGCCCCATATGCATTATCTTGCACTTCTTTGCATTGAATTTCAACTGCCAAACCCCTGACCATTCTTCAAGTTTCTGCAGGTCCCTTCTCATTCTGTCTACACCCTCTGGTGTGTCTACTCTGCTACAGAGCTTTGTGTCATCAGCAAACAGTGAAATTCTGCCTTCTAGGTCCTCCGCAATGTTACTGATGAAGATGTTGAATAGGACCGGTCCCAGCACTGATCCCTGTGGTATCCCACTGGTCACTCTTCCTTCTGTGGAGTGACAGCCATTTACCACCAACGCAACGCACGCTCGTAAAACAGACATTGTTAGGAATTTTTTCACCAAATTTTCCACATAGCCATTTTAAGACCTCTGCTCATGAACAGTGTCACTGTGATTTTTCTAATGTGTCCCATACATTGATTTCGCACACCGACTGCGCCATTGTGTGCTACATGGGCGGAAACACGTCTTGGGCAGGATGGGAAAAATGACAGCTGTATTGCTCATAAGGACGTGTAGTAAAATGGGAATGTTGAAAATCTGGAGTGAAAATATTGAAAATCTGTGAACTTCTGGCGTCGTGGAACTACTTAACACGCACTCGATAAAACAATCATTTTATTAATTTTTCACCAAATTTTCAGCATAGGGCTTTTGAGAGCCCACCTTATGAACACTGGCAGTTTTGTTTGTTAATTGGTCCCAAAAGGTGATTTCGCCGCAGTGACCGTGAAATCACCCTTCGCTCCGATTAACCCATGACAGTGCAAGAATTATGAGGCTGGGCCCCAAAACCCCATGTTGAAAATTTGGGCCCAAAATTCTCAAAATGCCTGAGATATGCAAACAAAGTTGAAAAACCCTATTTATTCCATTATACAGCTTACGGCATTTCCTCAGTTAGTAATTGGCTTTGAAGGTGCAGGCGTGTTCCCGGTCCACGATGATCATCGTGCTGAGCTCTGGAGAGTAAGTATGCGGTAGGGAGGTGTGGGGAGGAAGGTGCACAGTGGGTGGAGGTGCGGGTGGGAGGCAGGAGACTGCGAGGACCTTTTTATTTACAGTTTTTTTTTAATTAAGACGCACGATGTTTGCCACGTTAGTGGGCTCCTCAGCATGGCAGCTGGAAAGGCTGTTTGGGGGCTGGAGTTGATGGGATTGGGCACCCCCGTCGGCTATAACAAGATTTGCCATGCTGGGTGGGCTCCCAGTGTGGCACCTGGAGAAAAACTTTGGGGGGGGCATGCAGTGGGTAGCCGACGGGGATTGGGCACCCGTGAGGCTATAACATTTTGCCACGCTGGGTGTGGGCTTCCAGCATGGCACCTGGCCAGCTTTTGTGGGGAGGCGTGGAGCCGACAGGGATTCGCAATGCCATCAGCCATACAGTGAGTGCGTGGGGAGGGAGCGTATCAGCACACAATATGCGTGCTTACGTGTGTGTGTGTGGGGGGGGAGAGCTCTGCTCACTGAAGCGGAGCTCTCCCTTTCAACTGTATGCCACTGCATTTTCGACTGCTGTCATAGACAGCTGCAGCAGTCACTGGAGAACTGCGGCCTTGCCTGCAAACTCACTGACTGAATTGGAAGATGGGTGCCACACCTCCGAAAACTCGGATGATGGCACTATGTTTCTTGCACATGCGTGCAAGCAACATAAAAATGATAACCTGTTTCAACATCTCTATCAACTCCCTTCCTTTCTCTCTCTCTCGCTCTCTCTCTCTCTCTCGCTCCCCCCTCCCCCTCGCTCTGCAGGTCACATGAGAAGTATTGTCCATGGCAACCAAAGTGCACCATAGGAGCCCTTTTCACCAATTTAAGTGTTACTCCTTTTCTGCCTGTATAAATTTTTCTTGTGTTAGTTTTGTAAGAAGTACAGTATCTATTTTAAATTATTAGTGCAGGATTGGATTTTCAAAAAGGAATGACAGTGGAAAAACTTCCGAGTTCGGATGCAGCCTGCATCTTTGGAAACTATTTGTGCATGTTTTGACCCGTTTGTGACAGTTTCCTTGACTTACAGACAAAACAAAAATATACGTGCACCATTTTGTTGAAATATTTAAAAAATGTTTGAATGCCCTTGACAAACAGTGTAACTTTCCGATTACTGCAGCAACCAACTACCGCAGATATTGGATATAATTGATGTGGCAAAAACGCGACTCAGCAATTATATAATATGGGTGGTGTGAAACTTGATTTACACACCCTCGGGTTGATGCTTAGATAAACCGCCGAGCTGCCGCCTCAGGGTTTACGCTTAGCACCTATCACCTCGGTGTGTGTAAAATTCTCAAGCACACACCACCTCATATATTATTCTCTATGTTATCACTGTCTTCTAAAGTTAATGTCACCTACTCTGCACTAGCTTTGAACTGATCTTTCCTGCCCTTGACAACATGTTATGCTGTAATATGGACTTGCAACTGCCTGCTTGTACCGATACTTGACAGTGCTCCTGTGGAACTGCTTACTTCTGAATTTAATTGTTAATTGTCTCCGTGTACATTGTCCCTGTCCTTGATGTGGAACCTTTGTAAATGAGCACCTGTGCTCAAAGGTTTATTTCCGAATGAATAAATAAATAAACAGTAAATAAATAAACATTACTATCATGAGATCTGTACCCCGTTTGTGCATTGCAGTAATATACTCCTTTTCACCAGCTCAACAGCCTCTTCATTTTGTCCTTTCTAGTATTTTAAAGTAAGCCCTTTCTACCATTGTCTTCCCTCCTGGAGCACACAGCTGTCATTCTTCCCTTCACCCCTCCTGTAATATCCTTAATTTGTTAAGTGGTGTCATAGGTTATACTGTAACAGCTCAGAAAGGTTGCTGCTGGAGCTCTGATGACCTCCATACATGGTGTGATACATGTACTCAGGCGCTGAGATTCCCCCCGCTCCTCACGCCTTCTGGAACAGGCTTACACAACTGCACGGACTGTAAGTGTGCACCTGCCAGTGACACTTTGTGTAGCCAGCTGGTGCACTGTTGTCTGTGTCTGCTTGAGACAGGAATCATTATCAACACAAGGCAGTAATGAGGATAACAGGATTTAACAGCCAGCGGAGCAGTTTATACAAAGGAAGGCCACGCCACCAGGCCATATGGGTAGTCTGGGCTGCTGGCTTTCGATCACATAGAATATGGTAGTATTGGTGTAAAATATCAGATTTATTTTTTATCTGCAGATTCTAATCTCTCTGTGACCTCACCCAGTGGTGGAGCCACAAGTGAGGTCTTTACAGAATTATGTCAAACTCTATAGATAAAAAAAAACTGATATTTTTAACCAGTCCATGGCATATATAATTTATACAATGACAGCACATCTATGGCAGGGTAAGACCTAGTTCTCGAAACTTCGTATTTTATTAAAAACTCTTTTAAATGCTTGGTTCTGGACTTTTTTCCCTTTCACACTGCATCACTCCGTTGTTGCCATGCACATTCAAATGAATGAAGTATGCCAAACAATCTCAGTAAGTCCTGGTAAGAATTGACATCATTTAGGAATTCTGACTGGTGTTCTGGAATCTAATGTTGCTTCTGAAGTGAACGTATCCATTATGACAGTCCTCGGGCAGAAATAAATGATTTATAATATATGGATAAGTCAAAATAATACATTAGAAAAGCATACAAAAAATGGCCAGCCCGACAGCACAGCGGTGGGGTGCTACTGCTTGAGATGCTGGCGATCTGGGTTTGGTAATGAGCCTGGGCTGGCTGGGGGGAAGAGGATAGAGCGCCCGAAGGGTCACTCTCCTTCTCTGGGGAGGGTGGGCTGCATTCCCTGCTGCTATACTGCCACCTGGGTGACCACGGGTGGAGGTGCAGCTTGGGGAGCAGTAGTTTCTGGGAGGGGGGGTATGTTGGTTGAGGGACCTGAGTGAAGGCACATCTCAGCATGCCTTCGTCTCCCTGGTCCCTCCCTGCGTGCCGGTGTCTGCAGGAGGTAGAACCAGAAAAAGAGAAAAGCCCCACATCGGCTCCTGAAGATGGGTCCCTGCGACGGTGACCAGAGAGATCAGGGGAGAAGATCCGTAGAGTTGTCCACTCCACCTGAGGTAAGAAGAGGAAAGTGGGACTCCTCCACCCCACTCGAGGGGAAATCCGAGTGCTTGAAGTTAGAAAGGGGTGGGCACCTCTGGGAGTGGAACATCTGGGAGCCCTGATGAGAGTAGCAGGCATGGGGGGGGGGCATAAACAGAAAGTGAAAAAAAAAGGCATACAAAAAAATCTTGGTAATATCAGAGCTGAAAAGTGATAATACCATTGTTTGTGAGCTGTAATACTATCGTTCAGAGCCTGTAATACTATGGTTCAGAGCGTTGAATGATAGTATTATCAGAGAACCAGAACAGCGTAACCACATGACTGTCTCACACTGTACAGCTAGTTGCTATGGCGCCAAGTGTGGTTGCTAGACACGTGATCTGTCAGTTTTAGAACCCTGCATTATGGTTGGATACACTTGCTCTTTGGGAGGGCAGAACAGTTTTCAAAACATGGCAGCCATCTCACGTTTAGCGAGAGGTATTTGTAATGCTCCTACTTTCGGAATTGGTGGTATAATTATTTTTATTTTTTTTTACATTTCAACTATTATCTGGCTGATCCTACCTTCATTCAGCTCTGCAAACCAACTAAGATGTAGGCCTTCCTAGCAACGCTCATGACCGGACCCACAAGCGAAGCAGCACAACTTGGCAGAGCGAGTAAGAGAATGAAGGAGAACAAGTTGGCAGAGTGAGTAAGAGAGTGAGTTAGTGTTCATTGCAGCTGTCAGGCAGCCCTTTTGACACAATACCTGAAAAAAAAGAACTCTGAGCAATGGAATTTTTTCAACTGGATCCATATATTACAAAACGTAACAGATAAGTGGGTGTGTATCACAAGGAAGTAATGTCATCTCATGGTTCTGGGGACATGGGAAGCTCTTGATGATATTACTCCCTTGTAATACACATTCACCTATTATTCTATTTATAATAACTGGGTCTCATTTTGTCTTATAGGAAACGCTGGTTGTAATTCGCCATTATAACTAGCTGGTTATAACGATGAATACATGCTGCTCTTCCTATGAGAAAACCACAAGCCAGAGTGTGGCTCATGCTAAATGTCTTCTAACAGGCACCAAAAGCTGCTATTTTAGCCAGCCCGGTGGCACTGAGGGCTGAGGCGCTGGATGCCTTACCTCGTGCTTTGCTGGCTACCCATGTTTGGGAACAAGCACGGGCCACCAGGGGTTGGCAGGGGAGGAGAAGGATTGAGCATCCAATGGACTGCTCTCCTTCTCTGGGGAGGGGGGTCCTCAGTAGTCAACTCTTGCCTGCCCCCTGGCGGAGGCTGGGTGACAGGGCGCCGTGCTGCTGTATGGGGAGGAGTTGGGGCAGATGCTTGGAGGGAGCGCATGCCAACGCGTGTGCGCTCCCCTGTGCAGGCATCATTGCTCGCCCCAGCTCCTGGGAGAATACCAGGAAAAAAGCGAAGCCACAGCACAGTGGTAGAGGGCACCTCGCAGGCTCTGCTCCCGGCCAGCCATGGTGCTGGCCCACTGAATCTGGACTCTGGTGGGGGTTGGGGAACCCTGCTGGCTGCACCGGGGGGGGGGGCAAGCCCTGGGAGTTTGGGTCAGCGCCGGATGGTGGATGCCGGGGGACAGGGCTGGGAGGTGCCCTCTGGAGGACAGATGGCTTAGGAGGAAAAAGTAATAACTAAAAAAAAAAGCTGCTATTTTATATAATTGCTGTGGCAAAAAAAACATGAATCTAGCAATTATACAAAATAAAACCTGGGGTGGTGTGTAAAACTTTAATTTTACATGTGCCTTCTGTGTTGGATGCTTAAATAAACCCCTTGAGCTTTACTCTAGGGGTTTATGTAGGACTCAGTACCTTGGGTATGGGTAAAATTGTTAAACACTCACACAGCTAACTCCCTTCAAGCAGTTGGATTTCTGTTCTGCGTGCTAACGACCCAGGTTAAGAAACAGACCCGGGTGTTTGAGGGCCGGCTTGGGGGGAGATAACTTGAGCATCCCACGACAGCTTGTCATCTCCTGAGGGGAGGGGGTACACAGCTCGGTGTTTGCTGATCTCTGACGGAGGCTGGAGGCATGGCAGCAAGTTGGGTCCTGCTGCTTAGGGAGCGTGACAAATGTCGGCTCATGCCTTGACATCCTGGCACATTGTACTCCTAGAAGGAAAACCAGGAAAAGGCTCCCAGACTGACCAGATGACGATTGCCAGTCCACCACCACCACAAAGCCCCTGAGAGCTCGGACCAACTCCAGCAGCACCCGGGCCAAGTAAGTTGCGCTTGCTGTCCCCACCAGCGCCTTCCCCCTCAGAGGGGGGACCCATCTGATGAAGGGAAATGGGTTACCCAGGAGGCTGTAATGTGGGGTGGTGGTTGGTGGTGGGGACAGAGTGCCAGCAGGGTGCACCTAGGTGACCTGAAGGAGTGGCCGGTTGGGGAACTTGAGAGGCGCAAGAGAGAAAAAACACCACCCCATGTATTATTCTATATATTTTCACCCCAGAAGCATCATCAATGACAGTAAATACAGTGCATGCCACGTATAGGAGACTGATTGGTGTACTAGCATTTTGTCCGCTGTACCCAATGTTCTTATGTGACATGACTGAGTGAGATGCTCTTAGTGGTGGGTTCAGGGTTTGGGTTGACATCTCCTAAGTGGCATAGCATTTCAAATTCACTGGCTGTTAGACTTTTGGGTGGTGGAACAAATCACTCGTTGTACTCTGTAACAGTGTCCAGTGTCTCACCACTGTTGACAGCATCTGTAAAACCTGCTTTCTGGAAGCAGTTTTTGATAGTTTCACTGCTGAATTTTTCCCCTGCGCTGTGTAATAGACACATAGCATCCAAGAGTGTGATTCCTCCACTTCCCCATCTTTTCCATCCTTCTTTCTTTTTCACTGAGGGTCTTGATTGGACTGCTACTCAGTGAGGAATTTTTTTCTTTGTCCCGTATCAGGTCTGAGACTGTAGACTTAGGGAGGGAGAAAATGCACAGCAAGATCACACTTTAGTCATCTATGGTAAGCTTTCAGTTTCTCTAAGAATCTCAACTTTATGAGATGGGGTAGAGAGAGGCCATGTCAGGCAGATGGAAGATTAGCATTAGAATAGCTGGGACAGAGGGAAACAGCTTTTAAAGTTATGTAATTAACACCTGCCAGCGGTTAGCGATTAACACCTAATCAGTGTGTGAATATCAGTTTAGGGAAAGGGGGAAGGGAACATGTTTAACCAGGAGTAGCACACTAAGCTGAAGCTTGTTTCCTGATGCAACCTGGGAGCACAAGGAAGTTAAATGACTTGCTCAGGATCACACAGTATGCACCTAGGCGGCTGTGGAATTCAAGCCCAAGTCTCCAGATCTGCAGCTCAGAGTCTTAACCCACTGCACTATACTATGTTTAGGTTCAGTCTAGGTGTCTAGTAAAAGCTGTCTTCTACGTCCATTTTAACAAGTGGATTTAACAGTGGCAGCACTGGATTTGGTTGAGATTTTTCAGTGTTGTCCATTATAAGCTGCTGTCTGATATAGACACATCCATCATAAGTGGAGCAGGCCGTACATAATGGGTTGCAGTAGAATAACAGCTGTCTACAGCATACCACTATTATGTGATGGTAAAAAACAAGGTAAGTAGTACAGTAGTAGCAGTGGTTTAATTATAACTGGCACCCATCCCCTTGAGGCTCAGGGTGCCATTACACCAAATCATAGCAGAACAAACAGTAAACACATTATTAAATCCACATAAATACAGTAACCCCACTAACAAAACATTATTACTATAGTAACTTGGTAAATAGGTAAATAAATAAATAGGGATATAAATAAATATCACTGCTGGGATGAGTAAAATCACAAGCAGACGATCATTGTCCAAATGCTTGGTGAAACCGAAAGCCCTTAAGGCCCCTTTTAGAGGCCTTCACCAAGGGGGCCTCCCTCAGGGCCCCTGGGAATGAATTTCAGAGGACCAGGTCTGCCACCTCAGATGCCCGGACCCCCAAGGTTTTTAATCTTGCTCTGGGTACCACAGGGAGGCCCTCCTCAGTGCAGCAAAGGGGGCGCGAGGACACATAAGGATGCAGGAACTCAGTCAGGTAGCCCGGGCCCAACCCATGTACAGCCTTATTTTTATTTTATTTCTTTATTTCTAGGAATTATTTATTTATTTGTTTATTTATTTATTTGATTAATCGGAATACAACCTTTGAGTCAAGGACGCTTTTGCAAAGGTTCCTCATCATGATTACATAGGACAACAATTTACAAATACATAATCAGGATATTACACAAAAGCGGAGATGAAATTGGACATAGGTACACATCGGTTGTTACATATCTACAAGCAGGCCAAAAAGAAGCCTTAGTTAAACAGTGTATGCAGGTATCACAAATTTATACAGACTGGTACAGCAGGCCAATTGGGCCCTAGTTATACAAAGAGAACACTATTGACATTACAAATACCTTTGAACCAACGATTCATTTACAAAAGTTTCACATCAAATCCATATACACAGATACTGAGAAGTAAAGCCAAATAATAAATGTCCACAGTAAAAAATAAAAAAAATGGAACAAATTTAGACATGGTTACAGTGGAGACAAATTGAGGTTACCTGGGAAAGCCATCACCATGGTGACATTGTCGAGAGAGAGAGAGAGAGAGAGAGAGAGAGAGTAACAATAATCAAGTGCTAGGTGGGAGGAGACATAAGTGAGAGGGAAGTGAGTGGTGAGCCAGAGAGGGAAAAGGGGGGACAGCGGTGTGAACCAAGGGGACAGAAGTGAAGGGGACAGGGAAGGGTGTAGCTAAGAAAGACAGGGACGAGACTAAAAGTGAAAGTAGGAAGAAAATGGGAGGCAGTAGAGGGCGAGGTAGGAAGGAGAAACAATGAGATGAGGGGGAAGGGGGGAGAGTGGGGGAGGAAGGAGGATGAGGGGATGCTGAAAAACTGGTAGGTTGTGATGAATCGGTGTGTTAGTGGAAGGTAGGAAGAAGGGGTGTGGGGGTGCTGAAACAGATGGTAGATAGGGATAAATAGGTTTGTTGGCAGAAGGTAATGGGTAGGGGTGGGGGGTGCTGAGATAGTTGGTAGATTGGGAAGAGATAGCGGAAGGTAAGGTGGGAGTGCTGGAATAGTTGGTAGATTGGAAAAGAACAGGTGTGCTATGGGAAGATAAGGGGTTGGGGAGTGGGGGCTGGAGAAAGGATAGGGAGAGTAAGTGAGGTGTGTAGGAAGAATTGTATGAGCGGGGTGCAAGTAGGGAGAGGTGGGAGAGGACATAAGGATCAATGGTAGATTAGAGATGAGAGTTAAGGAGAGGGGAGGCTTATAAGTCAGCAAACCAACTTTAAAGGAGATATACCACTTAACCAGCAGCCAGTGCAGATCACGCAGTGCTGGATGACACATGGTACAACCTCAAGAGGCTGGTCAGCAACCTAGCAGCTGCATTCTGCACCAGCTGCAGGCACTGCAGCATCCTCTGCGTTGCAGTAGTCAAGCCTGGAAGTCATAAATGTGTGCACTAGTGTCACCAGGTCTAAACTCATCCCATGACTGCTGAATGCATCTATGACACACAGACACCACTCTGCTCGGTTGTGGCAGCCCACTTGGAGAGATCCTGGCCCAAGTAGAGGACACCCTGCTTGAAAAGAACCGAGCAAACTCTACACATTTTGCAGGCAGAAAGGCTCTGATGGGCTCCAGACAGGCAGGATAGGGAAGCCTGTTCACAGTTCGAAAGAACTGAGCCGGTCGATTTTCCCAGCAGCAATCTCCCTAGACAGATAAGCTGCCTTTTTACAGGTGACTGCTCTTTAATACTCACCATCATGGGCTATCAAAGCTGGTCTGTCCTGCTGGGCCTTGAACTGCCTCTAACAATGCTCCAGCATCTGACCCTGCCTTCAGCTCCCTTAGATCCCCATCAAACCATGGCGAGTCAAGGCGTGAAACCAGTGGGCGTACATGAATTGGCACCACATGATTGAAGACCACCCCAATGACCTATTATAAGCTGCCACGGCTTCCTGTGGTCCAGCAGTGCATGCCTCCAGCAGACTCAAAGATTCAGCACAGCTAAATAGTCCCTCTGGCTGAAGCCCTCACAAAGGGCAGTACTGGACCATCTCCACAGGGGGTGCACTACAAGAGAGGGCCCTAAAAGAGAATCTGATGGTACATGACCCAGATAGACCATCTTAGGGTAGCTGGTTCATTCCACTGGGGTGTCAAACAGACGAGGCATACTGATGAGTCCTGATAGGACGAAACACGTGTCTATGTCTTCTGTTGGCACCCTTTGCAAACTATGTGAGAGGCCTTTCGGCACCATGCATTTCTTTTTTTTTTTTTTTGCATCATTTGTTTATTATTTACTTTCCATAAAGTTAACATACAAACATACGCACATACACACATATAATACATGAACCTTAATTCATAACCTATATACGACCAGATCCATTTCCTTATTACAACATCTCATTGTACCCAATCAGTTAAAAAGTTTTTATCTTAAGCAATTATCCAGTATGTTAAGGAGTCAGGGCCCCTATTGTTTCTTGAGACCCTTACTTACCCCTCCACCTTTATACTCACTTCAAACCCAGCCCTCTCTCAGTATCACACTTTCTGCTACTATCAAAGATAGGAGGTATGGTTGCCATGTTCTATAGAAAAGTTCATCTTTATCCTTGACAGTATATGTCAAGCGTTCCAAAGTAATGGCCTGTATTATTAAGGCTTTCCATTGAGCTATAGTAGGCCTCACGGCCGTTACCCAGGTATTAAGGATACAGTGCCTAGCCATATATATTACTACCCTAAGCCATCGCTGTACAGGGGCCCAGTCTCCTTCCTCCGTTTCCTCTATCCCAAACAACAATAATAAAGGGGACATGGGATATTGCTGTCCTCCTATCCTTTGCAACTCTGACACTACCTCTCCCCCAAATTTCTGCAAAACTGGGCATGCCCAAAAATAATGGTAGTATGATGCTGGGTTGTTATTACATCTAGGACATATAGGAGAAACTGCGGGATTATACTTATGAATAACTAAGGGTAGGCAGTATAACCTATGGCAGAACTTATAATAAGATTCTTTATATTTATTAGACAGCAGCACACCCTGATGCAATTTGACCAGTACTTTCCAGTTGTCCACTGAAACTGAAATCCCTAAATCCCTTTACCAGAGTAATCTAGTGTTTTGTGTTTTATCCAGAAGCCAAGTTTTACTTTCCTTAGCCATTCTCCAGATGGTTCCTCTAGGTTTCTTTTGTCCCATCAGTATTAGCTGTTCAATGTCTCCCACTGTGATATAGGACCCCTAAGCCTCCCAATGGATCTACTATATGTCCTTATTTGGAGATAGCGAAAGAAATGTTGGTTTCCCAGTCCTGTCCTGTCTTGTATGCTCATAAATGAATCCAATTCTTCCCGGGTAAATAGATGTTTAAAGCAATCAATTCCTCTTACTTCCCATTCCCGATATCCCCTGTCTTCCAACCCCGGAAGTAAAAAAGGGTTTCCCCCCCAGTGGTAGAAGTAGTGTATCATCCTGTCCGGTACCTTTCAATTTAAACATCTCTCTCCAACTGTCCAACACCACTATAACCATAGGGTTGGGGTTAGGGAGTCTCTGATACGCCTTCCAACCTCTAAGGGACAGATATGCCAAAATTTTCCCCATACTCCCTCTCTCCTCTAGGTCTAACCAACCAGCTTCCCTAGGCCTGCCAATCCAGTCCTGTATATATCGGCACTGCATGGCCATTTGATAACCCTTCAGTTCTGGAAACTGAAGTCCTCCCTTTTCTATAGGGGCCTTCAAATGGGCTAAACACATCCTAGGGCATCTCCCCCTCCAGATAAAGTCAGAGAAAACTTTTTTTCAATTTTCTCACATCGGTTCTTTTAAGCCCGATATGAAGCATTTGTAAACTATAGAGTATTCTAGGAAGCGGGTTCATCTTGATGAGATTTATCCTACCCAGCCACGTGATAGGGAGATCTCTCCATCTAGACAAGTCCGTGATTATTTCTTGCACGAGCGGTGTGTAATTCAGGCTATATAGGGCTCCAATCCCCCTCCCCACTCTAATGCCCAAATATGTAAAAGCCTCTCGGACGACCCTAAAGCCCCATTCAGAATTTTGCATAGCCATCCCATCAGCATGCTCTCCCACCCTCAACTCTTCTGATTTGTCCAAATTTAATTTATATCCCGAGAACTGGGAGAATTGGTCAATCAGGCTCAAGAGTGCAGGCATAGACCTATTGGACTTAGTTACATATAGCAACATATCATCCGCATAGAGTGATATTTTAGTCTCTCTGCCAGTCTTACCGAGTACTCCTGAGATTGCAGGATGCATTCGGATAGCAATAGCCAATGGTTCGAGCGCTAGGGCAAACAAGAGGGGGGAAAGCGGGCACTCCTGTCTGGTACCTCTTCCTAATTCAAAGCTATCCGAAAGGGTGCCATTGGTTAATATTCTGGCCCTGGGGTTCCTATACATTTGCCGCACCATCCCTATAAACCCTTCACCCAGACCAAACCGGGCCAAGACCTCCATCAAATATTTCCACTCCACTCTATCGAACACCTTTTCAGCATCCATTGACAGAATGTGCACCACTTCCTGACTATTCTTTGCTCCCCATATTACGTTCAGAAAGGTCCTCATATTGTGGTATGAGTACCTATCTCGGATAAACCCGGTTTGGTCTGGGTGAATGAGCTCTGGCAACAAACCCTCCAGCCGAGTAGCCAACATTTTGGCTAATATTTTAGAATCACAATTTAAGAGAGATATCGGTCTGAAGGAAGAGCACTCCAGCAAATCCTTCCCGGGCTTTGGTATCAAGCAAATCGTGGCTTCCCCCCAGGATCGAGGTAGTTCTTCCTCCTCTTCCCTTGCCTCCCCGAATACTGCCTCTAAATGGTCTACAACTTGTAGTTTCATGACTTTGTAATATTCAGCTGAGAAGCTGTCAGGCCCACTGGTCTTGCCTCTCTTAAGTGCTCCAATGGCAGAGAGAGAATTTCCTCTCTTGTTACAGCAGCATTTAGACACATCCTCTGCCTTTCTGACAACTGTGGTATCTCAACATTATTCAGAAATTCCGTCATCCCTCTATCTTCTCTCCCATTTTAACTATAATAAAGTGCTTGGTAAAATCTCCTAAACCTTTCCCCAGTAGACATTTTATCTTTCAGGAGCACCTTATCTTCTCCTCGTACAGCTTGAATCAGATGTCTGCCTCTTTTGCTCCTTAGGAGATTTGCAAGCATAGTGCCAGGTCTATTCCCCCATTCATAAAAGTGCTTCCTAATAAATAAGCAAGTTTTCTTCACCTCTCCCAGCAGCAGGTTGTTCAACGCCTCTCTGGTCCCTGCCAACAGATGGTGCACACCTTCTCCTCCTCCTCCTACTCCCAGGGCAGATTTTCTCTCCAATACCTTAAGTCTCTGTTCTAAATTTGTCCTCCTTTCCTTAACTTTTTTTTTGTGGTGAGCAACATAACTGATAATGAGCCCCCTCATAACCGCTTTCCCCGCATCCCAAAAGATTGCCCTAGAGGTAGCCGTCCCTGAGTTAGTTCACACATAGTGCTGCCATTGTTCATGCAGATGTTCCCGAAATTCTTTATTAGCTAACAAGTAATTTGGAAATCTCCACGTCTTTTGAGCTTCTTTCTCTCCCCCCATATTTAAAGACATAATGACCATAGCATGCTCAGATATATGGATAGGCCTGTGCTTTATGCATGTGACCCGGAAATACCAATCCCTAGGGAGAAATATGTACTCCAGCTGTGACCAGGTTTGATGAGGGTGCGAGAAAAAAATAAATACAAAATCACACATGCCCACACAATGCAAAGCATCATGGGCTACATATGCAGATCACCACAGAATGTTATGCTGGTTCAACTTTAAGCAGAATTGCATGGTGCCGAAAGGCCTCTCACACAGTTTGCAAAGGGTGCTAACAGATGACAAGAGAAAAAAGTATATTCTTTGGTCGTGGGATGAGCAGTTCACTACCCATCTATGAGATCTAAATCACTCATCCCAGCCAGCCATTCCTAAACAGCAGTTTTAGAAGGCCCCCTATGTTCTGAGTGATCCAAAGCCGGGTTCAACTAACAATTCATGTCCCCACCCAGTATCAAATTTGGGAATTGTTCTGCAATTATTATAGAAAAAATCTTTCCATAAATATTTGAGTCATAAATAGCAGGTGCATATATACTTACAAACGAAATTCTTTCCCCATATAAGGTTCCTACCACAAATACATAGCGCCCTTCACTAGGATCAGCAACCACTCGCTCTTTTTGGAATGGTAGTCTCTTGTTCAGGAGAACAGCCACCCCCCTTTTATGTGCGTTAAAAGCTGCCGAGAAACATTCCCCTACCCAACCCTTTTTTAACGTTGCGTGCTCCTTATCTGTGAGGCGCATCTCCTGAATCATGGCAACCTGGGTATTTTGCCGTTTTAAGGCTGTGAGCAACATTGTGCGCTTGACAGGGGTGGCTATTCCCCTAACATTCCACGAGACCACATTCAAGTCCTTTATGCTAGGCATGACCTCTGAGTCTTTTTCTCTTCATCTAGCCCATTAGGTAATCCCATCACAGGCCCTGACTCCTTCCCATCCAAAACATCTGTAGGGTATCTTCCACGGATCTGCAAACTAATTTCTAACTGTAAAAAACTTAACAAATGGTAACTATATACAAAAGTCTTTCCCCTTCCCCTCCCTTGGTTTCTTGTATTCCTCCCTCCCATAGTAACAGGAACTGTAAAAAGCAGAAATGTTACTCCTCCTTCCCTCTATGAAGCAAAACAGAGAACGTATTCCCCCCCAAAAAAACGCCGCAGTTTGTAGCCCATACAACTGCCCATTAACTTTCTTAACATGAACTTTCAAACCAATGAAACAACTTAATTCTCCCTGTCGTTGCTATCGCTGCCTATTATTAAGTTGAGCGATCGTGTCATAGCTACGCATGTCACCATAAGCAGAAGAATTATATGTAGGGTCCTCTCCTCCCCTCCCTTCCTCTCCTGTCCTCTTCCTCCCCTCTCCCCCCCCCGGGACTCCTCTCCTTCCACCAGCGTGAGTCGCTTCACAAAAAGACCTCCCCCTCCTTGACTGGCGCGAAAGGCATCACCAAAATTCCCAGCCCAACATCCTTCGTTAGACATTTTCTTTCCCTTTTATGCACTTCATAGTTATCACATCTGTAATTCAGAAATGGAACAATTTCGCCCCCACCCTCGCCCCACATCTGTGCACCCACATTACTTCACCCTCATTTTTAGAGGTACCAAGCCTTTAAGTTTGAGTCACTTAGTAACATTTAATCTAAGGAAACCCTTTGCCTGTTACTAGATCCTTGTAGTTCGAGGTAGCGGTGTGACTTCCATCCCGGTCTAGTCACCTAGAAGGAAAGAAAAAGAAAGGAAAAGAAAAGTTTCCACTTAGGGTCAGGCCGCACCCCTGTTCGTCTCAAAATGCAGGCAGGTGGGAAAAAGGAAAGGAAAAAGGAAGTATATTATGGCCATCTCCCCTATTTCAGTCATTTCATGTCAACAAAATTTATATGAGGAGCAATAAACCAGCCAAACTAAAAGCAAGCCCCCAACAGTTTATTTTATATATGAGAGTCTCAATTATAAAAAAAAAGGTGGGGGTATTTCCATTCCAGTCACTTAGCCTTTCCATCCTTTAACTGATTCTGTCTCTTACAGCTTTCGCCGTGGAGCCCAAGGAGAGGGGAAGAAGAGAAGGAACCCCACCAGATCTCCATGTAAGCAAGCATTCCAATCAACTGAGCCCCTTTCTCGCTTCAGGTCACCCCATCTTCTTTTTCAGGTCTCCCACAAATATCACCGCTTTGGGAACCTCCCAGAAGGAATACACCACTCCCTCATGTTTAATCTTTAAAGTTGCAGGGTATACCATGAAGCAATCAATTTTAGCTTCTCGTAGCTGTGCCATAACCGGGCCAAACTCCCTTCGGCGTTTCATCAAGCAAGCTGAGTAATCTTGAGAGAGATACAAGTGGTGCCCCTCATATACCAACTCTGACCACTCATGGTAAGCCTTAAGGATATTTTCTCTGTCTGGGTAATAGTGAAATCTCATGATCACTTGTCGTGGTGGCTGGTTAGGCGCCAGTTTCGGCATGACAGCTTTGTGGGCCCTCTCCAGTTTCATGCGACCGTTCTTGGGGGAGATACCAAGCAGTTCTGGTAGTGTTTTTGCACAAAAGTCCATCACGCTTAGGCCTTCCATTCCCTCTGGCAAGCCTCGCATTCTTAAATTCAGCTGGCGGTGATAGTTCTCTTGGTAATCAAAAAGTTCTTTCAACTTCTCCAACTCCTTTTGCAAAGTAATAACTTGTTCAGGTAATGGGGCTGTAGTATCTTCTAAGTCTGATATATGCTGTTCAGCCTCATTAATTCTAGTAGCTTGCGTAGCATGCAGGTCGACCAGCTCTTGTAATTTTCTGTCGAAATTGGTCACCAAGCTGGTCAACTTGGGTTCCAGTGCAGCTAGAACCTGCTGTGTAACTTCACGGCCTACACCACTCACTTCTCCAGCCGATAAAAGAGACTTGCAAGAACAAGGGGACACAATTTAAAGATAGAAGGAGGGCGGTTCAGGGGCAATGTGAGGAAGTATTATTTCACAGAGAGGGTAGTGGATGAATGGAACAGCCTTCCTGAGGAGGTTGTGGGGTCTAAAACTGTGGGAGAATTCAAGAATGCATGGAACAGACATAAGGCAATTCTTGTGGGGGGTAGGAAGAAATAGGCTGTTGGTTAACTAGGATCTGCGGCCTATCCTGTAGGTAGAGAAATGGGCAGACTAGATGGGCCAAGTGGTCCTTATCTGCCGTCAGTCTATGTTTCTATGTTTCTATGGCCTGTGTTCTCCACCTGGGATGCTGGTGGCTGCTTTCGCTGATTCTTGGGCTGATTTTGCAGCCCGAGAACTTTTCATCGCTTTAGAAATCACAAACTTGTCCATCCTTCTCTTCCATATATTCCTCAGCTTTTAATTATTGTTTCTGGTGACTTTTAAGGCAGTTTATTTCTATTATTTTGCGGCAGTTTGGGTAGCGAGGCGAAACCACGTCTTCACTCCAGTCTGCTCATTAGCACCCCCCACCATGCATTTCTGCTTAAAGTTGAACCAGCATAATATTCTGTGGTGATTTGCATATGCAGCCCATGATGCTTTGCATTGTGGGGGCATGTGTGATTTTGTATTTCTTTGAAACTTGGCTTCCCAGCCAAATGCCCTTTGGGTAACCATTGCCTCAGTGCTTGCACACAGAGGTTCTTTGTCTTTTAAATTATTTTTTGTTTTAATTGGGTTCACCACAACATAACCCAGATTGACCATCTTAGGGTAGCTGGTTCATTCCACTGGGTTGTCAAACAGACGAGGCATACTAATGAGTCCTGATAGGACGAAACACGTGTCTATGTCTTCTGTTGGCACCCTTTGCAAACTGTGTGAGAGGCCTTTCGGCACGCACCATGCATTTCTGTTTAAAGTTGAACCAGCATAATATTCTGTGGTGATTTGCATATGCAGCCCATGATGCTTTGCATTGTGGGAGCATGTGAGATTTTGTATTTCTTTGAAACTTGGCTTCCCGGCCAAATGCCCTTTGGGGTAACCATTGCCTCAGTGCTTGCACACAGAGGTCCTTTGTCTTTCAAATTGTTTTTTTTGTTTTAATTGGGTTCACCACAACATAACCCAGATACACCATCTTAGGGTACCTGGTTCATTCCAATAGGGTGTCAGACAGCCGAGGCATATTGATGAGTCCTGATAAGATGAAACACGTGTCCATGTCTTCTATTGGTACCCTTTGCAAACTGTGTGAGAGGCCTTTCGGCACCATGCATTTCTGCTTAAAGTTGAACCAGCATAATATTCTGTGGTGATTTGCATATGCAGCCCATGATGCTTTGCATTGTGGGGGCATGTGTGATTTTGTATTTCTTTGATGGTACAATGATCTGACCAAGTGACCTGATCCGTCTCGAGATTCTCAACCTCTGGCCCCAGACTGAACACCAGGTCCAAGGCATGACCATGTTGCTGGGCTGTGGAAGTAATAATTTGTGCCAAGCCCAGGAACTCCATACCGCAGAGGAAAGCTTGACCAAACTGTGAGAGTTTGTTGTCGGCCCAAGCATTAAAGTCAACTAGAATAAGCCAGCTGGGCAACTCCAACACCATGTCGTTGACCAAGTCCAAGATTTCATGCAGAAAATCTCCCTCTTGCCCCAGAAGCAGGTGTATGAGAAGGATTCTGCAACCTGCACCTGGACCCCCATGCACAGCCATACATTCACATGATGAGGTGTCCCCTACTGGGTGCACCACCAAGTTCAGTTCAGGTTTTCATGAGTAGAATATTCATGCTTCAGGTATACACAAAAACATCCTGGTAGGGGGGAAGAAATGAATAAATAGCATGCAACTAAGTTTCAGTGTGAAGAAATGCAAAGTCATGCACTCAGGGCATAGAAACCCAGGGGCCGAGTACAAGATGCGGAGAGTGGTACTGACGACCACCAAACAGGAAAGAGACCTGGGATAATCATATCTGATGACCTAAAGGTGGCCAAACAGTGTGACAAGGCTGTGCGGAGAGCCCGTGGCATGCTAGGGTGCATAGGGAGGGGCATCACCAGCAGAAAGAGAAGGGTGGTGATACCGCTGTATAAATTATTAGTGAGAGCTCACCTAGCGTACTGTGTCCAGTTCCGGAGACCACATCCCTGGAAGGACATAGACAGAGTAGAGGCAGTCCAGAGGAGGGTAATTAAAATGATGCAGGGTTTGCACCAGAGACGTTATGAGGCGAGACTAAAGGACCTCAATATGTAAGCCCTGGAGGAAAGGAGGGAGAGGGGATATGATAGAGATTTTCAAATACCTCACAGGTATAAATGAGGTACAAGAGGGAAGCATTCTTCAGAAAAAAAGATGCTCAAGAACAAGGGGGCATGCTGTGAAGCTGGGGGGTAGACTAAGGGGAAACGTGAGGAAGCACTTCTTCACAGAAAGAGTAGTGGATGCCTGGAACAGCCTCTCACTGGAGGTGGTGGAGGCAAACACTTTAGTGGGATTCAAGAATGGATGGGATAGGCATAAAGGAACCTTGGTGGTAAGGGAAGGAAGGGATAAGCCAGTGATCAAGTAGGGTCTGGGTGGTACAGTAGGTTGGGGAAATGGGGAACTAGGTGGGCCAAATGGTCTTTATTTGCCGTTGAATTCTATGTTTTTGTCTTATGGAGAAAATGAGAGAACATTTGAGCAAAAACTTATAATTGAAGGCAGTTATAGTGAAATGCTGCTAAGCATAATGGCATGTTTTCATGGTTTTGTTTTAAAGAAAAATTGACACTTGAAGAGAAAATATAAGGCAACTTCATGGGTGGTATTTTTAACTTTGACTAATCATATAGCCTTAACATTTCTGCACATGATCTAGAAGGATTATCTGGGAAGCATAGCCAGATACCACAAGGACTGTATGTTGCTGGTATATATAAGTAGTTTTCTTCACAACTGTTACCTATTAAAGGGGGAATAAAAATGAAAATATAACAGTAACAGTAAATAATTATAGGAGCGATATTTGCAAATTTATTATAGACCTCAGATTTATTTAATAATTGAGACACACCATGGTGGTAACAGAGGATGGGTTTGCTTTATTTTCTCACATAATATTATTTAGTTGTGTATTATAATATCTTTATTTTATCTTTTGAAACTTATAAATGACCACTACAATTGACAAAGTGGACCTATCCGCCAAACATCAAGTCACTGATGTAACTTTTAGGTGGCAAGTTGAATAAATGAAATATTACATACATATTACTTACTCAGGAGTCGAGTCTCCCTCTTTTTGTCTTTTTCAGTACTGAACTACAAGGCACATATGCGTCCCCCGCAGCTTAGCCTGTCATGCATGTCATCACAGGGCTGGCCATGAGGGTTGCAGGATCAACCAGATACAAACTATTACTACAAACAAGGAAGTCACTTAAAAAATTAAATTTTAATGCCATTTGCTTAATCAGGACCTCTAAGTCCTGCAGCACTACTCCTGGGGAGCCGAGAGTTTCCCTTTAAATAAAAATCCGCCTATCTATATGAATTCCCCAAGGTCACACAGTGGAACCTGGGAACTCTTGGCTCACAAGCAAGTGCTCTAACCACTATACTGCACTGCCTCCAGTTATACTGTTTGATCTTGTGCAAGTGACCTGTCCTCCCTACGCATCTATTTGCTAGCAGAAAACTGAATAGAAAAAAAAGACTCCACAGTTAATAAAATGTTGGATACATAGATGAAAAAAACATAGAAATATAGAAATCGATGGCAGCTCATCCAGTCTGCTCATATTCCCTGCCTCCTGTAAAAGCCACAGACCCTACTTGATCTCCGGCTTTACCCCCTCGTTCCTATTTCTAGGGTTCCCCTATGCTTGTCCTATGCATGTTTGCACTCCCCCACTGTATTTGCCCCCACCATCTCCGCTGGGAGTCTATTCCATGCATCCACCACCCTTTCTGTGAAGAAATATTTCCTCACGCTGACACTACCCTTTAGTCTACCGCCTTCCAACCTCAAGTCATGCCCCCTCATTCTGGGACATCTCCTTTTCTGAAAGATGTTACCTTCTGGTACCCTATTTATGCCTTTTAGATATTTGTAGGTTTCTATCACATCTCCCCTGTCTCCCTTCTCTTCCAGGGTATACATATTGAGGTTTCCCAGTTTCTCCTCACATGACTTTTAGTGCAGGCCCTGCACCATCTTTGTTGCCCTTCTTCGAACTGCCTCCACCCCGTCTACGTCCTTACGGAGATACGGCCTGCAGAACTGGATGCAGTATTCCAAATGTGGCCTCACCAATGATCTGTACCATGGCATCACCAACTCCTTCCTTCTGCTAGTGATACCTCTCCCTATGCACCCCAGCATCCCACTGGCTCTCCCCACAGCCTTGGCACATTGTTTGGCCACCTTTAGGTCATTAGATATGATTACCCCCAAATCCCTTTCCTGTTTGGTGACCATCAGTATCTCCCCCATCATGTAATCCTCCCCTGGGTTCTTGCATCCCAAATGCATGATTTTGCACTTTTTCACATTGAATCTAAGCTGCCACACTCTGGACCATTCCTCCAGTTTACCTAGGTCCTGCCTCATTTTTTCCACCCCTCTCAGAGTATCCACCCTGTTGTAGATCTTAGTGTCATCCACAAAGAGGCACACCTTCTCTTCCAGCCCATCTGCAATGTCACTTATGAAGACATTAAACAGGACTGGCCCTAGGACTGATCCCTGTGGCACCCCGCTGGTCGCTGCCCTTTCCTCAGTTTGAGCACCATTTACCATGACCCTCTGTCTTTCATCACTCAACCAGTTCCTAACCCAGTTTACCATCTTGTCACCCACTCCCAGGCTGCCCAGCTTGTTCATCAGTCTTCTGTGTGGAATGGAATCAAAGGCCTTGCTGAAAGCCAGGAAGGCCACATCCACTGCTCCCCACAATCCATGACCCTAGTCACCTAGTCAAAGAAATCAATTAGATTTGTTTGACATGAGCTTCCTGCTGTGAATCCATGCTGTCTCGAATCATGTGCTCCTCTGGATTCAAGCTGTTCCACAATCCTTTCTTTAAGTAATGATTCCATAATTTTCCCTACTATTGAGGTGAGGCGGATAGGTCTATAGTTCTCAGCCTCCTCCCTACTCCCACTTTTGTGAAGAGGGGATACATCTGCCCTCCTCCAGTCCTCTGGAACCACTCCCGTATCGAGTGATTCTTTGAACAGGGCTGCCAGTGATACTGCCAGCACCTCCCACAGTTCCCTTAATATTCCAGGATGTATCCCATCCTGTCCCATTGCCTTGTCCACTTTCAGATTTTGTGAGTTCTTTTAGGACTGTCTTCCATAAATGGACTGGTGTCCACCTCCCTCCCATATCTGCTCATGCTTCCTACTTCTCCTAAGTAGCTGCACTTGTGTTTATTGTCACTGCATTCTTGTACATGTATTGTATTATTATCACAACTTGTGTGTTCTGTTTAAACCATTGCATATTGTATCTCTTCAATGCCTGTGATCTAATGCTTTGCTCACCATCTTGATGTAACACTATTTTTTTGTATACTGGCTGTATTCTCATGTGCCATCTTCATGGTCCGGGTCGTGCCTGAAAACGGTACCTTGGATCAGTGCACCTAACTGGTACACAAATAATTAAATAAATAAATACATTTCCTAACTCTGGATCCTCACCTTTTCTTTCTTCCATGAATACAGAACAAAAAAAATACATTTCCTAACTCTGGATCCTCACCTTTTCCTTCTTCCATGAATACAGAACAAAAATATTTGTTCAGTATTGATGCTTTTTCCAGGTCCCCTTCCACACATAGAAACATAGATGTTGACGGCAGATAAGGATCGCAAGGCCCATCCAGTTTGCCCATTTTCTCTACCTTATGAATGTGCCATGGGCTTTTGCTGTGTCAATGGCCTATCCATTCATACTCATCTATATTGCTCCCTTATGCCTATCCCATGCCTGTTTGAAGCCCTGCATTGCATTCATATACACCACTTCCTGAGGTAGGCCATTCCACACTGTCCCCTTCTTCCCTTACTATTCCACCACTGTTTTTTCTCCTTTCACTACTGTATCTATAAAAGGTCTTGTCCCCTTTTTTTACCTCCTGTGCTATTTTTCCTCTGTTTATGCCTTTGCTCTCCTGACTGCTTTCCCTGCCTCCCTCTGTTTATCCAGGTACACTGCCATGTCCTCCTGCTGCTGTGTTTTCTTGTGTTTCCTGAAAGCCATCTTTTTTGGCCTTACCATCCCGGCCACTTTCTTTGAGAACCATAGTAGCTTTCTCTTTCTCTTGCTCTTATTTACTTGCCTAATATAAAGGTTTGTTGCCTCCACTATGGCTCCTTTCTGCTGGGCCCACTGCTCTTTCATTCCCCCCTCCATTTGTCCCTCCCTGCCAGGGCATGCTTGAGACAAATCCCCACCTTAGTAAAGTCCGCCCTCCTGAAATCCAGGACCCTCACCTTTGTGTGGGCTGACTCAGCCACTGTACTAATGCTGAACCGCACCGTGTGATGATCACTGGATCCCAGGTGTCCATGTCGTCGAGGCACAGATCAGGAAGCATAGGATGACCATGAGAAGTTGTAAAATTCACAGTGAGTCTTTTATTAGTAGTAATAACAGCAAAATAAAAAATAAAAATTTGTTTAGTATAATTATTTACAAAGGCAGTACAAACAGAGAAAACAAAGTCCTTCTTCTGAGCGTTTCTTCTCAATTTCAAGTTTCAGTCTCTGTCTCTCTTTCACAAGCATTTCTGTTGTTTTTATAAGTCAGTGCCTGGGAAACTCATTAAGGAGATAGTGTTTTTTCACAGAATGTTCTTGTCAGTTTCCAAAGTTCTTGCAGCTGCAGCAAAAAGAACATAATGATCCAGAACTGACCTCTTGTTTACAGCTCTGCAAAGTACTTAAAAACTGCATCTCAGGTTAACCCCTTGAGTTCCAAATAGCTTTTTACAATCATTTCAACATTACAACTATATACAGTTTTAAACAAAAGGATCCCAGTTTCACATACAGATTCACATATATTTTTTATAACTGCAGATGTGCAAGGCGGAAGAAAAGACAGAACAGCAAGTGAAGGCAGCGATATAGCGAGGGGCATAGAATTGCAAAACCACCGGAGTGATCAGTTCCCAGGTCTCACAAGAAAATTTGGTTGCGCAACCAGACAGACAAGAGACAGAAAAGGAGAGGACAGAACAGACCCCTGTGTTCAAATCCCTCTGCATAACAAATGGGGCAGGGCCTTATTCAGCCCTGTCACAGTCTGCCCACCTTGACTTCTTCAATTCTGTCACCATTGCAAGTACCAGGTCCAAAACTGCACCCTCCCTGGTGGGCTCAAGAACTAGCTGCCTGAGGCCTGTCCAGTGCACAGAGTACAGGATATCCCCGCTCCTGGCTGAGGCAGCAGCTGGGATGATCCAATCCATATCTGACAGAAAAAAGACTGCAAGCTAGATTTTCAGAAGCCTTGACTCAAGCGCAATTCAAGATTTTGGGTGCAACTTGCATTAAAATAAATGCGCCAGAAAGTTTGAATTCTATTTTTGATGTTTTGATGCATTTGCAACAGTTTCACCTGATTGGTGGCAAAAAAAATGACAGAGGCTTCCATTTCTAATGCATCGTTTTGTGTGCACATTATGCTGCAATTGCGAAAAAAGTTTCATTATGTTTTATGTGGTCTAATGGGTGCAGCATATTCTGACCTCCGTATGAAAATCCAGCCTTATGACTCCATCACTTGATTTACTGTTGCATTATCATTAATTAATAAACGAATGTTGCATCCTATTTTTCCTTTGTTTCCCTTACCCTGACTTCCCTCACTCAAACAGGCCCATCCCTCTTCCCCCCAACATCTCTGGTACTTAACCCCCAGATTTCAACACCACGAGCCCCCTCCCTCGTGGGGGAGGGCAAGCTATGCTACGTCCAGTTTCCCACCCCCTTCAGGTTATGCAGGCGGGAGTACCAGAGGTGGCTAGTTGCTGGAGTCAGGGCCTGAGCGTGCCGAGATCATACTGCACAGAGAAGACCCTTTTTGTGCTTTTCTCTGCCCCAGCTCCACCCTAGGATGCTGGCACATAAGGAGACCCCTTTGGTGGCCTGCAACCATGCCTCACACAGACCTCGGCTGATGTCCCTTCTCCCACATGTGCCACCTACTGCACTACCACCTGTGATTAGCCTGGTGGCAGTATAGCAGCAGCAAGCCTAATTCCATGGATGAAGACAGCATCCTCTGAAACGCTCGTTCTTCCCAATTGGCCCCCGACAGCCTGAGCTTGTTGCCAAACTCGGGTTGCTGGTGTCACAAGTGGCAGCACTTCCTCTGTGCTGATGGGCAGACATTAATGTTGCATCTTAGTTGGGCTATCCTGGGCACTGTAAATAAATTGTGAAAACAATGAACAACTGCTTACAGAGGCCTACTGTGCGTGTTTTGCATCTGGCATTTTGCAACACAAGCAAGGTGAGCAATGTTATTCATGATGCAAAACATGTAAACCTTGAGCAACCAGCTTGTTGCTCTGACAATACTTGACAGATCTGCCATTTCATACTTGTATTTCACATATATGTGTTCTCTGTGAGGTACAGTTTCCTGAACTCCAGTCCACAATTGACAAATTAGGGAGCTTCTGTTCAGAGCCATGTGAATCTGGTTTTGCTTGTGATGCCATAAAAGTGGTGTTCCATAATATCTAATTACATGAATTACATTACTCTTACCAGGTAGGTCTGTGGCCTGCATGTGTATCACCAGATGATATAAAAGGCTTTCGAGAATACTTGTGATGTTTTTCACGCTGCTGATATGTTTTTCTAGTTTGTTTGAGACTGTAAGGACAAGGGGCACTATTTAATCCTGTCTAATCACTGGGCGGATTTTCCAAAAGCGTGGTGAAGACCTTGCGTCCTGCCCTGCACCATGGTGCTTCGCTTCTAGCAGTGCACCAAACCCTTTGCCGCAACTGCACCTGATTTTATAATCTCGGGCACAGTTGTGATTGTTTCCATGAAATATGGCAGATTGCGTCAAATATCTGGTGTAAGCTCTGTAAAAATGGTCCCTAGGATCGCTACAAGTTAAACTCGAAAAAGTTGGTCTAACTTGCAGCAATTGCCGGAGTGGATAGAAAATCCTGTTAGATCGCCGCGAGCCCCATGTGCCGTATTGTCAGTGCTCCAGGGCTTGTGGCGATCTAAGGCTTTTGGAAATCCTGTCCCCATCTTATCACTGTCTTTTCACTATTTAATCAGTGTTTCTTGTTTCATTTCTGAAGGCGTCTGTCAATGAGAAGAAGAAATAAAAAAGAAGATCGAAAGAGTAAAAGGACTTATCCAATAACTTATGGAGCGATTTTTATTAAACATCATAGATAATGCGAGTAGTTGAGCCGGCACTGTGGCACCAAGCCATGCGGCATCCCTCTAGCACTCTGGCGAGTCAGGTTTGTGCCCCAAGTCTGGGACATCGGGAGCGGAAGCTGTCAGGGAGGGATTCAGAGGATTCATCCATCGGATGCTTCCGTTCTGTAGGGTGGCTGCACTGTGCCTTGATAGTAACTGCTGGTAGTGGATTTGAGGAGTCAGTTTTGGCAGGGTGGGTGATGACATACCATCAAGTATCCTTGCTGTCAGAATGCTGCTGTGCTAAGACACATAGGGTGGTGGGTAGGGCCATAAAATATTGAAAAATGGTTGCACTGAGCACTCTAGGCAATGGTCTCTCTAGCAGCCCCCTCCCTCATTACCATGACCCCAAAGGGGGCTGTCCCTTTATCACCTCCACCCATCGCAGGCAGAGCAAGGCACTGTCTTCCTAGTTGCATTAGGAGGGTCCTCTGATGTGGATAAGTCAGATCACCTGTTGACAGAGGTACAAGGGTACACCAATATAAAAAGTTTAAAATGGGCAATAAGTATCTGAAATAGTGCTATGCTGAAAGAGAGAGAACAGCCTTTATGTCTGCAATTGAAGCAAAATACTTCATTTTACTGCGTAATATGACGTAAAAAAAAAATCTATTTTTTTTTTTTTTTTAGAAACTAACAGTGAGTACATGCATTTCTCAGGTACTTCACCCTTGTAAGACCTTAGAGAGAGCTTTGACGGTTGGCAAGCAAAGCATGAAGAAACTACTCTGAATAGCAAGAGAGCGTGAGTTCTAGTGTACAGGGTACATGGCACTAGGCTGAAAAAGTAATCCAAAGCCCCTCTTCCCTCAGAAATAATGTTGAAGGTTTACTGTTCTCTGAAACGGTCTAAGTTAATGGTATAATTAATGGTATAAAATGTTTTTAAAATAAGTAATAAAAAGTTAATTACCAAAAAAAAAAAAAATTCTGTTAAATCTAAAAGTCATTTCAAGGGTCTTTAATTCCATGGATTCAAAATGACTCGATGGTTAAGTTCAATACCCAGTCCGTCAGCCTGATGGCGCTACCTACCACTTGCGACTGCAACCTAGCAGAAGTCATGCTGTAGCACAACAGGAGACACTCTGACTGTGGGAAAGGGCCTGTGTCAGATGGAGGCCACATTGTTACAGGTCACTGGTACCTGGGAGAAAACCAGGTGGAAAAACTACCAGCTGTGCAGTATGTTTGGCTTCGCAGGCCATGAACTGCCGACCTCACTGCTCCCCTCTTCACTGGACCAGAGATCTGGACCCTGGGTGGGCAAGTGTCCTAGGTCATGTTTCTGCCAGGGCGGGGGCACTGCATGCACAGAGGAGGAGGAGGAGGAGGTGGAGGTAAGCCCAGGGAGAAGGCAGGTGACAGGGCTGGGGAGGTGAAGCTAATGGAAGCTGGCTTGCTGAGGCCAAAAACACCATAATAAAAAGAAAGCTTAACACCCCATCAAGGCAACCCATATGAATTGAGCTCTAGCCCTGCTCTAAAATAAACAAGAACTGGCTGGCGGCAGCAAGGCTGACCTTGTGTTTATGTGTGCTTTAGTAACATAGTTATTAAAGGCTGAAAGGGACTCTGGGTCCATCACATTGCCTGCCCACCCCCCCCACCAGTTCATAAGCAGGGATGGAATAAGTGTGCTGCGCAAACGTGTACCAGTTTATAGGGACTGTGGCAGGATTAAAGGGCAGCATTACACCATCCCCAATGTACTTATCCCCCCCCCCATTTTCTTCCTGTACAACTTGCGTGCTGTCTCTCTCTCTCTCGTCTTCTGGCTCCTTGGTAATTAACACCAGCACCAGCTCTCTTTGTAGTCTCCTGCTGTTCCATTATCGATGCTCCAGCCAGTGACATCATTGCGTACCAGTCAGAGGCTCCTGCTGTCTAAACCACCACTTCTATAGGTTACTACTTCAGAGAAAACTGAGCACGTTGAGGAGCTGATCCATTTTCTTTGTTCTAAACTTAGATTTTATTGCAGTTAGTTTAGTTTAGTTTACTTTATGGTATTCAGAAAACCTTTGAGCTAATAGCCCTTTTTCAAAGGTATCCACATCATATACAATCAGACAGTTCAAACAGCGCAAACCATACAATGAAACAACATCATTTACAATTACAAGCCAACCTATTTACAAACAAATGTAATACATGATTTTTAAAAGCATTTAAAGTATTTCAACCACAAATCTCAAGTGGAAGTGAATTCCAAATCTTTGTTGATCTAAAAGAGAAATACCTTTCATGATATAACATTCATAAAAAAAATCTCAAGGGCCAGATCCAAATAGGCAGCCAGGATCTGCTCGAATTGATGGTATCCCAGACGTAGTTCTACGTACTCTGATGCCCATCTGCACCAGATGGCATCCACAATCCCTGCTGCACTCCGCTTTGGGCAGCAGGAATGGGCAGAGCTGTCCCAGACTAAGGGCATCCAGTGGGATACCCATGCTGGGCTGGCAGTGTGTTTCTGTCTGTGCAGGGTGCAGGGGATGAACGGATATGGCAGTCCACCAAGGACCACTGTATCTCCATCGGTATGCCGGAAGAAGTTAAGGTTATTGGAATGTTGCCTGCTGGTGTCAGTACTGCCTTCACCGCGGGGGCTCCTAGGGCTAGGTACTGGTGGAGGGGGAACAATGACCTAAAACAGACAGTTGTGATGGGAGGCGGGGTACTAGAACACCTCGCTTCCCCTATGCTGACCCTCCACTATTAAGTCATTTTGGGTACTACCCATGCCCCTAGATGCACTGGCCTACCCAACCATGTATCCACATGTACAGATATTGATTAGGTGTGGAAGGGCCCAGCAGCCCATGTGTGTGGATATGTGGAGGTTCCTGCATGTGCGGAGCAGGACCCCTGTGCACTGCAAACTGGCATAATGGCCCCTTCGCAGGTGCAGGAGTGGGTGCTGGGCTTTTGTGAATTGGGCCCTGAGACAGTGATAAGGTTGAGGCCTATGTTTCAGTGGGACGGCCCATGATGGGCTCCTCTCACTGGGATCACTACTTAACCACATCATACCTAGCCCTCTGGGCTGTTCGTGTCATTCTCTTTTTTTTTATAGCACATTTTTTCAACCACTCGCTGGCCCGGGCTTGGTGGCGGTATACCGCCGATCCATAGCACCCATCCTCCCCTGTGTGGGTTCAGCTGCATGGCAGTGGGGGCTGGGATTTTATGTATTGCGAGGGTAACTGGCGTATTCTAATTCCACCCCAGAGATGCTGTCACGAAGGACTGAAGTCCAGGCAGGAGCCATGCTGAGATGTGACTTCCCCAAGCACCTAATGACGTCCTCCCTCTCCCGATACCGCCCACTAGTTGGAATGGCACCCAACCCCCCCAGGAGAGGAAAGCTGCCAAACTGTAGCTCAATTCAACTCCTCCCTTCCCCCAGCCAACCCCCGATGACCTGGGCCCGTTCCTGAATCAGGTCGCCGGTATAGCGTGAGGTGTGGAGTCCAGCAACTCAACCCTCAGTGCCACCGGGCTGGCTTTAGTACATGTAATTTCTGTGTGCCTGGCCAGTTGCTGCATGTTTGTTTTGGAGCCCCCCCCCTCTCCACTGCTCTCGATCACTACCTTATTTTGTTTTTGCCCTTTACCCCTACTTCTGGTGCTGCTAGCGTTTGTTACACAGTTCAGTCAGCCCATTGGTGGATTACTTTACTGCGTTCTGACCTCCACCCCCTCTGGTTTCTTTGTCTGCTTCTTCTGGACTGGACCACAACCCGTGCAGAACTAAGTAGTGGAGTGCTATATGCACTGCCTTCGCATTCCTTTTTTTTTTTTTTCTTATAAAAATTTTTTCCTTATGAGGTGATGGTCGGGCTTCTTGGATCTGGTCCTGCCCTTCACGACTGTTGCTTGCCTCCCTCAACCCTGAGGGACACGTCATCCACAGATGTCCCCCCATGTTGGGGCAAGGAGGGGAAGGCCCATCCTCTTTCCCCCCAGACAACACATTCAGTCCCCCCCAGAGCTCAGTGGTGGTGCAGGTTGCAAGTGAGTGGGCAGGGCTTAGTTAAGCACATCCTCCCACTTTTCCATTTTCTCCCCTTCCCTTGCCACAGCAACGTATCAGTACATGCGCATGGAGGCATGCACATTCTGCAGAACCACCACCCTGCCCATCGAGCCGCTCGCTTCCTGAACTACCACCGGGCCTCCACCCAGTGGTAGTCAGAGGTCGAGACAGCTGGCCACCCCTCCCCAGGAAAGGAGAGCAGTCACTGGGGCACTCAATCCTCTCTCATCCTGCTGACCCCTGGCAACCCGTGCTTGTTCCTGAACACAGGTCTCTGGCACGGCAGAAGGTACAAGTGCTCAATGCCTTAGCCCTTCACACCACTAGTCCAACCACCTTCGCATTCCTTCCTGCAGTAGCTATTTTCAGTCAAATGGCTTTACTCCTCAGCCATTTCAGGAGCCATACTTCCTTTATTCTAAAGGTCACCCCAAAAAGAAGCTCCTCAGATAGCACTGTGTAGAGAAGCCTTTCACTGTTACAGCAGGTCACTGCAGCCTTCTTCTTAACCAAACTCCATCTAACTGTGTCACTCTAACACTTACACTTACAGCAGTTCTAATGTTTGCTTTATGTAATATTCTGCCTTAGTTATAATTTCAACAGCTGAAACATGCAGTTCTGACGACCGCTATGTACTTTCTGACCATCATTCTAATGCTCCAAACTGCAGTGGTTCTAACACTCACTAGCTATTCCAAAACTGTTACAACATCATCAGCTAAACAGTTCTAACAGCCACCAGACATTTCAAAGCCATGGTTCTAACACCCACAGCTTCAGTGGTTCCAGTGCCATGGTTCTAACACCCACAGCTTCAGTGGTTCCAGTGCCCACTAATTATTCCAAAGTTGTGGTTCTAATCATAGAATCATAGAAGCTTGATGGCAGAAAAGGACTGTACCAGCCCATCTAGTCTGCCCCATTTTCCCCCTACACCTTTCCCTCCCTGCTATTTGAATTGGTACCTGATCTCTTGGCTTCATCTCAATCTCTGGAATGCCTCCCTCGGCCAGAAAGAACCCATAAATCAGCCTCTCCCAGATACAAAGAATGGGCCATCTCTAAGCTTAGGCTTACCATCCATTCCTCATTACATCTTCAGCTAAGAAAAGACAGCTTTTCCATTAGTATCAAGTGGCTAAACAAGCTAGTGCCAAACAAACCTCCCTGAGGACTTCTCCATTGACTAGCTTCAGTCTCCTAGCGAAAGGATCTGATGCTCAAGATTAAATCATTAGTCAATCAGAAATTAAAGTCATTAACATGGAAGCTAGGTAACAGTACCTAATAGTAATGTTCCAAAACCTGGTCCCTTGACCTCTCAGCAGACTGGTACTGCGGTATCTTAGAATGTCCTAGCCACCAGTCCTAATCTAATTCCTCAGGATAAAACCATACTAGTGGTACAGCGCCATCTGATTTGTTTACCATCCTGCAGCAACCTCCAGGTGATTTAATGGTTTCTGCACCATCGTCTGTTCCTGTTTTGCCTAGCCCAGATCATCTTATGCCAGCCCATCTTTGCAGGGATATTATTGATGGTAGTGGTGCAAATCTTGTTTCCTTACTCATATCCTCACATGAAAGAATGGAGAATGGAGTGATTGCCTATGGAGACATTTTGGTCATAATTAAAGCAAGGATCCTCAACTCTTCCAAAGTTTACAGTCTCTGTATTTGTGGCAGCTTTTATTATTTTCAGAGACATGCTGGTATTCTGGGAAGCTTTTCTGGATAGATGAATTGAGTTAGATGCCTCTCTGTTCCTCATAGTCGACCTCTCCATCCACTTTTGGCGTGCCTCCTTTTACAATTATCATCAGGCCTTCTCAGCCAAAGCAGCTGCCTACTCATTTCAGTTCAAGACCAGACTTAACTGGGCGGCTCTCGACAATGAACTCTTCTGCTAATATATGGCAGATTAGCAAGCCTGTGCTGAGTGCAGCTCCTTAACCCAGCAGTCCTCCCTGTCAGTGATCATTGTGGAAACTATCGCTTCCTAACCAGTTGCACGCAAGGTACTCTTCATTCCTAGGAATTTTGCAGATAAGAACATACATGCGAACATACGAAGAAGCCAGCAGAAGAAGGCTATTTGGTCTATCAAGTCTGCTTGTATTGCAGGGTCCACAGCTTGAGCTAATGTCCCTGCCCTCCCGCCCCACTCCTCCCATCATCCCTACCCATGATCTTTACCTTCCCCATATGCCTGTCCCAGCCTCTCTTAAAGCTGCCCACTGTCTTCAATGAGATGACCTCTTCCAGCAGCGCATTCCAAGTGTTCACCACCCTCTCTGTGAAGAAGTGCTTCCTGACCTCCCTCCTAAACATCCTACCCTCCAGCTTAAGACTGTGCCCCCCTCATGTTATGGTTGCCACTCAGCTTAAAAAGACTCTTCTTATCAACCTTATTTCTCCCTTTCAAGTACTTGAAGGTCTCAATCATGTCCCCTCTCTCTCTCTCCTGTCTTCCAGGGAGTACATGTTCAGTGCCCTCAACCCTGCCTCAACCTCTTCAGAAAGGATATCCCCTGCTCTGATCCAGCAACTAAAAAAGCGGGATAATCTCTGCCACATTGCAAATGACTCTGGTAGAGTGGCTGACAGACAAGCCTACAGGGCTGCCCGTAACCAGTGCACCTGGGCCATCAAGCAGGCAAACGCTAAATACTATCAGGCTGCGTTGACGTCCACCTGGGGCTCATCCAGAGCCTTCTGGGACAACATTAAAGAACTGAATGGCAAAACCCGCTCCCCCCCTCTGTCTCAGATTGACATAAACGGGGCTGTCTCGACTGACCTAACATGTATTGCTGACTGCCTTAATAAAACCTTCACGGACTTAAGTGCAGTCCTCCCTGCCCACTTTTTTGACCCGGTTACCACGTCCACCTTCTCACACATCTCAAGGCCACTGTTCTGCTTCCAGACGATCTCACCCTGTGATGCCAAACCTTTTCTCATAAAGTCCCTCACCTCCCAAAACCCTAGTAACGACCCTCTTGACTCCAAGATACTCCGCCTTACACTGGATGTCATGCTAATCCCCCTCACGCTTATCTTAAACAAATCCTTATGTTTAGGTCAATTCCCGGATGCTTGGAAGCACGCTGAAGTAATCCCCATCCATAAGTCTGGGGATCGCATGCTACCAAACAATTACAGGCCCATCTCCATCCTCCCCTATCCAAGCTTTAGAAAAATAGTATCCACACAGCTCTTAGAATACCTATCTAGCACAACCTTTATGTCTGGAGCAACATGGGTTTCGTCCTGGCCACAGCACAACTACCGCCCTTCTGGAATTCTCCCACACCACTTCCAGCTGCTGACAAGGGTTGTCTTGCAGGGGCAGTATTCATAGACCTATCTAAGGCTTTCGATACGGTGTGCCACCCCCTGCTGTTAAACTCCCTATCCCAACTGGGACTCTCATCTGGCCCAATGAATTGGTTCTCTAGCTACCTGCAAAACAGGTCCCAAAGAGTTATACTAAATGGGACCCTCTCCTGCAACCTGCCGGTTCTCTCAGGGTCCCGGAGGTTCCATCCTCGGACCCACCCTCTTCAGTCTATTCCTAAACTCTCCCAAACTCCCTCCAGCAAAATACTGCTCTATGCTGATGATGCAGTTATCCTAGCATCTCACCCTGACCGCTCCTACTCCAAGGCACACTGCAACGCCTTCCTCCAAGCGAAAAATGGTTCAATAATCATCGACTAGTCATGAACCTGAAGAAAACTAAGTCCATGCTGTTCTAACACCGCAAAACAGTGCTAAGAACACTCCCTTCTCATCACCACCAGCAAGCTCCTTACTCTAGAACAGGTAACATCCTATAAGTACCTGGGCATCACCTTGACCCTGGCCTTACATTCCATGCCCACTTAAAAACCCTGTCATCTGCCATGAACTCCAGGATCGGGCTCCTCTACATACAAAAGATTGCCTCCCGGAATCTGCGTTAGAATTAGCCATTACCTCATCGGTGCTGTCTCTGGCCGACTACGGACTTCCTATTTACGCCGGGCGGCTGACCCCAATTTCCTTATCTAAGGTACAGACCTCTATTAACAAAGCCTGTAGGCTCCTTTACAGGTGCCAACAGCAGAACTCACACCTGCCTGCTATACTCTACCTCCAACTTACTCACTCTTGATGAAGGACTGAAATACCATACCTGCCTACTGGCTAAAAAATCCTTGTCAGGGCTTTGCCGCCAGGGAGTCTCTGCTCCACTGCAGCTGGCTGTCCGGCCCTGCCTACCGTAACTCCATCACAGCCACCTTCATAGTTCCCAGGGCTAGGACCTCTCGCTGCCAAAGATCCTTCCATCATAAAGCCCCCTTTGGTTTAACTCCCTTCCAGGCTATCTCTAAGATCCCGTGATTGGCGGTTCAAAACTGCCCTCCGTCAACACATTATTGACAGTCGATGCTGCAAATGTCGATAGCTGACCTAACCCAGCCCTTTGCCCTCGCCCCTGGTTCCCTTAGGTGACTGGATACTGTCTGTAACTATGTTGTTATTAATTGATGTGTAATATGATGTATAATATGCAAGTTAACTTATGTATATTACTCAACTTATGCTTGTACTTGTATAGTTGCTGCCTGTAACTCCAGGTGTTTTTGTATCTCACCTGTATGTAATCCCTGTCCTAAAACCTCACTATTTGTTGTCTCCCCCCCATTTTGACGAGGTACCTTTGTAAACGAGTCGCTGACTCAAAGGTTATAAATCTGATTCTTCAATAAATAAATAAATAAATAAAAATAATAAATAAAGAAAGGTAGGCCAAATGGTTCTTCATCCAAAAAAAACAAACTGAAATGACTTCAATGACTCAGGCTTCCTCTTCATGGCTTGTTATTTACTATAAATATGCAGCAGTTGTGGAAGTTCCCATGTCGTGACTGTGTACCACGTTAAAGGCACTCAGCAACCACCACTGATGCTCAAAACATCCATTCACACTGCTTGACTTTAACCACATACATGACCTACCAGTCAAGCTTCCTAACCAACAGTCTGTACAATAGCTAGTCCAAGATCCCACTTGACACAGGTGTCCAAGCTCTTCCTTAGGAATCTTTGTCCCACCTTATTGGCCATCCAAGAACTTGAGGTCACTATTCAGTTGCTTCTAAAAGTGCTTTCCAATGGTTTCATGATTGACACATTTACTCAGCCTCCATTTCCAGTTATCACATAAGTCAGCTTGACATTGCCACATCCAAATTTACTCAGAAGAAAAGGCTTATCATTGATTCATAAGCTACATAGGGCCCCATGACTTACAGCATCACTGCTGTCATCCCAGTCAAAAAGGTTTCCCTCATTACTGCAGTATTAAACTTGCCATCTCCAAAATCAAAAGGCTGGTAAAGGTGCCTGGCTTACCAAGGCTGACATCACAGATACTTTCAAACTTCTTCTGATTCACCCTTTCCTGTGGCACTGATATGGAGTCTTTTGGGAAGGCCTTTGCTGTTTTGCAATATGACTAACTTTTAGCTGTCAAAGTTGCCCCAAACTGTTTATCCTTTAGGCAGAAACAGTATCCTGAATTTTTACTGAACATTTGTCTTTGCCCATTTTTATTCACCAAAAACTACATGTTTTATGTTGTACATCCAAAAACTCCCGCCGACAAGTCCCAGAACAAAAGAATACATTGTGCAGCCCAAAAGTCTGTCTGTTTTTCCACACCTATTGTTACTCTCTGTACAAACTGTACCCGGGTCGCACCTGGAAACGAGCCTCGGCTCAGTGTGCCTTTCCTGGTCATCAAATTTTAAATAAATAAAAATAAACAAAAAAGTAAACCTGTAACTGCTATGATGACTAGACACTTTATAAGTGTGGTATGGAATGAATTTCTTTTTATCCAGGATCGATCTCCTGCGTACAGCTGTAATGTTAGCCTTCTTCACATTCTTTCAGCCTCAGAAATTCCTGGCTGCTCAATGATCATTTGATCCCAAGAAGGTTCTGGGAGAGCTGAGAGGAAGGAAGGAGAGACCAGAAAAGCCAGCCTAAACCAGAAAATGTAATTTAGTTAATTTCTGATACTTCTAAAAGGGCTGTGTGAGTGAGCAGGCAGTAAGTGCTTTTGGATCAGTGTTTCAGGGTTGTTCTGTAAGTTTCGATAACTCTTAGTAGTCAGGAAGGGAAACCTAGCTGGAAGAATATTTGCAGTCTCCTGTGGGTGGAGTGGGTAATTGCCACATGTGAAGCAGGTGTCTGATTAGGGGAGAAGCTGAAGCATACTTAATGAAGACACGAGGCTAGATTTTCAAAACGTTCAGTGACCAAGTTGCATGCCACAGGCACCGCTGCGGGACAAAGTCTCCACACCTGTGGAGATTTGTATTTTCAGCCAGTGCAGCTGTGGGGGATGTTATGCCTGGTCCCACCATGCCCCCACTTTGACAAGAAGGTGTGTGCAGGGAAAACTGCAGCTCCGCAAGTGAAGCCTCACTTCCGGCAGTTTTCCCCTGCACCGGTGCTGATTTTGGACGGGCTGAAAATCCAGCCCAAGATATTTAAGCCTTGCACCTACAAGCGTCCCATCATTTGGTACCCCATCATGTAAGTGGCACAGAGTAGGAGTGGCGCGCACCTGCCTAAGGGGACTCTTCAGGCATCTGTCCACAGTTTTACATGGGACTTGTCAGTGCAGGTATCTGGTAGTACAATTTGTAGGTGGCAGAGCATGTAGTGTAAGGAATACTAGAGATTCACTGTCTGGAGTAGCTTAACATTGCAGTTTACAAGTACATAATCTGTAGAACTATGTAACTCTGTAAATCTGTATTTTTGTCTAACTCTGTATCTGGGGTAGGGTGTTGTAAGGAGTAGCTAAAGGAGTTTCGGGCAGGTAGAAGACAGTAAGGTTTGTACCAGGATGTCACTGCAGTATTGGTAGGTTTCAAGTCAGGTATTATGTGAAGGGAGACAGTGGACTGTAGACGGTACGGAGCACAGGTGCAATGGAGAGGTAGTCAATGGCAGGTACTGTGGAGCTCTCATTTTCCAGGTTCCACTCTGGAGGAGGGGAAACTGCCCTATATGTCGGACATTTGTGGAGCTCCAGGCACAGCTGAAAGCAGCGAGGGAGGAGATATCATAGCTGCGACACCAGCTGAGCTGGTACCCACAGGTGCACCCTGCACTCCCACTTCCCCAGAGGACCACTGGCCTGGGGGACAGGAGAGTGGTGGGGATGGTGAGGGGTGACAGGGACAATCACAAGGTGAGCCTTCAAGCTTAGCAAATCCTGACAGCAAATTACTTTGGACCCCTAGAGGGAGGAGCAGGTTGCTGACTCCTTCAGGGGAAGGGGGACTCAGAGTTGTTCAGAAAAAGTGAACAAGATGAGCTGGACCCCGTCTTTATTTTTGCCCACACCACCTGCCTCGCAGAAGAGCAAGACCAAAGCCAGCATCTCTGTATGGGATGATGTCTAGCCTGTAATGCTTAGTGAACTTGTGTACAGTGCTCTGTGTGGCAGCAGCACGTCAGCTGCAGAAACATTCTGAAAACAGGCAACAGAAGTGCCCAGACCACATGTGGAGTGCTACACATAGCACCAGGAAGTTCCTTACCATACTTCCTATAACAAAATTCAGTGCAGTGAGTGAGCCATCTGGACAAGCATTTCTTAGTGACAGATATGTCCTCTCTTCCAGGGGCAAATGCGAATGAGACAAACAGCGGAAAGGACTTTCTGCAGTTCTTAGTAGGATCTAAATAGAAATGTAGTGTCCTATGCACATCAAGCGTATGGAACAATGCCTCACCCTTGCTGGCATGTTAAGGATAATACACTGGTAGGTTTGTGGTCCGAGTCAAGGTAAACTCAGAAACAACTTTGGGTAAGAAACGTGAATTAGTATGCAAGGCCACCCTCTTGTGAAAACTCAGGTAAGGGGGCCCATGCATGAGCACCTAAAGTTCAGAAATTTTTTATTTTTTTTATATTTATTAAATTCTCGAATTACAAATACCTTTGAGCAGAAACTGCTTGTTTATAAATACTTTGGCAGAAGTTACAGCAACCAGAAAAAGAGCCTTCCAAGAAAGGAAGTGCATTTCACAAGCTGAAGCAGGCTCAAAGGCAGCCAAACTCAGTCTCTCAAGAACAAAGTTAAAGTCTTAAGGTGGAACTGGTTTACAAATTGGGAGGTGCATGTGCAAAATACCCTTTAGGAACAGACGGGACACTACTGGTTTTACCACTGTGCATTAATCAATAAGGGCATGAAAAGATGAAATGTCAGCCAAGTGCACATTAATGGATGACTACCATAGACCGGAGTCTAATAAAGACAGGAGGTAGGCCAGTACAGTATTAACAGGACATGTAAATGGGTCCTTAGAAAAGGAAGCACACCATATGGAAAAATGCTTCCATATTATTTATTTATTTATTGTAACATTCAGAAAGACCTTTGAGTCAGAGACTCATTTATGAAGGTTCCACGTCATACATAAACAGATCATGCATAAAAAGGTACAGGGACAGTACTTAAAATGCAGATTACAGGAACATTACAAAATAAAACAGAGGTTACATAGTTGTTCAGCTGTTTGCTAACAGTAGTTTCACTTTTCGTTTCTTTAGCACAGCCAGAATGTTACAGTGGGTTCTGTAGAGGCTGATTGTCATATAGTTACATAGGTGCAAAAGTGGTACGGGGAATACGACAGTTGCTGGTGTGAAAGAGGCATAGGTCAACCTGGTGTCAAGGGCAGTCACATTGGTTTGATGCCTGAAGGTATTTCCTTAGCTTGGATTTATAAGGGACTTATTAACCAATAAGTATGTCTTGTGGAAGGCTTTCTAACTGCCAGTAAGACATCGGCTACCTGGGGGGAGCCCCAAAATGTGCAATGGCTATGCCCTCTGAAGCCATGCGTGCAGATGCAGGGACCGCATGTCTGGGTGGACCAGGGACTCCCTGTCATTTGACAGTAGACCCTGATAAAGGGGCAACTGAAGAGGAGATTCCACTGCCAGATGCTGCAGTAGAGAAAATCATATCTGGTGAGGCCAGAGGGGGCTACCAGTATCAAGGTGGCTCATTCTGCTCATAGCTTGAGTAGAACTCTGAATGAGAGGGATTGGAGGGAAGGCATGAAGAAACCTCCCTCTCCAGGAGAGAGAGACAATGAGTCCTGCAAAAAAACTCCAGGCTCTGGAGCAAGCAAGCAGAAGTGCAATAGTTTTGCCTTGTGTGGGGATGCAAAACGGTCAAGCTCTGGACAACCCCATCTAATACTCATCATTGCTCTCTTTATGCTGCAGTTGGGTGGGTTTCCCTTCACCTCAGAAGGAACAGAAATGCAGCACTATGGATTTACAGAGCGTTGTCAAAAAAACTTCCAAACTATATCCTGGACTGCTTCACCCAGACCTCTCCTAGCTCCTATGCCCTAATAAGCAACAACATCATCCTGCTCAAATTGCCCAAATTCAACACCAGGCTAGGAAGGGCAGCAATCAGCTATTCTCTAGCTATAGCATGGAACACCCTACAAAAATCCCTAAAACTGTCCAATATCATTCCATTTGCATCCTTTAAACAGCATTGTACAGTCTTCTTCAAAGAGAATGCAATTGCTACCACTAGAGCTAGCATTGTCATCTCACAAATCTCCTTCCAAACCATATATGGCATATTCCTTCCAGACAGACACCCCATCTTATGGCACCCAGTAATACCTTCACCATCCTAGTATTACATTATGTTGAATGTCTGCCATGTCCCCCCCACTGGGATATGTATATACTGTACATACTGTAAATATTAGCTTAACTTTCCTGTAACCATTTTTTATCATGTGAATTTACTGTACATCACTGTGTTTATAAACGTTATTTTCCCCTGTATGTATAACTTTCTTATATAAGTGTATGATGTATCTGTTGTGTATCAACTATTGAACCTTGACCTTATCAGGTCCATCTTGTAAATGAGCCTTGCTCAATGATGTTCGCCTGAATAAATAAAGATTTGATGATGATGATGATGATGATATTGCGAAGATGTTGTTTTCCATGGAGGTAAGCAATTCACATATGCGTACCTGAGGCTGGGGTCAACTTAACCTGTCTGCCAAGATGTTTTGGACTTTGGAGACAAAAATGGCTGTCAAGTGAAGGTCATGAGATAATGCCCAGTGCCACACTCTGACTGCTTCCCTGCGCAGAAGGAATGAGTGTCATCCTGCTTGTTGATATAGTGCATCACACTGACGTTGTTTGTTCTTAACAACAGGGGCCTGGACTGAGGTATTTTGTAAAGGCCTGGAGACCAAGAAGAACAGCCCTGATCTCCAGAACATTGATGTAGAGATCCAAATCTAGGTTAGTCCAGAACCACTGAGTCTGACATTGTCCCAGATAGGCACCCAATCCTAATCCAGAAGCATTCATTGTAAGGATCTGCACCAGTGCTGGAGAAAAGAATAGGACACCCTGCAACATGTAAAGGGCTTCCTCCACAACGGCAGTGAATTCCTCAGAGGAGATGTGATGAGAACCATTTGTTCCAGTTCATCCATCAGTTGATCCCGCTGTACACAACGTATCCATTGCAGGATTTGCCGTATGGTGGTAGGCCAATGGGACAGTTGCAGCGGTAGCTGCCATAAATCCCCAGAAGTGGAGCATTGTCCTGGTGGACACACAGTGACTCCTGTGTACCAGACAGGTCTGGGCAACCGAGCTTGGCTCTGTCCGTGAGCAGGAATGCTCTGCCCACTGCCTACTACTGTGTCTAGCACTGCCCCAATGTACTGGAGATTTTGGCAGGGAATGAGACTAGATTTCAGTACACTGACTGGGACAGTCAGCTCCCCAAACACTTACTGAGTTCTGGATATTGTGTACTGGACTACTTCCCTGGATTTGCCCCACAGGAACCAATCATCCAGATAAGGGAAGACATAAAGCCTTTCCTTGCGGAAGGACACTGCCACAACCATGAAGCATTTGGTGAAAACCCACAGTGCTGAAGATAAGTCAAAGGCCCTCGAAATTAATAATGGCAGTACTCCAGCAAAAATCAGAGGTAAGGCCTGTGGCATGTTTGGATGTTGATATGAAGGTAAATACCCTTCATGTCTATAGCACAAAGATAATCTGCTTTTTGCAATACAGGGATGAGAGCATGAAGCTCCTGGGTCGTACCTGAAAATAGGCATTCAGTTGCCTAGAGTACTTACCCGATCACCAAAAACCAAATAATAAATATATAATAAATGAAGAGACACCATTCAAAACCTTTTGTATTCAATACATTTGTTTAGTGCTCTGAGGTCCAAAACTGGATGCAGGTCTCCTGTGGACTTGGGGAGCAGAAAATATCTGGAATAAAATCCCCTGTTCCTTTCTTTGGGAGGGACAGGTTCAATAACTTTCTTGAGGAGTAGGCACTGAATGTCTTCTCTTAGCAAGGACAAGTGCCAAGAGGATAATGAGGAGGAGATGGAGGGTACATTGGAGGGTTGGACTGCAGTTCTAGTGCTTGTCCATTCTCCACTATCTCCTGGGTCCACTTGTCTGTGGTGATCTTCCTCCATTTTGGTAGGTGAATGGAGATCCTTCCCCGACGTAAACCCCTGGAGACAACTGTGGAAGGGGAGGAAGTGGGGAGCAAGTAGGTGTAAAATTGGAGCCAGGGTTCAACTAACAAGATGCACGTTCGAATCAAATCAAATCAAATCAAAATTTATTTGTGATGCGCTTTTCAAAATATCAAAGCGCAGATACATAACAAAATAACATCCAACATAATAAATACAAACATAAAAACAATTAAAAGGCAACGGGATGACTTATACATAAGCTAATTCAAATAAATAGCTCTTCAGAGATGCCTTGAATGGCTCTGTGGACAGGCACTCTCTAATCTGATGAGGTAGAGAATTTCACAGGGTTGGGGCCATAAAAGAAAAAGCTCTGGCCCCAGATGACTGAAGATGAACCCTGGGAATCTCTAGTAATCCCTTGTCGGCGGAGCGGAGAGGGCGGTAGGGTAGAAGAAGATCTTGCAGGTAGCCCGGTCCCTGACTGTGTAGGGTCTTATAGGTCAGCAACGCGACCTTGAAGGTGATTCTCCATCGCACCGGCAGCCAGTGCAGTTCGCGCAGCACAGCAGTGATATGGCAAGTTCTTGGTAACCCAGTCAACAACCTGGCTGCAGCGTTCTGCACCAGCTGCAGGTGACAGAGATCCACCCCCAGCAGCCCTAGATATAGAGCATTACAGTAATCAAGACGTGAAGAAACAAAGATGTGAACCAGCACAGGAACGTCATTGTGTGGAACAAGGTGCTTTATCCGGGCTATATTCCTCAGATGGTAAAAGGACTTGACAACGGCTGACACCTGTGTCTTCAGCGTCAGCTCGCTGTCAAGAATTACGCCAAGATTCTGCACCTGTTCAGAAGGTCTCAACTGGTTACCCCCTAACACAAGGCCAGAGGGAAACCCAGGAGTCATCTTCTCTGCACGGTGGCCCGGGTCCACCACCAGCACCTCAGTCTTGTCCGGATTCAGTCTTAACCAGTTAGCACTCATCCAGTCCTGAATCTCAGCGAGGCAGTTGTTAAAGACCGATAACGCGTCATTCTGTTCGGGTACAAAGGACATATAGAGCTGAGTGTCATCTGCATAGCAGTGAATACTCAGCCCATAATGCCTTATAATGTCTCCCAACGGTAGCATATACACCGTGAACAACATGGGGGAAGCACAGAACCCTGCGGCACCCCACAGGGCAGAGCAAAGGGAGCAGAGGAAAAAATTCCTGATACTACCCTCTGGATTCTGCCCGTGGGGAAAGAATGGAACCATCTGAGGACTGTCCTCGACAGTCCACAGAGAAGCCGCAGGCGCTCTAGCAACATCCCATGGTCCACGGTGTCAAATGCTGCAGAGAGATCAAGGAGAACCAAGACTGAACAGCTCCTCCGATCTCTCACTATTAGGAGATCATTTAGTACCCGATCCAACGCCGTCTCGGTACTATGCCTCTTCCTGAAACCGGACTGGAGAGGATCTTAGACTTCATGGGTGGTAAAAAAGTCCTTGAGCTGCAACGCGACTACTTTCTCAATAACCTTGCCCAAAAAGGGCAGGTTAGAGATTGGTCTGTAGTTGGCGAGACAGTCTTGGTCAAGGGAAGATTTCTTCAAGAGGGGTGTCACAATAGCCTCTTTTAGAGACTCCGGAAACACCCCTTGGTCCAAAGAGCACCAGACTATCTCAGCAAGGACTGGTCCAATCGTATCCATGCACCCTACAAGGAGGCGTATAGGGCCAGGATCCAAACTACAACAAGTTGGTTGCAAGCCCTGGACAATCTTCATGATATCCATGATCGTTGGCTGGTCAAAATCTGTCCAGACAGACTGAGGGCCTGTAACCTCGCATCGATCGCCGCCATGCTCATTTGAATACATATTACGGATCTCTGACCTGATTGATGACACCTTATCATCAAAGAACCAAGCAAACTCATCACACATTATTTGTGAAAAAGCTCTTCGACCCCACAGACAGGTTGGATTGCACAGTCTGTCCACGGTCTGGAAGAGCTGAGCTGGTCAATTTCTTGATGTAGCTATCTCCCTGGACAGGAACTCTGCCTTCTTACGGGAGCTTTCTGATTGATAGTCATTATAATGGGCCATCAATCTAAGTCTGTCATCTTCCAGGCCAGATTTCCGCCAGCAGCATTCCAATCTTTGCCCCACTCTCCTCAGCTCCCTCAATGTCCCATCAAACCAAGGGGACTGAGGGCAGAGTGAGAGGAGGCGAACACGGACAGGAGCTATGGAATCCAGAGCCTTCAGCACCATGTTATTATAGTGCACTACTAAGACATCTAGTTCCATGCACTCCATAGGCCTACTCGATAGGTCCAGCACCACCATCAGACCCTCAGGGGTAAATCCCCTCAAAGGGCGGTCCTTTCCTTTGTGGGTATAACTACAACAGCTGCTTTTACCACAGAGGAGCTCCCATGGAGGTAAGAGAGCCTCCTCTTGTTTGTGTGCAGCACTGAGAGTGGTGTGCTTTCAGTCAAAGAACAAGAAATGTACATATAAAAAGGAGACTGACTGACCACCAACACTCGGAGAAACAGATAGAAATGTCCTACACCCTCTGCTTCTTCCCTGCTCACCCTGCTCTTCCGCACCTTCTCAGGGATTATGCTGCTCCCTCCTGCTCTCGGTGTATCTTTGGTTAGCCCTTGTATTTGCACTGCTCTGCCACTAGTCTATTGAGTCAATTGTTGATGCAATTTGTGCACTGTTCCTATCTCTTAGCAGCATTGTACATTCCAAGTTGCATTTACTCCGTGTACCTTTCCGCTGGCTGCACCAGAAAATAAACCTTGGCTCAATATGCCTTTTGCAGTTATCAGTTGGTCCATAAATAAATAAATAAAATATATAAACACCTGGGCAGCTGGGCTGGAAATGAATCTTTGCTCAGTATGCCTTTCCTGATCAGAGTTTTGTAAATAAATACACGTACATGTCATTATCCACTTCAGTTTGCCTTGTACCTTTACACAAAACTCCCCAAACACAAAATTTAAGTTTAAATACAGTATATTTTCAGGCTTGCTTTGCCTACCCTGAAACAATTTTCCTAAGGAGGCTGTCCTCACCATTTGAGAAACACTGGGCTAGGTCTCTATGCTTGGCACCTCCTACAAGTTGGAAGCACGCATCAAACAGTCATATGTCTTGTTGCAGAAGCATCCACACATCCTCATAGGTCGCCCCAATGAATTAAAGGTTTATATACTAAATGATCCTTTTGTAGATAACAAGGAGAGTTGGAGTTCTTCAGAAATGGTAATACAGAAACTATTTTCTTCTTTATCCCTCAAATATTCTTTATTACACTATAGCACCAGGTGACAAGCTTTCATGTTCACTGTGTTCTCTGTAAATGCTGATACTATGTTTTGGGTTATCATAGTATTACCAATCTAAGGGTCACAGAAAAGTGTGAGCAATCAAAATTTAAGAATATAACATTATGAGCAAGGAAGTCTGAGCATGGTTAAGTATTATACTTTTAACACAGTTGTAACCCCTGGACCCCTGCCTTTTTGCAAAATTGACAGGTGGCATGCTGTTGAAGCTGACAGCAGTACCTGGTGGGGACTGGGTTCGGGGAGGATGAGGTTACTTAAGCACAGGGCCTAGGGTTTGGCTATTTAATAAGGCACCCAAGTAAATCCGAACACAGGAAGCAATAACTGTAATGTCCAAAACCAGGAATGGGATTCTACAGTGTGGCTTTTATTCACATCCAAGCTGAACAAACAAAACATAGATGGACCCCATGGGCTACATTCCTGGTAATGCAGATTAGAGACTACAGAACACTTCTTCACATTTCCAGCCCTCAGGCTGTGAACCCACCATGCACACAGCCCAGACTTGCACGCAGCTTTGGGTACACAGCCCGACTTGTACACTACTTGGGTTTTCCCCACTGGCCTGGCTCCCCCGACGGCCACTTGATCTGCGGTCCATTTTGGGAAATGAACCAGTTTTCCAATTGGTGGCTCCCCAAACCACCTTAGAGCCTTCGAGTCCTAGAGGGAATTTTCCTTCCAATCCCACATCTGGGTACTTCCCTCATCACTGGCTAAGTGCATGAGGCAAAGTAGAAATCCACAGAGCAAATCCGTAGAGGTGGACCTGGTCACTAAAGATGGGGGGTCTCCCACCTCCAACTCCCACAGTCCATACCCGGCCATTTCTCTGGAAACTAAACAACTCTTTTACTGAAAGCTTGGCAATGTAGATTACTGGGTAGACGTAGGTCACATCTCCTCTACATGTCTTGACTTCCCATAAGTGCTGGACTTGAACGTATTTTACTTTTTGGCTGTTTATTACTAGGCCTCCCACTACTTCAGTAGTCCAATCCCCACTATCACACAAGTCCCAGGGTGAAAAACATAGGCCCTTTAGAAAGAGCAGAAACTCACCCTCTGGTTGCAGGTGCCCCACAGGCGATTCACAAATCTTCTTGTTTTCCAAAAACTCTGGAACAAATAAGGCAGCTTCTCCACTAGTAGAACAAGCATTTGTCAATGCCGAATGTTTGCTTGCTGGCATTGGCATTGGTAGTGTAGAAGTTACAGAGCTGCATAATGGAAATGGCAGTGAAGTATTGAACTGAAGCCAACCCCACCACCCTGCAGAGAGTGTCAGGCATTGGGGTGTGCCTTTGGGTCGTCAGGCATAACGGCCATGCCATTTCACCACACCCTACCCTGCAGACACTGACAAGTGTCACGGTGTGCCTTGGGGTCTTTGGCCCTTATGCGCATCCCATTCCATCAGGAAATACGGTGAGATGGGTGCGGTATAGGAGAATGGGTGAACTTTGGGGCCAAAGAGTCCAAGGCATACCTCAATGCCTCTCACTGGCTGCAGGAATGGTATGAGTATTACAGGCAAGAATCCCAAGTCACACCCCTGATGCCTGTCATTCTCTACAGGGTGGGGCGTTATGGTTGGAAACCCTAACACCTCAGGCATTCGTTGGTATATTCACTCCAAATTTTCAACATGTTTTTTTTGTGACCCCTACCTCATGAACAGTGGCAATATCAGTTTGTTAGCCGAAAGCTGCTTATGCACAGTGACTACGGCATTTAGCACCACAGGTGCAAAAACACATTCCAAACAGGATGTGAAAAATGACAGCTGTACTGTTCATGGGGAGGTATAAAAAATGGCAATGTTGCAAATCTGCAGTAAAATATTAAAAACTGGTGAAAGTCCACGAGCTTGCATAGAAACTGTAACGCATTAACTGAATGTAATTAGGTCGGGATTTTTTACGCAGATTGGTCAACACAGGCATTTTGGGACCTCCGATCATGAACAGTGTCACTGTGATTTTCTTTATCTGTCCCGAACAATGATTTCTCACAGCGACCACGCATCTCTGCACTGAAAGTGTGAAAACACATTTCAGCCATGTTGTGAAAAATGACAGCTGTACTGTTCATAAGGAAGTGTGGAAAAATGCCACTGGTGAAAATCTGGACTGAAAATATTACAAAGTCATGAACTTACGAAGGTGCGTGGAAACTGCACAATGCTCGCTCACAACACAGTCATTTTATGGACTTTTGTCACCAAATTTTCAACATAGCCATTTTAAGACCTCTGCTCATGAAAAGTGTAACTGTGATTTTCTTAATCTGTCCCAAGCATTGCTTTCGCACACCGACCTTACCTTATCTGCGCTACATGTAAAGGAAACACATTTGAGGCGATATGAAAAATGGCAGCTGTACTGTTCATAAGGGAAGTGTAATAAAATGGCAATGTCAAAATCTGGAGTGAAAATATAGAACATTCAAGAACTTACGCCGAGGCAGGAACCGCGCAACGACGCTTGTAAAACAGTCATTTTAGAATTTTTTTCACCAAATTTTCAACATAGCCATTTCAAGACCTCTGCTCATGAACAGAGTCACTGTGATTTTCTTAATGTGTCCCATACATTGATTTCACACACCAACTGCGCCATTGTGCGCTACATGAGCGGAAACACGCTTTTGGGCAAAATGTGAAAATGACAGCTGTACTTTCATAAGGAAGTGTAATAAAATGGCAATGTGTATGGAAAATCTGAATTGAAAATATTGAAATTAAGAACTTCTGGAGCAAGACACTTAGCGCGCAGGGCAGCTTGTAAAACAGTCATTTTTAGGAATTTTTTTCACCAAATTTTCAACATAGCCATTTTAAGACCTCTGCTCCATGAACAGTGTCACTATGATTTTCTTAATGTGTCCCATACATTGATTTCGCGACAACTGACCAAACCATTGTGCGCCATACGGGAAGTGGAAACACGCTTTGGGCAAGATGTGAAAATGACAGCTGTACTGCTCATAAGGAGGTATGGTAAAATGGCAGTGTTGAAAATCTGGAGTGAAAATATTGAAAATCGCGAACTTACGAGCATGCTATGGGAACTGCGCAACGCACGCTCATAAAACAGTAATTTTTAAGAATTTTTCCACCAAATTTTCAACATAGGCATTTTGTGAGCCCACCTTCTGATCAGTGGCATTGTCGTTTCATTACTCTGTCCCAAAAGGTGATTTTGCACAGTGACTGCGAAATCACCCTTCGGGCCCGATTAACACCATGACAGTGGGAGCATTCATGAGAAGGGGTCCCAAAAACCCTATGTTGAAAATTTGGTGCAAAAATTCCAAAAAATGACTGAGATATGCAGCAAAGTTTAAAATACCCTATCTATCCCATTATACAGCTTACCGGCATTTCCTCAGTTCGCGGTCGGCTTTGAAGAGTGCAGACGTGTTCCCGGTCCACCGAAGATCATCGCGCCGGAGTCTGGAGGTAAGTAAGGGTGAGGGGGGTGTGGGAGGCAGCGCAGTGGTGGATCGCGGGTGGGGGCAGAGACAGCGAGGGACCATTTCAGTTTTTTTTTTTTTTTAAATGACGACGCGGGATGTTTGCCACGCTGGGGTGGGCTCCCAGCATGGCACAAGGACGGCTGGTGGGAGGGGTGTGGAGCCGATGGGGGATTGTGCACCCCCGTCGGCAATAGCATCTGTTGCCATGCTTGGGTTGGCTCCCAGCGTGGCACCCTGTACTCGGGGAGGGGGACTGGTGGAGCCGACGCGGGATTGGGCACCCCGTGTGCTCATGATGTGCAGCCACGCTGGGTGGGCACCCAGCATGGCATATGTAACTCTGCTTTGGGGGTGCAGCACAGCTGATGGGGGATTGGGCACCCCCGTCAGCTACACAGTGTGTGCGGGGGGAGGCGAGTACGTAGGATGCGTGCGCGTGTGTGTGTATGTGTGTGTAGGGGGAGCGCGCATGAGCAGGCGATATCTTATAGTTGCTCACTGAAGCGTAGCTCCCCCTTTCAACTGTACTCCACTGCATTTTGGCTGCTGTCATAGACAGCTCCAGCAGGCACTGGAGGACTGCGGCCACGCCTGAAAACACACTGACTGAATTGGAAGAGGGCTGCCACACCTCCGAAAACTCAGATGATGGCACTATGTTTCTTGCACATGAGTGCAAACAAACATAAAAACCAGGGGGTTGCCCCTGGAATAAGCAGGAAACTCTTTCCTGCCCCATCCCCTAAGGGATGGGGCACTGAGACCCGAATCAGCGGTCTCCACTACGTCAAACTATCTTCTGTGTCTCTCTTTTGGTGGAAACACGCACCTTTTTCCCAGAATGTAGCCCTGTGTCAGGGCTGAGGCTCCACGAGCCTACACAGAGCTGCTGTGCTGCTCTCTCAGAAAGCTCCAAACTCCAACTGACCACACACAGACTACTGTTCAAACCTCCCAACATTCTATTCCAGCTCCCTGCTGCAGATTCCATTGTGGCTCATGCAGCTGCGACAGTTCTATGGTGAAGTCATCCCTCAGTCTCAGCTGAGACTGAGAACAGAGTGAGACAGTGTGAAACCCATTTAAGTGGAGTTTCACAAGCTGCATTCCCTGCCTACCACTAGGTCTTACTGGGATTCTAGTAACCCCAGGTAACAAGGGGTTACACTTGCCCTTGACCAGGAAAATGACTGTCTGCAGTCATTGTTTACCCGGCTTTAGGCCATTCCACCCTATGTGCTACCTGCGGAGGGGGGTGATCAGGCCCCCTCCTACCATGTGCAAGCACAGGCAGGCAACACTAAGGGCCTAGAGGCCTTTAGCTGACATATCAGCCTCTACACTACCCACTTACTATGGACGCCTAGTGGCTTTGGTAGAACTGCCCAGAGCATAGCCCCAATAGCTCAGCACTGCAATCTCTACTGCAGGTCAGGGCCACAGCCTGTCTATCCCCCTAGCCCTCTAGGGAAAACCTATCTGCCTTTAACTTAATACCCCAAAAACAAAAACAACCCGGGGACCTCCCCGACCTTGGGCAACCTGCAACCACACACCAAGAATAATACCACATTATTACATCACTTTACTGCCTCCTCCCTACCCCCACAACCACACCTGTAGAAGGAAAGGGTTAATACAGTAACAACAACAATAACAACACCACAGTACTTTAAATTACTTCACACTAAAGTACTAATGAGGAACTCCGATGAGCCCCTTCTCCTCTTCTTGTCTTCTCTTCTATCTTCTCCAGGAACACCTGCAAGAAAAAGAAAGACAACACACTCTCCTAATCTGCATACACAGTCTACCTAAACCCCTACCATCAAAAACACTGAAGAATCCCAAAAATTTTTTTTTTTTAGAAAAGGGTAGAAAACAGTATTTACATTAGAAAACAGTAGAAAACAACAACAGTATTTACAATACATATTTGGGGGGGGGGGGGATGGAGTGCCCTAAAAGCCCCAACTAGTGTCCACAATGCCTGAAGGCTAGTCCATTAAAGAGTCTCTCCTGGGCCGGAGCCCAGTGAAGCACAGTTCTAACAGGCTAAAGTCCCGAAGGGGAGAGTCTTTGAGGACAGTTCACACATTTTGGAGTCTGCTAGTGTAGGGTGTGTACTGCAACGTCATAAAGATAGAAAAGTTCGGACTTACCAGCCCCTTGTAGAATGAAAAATTCTGAAATGACCTGCACCTCTGACGAAGGCTCTCCCTGGCAGCATTTCTTCCGATACAGCTGGGCGGACATATTCCGGGAACCACAGGAGGGCACATCTGGGAACTGCTGGGTTGATGTCATCTCTGAAGATGGAACCTTAGAACAGGAACAAAAAGAAAACAGCTGGTCTAACGTCATCCGATTACCAGGCGATGGCTCAGGATACAGCTGGGCTGGTGTCCTCTCTGGATCTGAAGTCATCTGGTGGGCCAGTTGATGGATTCTGGAAAGGCCAGTACACTGTAGAACTGATGAATGTGGGGCACCCGAGTCCTGGATGTCCATACTGGCGGATCAATAAAGGCATTTCACAGTCTGGTGTGGCAGTATTGACTACCACTGCTTGGCTTTCCATTTAGTAGGCACGGGCACATTTGCTGGAAGGTCCTTGCACTGAGGCCAATAGTACCGGGGGTCAGGAGCTTGAATTATTACCCTGTCTGGGTGCACATAATTTCACATAGTGGGAGATTTCACGTCCCTCTCCATCCACTGTTTGCACTCTGTCCATAAACAGTGTCCTGCCTCTCTTCCACTGGGTATATTTCTCATGAAACCGTCTGTTTTTTACATGCTTGTTTGCCCCAGGATGCACACCTTTCATTGCTTCAGCCCAGATCCAGGATTTCCTGCTGTTCTCAATCTCCGCCCAGACTTTCCGAGGAAAGGTAGGAAAGGTCATTCCATAGATCTCATTTGCCTTTCTACGAACCAGTCTCTCCTCTTTACTAGCTTTGGTCAACCTGAGACCGCTGGCCTGGCTTACGGGTGGCCAGTCCTAGTTCTGCCAGCTACGCATCCTTAACAAAATTAAAAACGGATCCCTGACTTCTTCTTCTTGCATAGCCAGGGCAGTGGCATCACCACTTTCTTCCATGCATTCCTCCGAGGCAAGATCTTGAGGCTGTGTACCCGTTCCTTTTTCACAAGGCCACATAGGTTCCCCCTCATCTTCCTCTTCGCTGAGGATCTGAGCCCAGGAGTGAGCAGTCGTTCTCACTCCTGAGACTATCCACTCATCACTAGGCGCGGAGGTTGACACCTCCCACTCAAAGGCCTCCCGCATCTCATCTTCTCCTAAGAGACTTGGGCTAGGCTCCCCCCCCCAAGGGTCTACTGATGCTTTATCCGAACTTTTCTTCTGGGACCAAGCATCCGAAACTTCAACTTCTGGTTCTGTCTCTAACTCTGCACCCTCTAGCTTTGTGCCACACTCCCCAGAGGGGCCTTCCTCCACAGGCTCCACCTGGTGCTGTGTGCTGCCAACTGCAGATTCCTGAACCTTTGTCCATGTGGGAGCCAAACGAATTTGAGCCGCTTTATACAAGCCATATTTTTCTAGGCATCCAGCACAGTGAGGAATCATGAAGACGTCCCTTCCAGCTCTCAAGCATATTTGGCACACATGCACTGGAAAACCAGGAATCGCCACATGAGGAGGCAGTTGTCTTCCATAACACCACTTTTCAATGTCCCTCAGTCTATTTACTGCTGCTGTTACTGCAACCCGGGCATGATCCGGATAGCGAGCTGGTCCTGAGGCCATAACTGCAGAAAAACAAACAAAATTTCACTGTAACTGAAAGTCCCACTTTACTGAACACTCTCTTTAGTTTTAAAATGGCTCCTTTGCTGCTGTGTTTACTTTACTACCCCACCCTGTAATGGCGGCGGCAGCACTTCTGTGCATCAACATTCAGAAATTGGGTCAAGCCACTGCGCACCCGATGTACTTAAACTACTGATAACTTTTGCTCAAACTGCACAAACTTGCACTGTTCTTGTTTTAAACACATTTACTTGATTTTCCACTGACTTTTCTCTTGCTAGAAACATTTCTTTGACTCACAGTCCCTTAAAGCTTCAGGTTTTTAAGCACAGGATTGCCTGTAAGACTAGTGCTGCACATCTGGCTACAACTCACAGTCTCTCTCTCTCTGGCTTTACACTTGAAACTGAGGCTGAACTCGTTACTATGCACACAGTCAATGGCTTAGCAGACTTGCACTTGCTGGCAGGACTTGACACAGTCATTACTCCCAAAGCGACTACACTGCTGCACACATATTTGGCTGGCATAGGGCAGAAAATCACTGTTTGAGCACGTTTCACTGTTAGTACTTACTGTTATCAGTAGCAGTTTGCTGCAATGGGGAAAAACGGCCTGCAGCCAGTTCTTGGAGGCCTCAGAACAAAAACGGGCGGGCAGTCCTGCCGATCGTCTCCTCGACCACCACACTCGCAATTCAGATGATCTATTAGCGGGTTGAGCCCGATTTTAAACAAACAAGTCTAATTTTGGAAGGTTTACAATGTTTTTTACACTCTGTGACGCTCCTCCACAAGCCAGTACATGCACTCCACTCACACTCCCTCTCGAATGCTGGGGCAGTCACTGTAGAGCTGGCTGAGGGGCGGGACTGATTGCAGCCTCACCAATCACATGATGCCATGCAAATGAGCCTCTTCTTCCTCACGAGTGCTCTTCTCCTCACGGCGATCGTCAAGCAGGCAAATTTAAACTGCAGAATGCTTTTTTTTTTTCTCAATTGACTCCCCACGGTGGGAGCCCATTTCAGCCATTTAACATAGCTATTTACACCTGCAGGTCTCTCAGTTCATTCAAAAAGCATTTCCAACGTCCAGGGCACAATTCTTCCGCTGCTACCCCTAGTCTTCCACACTTTTCTTTACCACAATTCATTTTAAAAGCAGGCAAAAACACTGTAAACAATTGATGCAGAACAAGGGCACACTCTTTGGCTTTACTGCTCCTTGGTAAACTGTTGGCATTTTAAACAGCAGCATAAGATCCACAGCACACAGCAAAACACTTAGTTAAATTGCTTCAGCTTTTGGGCTACCCACTGCCAGACAGCCAAAATGCTAGCCCCTTGCCCAAGCACCTTCCTTCCCAGAATTAAATCCAAAGCGGTGCCTCCATTTTTGTAACACCCGGACCCCTGCCTTTTTGCAAAATTGACAGGTGGCATGCTGTTGAAGCTGACAGCAGAACCTGGTGGGGACTGGGTTCGGGGAGGATGAGGTTACTCGGCACAGGGGGCCTAGGTTTGGCTACTCTGCACAGGGGCACCCAAGTAAATCTGAACACAGGAAGCAATAACTGTAATGTCCAGAACCAGGAATGGAATTCTACAGTGTGGCATTTATTCACATCCAAGCTAAACAAACAAAGCATAGACAGACCCCCACGGGGCTACATTCCTGGTAATGCAGATTAGAGACAACAGAATACTTCTTCATATTTCTAGCCCTCAGGCTCTGAACCCACCAGGCACACAGCCCGGACTTGCACGCAGCTTTGGGTACACAGCCCGACTTGTACACTACTTGGGTTTTTCCCACTGGTCCGGCTCCACCGCCGGCCCCTTGATCTGCGGTCCATTTTGGGAAATTAACCAGTTTTCCAATTGGTGGCTCCCCAAACCACCTTAGAGCTTTCGACTCCTAGAGGGAATTTTCCTTCCAATCCCATGTCTGGGTACTTTCCTGATCACTGGCCAAGTGCATGAGGCTAAGTAGAAATCCACAGAGCAGATCCGTAGAGTTGGACCTAGTCACTAAAGATGGGGGGTCTCCCACCTCCTGCTCCCACAGTCCATACCCGGCCATTTCTCTGGAAACTAAACAACTCTTTTACTGAAAGCTTGGCAATGCAGATTACTGGGTAGACATATGTCACATCTCCTCTACATGTCTTGACTTCCCATAAGTGCTGGACTTGAACATACTTTTACTTTTGGCTAAGCCTATTACTCTAGGCCTCCCACTACTTCAGTAGTCCAATCCCCACTATCACACAAGTCCCAGGGTGAAAAACATAGGCCCTTTAGAAAAAGCAGAAAATCACCCTTCGGTTGCAGGTGCCCCAGAGACGATTCACAAATCTTCTTGTTTCCCAAAAACTCTGGAACAAATAAGGCAGCTTCTCCACTAGTAGAAAAACCAGGGGGTTGGCCCTGGAATAAGCAGGAAACCCTTTCCTGCCCCATCCCCTAAGGGATGGGGCACTGAGACCCTAATCAGCGGTCTCCACCACTTCAAACTATCTTCTGTCTCTCTATTTTGGTGGAAACACACACCTTTTTCCCAGAATGTAGCCCTATGTCAGGGCTGAGGCTCCACGAGCCTACATTGAGCTGCTGTGCTGCTCTCTCAGCAAGCTCCAAACTCCAACTGACCACAGACTACTGTTCAAACCTCCCAACATTCTGTTCCAACTCCCTGCTGCAGATTCCATTGTGGCTCATGCAGCTGCGACAGTTCTATGGTGATGTCATCCCTCAGTCTCAGCTGAGACTGAGAACAGAGTGATACAGTGTGAAACCCATTTAACTGGAGTTTCACAAGCTGCCTTCCCTGCCTACCACTAGGTCTTACTGGGATTCTAGTAACCCCGAGTAACAAGAGGGTTACACAGTGTTACCTTGGTGTCTGTTTTTCATTATAGAACATTGTTTGTGGAGCTGGAGAAGAGAAGAAGAGGTTGCCAATGCCAGCACTGAGGAGCCACTGTGCATAATCCGAGGAACAAAAACTCTGGCCAAGTAGAGCAGTTGTAGCACTACTGCTCGCTACACTGATGGTTCGGGAATGGATGCAGGTTGCTCAGAGGTTGTCTGGGGGAGGGGGGGAGGATCAACCATCCCATAGACAGCTCTCCTCCCTTGGGAAGGGGGATGCTGCATCCCGCTACTTGACTGACATCCGGTGGAGCACCTAAGTAGGGGAGTGGGGTGGCTGCCAGATGCCAAGCATGTGCTTATGCACGGCATTGCATGCTGGTACCCTTAGGGAGAAAATTGGGGGGAAAAGCCCTTACCTGCCGTTGTGCTGTCTCCCCACACCACAGACCCCCGGACGAGCGAGATGGCAGGCCACACACCACTATTGTTATCCTGGGTAAGCAGTGGGTAATCAGTAAGTCCATAAGGATGTCAGTGATGGGCCAAGGTGGGTGTCACCAGGCGAACCGGGGAACAGGAAAAATGCTTGATTAAAAAGAAAAGGAACAAAAAATCTCCCTCTTTGTATCATATAATGAAACAACCATGCCTGTTTCCTCAAGAACTGTAGAAGTCTGTTTTGCAAACTGTACACTTATTTTTTCCACTCACTCTGTGCTTCTCATTGACAATATCACGGCACTGCGTGACTGCGTCAACATTCCCTGCCTATTTACTAATATTCTCTGTGCCTATCCAATGCATGCTTGAACTTCCTACTGTTTTTGCCTCCACTACTTCTGCTGGCAGTCTGTTCCAGGTGTCTGCCACCCTTCATAGTGAACTAGTAATTCCTCACATTCCTCTTAACCCGTCCCCCAGCTTTATTGCATACCCCTCCCCGGTCCTTGTGCTGTTTCTAATTTGAAAAAGACTTCACTCATGCACCCTGTTCACCCCTGCAAGGTACACATTCCTATCTTTTCCTGTGGGACTGGTCCATCTTTTTCCTTCGTGAATACTGAGCAGAAATATTCATTCAACACCTCTGCCTTTCCTCTGTTGTCCTTCACCTACTAAAGCCTTTTCTTCACCTTGACAGTACCTTTTTTCATCATCAGTTTTTCTTGGATGTAATGAAAGAAGGCCTTGTCACCTTCCTTGACCCTCTCTGCTGTCCTCAGCTCTGTTTATGCCTTCCTTATCAATCTTTTAGTTATTTTTAGCTTCTCCATGTAGACTACCCTGTCCTTCTCCCTCTGGGTCCTCCTAAATAACTTCCTTTGCAGCTCAGTCCACCTCTCCTGAAAACCAGACTGGTTTCATAAGCTTCTTCTTGTTCCCCTTCTGCTTAAGGCAGGTATTTGAGATTCCTGTACTCCCGCATGGATTAAGGATAATTTTTCTTTCAACCCTCTATGGTTGCCCTGAGTTTGGCCATGTGCTTCCTCAAAATTGTCCCCATTTTTGTAAAACTAGCCCTCCTGAAGTCCAGGGCATGAGTCCTCATGTTCATATTCTTGATCAACCGCACACATTGTAAATAAGTTAATAACATAAATACACACACATCTTCTTTCTCATTTTTTCAGTACAAAGTGACACACTGCGTCTCGTTGTGCAGTCCTGTGGATAACATCACGGGGTCAGCTTTACGTTTGATAACTATAGTCGCTGGCACTGTCCACAAGTCTACAAATACTGTTGGGCTTAACACCATCAACCTCTGTCCCTGCTAATTCTGCTCTGCACTTATACAGTCTCAGCATTCAAAAGGCAGCTCTCTAGCACTTAGCTCCATCTACTGGCTGGGACTGCATAGAACATGCAGCTGTATGCTCTCCAAGCAGCAGTAGCAGCGGCAGCTGCTTGTGACAGAGGTGTTGCTGCTGTTCTGTGCATTTGCTTTTGTGGAAGGGTAAGATGTTTTCCAATCTCTTGTGAAGGTTTATAAACGCTCTGTTTTACTTGTGAGAAATGAACTATTTGCTGATTTTTTATCAGTAAAATCGTTACTGGATTTTAAAGGAGATAAATAACAGTACATACATTGCATTAATTACTAGAGTTCTGTGGTACAGAATACCATTAAAAACGTTTTCTGTCAATTCCTGTGACTTCATAAAATTATTGTTTGGCTACTTATCTAAAATAAACTACAATAGAAATAGAATTTGATGACAGATAAGGACTGCTTGGCCCATCTAGTCTGCCCATTTTCTCTACCTCACTGTCACCACAGACCTTATTTGATCTCCAGCTCTTTCTTCTCCCCTTCCTTTCCACTAAGATTCTCTTATGCTTATCTTATGCTTATCCCATGCATTCTTGAACCTCATTACTGTTTTCACCCCCACACCATCTACTGGAAGGCTATTCCAGGCATCCACCACTCTTTCTGTGTATGTTAATGAAAATATCAAAGCTACAGAAATTCAGAATACACATAAGGAGCCAGAAGAACTGTGGGTCACCCTGGAAACGGGAAATGGGACAGCCATAAGAACTGGGGTTGTCTACAGGCCCCCAGACCAGAGGGAGGACATAGACACATTACTGTTAGAAGATATACAAAACATGACAGCTAAAGGGGAGGTTCTGATAATGGGAGACTTCAACATGCCAGATACAGATTGGTCAATACCAGCAGGAACATCTGCCAGAACTAGACTCATAGTGGATTCCTGCAGGGAGGGCCTCAAACAACTGGTACAGCAACCCACAAGAGACAGGGCTATCCTAGATCTAGTACTGACTAACAAAGAAGGGATCACAGATCTCAGGTAGAAGGTCACCTGGGGCCAGTGACCATCACATGGTATGGTTCAATTTGGCTACTACATCTAAATCATCCCATTCCAAAGCAAAAATATGGGACTTCAGAGGAGCTGACTTTGATAAGATGGCCAACAGAGTTAAGCTAGCCCTGGCAAAAAGAAACACAGGTGAGGAGGTACAGGCAAAGTGGGCAAGCATTAAGGATACAATACTTGAAGCAACATCCCATTGTGTTAGACAGAAAAGGAAGTGCAAAAGAAGAAGAAACCACTTTGGTTCTCAAATACAGTAGCAGAAAGGTCAGAGCCAAAAGGCTGGCCTTCAGAAAATATAAGGGAACACAAGCGGATGAAGATAGGAGGCATACCAAACTGCCCTAAGGGAAGCAGGTAAGGCAGTAAGGCAGGCAAAGTCCCAAACTGAGGAAACACTAGCACGAACAGTAAAGAAGGTGACAAGACTTTCTATAGATACATTAGTGAAAGGAGAAAGTCCAGAGGGGTATTGCTAAGCTTAATGGAGAAAAGGAGCATGTGAGGAGGAGGACCCTGTAAAGGCATCTATCCTAAATAGATACTTTTGCTCAGTATTTACTGAAGAGAAGGTAGGGCAGGGCCCACAGCTCAGCATCATGGACACAGGGGGGGAGGTGAGCACTACTCCTTCACAAAAGAAAGGGTCCTACAAGAGCTTGCTAAGCTCAGGTGGATAAGGCAATGGGACCTGATGGCATACATCCCAGGGTACTTAAGGAGCTAAAGGAGGAACTAGCAGAGCCATTAGCAGAATTGTTTAGTGAGTCTCTGAGCACAGGAGAGGTCCCAGAAGACTGGAGAAGGGCTCATGTGATCCCACTCCACAAGAGTGGTAGCAGGAGGAGGCGGGAACTACAGACCGGTCAGTCTTACCTCAGTAGTGGGCAAGATTATGGAGGCACTCCTTAAGGAAAGGATAGTGCAACACCTGGGATCCAAGGAGCACAGGATCCAAGACAGCATGGGTTTACAAAGGAAGGTCCTGTCAAACTAATCTCATAGATTTCTTTGACTGGGTAACAGAGTGGTGGACCAAGGGGAGCAGTTGATGTCGCCTACCTTGACTTCCAGCAAAGCTTTGACACTGTTCACATAGAAGATTGATAAATAAGCTAGAGTAGGCTCGGGTGGGTCAGAAGTTGGTCAACTGGGTGGCAAACTGGTTGACTGGCAGAAAACAGAGAGTGGTGGTAAATGGTATACAGTCAGAAGAGATGCAAGTCACAAGTGGGTACCTCAGGGATCAGTCCTGGGCCAGTCCTATTCAACATCTTCATTAGTGACCTGCAGATGGACTAGAGGGTAAGGCTTGTCTGTTTGCAGATGACACCAAGATCTGCAACAGAGTAGATGATCCAGATGGGGTGGGCAGAATGAGAAGAGATCTGGATAAACTAGCAGAATGGTCAGAAGAGTGGCAACTGGGATTTAATGCAAAGAAGTGCAAAATCATGCACATAGGGAAGAGAAACCTGAAGCCACTTATAGGCTGGGAGGGAGTTGCTAGCAGTCACAAAGGAAGAAAGAGACTTGGCATCATCATCACTGATGACCTAAAATCATCAAGCAGACCTCTAAAGCAGTAGGTAAGGCTAGGGGGTGTTAGGGTGTATTAGTAGGGGTATCACAAGTCGTAAGAGGAGGTAATAATCCCTCTGTACAAACATTGGTTAGGCCCATCTGGAGTACTGCGTGCAGTATTGAGAGCCACACCTTCACAAGGACATTAACCAAATTGAGGCAGTCCAGAGAAGGGCAACCAAAATGGTGCAGGGACTGCATCAGAAGACATATGAGGACAGATTAATGGAGCTTAATATGTATACCCTTGAGCAAAGGAGGAGAGAGGTGATATGATCGAGACATTTAAACACCTTAAGGGCATAAACAAGGTGAAAGAGTCTAACATGTTTAAATATAAGAAAAATAGCAGGACAAGAGGACACAGCATGAGATTAGAGGAGGCCGATTAAGGGGAATGTGAGAAATTCTTTTTCACAGAAAGGGTGGTAGATGCATGGAATGGCTTACCACAAGAAGTGGTGGCTATGAATACAGTGCAGGGCTTCAAACAGGCATGGGATAGGCATAAGGGAGCAATACAAATGACTATGAATAGATAGGTCACTGACAGAGCAAAGGCCGATGGCACATTTATAAGGTAGAAAAAGAAATGGGCAGACTGGATGGGCCTTGCGGTCCTTATCTGCCGTCAACTTCTATGTTTCTATGTTTCTAAGAACTCGCTCACATCTCTCCCGAATCTACCCCCCTCCACCTTCATCGCATGTCCCCTTGTTCTTCAGCATCTCTTTTTCTGAAAAATACCCCCTTCCTGTACCTTATTTACTTCTGTGAGATATTTAAAGGTCTGGCATATCCTTCCTCTCCCTTCTCTCTTCCATTCTATCTGTGTTCTTCCGCAGATGTGGTCTCAAGAACTGGACACAGTACTCTAGATGGGGTCTCGCCAGTGATATATTGTATACAGAGGCAACACCACCTCCCCCTTTCTGCTGGTGATACCCCTCCCTATGCACCCCAGCATCCCATTAGCCCTCCCAACTGCTTTGTCACACTGCCTGGCCACCTTTAGGCAATCAGATATAATTACTCCCAGGTCTCTTTCCTGTTTGGTGGTTGTCACTACCTCTCAGCCCATTTTGTACTCTGCCCCTGGGTTTCTATGCCCTACGTGCATGATTTTGCACTTTTTTGCATTGAAACCCAGATGCCATACCCTTGACCGCTCCTCAAATTTTCTCATGTCTTTGCTCATTCTTTCCACCCCCTGAAGTGTCCACCCTATTGCAGATTTTGGTGTCATCTGCAAAGAGGCAGACCTTCCCTTCCAGCTGCTCTGCAATGTCACTTATAAAGACGTTACAGAGGATCAGTTCCAGCACTGATCCCTGAGGCACCCCGCTAGTCACTTTCCCTTCTCTGGAGTGAACTCTGTTTACCACCACCCTCTGTCGCCTATCTCCTAACCAATTTCTTGCCCAGTTTACCAACTTTGGACCCAATCTAAGCTGCCCAGTTTGCTTACGAGTCTCTTATGTGGAACAGTATTGAAAGCTTTACTGAAATCTGGGTAGGCCATGTCAACTGCTCCACCCTGATCTAATTCCTTGGTCACCCAGTCAAAGAAATGTATCAGATTCGTTTGACATGATCTGCCCCCTCCACCCCATGAATCCATACTGCCTTGGGTTTTGTAACCTGCTGGATTCAAGGTATTCCACAATCCTTTCCTTCAGCAGTGATTCCATTAACTTTCCCACCACCGAAGTCACCCTGAGTGGCCTACTGTTGCAAGCCTCCTCCCTGCTACCACTTTTGTGAAGTGGGACTACATCTGCTCTCTTCCAGTCCTCTGGAAAAACTCGTGTTTCAAGTGAGTTGTTAAACAGGACTGTGAGAGGTGCAGCCAGCACCTCCCTGAGCTCCATCAATACCCATGGAACCACCCCATCTGGCCTCATCGCTTTGTCCACTTTTAGACTTGCAAGTCCCTTGAGGACTCTGTCCTCTGAAAAAGGACTGGTGTCCACCTCCCTCCCTCCCTCCTAAGCTACTATTACTTTTTTGAGGCCCCTCACCTTCTCCTTTCTCTGTGAATGCTGAACAGAAGTATTTGTTCAGGATAGCTGCCTTTTCCTGGTCCTCATCTGCACAGTTTCCCCCAAGGGTGTGTCGCCTTCACTATGCCCGCCTTATGGTGACCCACACTATACAATGATCACTGGTCACGAGATGGCGTCCCACCTTGATGTCTGCAACACTGTCACTGTTAATGAGCACCAGGTCCAGTACTGCTCCATCATGAGTGGGCTTCCTGACTAGCTGCCCGAGGAATGCCCCCTACAGTGAGTCCATGATTTCCTTCCTTCTAGCTTAATATTAGTTAATATTGATGTATATTATATGTCTGTGTAAATAGTTTGAATGTCTACTGTATGTGTAACTATTGTCTTTGCACTATGGACCTCCTTGTAAATGAGTCTTGTTACTCAATGGAGTATTAACCTGTTCATATTGTAATATGAATAACATTTTATGATACCGTACCATACCATACCATACCAGCTGAAGCTGCAGCTGGGAGGTTCCAGTCCCACATGGGAGGCGGGGGGTGGAAACTGGAATACATTGGGGTGGGGACAAAAATGGTCAAGCCTGATCACAAACTGGTTGAGGGGTAGGCAGCAAAGGGTGGTGGTGGTGGGAGGAACACTCATCCCCAAGGGAAGTTACAAGTGGGGTGCCCCAGGGTTCAGTACTGAGACCAGTGCTGTTCAGGATATTCATAGCTGATATCTCAAACGGGATCTGGAGTAGGATCAGTCTGTTCACAGATGATACTAAGATCGGTGCAGCGGTAGATGACATGGAGGGGTGGAGAGGACTGAGGGAAGACCTAACCAAACTACAGGAATGGTTGGTGACATGGCAGTTGGGGTTCAATGCCAAGAAGTGCAAGGTACTGCACTTTGGAGTAAGGAACCGAGGTGGAAATATTAGTTGGGAGGGGTACAGTTGGTAAGCACAGGGGAGGAAAAGGATCTAGGAGTACTAATAACGGGGACTATGAACCACTCTGCTCAGTGCAGGAAGGTGGTTGCAAAGGTAAACAAGATGCTGGGGTGCATAGCGAGGGGAATCTCCCCCAGCCACAGAGAAGTGATCCTACTCCTGTACAGGTCACTGGTCAGGCCACACTCAAGAAAGGGTCCTGAAGGAACTGGAAGTAATAAGAGTTGATAAAGCAATGGGGCCAGATGGGGTGCACCCCAGGGTCCTTAAAGAACTAAGAGAGGTGGTGGCTGAACCTCTGACTATCCTGTTTAGCCGATCACTGGAAACAGGGGAGGTACCCAAAGACTGGAGGACAGCAGATGTAGTCCCCTTATACAAAAGTGGGAACAAAGAGGAAGCGGGAAACTACAGACCAGTCAGCCTCACCTCGGTAGTGGGGAAGATCATGGAAGCACTACTGAAGGAGAGACTGGTGGAACATCTGGTTGTCAATGGACTACAGGACCCAAGGCAGCATGGTTTCACCAGGGGGCGGTCATGTCAGATCAACCTCGTTAAATTCTTTGACTGGGTGACTAGGGAGGTGGATCGGGGAGGGCAGTGGACATAGCCTATCTGGACTTCAGCAAGGCCTTTGACACTGTGCCACATAGAAGACTATTACACAAACTGGGGAATAGGGGTGTGGGCAGGACAGTAGTGTGGTGGGTAGGTAACTGGCTGGGTGGCAGGACACAGAGGGTGGTGGTAAATGGCTGTCACTCCACAGAGGGAAGAGTGACCAGTGGGGTACCACAGGGATCAGTGCTGGGACCGGTCCTATTCAACATCTTCATCAGTGACATTGCGCAGGATCTAGAAGGCAGAATTTCATTGTTCGCTGATGACACAAAGCTCTGTAACAGAGTAGACACATCAGAGGGTGTAGACAGAATGAGAAGGACTTGCAGAAACTTGAAGAATGGTCAGGGGTTTGGCAGTTGAAATTCAATGCAAAAGTGCAAGATAATGCATATAGGGGCACAAAAACCCTGGCACAATATATCAGTTGGGGGTGAGGATATAGCATGCACCAAGCAGGAAAGGGATCTTGAGGTTACCATCTCTGATGACCTCAAGGTAGGGAAACAGTGTGACAAGGCAGCAGGTAAAGCAAATAGGATGCTGGGATGCATAAGCAGGGGCATCACCAGCAGCAAAAGGGAGGTCATAATTCCACTATACAAGACACTAGTGAGGCCCCACCTGGAGTACAGTGTACAATTCTGGAGACCTTACCTACATAAGGACATAGACAGGGTAGAAAAGGTTCAGAGGAGGGCAACAAAGATGGTACATGGATTGCATCACAAGTCCTACAAGGACAGGTTGAAGGAACTGAATATGTACTCCCTGGAGGAGAGGAGGAGGGGATATGATAGAGACATACAAGTATCTTACAGGGAGGAACAGGGTGCAGGAATACACTATTTTTAAGCGAAAAAGATGTTCCAGGACTAGAGGGCATGGGATGAAGTTGGAGGAGGGCGATTCAGAGGAAGCGTGAGGAAGAATTTCTTCACAGAACAGGTGGTGGACAAGTGGAACACCCTGCCAGAGGAAGTGGTGGGGGCTAAAACAATCACAGGATTTAAGAATGCATGGGATAGACATAAAGGAATTCTGGAGGTCAGGGGTAAGGGGCCACAGACTTCTAGGAAAACAAACTGAACTTACAGGCTCAAATGGGCAGACTGGGTGGGCCACAGGCCCTTATCTGCCGACACTGTCTATGTATCTATGTATTGCGTGCAGTACTGGTGTCCATTCCAGAAGAGGGACATCAAATTGCTGGAGGGGGTATAGTGTAGGGCAACAAAGATGATATAAGGACTTGAGGGAAAATCCTATGAGGAGAGGCTGGGAGAGCTGCAAATGTGTTCCCTGGAAGAGAGGAGGGATGGGGAAGGACATGATCGAAACCTTTAAGTACCTAAAGGGTATTAACAGGATTAATACAGATGGGATTGCTCAGATCAGAAGGGGGAGGGACATGAGAGGGTATCAGCTAAGACTGGAGGGGGGAGATTCAGGAGGGAAATCAGGAGACACTATTTCACGGAAAGGGTGGTAGATAAGTGGAACACTCTGCCTGAGGAGGTGGTATCATGTAGAACGGTAGGAGGATTTAAGATAGAATGGGACAGAGTGAGGGGGGTTATGAGGAGGGAGAGGGGAGAGTGGGGCAGCTGCAAGTTGAGGGGCTAGCTGCACAATCGAGCAGACTCAATAGACCATGAGGCCTGTTTCTGCTGGCATTTTGTGTGATTGTATGTACATGTGGCAGAATGAAGTCCTCTACCAGCAGCACCTAACACTTTTCTGCCATCTTTCCAGTGGCATCCATCACTACCTTATCTAAATCCTCCCCCTGCTGGAGGTCTGTAGGTCACACCAGTGTGAACAGTGACTCTGTTTCCCATTTCCAGGGTGACCCACTGTAGCCCCCCAGATTCCCTGTATCTCGATCACTTTTATGCCATCCCTCACATAAAGCACCACCCCCCCTTTTCTTTCTACCTAGTCCTTCCTGAATTGAGTATAGCCTAGTGTGTCCATGCCCCAGTTGTGGCGATTTTGCCATTTCAGTCATATTGCTGTTATATTTCTCTGTAATTTTCTTTATGTTTAATGTCCAAAAGGCCAGGACCTAAGGCTTGTCAGAAGGATGCCCATTTTACTGCACGGGTACTTGGGATGAGCTGATGTGTATTTCAGTGTCTGACATCTCCCCTTTGCTTGGAGGTACACAGGAGTTACATTTCAATAGGGGATTGGAATTTCCTGGTAGCTGATCAAAGGGGAATATTCCATAAATGACAAGAGATGGTAGGGTTATCTCCTCTGTTTATAATACTTTTAATTTCAAAGAGAAATGGTTTTAGAGCAGGGGTTCTGCAGATACCCAGTCTAGGAAGCTGTTGTTAAATTCTCTACCAACTGCCACAGTCTAGTTCCATTTTAATAGTGTCAGGAAGGTAGTGTAGATCAATATCTAGTCAGGGAGGTGGGACTTTGGGAAAATAAAATACTGATAATTTTGGTTCACTTGCAACTTTGGAAAGAGCAAGAGAGACCCCTGCTGGCCTAGAGATGAACAGTTGAACATGGAAATGTTAAGGCCACTAGCCAATTAAAGGCCAGTTTTGTAAACTGCAGAAGAGGGCTATATACTGTAAGTCATCTTAAAAAGAGACTCTGGGCAGAAGCCAGATTTCCTGATGAAATTGAAAACTGCCAGACTTACTAAAGACCACTGCAAGAAAAGCTGAGACTCTGAGGCACAGTAGAGAGAAGGAGAAACTTTGCAAAACTCATTCATTTTTGGGACTCTGATTCTCTACAGAAAAGGTAGAAATTATCCAGTTAATTTACTAGTTCGTTTTGGATGTATTTTCCAACTTTTTTTGTAGTTATCTTGTAATCAAATATCTAAATCATTGTCTGTATGTTTGTATGGTAATTAGTTAAGTAGTCAGTAAAAGCTCTTGCTTTTATTTTAAAGTACTACTGCCTGGGAGTGAATATTTGTTGTGTGTGAGGGTTTTGGGAAGGTTTATTCAATCTATATCACACCTGTTTAGCGCTAAGGTGTCCCACGCTACCGAAACTAGGATCCTGGAAGGGCATCTGGGACCCTACAGTAGGGTAAAAGTATACAAGGTCTCCAGAGAGGGTCTGAGGGGTTTGAATCAGGTTCCTGCAACCCTGTGGGAGAAGACACAATCAGGGTTACGAGAGCAGCCCCGAAGAGCTCGTAATGCCTGGGTTTTCCCCTCCACACAGCAACTAAAGAGGGTTCTCACCTGGCTACAGACTGGAGACTGTATTTTACCGATACCCAGAGAGAGGAAGTCCAGGGACCTCGTGGCGAGTGTTCAGTAATGAAATCAGCAAGCACTCTAAAAGGACACGAGGAGGGTATTTCTTGACCCATACTGTAGACGTATTAGGATGGTGCTGCCACATGTTTCTGATAGTAAACAGCACAACACTGTACCATGATATTTATTTTTTTCATGGTAGTCATGTCATGGAAGAGAAAACTTTTTAAAAATTTAGTATCCTGTATCTTGGTTTAGGAATGATAGAAAACTAAAAGAAAACGGTATATCTTGATATTTTTGCCAGATGAACTATACAGCTGAAAAATAAATCTGTATGGTTACTAACAAATACTGCTGCTATAAGAGGAGAGAAGCCTTGGGCCTTGTATATAGTCACTAAGTACTGAAACAAAGGGGCCACATGATCACTTTGCACCAGCAGCTAACTGTTTTGTGTGCCATTATGCTATGGGGCCTCAGGTCTTTACCTGCATGAATGCTTAGTGATTGTATTTGCATAGGGAAAGGGGTGGGGGAAGTTATGTTAATGTGGGGCTGGCATGTTAATGAGCAGGGCCCTCAGAATTCTGCAGGGCAGCTGTTGGGGCTTTTTCAAAGAATAAAAATATAAAAAGGAAAATCAGAGTGGTTTCATTCTGAGAAGGTCTTAACACAGCCCAAATATCCACACCACTCACCTGCATTTAAAAACAGCTTTATTGCAACATTTTGAAACACGCTGAGATGTATCTAATTCACATTGGGTAGTCACAGAAACCCCAACCCCAACTGGTTTCACATCTCATGCGTCATCAGGGGGCACTGACATGGAATAAGCACAGGGTCTTAAATAGTAAAATATTTAAAGTGACACTGTGCTCACAAGTGTAATGAATTGCAAAGTGCTCAGTGTCAAGTGTCACACACATAAAGAATCACACAATATACATACTAAATCAAATAGATAATACAATAGTAATAGTAATAAAAAAATGAAATTTGAACTTCAGGAATAATTACGTTCACAGTTTTGTGTAGTTCCTTAAACATCTTCCAGTGCTTGAGGTAATTAGTTTATCTAATCCTCTGCACCCTGGAAAAATAGAACACAACAAAATGAGCACATTATTTACATAAACATCCACTCGTTTGGCATCTAAAGCTAGGAGTTATTTTCTAATACAGGCAAGTAAGTCTATTCTATCATTAAGGCCTGGAGGGTATTATTATCTATTTTAGTATACATAGTGTGTGGTTCTTTATGTGTGTGACACTTGGCACGGAACATTTTGCACTTCATTACACTTGTGATTACACTGTCACTTTAAATATTTTCTATTTAAGACCCTGTGCTGTTTTTAAATGCAGGTGAGTCGTGCGGAGATTTGCCTTTCTGTACTTTAGATTTGTTCTCTGGCATACTCACAGCAGTTGAGGTGTTTCTGAACGTAACACAGCCCGTACTATTTGAATTTTACAGGCCTCACTGGACCTTCAGTGGGTTGTAAGAATATTTGAGCAGTGCCATTACCCACAGGAACAGCAGATTACAGCCATCACAGAGCCAGTTATAAAATTAGGAGCATGCTGTAGAACTTTGTGGTGCCACAAAACTGGCGCTCTGCTGGATAATGCATGTGGTGCCGCTAAATGCACAATTCTTAAGGGATTTACATTTAAAAATACTAGTTATATGCTTTCCTGGCTCATTTCCCTATTTCTTTGTCTTGAAACCTCTCTCCCCATGCTCAGTATCTCACATCACATGGTCTGTTAATTAGTCAATGACTGGACAGAAATACACTGCAGAAGAAAATAATTCCTGCCACAGAAGTAGAGAAAACCTGCAACAGAAGTTAGGAGCCCTGCCACAGAACTTAGGGTTGAGGTTCCACAGTGAAGTGAACCAAAGGCCCTGCTAATGAACCACTGAGTCATGTTTAGCCACTTTACAGTCCCCACAGCCCCAAACGCAACCCACAACATTGCCCCATAAGTGTAAACCTACTCTTTTATTTATTGAAACATACTTTTCCAGGTTAGCAAGCAGAGCTCTGGAAGGCTCGTTTTCACTTGCGACCTAGGGTGTTGGTGTAGAGGAATTTAATGGAGTACATACCACAAACAGTTATCACAGCATAGGAAACACATAGCACATAAAACAACTACACGGTCAAATAACACAGTACAAAAACCAGAGTAATAGAATTTACCAGATTTATAAGTAACAGTTATATCCTCAGACATCAAAAGCAGCATAAAGGCCTGCCCAGTGGTGTAAGGAGCTGAGGCAGTGGGCACTTTACCTCCTGCCATGCTGGTGACCATAGTCCAGGAATGGACTCGGGTCACAGGTGGTTGGCTGGGATGGGAGAGGATTGAGCTCCAAGGGACTGCTCTCCTCTCCCAAGGAGGGGAAGGGAGGGTTGTCGGTTTGGTCTTGGACTGCCACCAGATGAAGGGCTAGAGGTAGTGCAGCTTTGGATGGCACAAAGGGAGAGACTGTGGGCGCATCATGCATGATCAGCATCCACCCGCATGCAGTGACATCTTGCGGCAGGGTGCGGAAGAAATATAGGAAAACTAGTCTGGGGGGGCTTCATGAAGCCCTGCCCACCCACCTCTGAGTCCACACTGTTGCCTGGAACCTGGTCTGCTGTGGATGTTTCACTTGGGGGGAGGGCAGCCCTCCCTCCTGTGGCCCAGCCATGGGGTATCAGTGGGGGAATCCCAATACCAGGCATGTCCCACGGGAGGTGGTTCAATCAATCAGTCAATCAAACTTTATTTAACCAGGCAGTTACACCATTGAGCAAGCTCATTTTCAAGATGGTCCTGGACACAGGAGACACTTTTGCTTGCAATAGACAACACTTCATACAAAGGTAGACATTGGTACAGGCAGTTACAGTATACAAAGTCAGTACTTAGATGAATCAGACATGTAAAGCAAGTGCAAATATAGGCATTTAAAGTCCAGCGTATACAGGTTGTAGCTTATTGAGTACAAGTGAGGAGAGGAAGGAGGGACATAGAGAAGAGCAGTGGGAAGAAAGGGTATCAGACACAAAAGAGAGGGAAAAATAGGGCAGCCTAATAGAATGAGGCCCCCTGCAAAGCTAATTGATGAGAGGGGGGAGGTGATTGCCCTAAATGGGTGCCAGGTGGTTGCCGAGTTGGGGGGGCAAGGACAGGGCTGATCAGTTGCCCCATGACAAGGAGGACAAACTACTGATAGAAAAAAGGAAACAGCATAAGAAATGTGAAATCCATAAGCAAGATGCACCACAGCATAAGGAATCAGCATGCTATAGTGTAGACAGTGCATTCAGAGAGGAGTTTAAGCGATAAGTAGCACAGTCAAGTGGTAGGTAGGAGACAGTAGTAGTGGTAGGACCCAGGGGCCTATCATACTGCTTGAGCCAGGCCTTTGCTGATCAAAAGCTTGTGCAAGTGGACAGGGTAATTGGTAGACCATTCTACAAGTGGAGAAGTCTATAACAAATGGAGGCTTGGCCTCTACTGGGTTTGCAGAGAGGGGTTTGGAACCTCTTTCCAGATTCTATGTTTCCAATGCATTAACAAGGTAAAAGAGCCTAACATGTCTCAATATAAGAAAAATATCAAGACAAGAAGACACAGCATGAGATTAGAGGGAGGCCGATTAAGGGGTAGTGTGGGAAGTTCTTTTTCACAGAAAGGGTGATGGGTGCATAGAACAGTCTATCTCAGGAAGTGGTGGATATGAATATAGTGTAGGACTTCAAACAGGCGTGGGACTGGCATAATGGAGCAATACAGATGAGTATGCATAGATAGGCCATTGACAGAGTACAGGCCTATGGCACATTCATATGGTAAAAACAAATGGGCAGACTGGATGGGCCCTGTGGTCCTTATCTGCTGTCAACTTCTATGTTTCTGATCTGAGGGAATAGGAGGCATTAGAAGCAGGGGTTCAAGATCCCATTTAAGTACACTAGTACACTAGAAGCCGAAAAGCTATGCATACTAAAGGTGGTTTTATGGGTGGGGAGGGGTCACAAGCAGGGGAGGGATTAAAAAGTATACAACCTCATCAAGCACATACAGTATTTCAGAAAGGACAGGGCTTGAAAGAGAGGTTCCACTGGACAGCAGGGACAAAACTGTGTACTAGGAATTGTTCTAGAATGAGAGCCTGGTCAGCGGTGCAGGACCTGTGGCAGCAGTGGACAGCATCTTGCTCAATCAGGGTGTTTCCTTTTTCTCCCCCCTTGATGTTCTGTGGGCCCTGTACTGATGCACAGGTGCATGCATGCATGCATGCTGTGTGCATCAGGGTGGTGACATAGAAAACATAGCATAGAAACATAGAAAAAGGACGGCTGGAGGGGACCCTGGTCCATCTAGTCTGCCCTTTGGCTTCCAAGACCTTTAGTGGTCACAGGTCCTATTCCCCCCTACTGTTTCTGTGGAATCTGAGGTTGCCCTCACTCTGTCCCACACGTGTTTGAATGCTGTTACTGACCCAGCTCCCACCCCTTCGACTGTTCCACCTGTTCCACCACCTTTTCTGTAAAGTAATGTTTCCTTATCTCCCTCTCCTGAAATGACCCCTTTGCAGTTTCAGTTCATGCCCCCTTGTGCTCAAGTCAGGTATTCTATTGAAGAGTTCTGAGTAGGGCACCTTATTTATGCCTTTCATGAACTTGAAAGTTTCAATCATATCCCCCCCCTTCTAGTCTGCAGCAAGTACATGTTGAGTACCCGTAAACGTTCCTCATAAGACAGCTGCTGAAGCCCTTGAGCAAAGGCCGATGGCACATTTATAAGGTAGAAAAAGAAATGGGCAGACTGGATGGGCCTTGCGGTCCTTATCTGCCGTCAACTTCTATATTTCTATGTTTCTATTTTAGTTGCCCTTCTCCATATGGTCTCCAGCTTATCCCTGTCCTTCTTTTGGTGCAGACTCCAAAACTGGATGCAGTACTCCAGGTGCGGCCTCACCCAGGAACTGTTAAGTGGAAGAATTATGTCTTTGTTTCTACTGTCAAAACCCCTCCCTATACAATGCAACATTTTGCTGGCCTTGCTGTAAGCTCTGTTGCACTAGCTGGTTTGCTTGAGGGTGTCTGAGATGATGACCCCTAGATCTCTCTCTTCATGTGAGGTACAGAGCTGGACCCCATTTAGCCAGTATTCATTCATTGGATTACCTTTCCCCAAGTGGGGGAACTTCAGCTGCCAGACATTGGATCATCTTTCAAGCCACTGCAGGGTCTTCTGAAGGTCCCTAACTGCCTCATTGCTGTTCAGCCCTCCACCTAGTTTGGTATTGTCCATGAATAGGGCCAGCTTACCCTAGATGCACTCCTCTATGTCGCTAATGAATATATTAAATAGAACCGGGCCCAGGACCGAGCCCTGCAGTACTCCACTAGTGAGATCGTCCTCCCCCGACCTCACCCTATTTTTTATTTTTTTTTAGCTATCACTTTGTATGCCTTGCTCATGGCCCTGGCTCTGAAGGGAGCCCCCAGTCCCATCTCCCGACATCCACCAGTCGACACCTACCGATACCCCCAGGGCTCCCCCTCCCTGGCGGGGCTGGCGGGGCACCCCAAACCCCGCTGGAGACTGGATCCAGTGTGGCTGGCACCGTGGCTATTGAGGGATGGGACCTGTGAGACGACCTCCATCATCCTGCTGGTGCAATCTTTTTCTCCTCCCATATACAGTCCCCTCAGAGGTGGAGTGTACAATGACGCTGGCATCACTAACGTGCACACTCCAGTGTGCATCCTATCAGGTGTCTGCCCTGCCTCTGATCCCACATCAGCAGCATTAGTGAGCCACCCTCAGCCTCTTCTAGGGGTCAGGTGTGTGCTGACCACTGAATTCCCCCTTCCCAGAGAAGGAGAACAGTCCTTGGCGTGCTCAATCCTTTTCCTCCCCTGCTGACCCCCTGCAGCCCACGCTCACTCCTGAACACAGGTCGCTGGCGTGGTGCAAGGTGTGATGTTCAGCACCTCAACCTTCAGCACCACCAGGCTGGCCCTCACCCCATTTACTACTACTCTCTGTTTCCTTCCCTTAAATCAATTTCCTACCCAATTGACTATACTTGGGGCTGCACCAGGATCCTTCACTTTTACAACAGGCACCTGTGTGTCACAGAATTGAAGGCTTTACTGAAGTTGAAATACAAGAGGTTCACTAGGTGACCCCTGTCTACTTCCCTGGTCAAGCAGTAAAAAAATGTAATCAGATTTGTCTGGTATGACCTGCCTGCCATGAACCCATGCTGTCTGCCGTCTTGCAGACTGTTCTTCACCAGGTACTCCAAGTCTACTAACATCCCTTCCCTTGATCTGCTGGCTCCATTTGCACCACCATGTGTGGTTACCCAGGTAGCGGTAGAGCAGCGGAGGCCAGGCATGCTCTCTGCTTAAGGAGGTGAGTGTCTGTTGGGATGCTTCACCATCCTTCCCCAGCTAGCCTTCTGATGACCTGGGCTCGTTCCCGAACCTGGGTCACTGGCTCTGTAAGCAGTAGTGCTACCACTGCGCTGGCAGGCTGGCGTACAACTTACTTCTTACATGACAGTTTTCGTGCCAGAATAATATATATATTTTTTTCTGATATGAATATTTTATTCTGCATTCTTCTTAAAATTCAATAAATTAAGTGAACAATGTCAATTTATTTGTAGGCATCACTTAACGACAGGGAACACTTTTTTGGAGGTGGGTGGGCAGGGGACAGTTCAAACACTGTTAGAGTATCACAGGATGTTTATGACATCACCAGTCAGCACACTTGAAACCATATTCACAAAGACTGCATTATCAAGTCTTATGAAATACTGACATTGCATAAGGGGATGAACAGAGGTCGGGCAAGGGGGTGGTTTTGTAACTGCATTTAAAATGTGTTCTATATAGCTATAGTCACCCTCTACCTGTTTGCTGTGAAAACTAGACTGTTTCGCAAACATATCCTTGGCAGATGTGTTGCTAGTCACCACCTCCAAAATGCTTCATAAGGCAGCAAAAACCAAGTTGTGGAAGTAAATGGAACTCAGATGTCCTACTGATTTATACAGCATCACATACACAAAGCACAAGAGAGCAACTGCGTACCATACAAATGCAGACATGAGTGGAAAGTTACTGGCATATCTCCTCCAGAAGCAGAAAGATCATCCTGGAAATTAAAAATGAAAAGGGTTTGTCGATAAAAAAAGTGGGAGACATTAATCCTGAATTCTTCAAGTTTCATAAATCGCTATGTCTCTCACATCATACGGAGCTTAATACAGATCTGGTTTTGAAAAGTAGTAGTGATTTATTCACTATACCAAAAGTAAACGCTAGTCATAAACCATTTTTTGAGAACCTGTTTTAGATGGGTGAAATCTAAAGGGGTATCTCTCAATTCAAACCAGGCTGTGCTGGGCCCAGATGAATTTAGGCAGGGATAAATTTTCATAAATCTTTTGACAAGATTCTGACCACAGATTCTGTTCAACTCCTTTATTTCACAAAGAGTGCTGCCTCCTTCCTTCCTTTAATGAAGCCAAACTCAAGGCAGAGTTTGCTTGGGTTCAGAGGACCTTCTCCCCACCCAGGGACCACCTAGTCCACCTCCGCTACCTCAGAGGTTGCCCAGAAGAAGTAGCGACTCGACAACAGTGGGCTCGAGGAGGATTAGGTTGGAGGAGTGTAGACACATCCCATACCCGGTTCCACTGCAAGACTCCTATGCTGCACTGGCAGAGTGGGAACGTCCCACAGAGGCACCCAAAGTAGTGACTGGGGTAGATGGTGGGGGTCCTCCATAGTGGAGACCCCAGGGGGGGTGGTAGAGGACACCAGAGGAGGAGGAGGAAGTGAATCCTGGTGGGAGACTCCATAATGAGAGGGATAGAGTTGGGAACAGGTAAAGATGAGGAGATGAAAGGTTCGGTGCTTTCCCGGCAATAATGAGGGATGGTTTGAAAAAGTTGGACGAATGGTATAGGGTTTGGCAGCTGGATTTCCAATGCCAAAAAAAAGTGCAAAATCATGCACTTGGGGCACAGAAACCAGGGGGCTATGGTTTCACCTGTTCTGAGTGCAGTGCACCCGGTCATTAGGGTGCCAGGTTGCAAAGTCGCTGCCCCCTCTTTTTGCAGGGGGCTGTGCCCCCTGCGCCCCTCACACTGCCCCTTTCTGAATATACCAACTCCGGGGGGGCAGACCTTGGGGAGGAGGTGGTGAATTTCAGTATTTGGTGCCCTAATGACTGGCACAGTAATGCCGGTGCTCTGAACGGGTGCAGTAGGGGGCTATGTACCAATTGGGAGGGGAAGTACTGACAACCACCAAACAAGAAAGGGACTTGGGGGTAATCATTTCTAATGACCTGAAGGTAGCCAAGCAGTGTGATAAGGCAGTGGGGAAGGCTAGTAGGATGCTCAGGTGCATAGGTAGGGGTATCACCAATAGGAAGAAGGAGATAATGTTACCCATGTACAGATCACTGGTAAGACCCCCACCTCGAGTACTGTGTCCAGTTCGGGAGGCTCCACCTCCAGAAAGACACCAATAAGGTGGACACGGTACAAAAGAGGGCTACCAAAATAGTGCAGGGCCTGCATCAAAAGCCTATGAGGAGAGACTCAAGGAACTTAATATGTACTCTCTGGAGGAAAGGAGGGAAAGCTGGGAAATGATAGAAACATTCAAATACCTAACAAGTAGTAATAAGGTACAGGAAGGTAGCATTTTCCAAAAAAAAGAAGCTCAAGGACAAGGGGTCACACTATGAAGTTGTGGGGGGAGTTCAAAGGAAATGTAAGGAAATACTTCTTCACAGAGAGGGTGGTGGATGCCTGGAACAGCCTTCTAGCGGAGGTGGGGGGTGCCAAAACAGTAATGGGATACAACGGAACCTTGGTAGTAAGGTAAGGGGAGGAGTCAACCAGAGATTGAGTAGAGTCTGTGGTGGCAGAGTAGGCAGGAAAAACTGGGTAGACTAGGTTGGCCAAGAGGTCCTTATGTGCTGGCAACTTCTATGTTTATATATTTCTGTGTTAAGCCCTGATTCTGGTTATCCCCCAAAAAGAAAAAGAACCTACTTCTTGTAGTGCTTATTGTCTAATTTCATTAGTCAATACAGGCTACAACATTTTTGCTAAAATACTAGCTACAAGGCTGGAAGTAGTCCTACCAAGTCTAATTTAAAGAGAGAAGACAGGCTTTGTCAAGGAAAGGAGGAGGTATAGCGCAGTGGTCTAAGGCTCTGAGCTGCAAATCTGGTGACATGCAGCAGACCAGACCTGGGTTTAAATCCCACAGCTTCCACTTGCATACTGTGTGACCCTGAGCAAGTCACTTAACCTCCTTGTGCTCCCAGGTCACTCCTGTAAAAAAGCTTTCAGCTTAGTGTGCTATACCTGGTTAAACAACTAAATAAAAAAAAAAAAAAAAAGGAGGGGGCATAATAGCATTAGAAATGCTCTGAATATAATCACTATGGCCTCAGTGCCTAACACAATGGTGATATTCCTGGCCGAGGAAGAGGCATTTGACAGGGTAGAATGGAACTACTTGATCTTCCTCGAGGATATCTCGCTCCATTGAGCCACACCATGGAACTGTAAGCCATCAGCGTCAGGACCACCTAGAAACTTTTTGCAGGCTGGGGCTGCCCACATCAACACACCTCATCGGTGCCTATACAACGTCGGTGTCCCAACATGCTTCCGTTCTTTCTCCTGCCATCAGCCGCTCATCAGTCCACCATTGCTGAAGAATGCTGTCAAACATTTGCAAGTATTTTGCTGTCCAAGAACGCTGTTGAACTTCTGCAAGTATTTTGCCCTCACTGTATGATTACATCTGTTTTTAGAAAAAATTTTGGGCTGGCAATGTAGCCTAGAGGTTAATGTAATTAGTTGTGAATGAGGTTGGTACATCCAGCAGACTTGGGCTTGATTCCCACAATCACAACCTGTATACTGTGTGGCTCTGAACAAGTCACTTAACTATCCCACTGCTCCTGGGTCGCCCCGGAAAGCAGGTACTTGTGCCTTGTGGGCCTTACTCAGTTACTAAAGAATAATAAAAAAAAATACATTTAACTACAGTATATTTTATGCCATGAATGGACAAATAATTGATGTTCTGCTATTGCCATTGTGGCTGTGTTAAAATTTATTAAGATGACAAATCACTCAATTTGTATCCATTGCCTTAGTACAAATCACAGTGTTAAAGTTTGCAAAATCTGTCTAGGCTTTAACCAGGCAACCAGGAGATGTCATAGGAAAGTTTTAGAAAATGTTCTATTTGTACAAGAAATGGAGAAATGGGCTGCTGCAAAGGCAGTTTCACCTTCATTACCCACTCCCGTTCCCAGCTCGCCACTGACCCGTCGATGTCTGAGGTCTACAGAAGCCGCTTCTGACTCGTCAAAGAGAAAAGAAAAAGAAAAGCTGTTGAAGCTGTCAGATAAACACCCCCATGCTGACAGAGAAGCACCAAAAGGAAAAAGAAGCTTCTCCTGACTGTTCCCATTTGCCTTGAAGACGAGGTAAGTCACTTGAAGAAGATGGGGTCCTGCTGCCCAGGGGGGTCAATTAATGCTTTTTCTCCCTCTTCCCCATTCTCTTCTTTCTTTTTCTTTCTCCACCCCATCTACTTTCTGCTTTTTCCTTTTTATGTTTTTCTTCTCCCTTTCCTATTTGTATTCCCTTTTTCCTTCCCTATTCTTTTCTTTGTCCCTTTTTCTTCCTTCCCATACATTTTTCCTCTTCCCCCTCCCTTCCCCCTTTCCTTTCCTTTCTTCTCCTTCTTCTTTCTTCTTCCCTTCTTTCCTCCCTCCCTCCCCCTTCTTCCCTTTTCCTCCCTGTTGACCTCCACTTATTTCCATTCTGGATATTCCTTTAACTTCTGGAGAATATCTAAACAGGCATAATTATTATATATATTAAAAATGTTGGTTTATTAAATTATTAACATTTTTTTCAATTGTATGCCTCTCTCCTTTTTTAGATTCCTCACTTATTTCTGGTGCAGATGGCCTAGTATGAGCAGTTCTCTCACAAAAATGAAAAAGAAAGAGAAAGTGGGCTATCAAGAAATATGGAAATTGAATGATTTACATAGAAACATAGACTTTGACGGCAGATAAGGACTGCTTGGCTCAACTAGTCTGCCAATTTCCCTACCTAGAGGATAAGTTGCAGATCCTATTTAACCAACAGCCTATTTCTTCCTACCCCCCACAAAAATTGCCTTATGTCTATCCCATGCATTCTTGAATTCTCCCACAGTTTTAGACCCCACAACCTCCTCAGGAAGGCTGTTCCATGCGTCCACCACCCTCTCTGTGAAAAAATACTTCCTCACATTGCCCTTGAGCTTCCCCCTCTATCTTCAAATTGTGTCCCCTTGTTCTTGCACATCTCTTTTTCTGAAAGATGCTACCCTCTTGGACTTTGTTGATTCCACTGATGTACTTAAATGTTTCTATCATGTCCCCCCTCTCCCTCCTTTCCTCAAGGGGATACATATTAAGCTCCTTTAGTCTCTCCTCATATGGCTTCTCTTGCAGACCCTGCACCATTTTAGTTGCCCTCCTCTGAACTGCCTCCATCCTGTCTATGTCTTTGCGGAGATGGGGTCTCCAGAACTGGACGCAGTACTCCAGATGGGGTCTCACCAACTGTCTGTACAGGGGGATAACAACTTCCTGTTTTCTACTGGCTTTACATATTTCATTTTATGATATCTAAACATGTATTGTCATAGCTCATTCTAAATTTATTTTGTTGTTTATGTATCAAACCTTTTTCCTTTAAGGTGTTTTTTTGTGAAATACTTGGATAAGCTATTGAATTTAGTGGAATGCAAAATAAATGTGTTGGTGTATCCCTTTTTTAGGAGATCCCACAAAAAATGGAATACATTTAAATGAATTATAATGCTTATTTGGTATTTGCTTCCTCTAAATGAACCTTTTCTTCCTGCTTTGAATTTGTAAGGTCATTTTCTTCCTTTTCTTTTTCATTCTAAATTTATGTTGATGTTTATGTATGAAACCTTTTTTCCTTTAAGGTGTTTTTTTGTGAAATACTTGGATAAGCTATTGAATTTAGTGGAATAAAAAATACATGTGTTGGTGTATCCCTTTTTAGGAGATCCCACAAACAATTTAATACACTTAATTGAATTGTAATGCTTATTTGGTATTTGCTTCTTCTAAATTAAGCTTTTCTTCCTGCTTTGAATTTATAAGGTAATTTTCTTCCTTTTCTTTTTGTATATTAAATATTAAATACGTAGTGACATTGAATGTGTTTGTTTAAGGAGATATTTCAATGTCTAAAGTGTATTTTTCTATGAAATCATCGCTATTTTTGTATGTTGGGTCACTTCTCATTATGATGTCATGCACTTTGAATTGTATAAAAAGTGTATTATTTTCACTATGGTTCACACCCCCTTGAAGGCTTGTTGCCGAGGTGCTAGGGGCTCACATTGTGGCAAAATAAATCAACAATTTAGTTGAATATTTATGGTCTGTGTTTCCTTGGAGTGCTTATGCTTTTGGATCTTCATGTTTTTATATTAGTTGGCAACCTTGTTATAAGCGAACCTACTGAAAATTTGAGCGCAGAACTTTTCTTTTGGATTTTTTTGATTATGCTACCTTGTGTCTGCGAACATCTGAGCAGCTTGTTGTGCTAGGGTAATGTGAAGCCGTTCTGTTGCTAATTATCAGTGGGAGCCAGGTGAAGATGTGCCGGTTCTGTTTGTTTTTTCTGAAGCTTCTGATGTAAATATCCCAAGCATTTTAGAAAGGTCTGGACTTATGGTTAAATACAGTTTTCAGTCTTCAATAAGACCATTCTGAGCATTTCCATTGAATTGCTGGAAGTTATGTCACAAGTGTCAGTGTCTCAGTTTGTAGCACACTCACCTCTGAGGCCGGGAGATCAGAGGGCTGCGGGTTCAGTTCCCACATCTGGCACTTGGGTTAATATCCCAATACTGACACTGTAGTGCAGCATTAGAGGAGTGCTGCATTTCTTAGGTGCCGTCTTTCGGATGAGATGTTAAACTGAGGTTCCGTCTGCCTGGAATAGTGGTAGTTCAGGTGGATGTTAAAGATCCCATGGCACTTATCGAAAAGAGTAGGGGAATTTTTTATTAAGACTGAAAAGCAAACGAAATACACAAGGTGTTACAGCACACCAAATCATAATACAAAATTAAACAAGTAATATAAAAGGTAATACAGCATCCAAATGAACAAAAACAAATATCAACATTTTTAAAGTCCAAAAAAAAAAAGGAAGAAGAAATAACCTAAACAAAACTCCCCTAAAACAAAAATATGAGAACATTATATATACAAAAGTATTACTACATACTAAATTATAATACAAATAATAAACAGAAATATGTATTTCATCATACATGCAATGGAAAAAAAAAAACTCTGTCATTAGAGTCCTAAAACCCAAGTAGTAAATGCTGAAAGTCCTCCGCCCTTACTTAAAGAAGCCAGGGATTCTATGAGAGAACCAAAATGCCAAAAATTGTATGACAACATACAAAATAAAAAAAACAAAGAAAAATAAGTATACAGCATACTTTTTGTCCCTTGTAAACCTAAAGGGAGAAAAAAAAATTGTGAAAATAAGATGAAAAACATAAACACAACATTATCCCATACATAGTAAGCTGAAATAACCCCCCCCGTACATGCATACCACTATATGGCAGTATGCTTTCCCAACTCAAAGCACCTCAAATAAAATTAACTAGTATCCACAACATACACTTCCATAATATATGGATTCTTCATGTTTCTCCATATATATATATATATATATATATATATATGTATATATATACATATATACACGTACACATATATATATATATATACATATACATATACACATACATACATATACACATATTTTAAATTAAACCATACTCAAAATCAAGAATACTCCTCACCAGAAAAGAATTCATTTCTACCAGAAACTGCCACTTCTCATTAATTAAGACCAGAAGAAAATAGCAGTGAAATTACAAAGAAAAACTCAGTACAACATATTACTAGTCATAAGCAAAAGTGGAATTATGCAATGACTGAAATGTATCTCAAAATATACCCTACCAACTCATAGCCAATCTATACTGTACCACCAAGACTGGAAGATTTCATGGGCACTGACTTCCTTTCAGTATTTCTATGACTAAGAATTGTAGTAGTAATCATATGAAATAATTGCTCCTCTGTATATTCTAATTGTTGCAGTGTCAGCCCACACCGCACATGCCATATATAAATTTAAAACACACCAAAAATAACCAAAGTGTAACCCTATCATGTTTCATCCATTTGAATGGAAGAATACCCAAGTATAAAATCTCAGGGGTTAAATCACAAAAGGGTGATGTTGGCCATTTACCCCATAAAAAATTCCAAAACCGTTTTACAAAAGGACACAGAAAGAACAAATGGTCCATGGATTCACCACCTCAACACAAGTCTCCCTAGGGCAGTAACGATGTTCTACACTTTTATGTTTTAGGTTTCCTTTGACATTGAGTTTCCCATGTAGGGAAAGCCACATAACATCCACATATAAACGGTATATGGGTGGCGTCAACATTTTCCCAATCAATATTTTATCTGAAATAGGTTTAAAGTCAAAACAAGCTGTATCGTGAAAAAAGTAGATAGAAGAAGTGCATATAGTGTTTTCCGGTCATGCTGTGAAAAGTGTTCTGGTACTAAACACCAAAGTTTTATTTCCCAAAACATACCCTTAAAGTTTCTGGAATATTATACAAAGAACGCTGTTTTGGGATGCATGAATGAGGAAGCCAGAAGGGGAGTATCCCTGCCAAGGAATCCAAAACCCATGGGATCCAAATACCCTCAGATTTCAATAATAATGGTCTCAAGTTTACATTAGCAAAAATTGTAAAAAAGAAAACAATGGGATTAATCATTTTAATACCCCCATTTTTTCTCTCTAAACAGTAAACACCGTTTAATGGGATTCAGTCTACTACCCCAAATGCCTGAAAAAAACAACCATACATCTGGGTCTCCAGCTTAGGGGGTAGACTAAAAACTGCAGCTAAATACAAAAAAATTGGGAGTAAGAAGGTCTTAATCATATATACCCTTTTTAATTTGGACAATCTCCACTTATTCCACAGTAAAATTTTCCCATATGCAATGTCCAGTTTGGAGGACCAATTTAAGAAGGCCAAATCCCCGGTACCAAAAAGAAGTCCAAGAATTGTACAGGTCCCTGTCACAACAGGGATCCCAATTACAATGAGATTCTAAAAACGTTCTAATCCAAAGGGAAGGCATTTACTTTTCCTATAGTTAACTCTGGCTCCCGTGAATTCGGAAAATTCTCAAAGTATTTGTCTCACTAAACAGGTCGAAGATAAATCCCCACAAGAAAGCAGATGTCATCTGCATATGCAATACTTTTAATTTCTTCTGAGGTACTAGAAAAAGAAACCCCCTGAATAGCAATATTATCATTAACGCGACGAATTAAAGGGTCCAATGTAAAAAGATAGAGAAGGGGACTCAGGGGACATCCCTGTCTAACTCCCCGGGTAACCATGCATGCCTTCCCCATCCATCCATTACAGTATGCTAAAGCTTTAGCATTAGAATAACAAGATTTTATCCAAAAAATAAAAAGTACCTGGAATCCCATAACTAGCCAAACAGTCCCAAAGATATTCATGATTTACCCTGTCAAAGGCCTTTTCCTGATCTAAACTAAGAATGAAACCAGATAATTCTCCAGTCTCCCCCCGGGACAAAATTTCTCTTAATAAAATTAACCCATCCATTATACTCTGGTCAGGAATAGTACAAGTCTGAGAAGAATGTATCAGAGTAGATGCACAAAGCAACAACCTGTTATTCAACAATTTGGTATACAATTTAAAATCAGTATTTAATAATGTGATGGGGTGCCAGTTTGAAAGGTCAGTCCTGTCCCCAGATTTATACATAAAAACCACCAACCCATTACCCATTGAATCAGGCAAATTCCTGAAACCATCATATCCTGAAATAACTCTAGGATTTCAGGAAACAAAACTTGCAGAATCACACTGTACAATTCATATGGAATTCCATCTGTTCCAGGTGCAGAATTCTTTTTAACCATTGCAAAAGTGGTCATTATTTCAGATTGAGTAAGTGGTGACACCAGTACCCGTTGATCGGATGACAAAACTTGTGGTAAAATACATTTTTCCAACCAAACCTTATGACCATCCTGGGAGGATTCCTGAGACTAAATAAAGACTGCACATGCTCCTCTATGGCTGTCATAATTTCATACCTTTTGGAACAAAAGCCCTTAGCATCCTGAATTAAAGACATCCGCTTTTGATATTGTAGTTGAGCACAGAATTGAAATGGATTCATAAAATCCTGTGAACCCTGGGTTCCAAATTTCCATTCCTGTTCTAAAGATCTAAGTCTATTATATTGTAGATCATTCATTTTTCACCTGGTTTCTGCTAATTCTGCAAGAATCATTTTATCTCCTTGGGAAGCTTGAAACACTAAATTCTGAAACTGTGTTTTGTAAATACAATATTGGTCCCTCTTAAATTTCCCATTTAATCTTCCTATGTGTTGAAAGTATCTTTTAATATCTAGCTTTGTATTCTCCCACTATTCCTGTGAAGTATCACATAAAATTTTAACCAATTTACATGCTTCTAATAAGGAAATAAAACCATCCTTAACAGTTGGAAGAGACAACAGTTCCAAGTTCAACCTCCAATACCCAGGCCCTTGTTGCATACCATCATAATTAGAGACCGTCAGTTCTATGATGGCGTGGTCAGATGGAGCAACAGGACGGGTCCTGGTATTTTTAATCTCCAAGGCAGGAGATATAAACCAGAACTCGATCCTAGTAGCTAGTTTACCTCTGAAATCGTCTTATCTGGCGGCCAAAAACCACAAGCATCAACCAAACCAGTTTGTGAAATCAAAGCAGCCAGGCAATTGGTATCACAATATAATTTTGGTTTGAGGACCCCTATCCTTTAAATACAACCCACAATTGAAATCTCCTCCAAGAAAACATAACGAGATGTAAACAAATAAGGCTGTATAGTGTTAAAAGCTCAATTCTAGCTGTCTTTGTTTGTGGGCATATACATTAATAAACCGACAGTGCAATTTATTTAACGTGACATCTAATAACAAAAGCACGTCCGGGCTATGTCCACTACCTGTATGGATTGTGCCAAGGGAATTTAAACAAATTCCAACCCACAACAATGATCCTCTCCAATAGACCAATAAGTCACTCCCCATTTCCATCCCACAGACTATCCATCTCTTGTCTGCTATGTAATCAAGTGTCTTGAAAGAATACCACATCATAGAAAAGAATCAAATAAAGCATATACCAAAAGTTGTTTTCTATCTGACTGAATACTGTTAGTATTTAAAGAGGCCACAGTAATACTAAATAACATATCCATTGCGTATAAAACAAAAACAAAACCCATTAAGTGTTTAACTAAAGGAGACTAATTAATCCTGAAAAAAAATTGAAAAACATTAGGATTTCTTCCTGACCCATTTACGGGAACCCATCCTAGATTTATTTTTTGGAGGGATAGTCAAATCTTCTGTAGAACGCTCAGTGTCTGATCCTCCATCCGCTTGAGAAGAGTGCACCAAAACTGAGTCTGATTCTGTACCTACATCAGGTTCTTCAACCTGCAAAGTGGAAAAGATGTTTTGCACTGGGAGATGGAAGACTTCTGAAACAGATGCTGCAGTTTTCTTCCGTAAACTCCTTCTTCGATTATTAACTACAGTGAAGGCACCTTCTGGTGGAAGGGGGGAGGCATAGAACCTGCATCACCAGATACCTCTAGTACTAACAGTTCTGCCTCAGATGGAGGCATGTGAGAAACCAAAACAGAAGTGGATAAGGCCTCTGAAGGGGGATTAATAGGCCTTTCAGGAGGTGCCCTCTTAGGTAGGAGGGGGGGCCCATATTGTTTCAAAGCCGATTTTAATGCAATATTCAAATAAAAATCCTGAGTGGTATAATCCTTGTCTGCAGTATTATGGGCTGCCCAAGGACAATCCATAAAAGAATGCTGTTCCTCACAAAGACTACACTTGGGAGGATGATGACAGTCAGTCATAATATGCCCCACTTCCCATTGAGCACATTTCATTGTATCACAGGTTAGACTCAAGCGTCTACTGGAACCGCATTTATAACAATGGCGTGGCTGTCCAGGATAAAAAATGAAACCCTTGTCCGACCCAGGTAAAAACAACTTGGTAGATGTTGAAGTCCATCCTCCGTTTGTGGTAAAGTCACCTTATACCTCCACCCTCCATTCCAAAACCTTCAGAATCTAAAATTGGTTCCGATTCCCTTGTATTTGACAACGCTTTCTCCAGCCAGTATGAAATGTCCATAATATTCACCCTTCATTTCTGAATAAGACAGTGATCACTTTAAAAGTTTGTTTTGTTAAAGGTATAGCTTGAAAGTGGGTCCAAGCTGGGTTCGTTTTAAACAGGGCATACTTCATCCAGAAACGATTCAGGATGTCAGGGGAATGAAAACTTATGTCATATGTAGATTCTCCCGGTGTATGAATCAAAGCATACACTTCCGAGGGAGAAAACCCCAGCATCTGCTTCAGTAGAACTTTCCCCACATAAAAGCGGTCTGGCATCGTATCCGCTGGTCCTAAAAACTGCAGTCGAACTGCATTCCTGCGTTTAGCTAAAGAAACAGGTTTTTTGAAATAAACTAGCGAAAGTGGGAGCTGTCAGGGCTGGGGTTACTGACTCATTGTCAGGAGGTACTATAGGAATAGATCCCAGCGCTTCTTCCGACTGGGGGGAATCACTAGCCACAGTAATGTTTTCCATAGGCCCCTGCTGTGCTGGAGACTGTATAGGGGAGAAGGAAATGGAATCTGCTTGTGAAATGGGCAAGTCCATCATAACCATCTCTGCATCTGTATTAGCAGATAAAGTGTGCCCTGAAACAGGGTCTAAGGCTAGCACATATGGTTTAGTAAACAGGACTGTATCAGGCCTGTGCATATTGTGTAGGAGGCCATCCACAGTTCCCCCCAGTACCCCTGTGACACTATCCGAACCCGGAAGCGGAATATCGGGATCCGCAACCCACTGACCTGTTTCTGTTTGGATCCAACCTGCTCGTTCCAGTGCCCGTTCCGGAGACCATGCCAAATCATGCTGTGAGTGATTTTCTAATCCTGTGTCTTTGCCTGATGTAGTATCCTCTATTAGAGGGCCCGCTGCAAAAAACTTTTGCTGTAGATGCCATAGAAGGCGATGGTGAACCTTGAATCGAACGTTTCCTTTTTTTTTCTTCAGCATGCAGTTTAGCTGCTCTGTAATCAGCCTCAGCCTGTAATAAGAGGTCCTGTTTCACACGAACCACTGTGTCTATATCTTTATTGCTCTCCACAGGTATGGGGCCTGCTCCGGGACTTCCTGTAACACCTAGTGCCACCATCATAGAGGAGTGTAGCAAAACTCCATTTTCGGTGGATCCTCCACCCATTGCTATCACAGCAAGCAGTGGGGGCTGAGGTACGATATGCTGGCCACCCTCAGAGTGCATTCCAGCCGTACCATGTTCCCCGCTGAGCCTTGCTAACTCACCAGCCACAGCATGTCCTCCTCCACTGTCCTCCTCCTCCGCCATCTTGGTCCCACCAGAAAATGGGTCCCCCCTGCTCACAGGAAGCAGGAAGTAGGGGAATTTCCCCGGTGTCCTGGCCAAATTTCCCTCATTCACTAAAACTACCACCAACAGCTTACTCTGGTTCAAGGTCAGTTGGCATTCATCTGTATCCCCCTTCCCCAGGTCGTGCCTGAAAATAGGCAGGATTTGTCTAGTGCACTTACCTGGTCAACAAAAAATAAATAAATAAGATGTGCCAAGAGTAATTAGCACTAATATTGGGAGCAGCAGCTTCAGTTTGGAAGATTTGTCCTCACTTCAAAGCAGGAAGCAACACCTTACAGCTAATTTAGAAGGGAGAGACTGTAGTGGAGCAGCACCTGTTACAGGTAATAGTACTGGAGGCAACATTAAACAGTCCTTTATCAAGCTGGAATGTCTTCTATTTAAAGAGGTTAATTTAAGTTATAATATTACATAATTGGAGTCTTTTATAGAAAATAATCAAGCCCTGCGAGGGCTATGTGTGACTAAAGTTCCTGCATGTGGTTTAAATAACTTCAAAAGAAAGAATGAATGGTTGAAAATCTCTGAGGAGGCTTCCTTAGCATATACAAAACTAATAATTGAAGAAGATATAGAGGATTATCAGGAACTAACAGAAAGTCTAAAGAAAGCAAAGGAGGAAATTGCATTATTTAAAGAACATTAGGAGTTTGCACAGTTTGACAAATTACTGGAAAATAAGATTATTAAGCATGAAAAAGAAGTTATAGAGCAGAAGCAAGATAAGTTTACAAGAGATACTAAGGATTATGAGGCAGATACTCCATATATACAGCCTAAAGCAAATGAAAGAAGGTCAAGGAGCAGAGGGAGGTCACGGAATAGAAGCCGTAACAGATGCACGTAAATAGATAAAAAATGGCAGAGCTCCGAGCCACTAACAGACATATGTAAAAAAGTAACTATGGACTTACTAGAAATGTGGATAATGTTCTTTTTTTAGAAGAGAATCCAATACTGCAAAGAGAAGAAATAGGCGGACTAGAAGAGGGAGACGAGGAGGGAGAAGGAAGCAGCAACAGCAACAAAAAATGGACCCTCGGGACAACCAAGAATCCCAATTACAAATTATAAACCTAAGTAACCATGATCTCACAAAGCCTCAGATTGCTTTATTACAAAAAGGACTGAACTTTGTTCCAACGCTGACCACAAACCAGTTTACTATTTTTGTTGATATTTTTAAGTTGTTTCGGAAAATTAGATTAAAGTATTTTTTCCATGAAAAACGACTTATAAGTAATTTAAGAAATTTGTCAGAAATGGATGTTAATGAAGAATTGAGTGCTGGAGGAGTGTTTGAAGAAGATTTGGACTGTGCTATTGAAGCAGTGCTAAGGTTGGAGGACCCAGTGGAGAATGAGATACGTGGAGATGATTTTGAACATCGTGAAGGTTTCAGTATTAACTGTGGATCTACTGAGGACATTTGGTCTAACTTTAAAAGAAAGAGACAGGTAATTTTTAAGTGTAATTCTGACTTTTGCCATATGGTCCTGAATAGCAGCATTACTGCATTTGAGAATCTGGTTATTTTTAAGGTAAGAGAGCTCTTACTTGATACAAAAAATAAAAAAAAAACCTCGACTAATTTAAGTTTTGATGAGTCTAGAGCATTGAAACAATTGTTTGAAAATGAGAATCTAATTTTTAAAAGAGCAGACAAATGGGGAAATATAGTCATTATGACAAATAATCAGTACAGAAACATGGTGGAAAAGCTTGTTTATGATAATAATTATAGGAGGCTTAGTTGTAATCCAACTTACCAATATAAAAGAGATCTGTATTCATTTTTAGAAAAAGCATTGCATTGTGGGAATATTAGCAACGAGGAATTTAAGTACCTGTATTGTGATTACCCAATAGTACCAACACTGTACTGTCTGCCAAAGGTACACAAAAATATTCAGGAGCCACCAGGAAGACCAATAGTCTTGGGGGTGGGTTCATTGACTGAGCATTTATGTGAATTTATAGATTTGTTTCTTCAATTTAGCATGACCAAATTACCATCTTATTTAAAGGACTCTGGGGACACGATGAACAAATGTCAAGATTTAATTTGGGAAAGTAATTATTACTGGATAACTATAGATGTGGAGCCTTTGTACACTTCAATAAGGCATCAGGACGGTATCAGGACTGCCAAGTTCTTTTTAGAACAAGATGTGCTTTACACAGGTGCCCCAGTGGACTTTATTATTGAGGCTTTAACTTTTGTACTTGATCATGGATATTTTGAATTTAATAATGAGTATTTTTTTTGCAGGAATGTGGGACAACCATGGGGGCATCGATGGCTCCAGCTTATGCAGATTTATTCATGGGCTTATGGGACCTCCAGTACCTGGATAACCCTGCACAGAATCTCTATTTGCGAAATATTGTGAAATGGGGCAGATTTATAGATGATTGTTTATGTGTTTGGAAGGGGTCTAGGGAACAAGCTCAAGAATTTGTAAAATTGTTAAATGATAACGAATGGAATCTACGGTTCACATCTAACACTGAGGAAGAATGCATTAATTTTCTGGATATTACCTTTATGGGACACATGGATATAGGCAGTGTATGTACAAAGGGCTATAGAAAGGAAACAGCCACTAATTCCCTGCTCAGGTATAACAGTTCACATCCACAAAAATTGAAAAACCCCATACCCTATAGCCAGCTTTTGAGAATAAGGAGAAACTGCACTAGTAATAATGATTTTCAACAGTAGGCAGAGGAAATGTTGGCCAGATTTAGAGTGAGAGGGTACAAAGAACAAGTCTTAGCTGATGCTTTAAGTAAAGTTCAGATTATGATGCAGAAAGATTTATTGGGATGTAAAAAAGAGTCTAAAAAAGAAAATGATGGCCAAAAGATTACATTCTCTACTGAATACAATGCATTGGCTGGACGTATAGGGAACATTATTTGGAATGCTTGGGAAGTTTTAAAAGGTGATCATACACTGAGGGAACTGGCTTCAGACTGTCCTAGAATTACATACAAGAGAGCAGCAACTTTGCAGGATAAGTTGGTAAGAAGTCAGTTGCATGAAAAAGGAAAAAAATATGATAGACAAGGGTGGCTGCCGGTAAGACCAGCAGGTGTGTGTAAGTGTGGGAGATGCAACATTTGTAAGTACATGCAACAAGGAACAAATATAGTTTTACCTAATAATACTAACATTACAATAGGTGATTTTATAACATGTGCAACCACCTTTGTTGTCTATATTTTATGGTGAAGCTGTGGCCTATATTGTATAGGCAAGACAGTGAGAACACTAAAGGAACGAATACAAGAGCATGTTTGTTCCATTATTAATCAAAAATGGATAAGCCTGTTAGCAGACATTTTTGTGAAACACATCAATCAGACCCAAGTTGTTTTAAATTCATGGGTCTTGAAAGTGTACAGAACCCATGAAGGGGTGGTGATAGACAAAACCTTCTCATGCAGAGAGAAAGTTATTGGATATTTAAAGCAGATACAGTGAGGCCTAAGGGCCTCAATGAAAGACGGGATCTGAAGCCATTCCTTAAGTATAGATAACTTACCATGTTGTTTTTGAAACAAAGAGGTCTAGATGTTCACTTATGGACTGTCAAGTAACGCTTTTTCTCCCTCTTCCCCATTCTCTTCTTCTTTTTCTTTCTCCATCTCCATCCCATCTACTTTCTGCTTTTTCCTTTTTAAATTTTTCTTCTCCCTTTCCTATTTGTAGTCCCTTTTTCCTTCCCTATTCTTTTCTCTGTCCCTTTTTCTTCCTTCCCTTAAGTTTTTCCTCTCCCCTTCCCCCTTTCCTTTCTTCTCCTTCTTCTTTCTTTTTCTTCCCTTTTCCCTCCTCCCCTCCCCCTCCCTCTTCCTCTTCATGCTGGATATTCCTTTAATTTCTGGAGAATATCTAAAGAGGCATAATTATATATATATTAAAAATGTTGGTTTATTACTGTAAATTATTAACATTTGTTTCAATTTTATGCCCTCTCTCCTTTTTTAGATTCCTCACTTATTTCCGGTGCAGATGACCTAGTGTGAACAGTTCTCTCCCAAAAAGGAAACAGAAAGAGAAAGTGGGCTATCAAGAAATATGGAAATTTAATGATTTATATATTTCATTTTATGATCTCTAAAATGTATTGTCATAGCTCATTCTAAATTTATTTTGTTGTTTATGTATGAAACCTTTTTCCTTTAAGGTGTTTTTGTGAAATACTTGGATAAGCTATTGAATTTAGTGGAATAAAAAATAAATGTGTCGGTGTATCCTTTTTTAGGCGATCCCACAAAAAATGGAATACATTTAAATGAATTGTAATGCTTATTTGGTATTTGCTTCCTCTAAATGAACTTTTTCTTCCTGCTTTGAATTTGTAAGGTCATTTTCTTCCTTTTCTTTTTGTATATTAAATATGAAATAAGTAGTGACATTTGAATGTGTTTGTTTAAAGAGATATTTCAATGTATAAAGTGTATTTTTCTATGAAATCATTATTATTTTTGCATGTTGGGTCACTTCTCATTATGATGTGATGCACTTTGAATTGTATAAAAGGTGTATTATTTTCACAATGGTTCATGCCCCCTTGAAGGCTTGTTGCCGAGGTGCTAGGGGCTCCCACTGTGGCAAAATAAATCAACAATTTAGTTGAATATTTATGGTCTGTGTTTCCTTGGAGCACTTATGCTTTTTTATATGGGTTGGCAACCTTGTTATAAGTGAACCTACTGAAGGCTTGAGCTCAGAACTTTTCTTTTGGATTTCTAAGTCATAGCCAACAAGGCAAAAGTTAGGAACTTCAGGATCACAATAATGAATGAACTCCAGTTGGTATAATCAAATCAACTCAAAGGTTTATTCATCCAAAGTAAATAGCATCAAACAGACACAGTGCATGTTCAGTTCCCAGCGCTTCGGCCCCACAATAGGGCCTTCATCAGGGGGCCCTATTGTGGGCCTGAAGCACTGAGAACTGGACATGCACTGTGTCTGTTTGATGCTGTTTACTTTGGATGAATAAACCTTTGAGTTGATTTGATTACACCAACTGGAGTTCATTCTTTATTGTGATCCTGGAGTGCCTAACTTTTGACTTGTTGTGGGTCTGATCCCTTACAAGAGCCCTTTTCAGGGCTGGTAATTGTCCATCACTTCTAGCTGTGAAGTTGAGTTTTCCGGACTGGTAGAGGTGGGACCTTGCCCTTTTGTTCCTGCCTGTGGGCTTTTGGGGGTGTGGCCCTTCATTTACAATAGAGTGATAAGCCTTTGCTGTTTATGATAAAGTGATGAGCCTTTGCTGTTTACAATAGTGTGATAAGCCTTTGCTGTTTACAATATAGTGATAAGCCTTTGCCATTTACAATAGAGTGAATGCCTTTGCCATTTACAGTATAGTGATAAGCCTTGCTGTTTTTGCTGTTTATAAAAGAGTGATAAGCCTTTGCCATTTACAATAGAGTGATACGCCTATGCTGTTTACAACATAGTGATAAGCGTTGCTGTTTACAACAGAGTGAAAAGCCTTTGCTGTTTACTATATAGTGATAAGCCTTGCTGTTTATGATAGATTGATAGATTGATAAGCCTTTGCTGTTTACTATATAGTGATAAGCCTTGCTGTTTACAATAGAGTGATACACCTTTGCTGTTTACAATGTAGTGATAACCTTTTGCCATTTACAATAGAGTGATACGCCTTTGCCGTTTACAATATAGTGATAAGCTTTGCTGTTTACAACAGAGTGTTAAGTCTTTGCTGTTTATGATAGATTGATAAGCCTTTGTTGTTTATGATAGAGTGATAAGCCTGTACCATTTACAATATAGTGATAAGCCTTTGCTGTTTACAATAGAGTGATAAGCCTTTGCTGTTTACAGCAGAGTGATATGCCCATGCTGTTTACAATGTAGTGATAAGCTTTACTGTTTATGATAGATTGATAAGCTCTGCCGTTTATGATAGAGTGATAAGCCTTTGCTGTTTACTATATAGTGATAAGTCTTTGCTGTTTATGATAGATTGATAAGCCTTTGTTGTTTGTAACAGAGTAATAAGCCTGTGCCATTTACAATATAGTGATAAGCCTTTGCTGTTTACAATAGAGTGATACGCCTTTGCTGTTTACAATAGAGTGATAAGCCTTTGTTGTTTACAATAGAGTGATACGCCTATGCTGTTTACAATGTAGCGATAAGCTTTACTGTTTATGATAGATTGATAAGCTCTGCCATTTATGATAGAGTGATAAGCCTTGCCGATGACAACAGAGTGATAAACCTTACAATAGAATGATAGTCTTTGCCATTCACACTAGAGTGATAAGCTTTTGCCCTGTATGATACAATGATAAGCTTGACTGTACTGAAAGTTTTGTATTGCATTGCTATTTTTTTAGCAATTTGTTTATTAAACAAATTAGCCAGCCTAGAAGTTGGTCCAAGGGTGGTAGCCTGGGTAAAAAATTGTCTGGACAACAGGACACAGAGGGTAATAGTAAACGGAGTCCACTCAGAAGAAAGGGGGATTACTAGCGGGGTACTGCAGGGTTCAGTATTGGGTCCAGTCCTTTTTAATGTCTTTATAAGTGACATTGCAGAGGGACTGGAAGGAAAAGTATGCCCCTTTGCAGATGACACAAAGATCTGCAACAGGATTGACACACGGGGGGTGGGGTGGAAAGGGACTTGGCAAGGTTGGTGGAATGGTCAAAAGTATGGCAGCTTAGATTCAATGCAAAGAAGTGCAAAGTAATGCACCTGGGAAACAAAAACCCAGGGAAAGAGTACACAATGGGGGTGATGCACTAACAACAACTAAAATGGAAAGGGACCTGGGAGTAGTCATATCAGATGATCTAAAGGTAAGCAAGCATATGAGAAGGCAATAAGGAGGGCTGGGGGGTACTGGGATGTTTAGGGAGAGGCATCACCAGTAGAAAACAGGAAGTTGTTATCCCTCTGTACAGACAGTTGGTGAGACCCCATCTAGAGTACTGCGTGCAGTTCTGGAGACCCCATCTCTTCAAGGACATAGACAGGATGTAAGCAGTCCAGAGGAGGGCAACTAAAATGGTGCAGGGTCTGAACCAGAAGCCATATGAAGCAAGACTAAAGGAGCTTAATATGTATACACTCGAGGAAAGGGGGGCATGATAGAAACTTTAAAGTACCTCAAGGGAATCAACAAAGTTCAAGAAGGTATCATCTTTCAGAAAAAGAGATGTACAAGAACAAGGAGGCAGAATTTGAAGATAGAGGGGGAACGGCTTAGGGGCAACGTGAGGAAGTATTTTTTCATGGAGAGGGTGGTGGACACATGGAACGGCCTTCCTGAGGAGGTAGTGGGGTCAAAAACAGTGCGGGAATTCAAGAATGCATGGGACAAACATTAAGCAATTCTGGTGGGGGGGGGTAGGAAGAAGTAGGCTGTTGGTTAACTAGGATCCGCAGCTTATCCAATAGGTAGGGAAATGGGCAGACTGGGGGGGGCCAACTGGTCCTTATCTGCCATCAAAGTCTATGTTTCTATGTTATTCTATTCAGTTCTGTCAGTGGATGGTTATTTTTAGTAAATCTTGGTGCCTCTTTTTAGTCTGTTTCTCTGGGTGGTGCCAGTTGTATCTTTTCTGGGGGAACAGTGCCTCCCCTTTTTAAGGCACTTTTTCCCCTCCTGCCAGTGGCTGCCACTGCACTACATTTGGGCAGCCAGCAGTCAGGCTGAACAATCCGACATTGTCACCTCAGCCAGCTTAAGTCCGCTACCTTTGATTGAAAGTGGTACTGCCAAGAAACCCCTCTTGGTGATGTCAGCAGACATGTTAAAATGTTTGTCACAATATTTTATTTATTTATTGGATCTGGCCTTTGTAACATTCTATTTTGAATTCTTTAGCTTTTTGGAGTTGGCTTTTGGTTCATGTGTTTTTCATGTTCCTCATTCTTTTCTGCTGGATGCTCATTGCGTTTCCCATATTTGGTCGAAAAACAGCCTACTTCCTGTTCTTTACCTGTAACACCTGCAACATCTGGGTAGCGTGTTCATGTGGGAAGAGATGTTAGCTGCTAAGGGTATAAAAATCTAACTGTGTGCAGCATTGGTGAATTTGCGGTCAAAGTGGGGAGCACTAGCACGTCTTAGCACAGTGGCTAAAAGAGTCACTACCCCTTGAAAACGGTTGTGCTACATAGTAGTAGTAGTAGTAGTAGTAGTAGTAGTAGTAGTAGTACATTTTATTTTAGGCACCCTTCCCCGAAAGGCTCAGGGCGCCCTTACAACATACAACTTTGTAAACATCATACTGTGATCCGATCAGACATCTAACATCCCAACAAATATAAATATAATAAAATCTAATATATATATATATATATATATATATATTTCTAGGAGACAATAGTAACTGATTTGACAACTCTTAACCTATGATGTTTATTCTGCAGGGGTAGGAAGTAGGGTGGATGGCACATCTCTTTCTCCATTTGCCCCTTTTTTCCTCATCTCCCTTTCTCACTAATCTACAGCGTTATCCATACCTTCTGACTCCCCTGTGCACCTAGAGTCCCATCTGGCCCAAATTTTCCTATGTTTTTCAAGAGTCATTCTCAATTTAGCTGTCATCTCTTCCATCCTGTTAATGTTTTCTACCATACGTACCCAGGACACAAAAGATGGGGTTCTTTCCTGGAGCTAGTTACAAGTCATCTTCTTTTGGGCTGCCATATAAAGGATCCGTAAAAGGTGCTGCTGGTTACTGTTCCCCAGGTCTGGGATTTTCATCCTCAGGAATAAATATTTCAGTTCTAGTGGAATAGGGGTATCCCATAGCCTATTAAACTCCACCTGAACTGCAGACCAGAAAGCAGTGATTTTGGGGCAAGCCCAAAATATATGGTAATGAGAGCCTATGATTCCACATCCCCTCTAGCAACTGTTTGTATTCCCAGCTCGGAAAAGCTTAGTCATGGTAGGGTTGTAGAAGAATTGACTCATACATTTCCATTTACACTCCCTCCACCTTGGGGAAGCTGTTACCTTCAGCTTCTTCCCCATGTATGCTTCCATTCTTCCTCTGTTATGGTAATCCTGGCATCTATCTCCATTTGCTCTGTTAACTGAACAAAATCTGGATGGATCTCACTGTGTTTTATATGCCATAGACACAGTTCCTCCCATTCCCTTGAGCGTTACTGCCCAGAAAAAATTAAAAACATTTTCCAGGGAGGTTAAGTCCCTGTTTACCTGAGATATTAAATTTTGGGACTGGAGGTAATTTCTACCAACATGTAACATCATAAACATCATTCTGTAGTCCAACTGAACATCTAACATTCAAACAAATATAAACATAATAAATCTAATATATTATGTTCTACAAACCGTAACAATGATTATCTCTATTTAATCCTCGAAGACTTGTTGAAACAGAAATGTTTCAGTTTTCTTTTAAATATTTCTATGGAGGGGGCCTCCCTTAGGTGCCCAGGCAATGGATTCCAGAGGATTGGCGGCGCCACCTCAAAAGATTGATCCCCTGAAGATTTCAATAAAGGGTACAAATGAATTGTTACTGACCAGTGATTTGTGTCTGGTGTGAGACAGTCTATTCCATCTGGAGAAGCCTGCATTTAAGCATTACAGATGGACATTGGAGTTGCCTATTATCACCGTGAGAGGCCCTGTCTCATTCAGTGTTAGTGTTATGAGCTTGGCTTTGCTCAGGATTTTGAGGGTATGCTTAGTCTGTGGATTTGTAATTTCTCTCCATAGTTGAGGGGTTATGGGAACGTGAGGAAGGGCAAACAAAGAAAGAGGTCGAAGCTGCTGTGCTTTCATCTCTCTCCACCCCATACTAGTGCTTTGCTTTAGCCATGACACTATAGGAGCTAGCTGGGCCACCATGTAGTGTACTCTGAGATCAGGCATTGCAAACCACCTTTTTCTTTGGGGAGAGTGAGTAGCCACTTGCATATTCTGTCTTGCCTTGGCCCAGATGAAGAATAGTAAGTTCTTCTGTATTACTCATAGAAACAGAGAAACATAGACTTTGACGGCAGATAAGGACCACTTGGCCCACCTAGTCTGCCCATTTCCCTACTTAGAGGATAAGCTGTAGATCCTATTTAACCAGCAGCCTATTTCTTCTTACCCCCCACAAAAATTGCTTCATGTCTGTCCCATGCATTCTTGAATTCTCCCACAGTTTTAGACCCCTCAACCTCATCAGGAAGGCTGTTCCATGCGTCCACCACCCTCTCTGTGAAAAAATTCTTCCTCACATTGCCCCTGAGCCATCCCCCCTCTATCTTCAAATTGTGTCCCCTTGTTCTTGCACATCTCTTTTTCTGAAAGATGCTACCTTCTTGGACTTTGTTGATTCCACTGAGGTACTTAAACATTTCTATCATGCCCCCCCCCTCCTTTCCTCAAGGGTATAAATATTAAGCTCCTTTAGTCTCTCCTCATATGGCATCTCTTGCAGACCCTGCACCATTTTTAGTTGCCCTCCTCTGAACTGCCTCCATCCTGTCTATGTCCTTGCGGAAATGAAGTCTCCAGAACTGGACGCAGTACTCCAGATGGGGTCTCACCAACTGTTTGTACAGGGGGATAACAACTTCCTGTTTTCTGCTGGTGATGCCTCTCCCTATACATCCCAGTATCCCCCCAGTCCTCCCTACTGCCTTCTCAAATTGCTTGCCAACCTTAAGGTCATCTGATATGACTACCCCCAGGTCCCTTTCCATTTTTGTTGTTATTACTACCTCCCCCCCATTGTGTAATCTTCCCCTGGGTTTATGTTTCCCAGGTGCATTACTTTGCACTTCTTGCCATTGAATCCAAGCTGCCATACTTCTAACCATTCCTCCAACCTTGCCAAGTCCCTTCTCATCCTTTCCACGCCCTTGTGTATCAACCCTGTTGCAGATCTTTGTGTCATCTGCAAAGAGGCATACTTTTCCTTCCAGTCCCTCTGCAATGTCACTTATAAAGACATTAAAAAGGACTGGACCCAGTACTGAACCCTGCGGTACCCCACTAGTAACCTCTCTTTCTTCAGAGTGGACTCCATTTACAATTACCTTCTGTGTCCTGTTGTTCAGCCAATGTTTTACCCAGGCTACCACCCTGGGACCCACTCCCAGGCTGGTTAATTTGACTACTAATCTTTTGTGTGGGACTGTGTCAAATGCCTTGCTAAAGTCTAGGTAGGCCACATCCACAGCCCCTTCCTGGTCTATTACTTTGGTCACCCAGTCAAAGAAATCAATTAGATTCATCTGACATGACCTTCCCGCTGTGAACCCATGCTGCCTTGGGTCCTGTGCCCCACTGGCCTCTAGGTACTCAACAATTATTTCCTTCAGAAGTGATTCCATCACTTTCCCTACCACAGAGGTCAAACTGACAGGTCTGTAGTTTTCTGCCTCTGTCTTGGTCCCACTTTTGTGAAGGGGAATCACATCAGCCTTCTTCCAGTCCTCGGGTTCCACACCATCCTTCCATGATTTGCTAAAAAGGGTAGTCAGTGGTGTCACTAGTTCTCTGCTTAATTCTTTTAGAATTCTGGGGTGAATTCCATCTGGCCCCATTGCTTTGTCCACCTTCAGTTTTAGGAGTTCTTTCAGAACCCTTTCTTCTGTGAAAGGACTGGGATCGATTCCCGTCTCCAGAGTGCTTCTGTTAATTGGATTAGGCACCTCCCCCACTTCCTCTTTTGTGAATACTTAACAGAAGTATTCATTCAGTATCCCTGCTTTTTCATTGTCACTCTCTGCCCACCCACCATCCATACTATTCAGCCTCACTATCCCTCCCTTTGTCTTTCTACGCTCCCTGATATACCTATAAAAGATTTTATCCCCCTTCTTAACTGAGTTGGCTATCTTTTCCTCAGTTTGTGCCTTTGCTATTCTGACTACCCTCCCTGCTTCCTTCTGCCTTAACTGGTACAATTCTCTGTCCTGCTCCTCCTGTGTTCCTTTATACTTCCTAAACGCTATCTTTTTCTCCCTAACCTTCACCGTCATTTCTTTTGAGAACCATAGTGGCTTTTTCTTTTGTTTTGATTTGTTTATTTGCTTCACACAAAGGCCTGTTGCCTCTGTGATGGCAGTTTTGATATGTCCTCATTGTTGCTCCACCCCTCCTTCTAGCCTGTTTGCTAGTGCTTTTCTAAGGCACTCTGCCATCTTGCCAAAGTCAGCTCTCCTGAAGTCCAGAACCCTCACTTTTGTATGGCTTGACTCTGTAGCTGAGTTTATTGTGAACCACACTGTTTGGTGGTCACTTGTTCCCAAATGGCTACCCACTTCTAGATCTGAGATCCTCTCACTGTCCCCATTTGAGAGTACGAGGTCTAAGATTGCTCCCTCATGAGTAGGTTCCAAAACTAGCTGTCTGAGGCATGCCACCTGAAGGGCATCAATAATGGCCCTGCTTTTGGATGTGGCTGCAGCAAAGGTGCTCCAGTTAACATCTGACATATTAAAGTCCCCCATCAACAGTATGTCCCCTTTCTCTGCCATCCTAAGTATGCCTTCTATCATATCCTTGTCCATTCCCTTCCCCTGACATGGGGGTCTGTATACAACCCCTGTGCGGACTGTGGTGCCATTTCCAGTCTCTAAGGTGACCCACAGTGCCTCCTCTCCTCCCTGTTTACTCTTTTGTTCAGTTGCTTTTATCCCTTCCCTTACATAGAGAGCTACTCCCCTACCCCTTCTGCCCTCCCTGTCTCTCTTGTAGGTTGTGTACCCTGGTATGTTAACATCCCAGTCATGGTTCTCTGTGTACCATGTTTCTGTGACTGCTACGATATCCAGGCATCCCTCTTCCATCAAGGCCACCAGTTCAGGGAGCTTGTTGCCCAGACTACGGGCATTGGTACTCATTACCCTCCATTTCTTGATGGCCTTACCCCTTTTTGCCCCATCCCTGTCCTTATTGCATTTGTCACTTTCTCCATTTACCCCTGTGCTTCTCCCTATTGACATCTCTATGTTGGTGTCTACTTCACTTAGTACCCTGATTTTTTTTTTGGGGGCTAGGATTTCCTGCTCCTTTCAGTGCCTCCCCTTGGCTAGTTTAAATGCTTGCCAATGATGTATTTAAACTTATCACCTAGGATCCTAGTTCCCCTCCTGGACAGATGCAGACCATCATGCCAGTATAGGCCTGCATCCCTCCAGGTGGACCCCCAGTCTCCAATGAAGCCAAATCCCATCCCACCTCTGGTATTTTAATAGGAAGGGCTTGAAACAAGGAAAGAAAACGGGGCAAGATGTTCATTTTCAGAGTGGCGACTCTACCGCGTACAGTGAGGGGAAGCAGTTCCCATCTAGAAATATCTGACCTAAATTCCACCCAGAGTTTTCCATAATTTAACTTAAATACATTAGACAGATTTGGTAAGATCCTCACTCCCAGATATTGTACTGTGTTATTACCTGCCCACTGAAAAGGAGAATTGTCATAAATTCTCTGGGGCATTATCACTCAACTTTATGGCTTCCAGCTCATCAAAATTTATTTTATACCCCGAGTCTTCTCTATAATGTTGCAGTTCATCAAGTAAGGCTGGTACTAAAGTTAGCAGGGAGCAGTCACTGGAAGATCGGAGACTCAGGGGTGATCTCTTATTTACATGGGACACTATCCAGGAACCATTACTTTCAGTTGAATGTGGCCTTGATCTTAAGCAAGTACGCATTAACACTAGAGGCCACCCATTGCAACTTGCAAGAAACAGATGTAACTCAAAGAAAAGGGCATATTATTTTTCCCAGAGAGTTGTTAGGCCCTGGAATATGTTGCCTTTGAAGATTATTGTTAGTAATAATAAAACTACCTTTAAAAATAGACTAAATAGTTACATGAGATCAGGAAAATGCTTGAACTATTATATGTAAGCTATGAAGCTCCATGGGTCTCACAGCCTTTTGCTTCTTTCAGTTCTTAGTATGGTTCTTAGTTTTAGTTTGGTGACAAAAAATATGGAATCATTGATGTGTAGCGATATCTTGTGTGTGCTATTGCCAACCTTGATGCCCTGAATGTTGACATTACCCCTAACCTCTATAACCAGAGGTTCAATGCATAGTGCAAACCGGAGTGGGGCAAGGGGATGGCCCTGCCTCATACCTCTAGTCAGGTAAGATCTATCAGTTCATTCAATCTGACAGTTGCTTGAGGGGAGGCATGAAAGACCTAAATGCAATCATGGAACATTTGACTCCTCCCCATGTCCTCCACAGTCCTATACAGGAATCTCCAGTCCACCCGGTCAAATGCCTTCTCCGCATCCATAATGATGGATAGTGCTGGATCTTGAGCTGTATATTGCCAGGATACTAGGTTAAGAAGGCACCTGATATTGTTGTGTATTAAGCCATTGATGAAGCCAGCTTGATTTGGGTGGCCCCCGAGACTTCTCCATAATGTTGCAGTTCATCAAGTAAGGCTGGTACTGAAGTTAGTGGGGAGGTGACCAAAAATATGGAATCATTGATGTATAGTGATATCTTGTGTGTCCCATTGCTGGCCTTGATGCCCTGAAAGTTGACATTACCCCTTTTTTGGCAGGACAAAAACCCCAACGCTCTCATTAACAAACTCCAATTCGATTTCAGCAGACTTCACACCTGGTTCACGTCCAGAGATCTTGTACTCAACTCCAAAAAAACTAAGTTTGTGGTTTTCTCCAGCCTCCTCAAACCCCTTGACTTTGGTCTCTCCCTCTATGCCAACCTTGGTAACTCCATTGAAAGAGTCAGTGAATTCAAGTACATTGGCTTACTCCTGGATACCCACCTCAATTTTGTTGCTCACAGTAGCCTCACAATCAAAAAAGGCCACCAATGCCTTGGTATCCTTCACAGAACCAAGCATTACCTTAACAGGGAATCAAAATCCCTCTAGTCTCCAGCTTCCTCCTTCCTGTCTTCAACTATAGTTCACTTGTCTCCCTCCCTCCCTCCCTCTCCATCAAAAATTTCTCCAGACTTCGGAGCTCCTACCACAACGCTGTCTGCTTTGCCTCTGGTCTCCCTAAACTCACACACCACTGTGACCTTTATAAGCTCACCAGTCGGCCCTCCCTTGAGGCTTGCCTCAGCTGCAAGATGGCCACCTTCTTTTTTTTTTATCGTATTTTTCTTTCTTTTTTCCCTCCTGCAGCCTGACCTGTGATCATCCAGCCACTGCTTTTCTTCCCTGAGCAACCTATAGGCACGCCCACACACCGGCTGGCATATGCTGCTGTACCTTCGAAAGGGACTCCCAATCCCTGCGACAGGCCGGGAACCAATACCTGAGTGCGACCGTGCACTACAGGCCCCACTGTGCGAGGAAGGTGTGGCCATCAGGCTGCCCAGTCAATTGCTGCCATTTCCATTTTTCCTTCTTAGACCCCCTGGAGTGCAGACGTGCAATGACATCTGAGGCACGATGTGCTGACGCCCGCTGCACTCCACCCCCAATTGCACCAGCTCTGGTAGTGCCCCCGATCATCACCAGGGGCCATTGCAGAGTGGTGGGAACCCTCAACCCTCCCCGGGATAGGAAAGCGGTCCTCTGGACGCTCAATCCTATCTCCCCTGCCGAACCCTGACAACCTGGGCACATTTCTGAACCCAGGTCGCCAGCTTGGCATGAGGTGTGGCGTCCAGCGCCTCAACCCTCTGCACCACCGGGCCGGCCCCACCTTCTTCTTCAAACTCTCCCATGGACTGTTCCCTGATTGCCTCACTTCTCTCTTCCAGACAGCTGCCACCACCAGGACCACTAGACTGTCCTCCACTCTCTCTTTCACAGTTCCTTTCTGCCGGACCACTCAAAGCCAGAAAACACTCTCTTTATGGGACCCAAGCTCTTCAACTCTCTCCCTCTGGAACTAAAACTCTGTCCTTCCACAAAAGCCTTCAAACACAATGTCAGGAGACATTTCTCCCTCACCTGCACCTGCTGGCAGCCCTAATCTGGCTTCCCTTCTGCACTCTTTTCCCCTCACCCTCTGGTTATCCATCTCTAGCACTTACCCTCTCTTTCTAGCACTTGTAGTGTTGTTAATCCACCTAGGCTAGTTTTTAGATTGCACATAAATTTTTTGTTTCCTACTGTTATATTATATTATTGTTAAACCCTCACTGAATGCTTAATGTCACCTTGTATTTGTTAATTCACCAAGGCTAGTTCATGGTTTGCCCATTAGTCTATATTATTCTGATTTTATGTACCATTGTATTAACCCTTGCTGTAAGTTAAATGTTTTAGCCTATGTCATGTCTCATGATGGTTGTATGTAACTGGACGCTTGTGCAAACGGGCAGCAATTCTCACATGCCTTTCCAGTATAACCAATAAAAATGAATGAATGAAAATGAACATAGCCCTGAAGTCTGTGGGCAAGAATGGATGTAAAACTTTTCTTGTCTACATGTAGCAGGGAGATTGGTCCATAGGAGCTACATAGAGATGGGTCCTTACTTGGTTTGGGGATGACAGAAATCTGCTCATATTGCCATGATGGGGGTGCCTCCTCTCCCTCCTGCGCTGCCTGGAAAATGTCACCTAAATGTTGGCATAGTATTTTCCTAAATGTCTTATACATTCTGCTGCTTGGCCATCAGGGCCCAGAGCCTTGCCTGTTTTCAGGCCTTTGTGTGCTGCCTGAACCTCCTGTGTATGAACTGGGGCCCTCAAAGTGTGTAGGGCCTCTTGAGATATCTTCTTGACTGTACCCTATTAAAAAAAGCAGCAAGCCTTAGTTGGTGGTTACCCCCGGGTTCTTGCGGATATAGATCTTTATAGGAGCTTGTAAATTCCTGCGCTATTTTGTGGGGTCCAGTTTCATATTGTAGGGGCATGGTTTTCTTATGGATATGTAGGGCCATCTTACTGGCAGCTTCCTTACAGAGCTGACATGCCAGCATTCTCCCTGCTTGATTTCACACCTCGTAATATCGTTGTCTAAAATATCTCGATGTCCCCACCCATAATCTTATTATCTAAAAGCTTATTTAATTTGGCTGTACAAGCCTCCAGCCTGGTTTTACTACCTCATCCAGAACTATCTTGTGCTCTGCTTCTAGGTCAAATAATTGTGCTTCCCACTCTAGTTGCTCGTTTTGTCTGGCTTTAAAAAAAAAAAAAAAGAAGAAAGTCACTGTGTGTTTCTCTGAGGAAGGGGGCTGTATCAACTTAATTTACTGAGTCAGGAGCAGAGGGTGAATCTAATTGGGGGTGTGGCTTAGGAGTTTATGAGTACAAAAGCAGGTGTCTCCAATTATAGCTTTCTGCTGTTTTTGACAGAGGAGAACTTTGGTTTCAGGGCAAGAAACAGCAGTCTAGAACTACAGATTTTTTACTGATAAATCACGTATATCTCAGCAGGAATCAGTACCTGTTTGGATTAATCAAACAGATACTTTATTAGAAGAAGGGGGTCTCATTTAAGTTTAAAAAAAAAAAAAGAAAGTCACCTCTCTAGGGCAACCTCTCCATTGGACAATACTCAAGTAGTTTGCTTGACATTATTAAGTAGGGCTCTAACTATTGCTTCTTGGCCAGCCCCCATATCCTGGGAGCAACATATTAAGACCTGCCTAAACTACTCTCATCCCTAACCTCTTGTCTCCTGCTGATAGTGGAACTACCCTAATATACTGGTCTTAATTTTACATTTATACCCCCCCCCAAAGCTGGTTTAACTTAAAACTCCACAAACCCTTAGGCTTTTGACCCCAGCAGTCTGCGGTCCTCCTCACTACACACGTAACCTTTGATAGACTAATCCGTTGGTCACATCAAGGACTAATGCTAAAAGTGGACGGCAGCAACACCCTGGACCCCACCACAATTGCCAGTACTTTCAATCTGGCATTCACCGACCTCAGCCATTTGCTTCCTTCTAACTTCTTTGACACCAACCAAACCATGGCCTCCCAATATCAACAGACTCAGGATAAAAATCATTCACATTTGTATTTCAAGGCAGTTACTGAAAGGGATACCAAAAAATACCTCCTCAGGGTGCTTGGAAAATCCAGATCAAGTGGGGACACACTTGACTTGAAACTCATCGCCCTCACCCTTGACAATGTCCTGCACCCTTTTACCAAGATCTGGTCACTCATGCTCTCCCAGTTCCTGCTCAAGTGGAAGTCAACCCTGGTGACCCCAATACACAAGTCTGGGGATAGGGCATTACACTGTAACTACAGGCCCATCTCCATCCTACCCCCATTACCCAAAGCTCTTGAAACAATTGTCGCAGACCAATTGGTGGAGTACTTGGAGAAATACAACTTGCAATGGCCACAGCAAAATGGCTTTCGCAAAGGACATAGCACCGCCTCTGCCCTCCTTGAATTTACAGGCCACATTCATCTAGCACTAGACCAAGGACAACTTGCTGGTGCCACCTTTATAGACCTCTCAAAGGCCTTCGATACAGTCAGCCATCTATTACTACTGGAACAACTTGGCAACTTAGGGCTTTCTCATGACACTTTACAATGGTTCAACAGTTCTCTCTCCAACCGGTCACAACAAGTTAAGATTGGTGACTCTCTCTCCTCCAAACTACCTGTCCAGGCTGGTGTTCCCCAAGGGTCAATATTGGGACCCCTTCTTTTCAACATCTTCCTGAACAATCTCCCTTCTGCCTGTGATAAAAACATTATCCTGTATGCTGACGACGCAGTGATTTTCTCTAAGAACTCTGACCCCTCCCTCTTGGAGAAACAACTACAGGAAAGTTTCACGGAAGTTGAGGCCTGGTTCATCTCACAGAAACTACTGCTAAATTACAAAAAAACAAAGACTATGCTATTCCACGGCACACATAACAAACATAAACAGCAACAGCTGGCTATCAAAAACAGCTCAGGTGTGACTCTGGACCAGAAGCAGACTTTCAAATACCTTAGTGTAACCCTGGATCCTACTCTGTCCTTCTCCAGCCATATCGATTCAGTTGCAAAATCTGTAAATTCCATATAGGCCTTCTCTATAAATATAGACATTGCCTGACACCTGATGCCCTTAAACTAGCAATACACAGCTCTATTGTCTCCATCATTGATTATGGGCTTGTTATCTATGGAGCAGCCACAGCTACAGCTCTACGGCAAATCATTACAGCACTGAATAGGGCCTGCAGACTCCATACTGGTGCTGCCCACGGCACGCATACCTGCGACCTCTACGAACAGTCAAGCTGGCTGCAACTTCAGGGAAGGATTACTTTCCAAACCTGCCTACTAGCAAAAAAGTCATTGATGGGACTCATGCCCCCTGGGGTTCAGTCTCTCTTAAGCCCAGCCAACCGCTCCCATTACACAAGAAGCTCTGACAACTATTTTCTATCTGTTCCTGCTGTCGCACCGCCCAAGGTCAGCAGTCTTTTGCAGGTAGAGCCCCTAAGATGTTTAACTCCCTGGGCGGTGAACTTACCAATTTAGGCACCTTCTGCTTGTTCAAACACAAGCTACGTCAAACGCTTGTGTCCAGAGTCACCTGTGACTGTTTCTCCTAACCTCCCTGGCAGTCGATTCTGTTCTTCGCACCTTTCTACTAGCCCCACCTCTTTCTGCCACCACCCTCCCCCCCATACCCCTGCCTCTCTCCCTAGCCCTGGTCCACTACCTTTCTCCCTTACCCTCCTTCAACTCCCTTCCCCTCTCCCTTTTCTAATCTGCTCGCCCCACCCACTGTTGCACAAGTTCCCCGATCATTGTCTCCCACCCACCTCTCCTTCTACCTCCCTCCCAGTTACCCCTCTATGACCACTCTCTCTTCCCACTTTCCTACGCTACCAGGCACAACTGGCAGCAACTCAGTTTTTCCACTCCACCTTTCCGTTTGACAATGCCCTTCTGGCAGCTTTAATTCATGTAAATATTGTTTGCGGTGACTCATAATTTTAAATGTATGCTTGGTTGTGTTGTTCTTACTGTTAAATATATTACCTGTATTTATTTATTTTTATTTATTTAGTTTTTGTTGACCGGGTAAGTGCACTAGACAAATCCTGCCTATTTTCAGGCACGACCCGGGGGAGGGGGAAACAGATGAATACCAACTGACCTTGAACCAGATTAAGCTGTTGGTGGTATTTTTAGTGAATGAGGGAAATTTGGCCAGGACACCGGGGAAATTCCCCTACTCTTTTCGATAAGCGCCATGGGATCTTTAACATCCACCTAAACTACCACCAATCCAGGCAGATGGGACCTCGGTTTAACGTCTCATCCGAAAGACGGATAGACTGTAGCTTTTAGACCATGTATACCCTGTACTGAAATTTGTATTTCAACTGCTTGCCTGCTAATCTCACACAAATTGTACTTCTATTCTTTGTATACCGACTTGGAACCTTTGTAAAAGAGCCATTGGCTCAAAGGTATTTATCTGACATTCTAATAAATAAAATAAATAAATAGAAATAATGCTCTGAGACTCAAGGAGGGCCAATATCAGCCTTTCCTTGCTCTCAATAACTCCAAATGCCATTCTCAAGCAAACGTGCTCCTCCTTATGTCAACTAGTTTGCTGTGGATATACTCTCTCCTGGTCTGTCCTCGGCCTGACCTACATTTTAAGGACAGGGCATCCACCTCTCCTCTCACCTCCCTGTCCTCTCTCTCACACCCTGTCACAATATACATCACACCTCAAGCATGTCAGATATCCAGTCTTCGTCCTGCATGCCAAAACAACCATGTGTGTGCATCAGCCACGGAATCGGCATAAATCTCTATTCATACGCCCAACCATTTTCCATTCCCAACTTTGTTTACTCCTGCTCTCTGACGACATCAAATTAAACCCTGGACCCAGTAAGAAGGTTCTGGACCACCTCTAATCACTGTGGTTCTCAAAAGAGGTGGCAGGGAAGGTTAAGGAGAAAAAGGCTTCATTCAAAAAGTATAAGGCATCACAGAAGAAGCACGACAGGGAACTGTATCAATTAAAGCAGAAAGAAGTGGGGAAGGCAGTCAGAATAGCAAAAGCCCAAACTGAGGGAAAAATAGCCAATTCAGTTAAGAAGGGGGGTAAAACCTTTTATATGTACATTAGGGAGCATAGAAAGGTTAAGGGAGGAATAGTGAAAGATTAATAAGGGAGAGCGGAGGTGGGCAGAGGGAGACAGTGAAAAGGCAGAGATACGAATGAATACTTTGCTCAGTATTCACAAAAGAAGATGAGGAGGAGTTACCTAAACCAGACAATAGAAGCACTCTGGGTAGGGGGGTTGACACCAGTCCATTTACAGAAGAAAGAGTCCTGAAAGAACTTCTAAAACTCAAGGTGGACAAAGCAATGGGGCCTGATGGGATTCACCCCAGAATCCTAAAAGAACTAAGGGAGGACCTAGTGACAACACTGACCACACTTTTTAACAAATCATGGGAGGATGGGGTGGTACCTGAGGACTGGAGGAGGGCAGATGTGAGTCCCCTTCACAAAAGCGGGAGCAAGGCAGAAGCAGGAAACTACAGACCTATAAGTTTGACCTCAGTGGTAGGGAAAATGATGGAATCACTTATGAAAGAAAGAATTGTTGAGTACCTAGAGGCCAGCGGGGCACAGGACCCAAAGCAGCATGGATTTACAGCAGTAAGGTCATGTCAGATGAATCTAATAGATTTCTTTGATTGGATGACCAAAGTAATAGACCAGGGAGGGGCTGTGGATATGGCCTACCTAGACTTTAGCAAGGCATTTGACACAGTCCCGCACAAAAGATTAATAATCAAGTTAGCCAGCCTGGGAGTGGGTCCCAGGGTGGTAGCCTGGGTTGCAAACTGGCTGCACAACAGGACACAGAAGGTAATAGTGAGTGGAACACATTCCGAAGAAAGGGGGGTTACTAGTGGAGTACCTCAGGGCTCAGTACTGGGTCCAGTCCTCTTTAACATCTTTATAGGTGACATTGCAGAGGGTCTGGAGGGAAAGGTATGCCACTTTGCAGATGATACAAAGATCTGTAACAGAGTTGCTACTCAAGGAGGGGGTAGAAAGGATGAGAAGGGACTTGGCAAGGTTGGAGGAATGGTCAGACATATGGCAACTTAGATTCAATGCAAAGAAGTGCAAAGTAATGCACCTGGGAAACAAAAACCCAGGAGAAGAGTACACAATAGCAGGGAAGGTACTAACAACAACAAAAATGGAAAGGGACTTGGGGTAGTCATATCAGATGATATAAAGGTTGGTAAGCAATGTGAGAAGTCAGTAAGGAGAGCCAGGGGGATACTGGGATGCATAGGAAGGGACATGACAAGTAGAAAAAGGGAAGTGGTTATCCCTCTGTACAGACAGTTGGTGAGACCCCATCTGGAGTACTGTGTGCAGTTTTGGAGACCTCATCTACGCAAGGACATAGACAGGATGGAAGCAGTCCAGAGGAGGGCAACTAAAATGGTGCAGGGTCCGTATCAGAAACTATATGAAGAGAGACTGAGAGAGCTTAATATGTATACCCATGATGAAAGGAGGGACAGGGGGGACATGATAGAAATGTTCAAGTACCTCAAGGGAATCAACAAAGTCCAGGAGGGTAGCATCTTTCAGAAAAAGAGATGTGTAAGAACAAGGGGACACAATTTAAAGTTAGAGGGGGGACGGCTCAGGGGTAATGTGAGGAAATTTATTTTCACGGAGAGAGTGGTGGATGCGTGGAACAGCCTTCCTGGGGAGGTTGTTGGGGCTAAAACAGTGGGGGAATTCAAACATGCATGGGACAGACACAAGGCAATTGTAGTGGGGGTTGGCAGAAAGTAGGCTGTTGGTTAACTAGAATCTGCAGCTTATCCAGTAGGTAGAGAAATGGGCAGACTGGGTGGGCCAAGTGGTCCTTATCTGCTATCAAAGTCTATGTTTCTGTCCTACATGGTCGGAGCTAAAAGGTTTCAAGATAGCCCACATGAACATCCAAAGTGTCAGACGTAAAATGTCTGAACTTGAAAGTTGGATTCAACAACACAAGCCAGATTTTCTTTGCTTAACAGAGTCCTGGCTAAAACCCTCTACAATCCCATGAAGTTGCCCTCCCTGAGTACTCCTCCTACCGTTGGGAGAGACCCATAAAGAAGGGAGGGGGTGTACTGATATACACCAGGGCTGGGCTGGCTGTCAACGAACTGACAGACATAAGCATTGACCCCAACATCGATCACCTATTCATCTCAGTCACCCTTGGCAAAACCAAACAGTTAATCATAGGGTGTATCTACCTACCCCCCCCAAAACTTGCACCTACCTACTACACTGAACTCTTTGCCAGTCTAGACACCCTCCATCACAGTGACACTATAATCTGTGGTGACTTCAATCTTGACTGGCACAGCCCACAAAATACTCTATACCTGTCGGTTATATCTGATGCTAGATTAGAACAACTTATTGACCAACCAGTTAGGCTTAATATGAAATCAGGGAATCCACGCTCCTTGAATGGATGCTAACAAATAACAGGTCCCATATTAGGGCTGCAGGCATCCTCCTGGATGCACTAAGTGACCACTCCCTGACCTTCTGTATCTGGAAAAATGACTTTCCACACCCACATCCAAAAATCATCAAAGTCGGAGACCTAACTTACTTTACCACCTCTGAATTTATTCATAGTCTTGCTTCCTCTGATCGGTCATCCATCTCCACCCTTTCTGACATCAGTCAGGCTCTTGATTTCTTAATCAACACTTTCACCTCTGTCCTTGACCTCCATGCCCCCGTCAAGATTAGAAGGGCTAAAGAAATTCACTCCCTCTGATTCTCCCAGGAGCTCCAGCTCCTAATGCACTCAAGAGACAAGGCTTGGCGTTCATACAAAAAGTCAGGGCTCTTTACTGATTGGAATTCCTACCGGCAGTTATTGAACTTTTGCAAGGCTAAAGTATCCAAATCCAAGCGACACTATCTACAGTCCCTACAAACAAGCAACCTCAGCAACCCTAAATGCTTCTGGAAGCAAATTAACTACCTCCTTAAGGTCCATAAATGGAACATCCCCCAGGTCATGATCCTGAAGGGCTCAGAACTATCCTGGCCCTCCAAGATCGCTACAGGAATAAACTTATTCTTCACTGACCTCGATGTCTACAAAGTAGGTCTCCTGGTTACCAGCCCTGTGCCACAATCCTCCTAAAGTGAATCTCACTGCCCCCTCTTTCATTTAAAACTTACTTCACGGGAGGAAGTCCTTAAGTTCCTTATGGGCCTCAATCCTGATAGCTCCCCTGGCTTTGACACCCTGCCTCCCAGATTCCTTAGGCTTGGTGCCCCCCTGCTGGCTCACCCAATTGCCCTGTTGATTAATCAATCATTCCTCACACAGTCTATCCCGGATAAATGGAAAACTGCCACTGCTGTCCCTGTGCACAAATCGGGCCCAACTAACCTCATTGAAAATTACAGTCCTATTTCCATACTGTGTTCTATAGCCAAGGCCCCTAGAATTCTGTGGCAGCAGAATTTTGCGCAGAACTTGCAACCGACCACAGAATTTCTGCAGTGCCGCAGAATTCACTGTTCTTTGAGATTCTTTATTAATATTTCCATTTATCCATAGAACCTGGTTCTCTTCCCCTCTTTTTATATCCAGAACTTTATGCTCAGAATGTGATGTTATCAGTGCTATAACATCATACATTAGCTAATGAAATGGCTGCATGCTGCCACAGAAATGAATAGTCTCTTATCTACCACAGCTCCCACTGCCAGAGGTGGTGGCACAGTACATCAGGCACGGTGATATTTGCTCAACCTGCAGTACAGCCTAATACAGTTTTTAGTCTTACATTATTACACTAGGGCCAACTTAAACAAAACCTTGACAATAGCATAGACCTGTTAAGTCCATACCTTACTTTGTACAAACTTATTTTTGCCTTTAAGGTACAGAGATGCTATCTGAAATGAATAACTGGTAAAATGAATTAACCTGTCATTTTTAAGAACAATTAAGTAATTATGCCCAGAAAAGTGGAATATAATAATGTGTAGACCTGTTGAAAGAATAGACCTGTTAAATAAATAATTGGGCTGTACACATTTTTGCCAGGGTTATTGATTACATATTGTCATTGTTTGATAGAATCACCTTAACGTTATTGAGAAATGTGTGCAGGGCCAGCTTTTGGGCTAGAGCGTAGCATGTTGTGTTCCCGTGCCAGCAACTCAGGTTCATAGGTGAGCTCTGGGAGCTGACTGGGCAGCACAAGAATTGGGGGAACACATGACTGCTCTGAGCCTGGGAAAGTATGGTGCAGTGTTCTGTCACACAGGGGACACGTTGTGATAGGCTGGAGAGCTTTATCTCACAATGGGTTCACATGCATATCATAATGGTGTTACGTAGTGTGTCGGGGAAGCAGGTTGGCATGAAAATGAGTTTTGCAATATCTCCTCTATTCTGTTCGTTCCATTTCCAAAGGGACCTGTATGAATTAGGATATAATTTCATGGAAATTAAAAAAAATAAAATATATATACATACAGTCTCTCTCTCTCTCTCACCATATATATATATATATATATATATATATATATATATATATATATATATATATATATATATACATATATATATATATATATATATTAGAAGCAAAAAAACTCATTTAATGCATCAGTTAGGGTTGTTCCACAGCGACAAAAGCAAGAAATTCGATGTTAGGGTTGAACCCCTCTTTGCACCTCAGCCCACCCCCAACTGGAATCATGGTGCGGGTTGGGGTCGTGACCCCTAACTCACTCCATCACATGTGGAAAGAAGCTGAGGAATAGGAGAATGGGGTGACAGTTAGGACCGATGACCCCAATGCACACCCTGATTCCAGTTGGGGGGTGGCTGGAGGGGTGCAAAGGAGGTTTCAACCCTAACATCGAATTTCCTTGCTTTTGTCGCTGTGGAACAACCCTAACTGATGCATTAAATGGAGTTTTTTGCCTCTAATTTCCCTTCTTTTTGAGAATGATAATGAGAAATAGTAAGATGTAATGCAGCGGCGGGAGGCGCTGAGACCCAAGCATAAATCTTAATGTGCATGGTGACCTAAGTCGAAACAGAAAGAGAAACAGTACTGTAGACAGAAATGTTAAAAACAATGCAAACGCAACCACAAATGAAAGCATAAAAGGGTAATGCACATGGTAAATGAAAACGTGAACGGTAAATGAAACGGGTATGGAACACAAGAGAAACGGTAATGGTAACAGTAATGTGGCACAGGCTGGTTTTCCCAAAAGCTGTATAGAGAAAGACAGTGAGTACAAGTAAATATATGCAAAATAATGACTCTCGAACAGAAAAATGAGGACTTGGAATAGTAAATTGCTTATATCTCAGGAACCGCATTGACATAGAAAAAAATGTAAAAGTCATATGAATTATCACTGTCCTGGCTAGTTTTGTGCAGGGGCTAAGCATTTTTCAGACGAAAAGTCCATATCTCGCACCGTTTCCGAGATACGGGCCCTGAAAGGCGCGGCGAATGCCGTAATGTTATCCTATGGAGAAAAAAGAGAAGTTCGGAGTGCCATAACTTTGCCTCCCTGTAATATTTTTTCACCAAACCACTGAAAGGCACATCTGTGGAATGTTGGCTGTGTTCCTGCAAATTTCAGCCCAAAAGACCAAACCGTTATTTTGCAGCAGGGCGCCAAACGATTGCTGCAATGCGTCGTATGCCGTAATGTTATCCTATGGGAAAAAGTGTCAACTTTGGAGTACCGTAACTTTGCCGTCGTGTAATATTTTTTTCAACAAAACACTGAAAGGCACATCTGTGAGATGCCGGCTGCGTTCCCTCCAAATTTCAGCCCAAAACTCCAAACCGTTCTTTTGCAGCGGGGTGCCAAAGAATTGCTATTATTTTCCCACAGCTTAGAAAAGTACTGTCACAATTTACGAAAGCTTTCGCAAAAATTTGCGACACTTTTGTGAGTGTGACACTACTTTGTGAAAGTACTTTTTCCAGAAATCTGAAAAACATATTTCTGGGGTGTTTTACCCCAAAATAAAGACATGGCTAGCATCCTCAGGGTCCGACTAGGTGAATACAAAAAGAATTAGGTTGCTAGAGGGTCCCAAATTTAAATGCCAAGCATTTTTCTGATCACCAACTGAAAACAAAATGGTGGATTTGCGACAGTAAAAGGGCCATTTGTGAAAGTAAAAACTGCATTTGTGACACTGTCGAACTTTTTGTTAACTTTTCCCATTGACTTATAATGGGAACTTGTTTTTTGAATAACTTTTGAACCGTTTAATATTTTTTCACGAAATCTTCAAAAGGCACATTGGGGACCCCAGCCGCACATTCCCTGAAGATTTTGGACCGGTTGTGCAAACCGTGCGACCTGTAGGTGCGACCGTAGAATTCCAAAACAAGCGTAAATGCACGCGCAGATTATGTTTAATAACTCCACAGCCATATATCCGACCAGTACGAAACTTGGCAGATCCCAAGGCGTATGGGTTTTGATTCTGTATTCCAAATTTCAGGCAATTGCATTGAACGGTTGCAAAGTTATTAAGGTGCACAATTTTGGGTTTAACATGTAAATGGCTCCTCAATCCTAGCTATGGTAGCACTACCGTGCTACCATAATATATATATATAGATATACATATATACACACATACATACAGTATATACATACACACCCATACATACATACACACATGCACAGATGCAGACACACATTTGGATGTATGTTATAGATTGCCTATAAATATATACCTGATGCACAGTGGGAACCTCATGAGTGGTATAGACAGCACATATAAGTATATAAGTGATACACAGTGGGGATCTCATGAGTGGTATAGACAGCATGAGTATAGAAATACCTTATTTATCACATAAGGTCCCCCTGTGTATTCCATTTATGCAATAGGCAAGAGCTTTAAGGGATAGATATTTTTTTGCTTTTTTAGGCATAAAATTATTTCCATAAGTCTGTTATTTTTTGAATTAGTGTTACTGTGCTTTCCCCCATCCTGATTGCTATAACCATTACCATGGACATGAAGCCAGGATGACAAGTTGACACTGTGATGAGGTAGTTCGTTAGTGCCACAGAACTTCCGCAGAAATTACAAATCACTGCCGCAGAAGTTCTGCGACAAATGGTAATCTTGCCCGCAGAACTTGGTCCCAATGTGCCGCAGAAATGTTGGGGCCTTGCCTATACCAAAAATCCAAGAAAGAATCCTATACAATCAGCTGTACTCCTTCCTTGAACAGACTAACGCCCTTACAATACATCAACATGGCTTCAGGAAATCACACAGCACCGAATCTGCTCTCTTGAAGGTTACCTCTGACAACTTTCAAGCCATGGACCATGGTAGTGTCACGGGGGCTGTCCTCATTGACCTCACAAAGACCTTTGACCTTGTCAACCACTCCCTCCTCATTTCCAAGCTACAATTGTTAGGTCTCGATTCCAGCTCCCTTTCTTGGATCTCAAACTATTTATCTGACTGTTTCCAGTGTGTCAAATGGGCAGGGGCCCTCTCCTCCCTATCTCCAGTCATGGACGGGGCCCCCCAAGGATCTGTTCTTGGGTCCCTACTTTTTTCTATCGTTATTAATGACTTGCCCCTTAACTGTGGTGGGGGGGATCAATCCAGGTATACACTGACAATGCCATCTTATACCGACATGGCACAGATGTATCCGCTAACAGGTCTAACCTTGAAACTGACTTCCACCAATTGGAAACCTGGTTCAAAGGGAACCTGCAGATATTGAATATAAAGAAAACCAAATCCATGCTGTTCCACCATACATCCTTTGACCTAATCTCTCAGCCTCCTTTGATCATCAACATATCATCGGGTCAACCTCTTGAAGGGGTAGAATCCTTCAAATACCTGGGTATGATTCTCGACGAACATCTATCTTTTGATGCACATGTCAACAGCATTATCAAAACCACAAATCAGAAACTCAGCCTCCTCCACCATACTTCCCCCTACCTTACTCCTTGTGCTAGGAATATCATTGCCTCAGGCACCCTCCTCCCCGCTTTATTCTATGGTGCGCCCATAACTCACTCAGCCAGGATCACCACTCTGGCCAAGATCAAACAGGCCTACCACAGAATAGCTTGCTTCACAGATGCAGCTCCAGCTCAGGCACACCACTGCATAGTTCTCAAATCCCTAGGCTGGCCATCATTCGAGCCCAGAATGGACTTCCCTGTACTATGTACCACATTCAAACTTACTCACCTTCCTCCCCCACCCATTCTCTCAGGGCTACTCATCCAGAAATCCTTCCCCAGGACTCTTCAACACTCCCACCTCCCATTGCTGAGCCTTCCTAAGGTTCGCCTAGCCATTGGTAGGTGATCCTTCTCTTTCTCTGCACCTCAAAAATGGAATACCCTCCACCATAGTGTACTCTCGTGTGCGACTCTTCCCCTGTTTAAAAAAAACTATAAGGAACTCTTGTTCCCCCCAACCTGCTGTGGCAACTGTACTTAACACCCTCCATTAAACCCTATGTTCCTCACACCTGTATCTTGTATCTCTCCAATCTTCCACCTATCCCATCTCCTTAATTCTAGTGCCTCACTGGCTTACCTGTTATGTTACAATAACCCCTTTCCCTCTGCTCCTGCCTCTTCCCTCTCTTACATATTGTAAATAGCTTGCATATATTTTGTAAAATATGTTAAATTCCTAGTGCTGGCTCTCTTATACTTTATAATATTAAACTTTTACTGCTAGTGCTGGTTGTATGATATTATGTCTACTCTGCAAATACCATGCCTGAATTCATCGGTCTCAAGTCTCCTTCACAGTGAACCCAAGCCCTACCAAAGTCTTATCCACACTGGACCACTCAGGACCACCATGGAATCATTGGCCTGAAGTTGATGGAACTGACTGTATGTTCAAGAATGCACCTGTAGATCTATGTATTCAAAACATACTTGTATTGCTTTCCTGCCACAGACTGCACTCATTCTATTTATCACCCCTTGCACCCAATTGTATTTGTATCTACTCTTGGAATTGTCTTTATTCCCTGGGTCACCCCTGAAAAAGGGACATGACTGTCTCAGTGGGCTCACCCGGTTACCAAAATTCAAATAAATAAAATAAATAAAACCCACCCGCACACCTCCTCGACTGCCCGCCGACTGCGTTGTCACTGAATGACAACTTACAGTATACTCTGCAAAACCATTGGTCGACATTGTCGACCAATAGGCTTGCAGTGAGTATTGTAAGTATTCATTTACAACTTTGTGGCTGACACTAAGTTGTGAATGAATGCTTACAATACTCACTGCAAGCCCATTGGTCGACGATGTTGACCATTGGTGTTGCAGAGAGTACTATAAGCTGTCATTCAGTGACAGCACAGTCAGTGGGCAGCCGTGGAGGTGTGCAGGTGGGATTTGCTGCCCGCCAGCTGCCATGCCCATGCTGGGATGGGGGAGTAGGGTGGGGTTTGGTTACCTCAGTGGGTAGGGGGTCCACTGGACTACCAGGGTGCTCTTGAGTGTGGGATTTGCTGCGATCAGGGCTGGGAGGGGGTACCACTAGACTACCAGGGATGGAATGTATTGTTATATCAATGCGTCGGGTATCAGAGGTGGGAGGGGGTACCACTAGACTACCAGGGTTAGGACAGCAGTACTATTTTGTTAGCATTCGGGGTACTGGGAAGGGGGGTCCACTAGACTGCTGGTGATGTGGAGGTATAACACTCTCCCTCACAATCGGGGCTGGGGGGATAGCCACCCAGGGGCTGGACTGCTGTGCTGTGCTGTGTAATACAGTGGCCTGCCTGTGGGTGGCTACCACTTTCCTTTTTTCAACTATTTTTGTACTCTGTTGCACTGAACTACTCAACACTGCCCCTGCTACTCCCCACCGTGACACTACCCAGCAATTCCATCCAGGGAGAGATTTCCCAGCCTCCAGGATCACCCCCCCGGGGGACAGCCCGCCACTCCTACCTTGGCGGCATCTATCTGTAATTAGAGGGTCCATCTCTTTGCAGGTGGCACCTGGGGATCGCCAAAGTGGTAGTCCAGTGTTGGGGATGTGAGGGTTGGTCCCTGAGGCCGCCGTTGCCTCCTCAGTACTTCATTGATTTTCTTGTGTTATGCCCCCTGGTGCAGCGTGCAATGGTGTCAGTGCAGGACCTCCCACAGACAGCCTGCCATCACCAGTCCCCAACTGCTTGTTCCTCACTACTGGGTGAGTGCCCCCAGCCTCCACCGGGTGCCGCCGCTGAGTGCGGAGTCCCCCTGAGCACACCCCAGGAGAAGAGAGCAGTCCTCCGGATGCTTGATTTTCTCCTCCCCCTGCCAACCCCTGGTTGCCCAGGCTCATTCCCGTACCTGGGTTACCAGCATGGTGTGAGGTATGGTGTCCAGCGCCTCAACCTTCAACACCACCAGTCTGCCAGGTGGCTACCACTTAGGCATGGTTTTACCATACCTATCTTTGTGTGGCACATCTCCAGAATGTGCAGGCAGCTGCACTGCACATCTTGGCTGAATATGGAGATGTGCTGTGTATTCAGGGGCATGCCCCCTCCAGATGCACCCCATACATTATCTTTGTGCTGTGATGCATCTAGACTTGTGCGGCGCATCAGCCCCTTTTGAATATTCGGGGATGCACTAGCACAACTCAGTTGCACAGGGTGCATCTCCTTTGAATATCCTGACCCTTATTTTTATGGGAGTTTCTTGCAAAATGGCCTGGCTTATTATAGCCATAGCAAATAAAGTCTTTGGGTGCAGATTTGTTACCCCCATTAGTGTTTTTATCTGATCTGGAGTGAAATCGGGAAAAAGAGGGTCTTACCATTCCTTGGTTGTTACTTTGCTGCTGAGGTGTCTAGCCATCTCATAGTCCTCAGTTAAAGAAATGGCCTGTTACCCACTTTCTGTTCGGTGCTCTTGTACCCAAAGCTGCACATCTGTAGGAAGGATGTTGATGAATTGCTCCTTTTCAAATATGTTGGTGATCTGTGGGACTTTTTTGTCCTCTGGTTGAAGCAAATTGAAAAGGAGTTCTGAGTCAGGTGAAGGCTTCTCAAGGATTGTCAGCTGTGTGGTACTTCAGGGACCAGACTGTGCATCTGCAGATGCCTCCTGAAATGTCATATCTTGTAAGGATTTATCTTTTCTCAAGGTAATAATTTCCTGACTTTGCAGTATCCATATTGTTGTAGGAAAGTTGGGCTTTACCTGTCAGGTAAGGTACATACCACCCTGATTGCCCATTGCTTTCTTGGCTATTGGAAGGCTCCAGCAACCCTTGTAAAAAGTTGTTAGGTATGCTTTGATATCATCCAAGGGATGCAGCTTTGGCAGTTTAATGTCTGCTGAGCTGTTTGTGTTCTGTTGATCTGCTGGACCTGTACCAGATCCTCCTGCTTTGAGAGCATGCAAGGCAGCCATCCATCGCTACTCGTTCTCTCTTTGTTGCATAGCCCACCGTTTGAAGAAGGCAGACATACTTTCCCGTTCTGTCCCTGCCTGTTCTTCTTTCATTACTGGTGCTGGCTGCACAGTCTCAGTTTGAACGTTTGCTTCTGCTTCTAGTTGGGCTGCCATTCTTCTGGTAATCACTCCTGGGCTTGCTGTTGCATGATCCTTGCCTTTCTTTTATGCTTCCCTGGTACAAGATCTAGTACCCATGCACAAAACTCCTGGCTTAGAGTATGCTTGGCATAAGTCCCACTTTCTCTGACACCAACTGTCATAGAGGCATAGGTCAGGAAACATAGGTAAAACAAGAGAAGTTATACAATTCGCAAGCAGCATTTTTTTTTATTTGATATGCTTTATTGTATTTTGGCAAGCAAACTTTTTGACAGAGATCAAGGCAGAACATAAATGTTGAATTTCAATTAAATACAAAGTGTAGATTTTTAACGTAAAAAGGAGAAGCAAATTCCAATGCCTTAATACATGAGCCAATTCTAACATGAAGAAGAGTTAGAAAAAAAAACATTAGCTATTTGATTGTTTGCTTGCTCTTTTTCTCCCTCCCCCACCTCCCATTACCCAATTCGCCTTAGCTCGCCACCAGTTGTTATTTGTTATAGTTATAGTTGCCTCAGAAACTTAGGAAATAAAAGCCCAGATGGGGATAATAATACGGGAACTGCAGAGTGAAAACAGCTGAAGTTAAAATTTAGGGGCCAATGTCCTGGGGTTCTCCTTAAGACAAACCTAAAAAGAAAAGAGAAAGAAGAAAAAGAGAGAGAAAAAAAGGGGGGGGGGGGGACTAGGTTTGGGAAATCAAAAACTAACTAATTGAAAGAAGGGTATAAAGAGGTTCCCATCTTTTTTTGTTTTTACCCATACCATTTGACATTCTAGCTATAGCAGACTTGGCCTGTAGAGCGAACATCATTTTTTTGAACCATTCCAGATAGTTAGGGGTGGTCAAATCTAACCAATGTCTTAATACAACTTTTTTAGCACATGCTGAAATTAAAGCCATATGGGCTCTCTGATTACCCCCTGGTACTGATGTATAATCACCTATAAGACAGGTTTCCATGTTAAAACTGCTTGTTAGTGCTAATAATGGGTCCAACCTATCTGCGATGCTACACCAAAAGGGAGCAATCTTTTCACAGGACCATAGCATATGGGTTAGATCTGCAGGAGCCTGGTGACATTTAGAGCATTGATTTGTAGGTAGGATACCTATTTGATGTAGTTTAGAGGGAGTATAATATAGATTATGAATAATGAAAAACTGCATATATCTATTTCTGTCCCATTTAATATATTTATATAGATGAGCCCAAATTGAGGACCAGTCTCTGGAACTAGAGGATACATGAGTGGCATTATCCCATCAGTAAAATCTCCGATTATCAGAAATGGTCACTGTCATTAGAATAAAATCATAGGAGTAAGATATTAAATGGGAAGATGGGATAGCCTTCAGATATGGGAGTAATATACTTATAAAAGAACTGGACCAATTCCCTGTTACAAAATAATGCATCAGCATGTGAGATAACTGGAGATATTTGAAAATGGAGATATTTTCCCATTTAAAAAGGGAACAACCTTCCTTAAAAGAAATCATTTTTTGTTCTCATACTAACTGTTCCACCTGCTCTATACCTATTTGTGGCCAGAAGGACTGAACATTGATTCGTTTACCCAAAATTAACAAATTAGGATTATGGGACAGGGGCTATGCTATATCCCTATACATGTCCATCTTGAGAAGAGCACTTAACTGCTTTTGCACTTGGATTAAAGAATTTAAGGGAGTGGTCTACAGGGGTTTTGGAAGCTTTTTTGGGGGGATAAAGGGCATAACTTTTGGGTCCAAGCCGTGTGCTTCACAGAGATCCTGCTCAATCCTAACCCAAGGAGGTAGATAACCAGCACATTGTAAAGGCAGTAACCAGTGGTGAATTCTAACCAGGTGAATTGCTAAATACTATATATAGAAGTTTGGGGTTTGGAGACCACCATCTAATTTTCATCTGGTAAATTTAAAATAGCTTCTTCTGACTTTTTTGCCCTGCCATATGAATTTACTAAGAACGCCATGAACCTGAGAGAACCATGAGTACGGAAGAGCTTGACTGAGCATTTATAAAGGGTATAGTAGGCGTGGTAGCACATTCATTTTAATAATGCTCATACGCCCCCATAAGGTTAACGGCAATTTTGACCAACGCTTTAAATCCTCTGTTAAGGTATTAATGAGATCGTCTAAATTAAGTTTTTTCATAATTTTTGAAGAGGGAAGGAGGTAGATCCCGAGATATTTCAATTTAGCGGGGTTCCATTGTAAACCCATATGAGCCACGTAAGCCTTCATGGTATATTTATTGAGGGGAATAAGTTCCATTTTCATCAGGTTCAGTTTATAGTTTGAAATCTAGATTTAGTAGTTGCCGTATTGGTCCTTGCAAGAATAGATCCAGAAGCAAATGATTTGATACCTTTTAATGGACCAACATAGATGTAACAACAAGAACAAAGTGCTCTAGCTTTCGGACCAACCAGTCCTTCTTCAGAAGCTCATGGCAGTTGTTTAGAAAATACAATACTTATAACAGCTAGATAATGCAGAGAGAGGGTGGCAGGTTTATTTCATGGTAGTTCTATCTAGTATCCTTGGAAATGTTACTTTGCAGATAGTAGTACTGTTAAATAGTGTTACATTTTTACTCTGTAGATAGGAGACATAATCCCTTTTACTCAGGATTTCATGACAAGTTGAATTCCTTTGGGGAACAATTGCAGTGACTGAAGTTAATATAGGTTCACTAGGAGAGAGTGTGTGTGTGTGTGTGTCTGTGGGGAGAGAGAGAGAGAGAGACAACATCTCCTTTAAGCTATGTATCTCCTCCACCCACATTATTGTGATGTGGGGTGGGTTAGGTTATATTGTTTGTATGAAGAGAAGGAGAGAAATTACATTTTTATCTCTTTTTCAGATTCCTTAGACACTTGTGGTACATCAAGTTGCTACATTCTCAGTATATATTGACACCAGTACATATCAGGCTGCATGGTCTTAATTCCTTGAGGTTCCTCGACTAGAGTTTTTTGTTTGACACTAATATTATCTATTTATAGTTAAATTATTATTTATATAGTCCTGAGGTTTTTGAAATTTCTTGGGCCTTATATTTAGTTTGAGAATACAGCTGGGTGACAGGTCCAGCTAGGTTTTACACATCACACAGTGTGCACTGATATTTTTAAGACAACTTTACTGGTAAATTCTTGTCTATAATGCTAACATTGAAATTTCATGAGCCCTATAACAATCTTAGTTTGTCTTTAATCTGGGTGGGGGTTGCCTTTCAGTAATCACATCCGTATACTAACTGTGAAACTCATAGCTTGATTTAGGAGTTATCTGCTTCAGCAGGGTTATCTTATGTCAATTAAATTTATATGCAGTAGGATTCTTTGTATGTGTGTTCCACCAAGCGCATCTAACCCAAGGCTCTTTTTAGCTGAAGGCAGTATTGTACTGTTTAACTCCTCTGACATCATCTTCTTTTTTTTTTTGTTTAAATGAGTATTTTAAACCAATGGAGATTTTTTTCTGTTTTTCTCTGCATTATCTAGCTGTTATAAGTATTGTATTTTCTAAACAACTGCCATGAGCTTCTGAAGAAAGACTGGTTGGTCCAAAAGCTAGAGCACTTTGTTCTTGTTGTTACATCTATGTTGGTCCATTAAAAGGTATCAAATCATTTGCTTCTGGTTTATAGTTTGAGAAAGACTCAAACTGTACGATAATTTGGAATACCGCAGGGAAGGATTGAGCAGGATTAGAAATATGTAACAGTAAATCGGCTGCATATGTTGATATTTTATATTCCTGATACCCTATTTTTATGCCCATTACAAGCGAGGAGGAAGAGGAGTTAATTTTCCTAATAAGAGGTTCTAAACAAAGATTAAAAAAATAAGGGCATCCCTGATGAGTACCTTGTGACAGGGCAAAGGGGGTAGAAAAAATGCCATTACATTGGATTTGAGCTGTTGGTGCTGTGTAAAGTATTTTGATCCATTGGATAAATTCCTGAGGTATATAGTATTTGGAAAGCAGCAGGAAAAGATATTCCCACGACACCCTATTGAAAGCTTTTTCTGCATCCAGGGATACAAGAGCTGCCAGTATATCTGAATCCCTGGATGCAGAAAAAAGAGAAGCTAATTTTCTGAGATGGTCTGAGGGAAGTCTGTTTTTGATAAACCTGACTTGTTCTGTACTAATAAGATGTTCCCATACCTGGCTAAGTCTAGAGGAGAGAATTTTAGCAAGGATTTTAAGATCTACATTGATGAGGGAAATAGGTCTATAGTTACCAATCTGTAGAGGGTCTTTGTTAAGTTTTGGGATGCAAGCAGCATTTTATTATCAATAACAATACAATTAAAAAATAAAGATGTACAAAATAGTTAATCCCAAAGGCAGTATAAACAAAGAAACAAAATCCTTCATCTGAGAGTCTCTTTTCAATTTTAAATCTCAGTCTCCTTGCCCCCCAAATAAAACATTGCTCTTTTTCTATAAGATGTCTTTTCCTGGCAATTAAATTCTGCATCCTGATCTTGTAAGTTATATCTCATGTTTTTTTTTACAAAATGTCTCAGAACTTTGCCAGTTACCTTCCTGAGGCCAGCATGAAAAGTCCATCTGGTCTTAACAGGAGCAACAAAATAGAACATTCTGTAAATGAGTGTGTAGAGGTCAAAATGCTTCTCAAGGTTAACCCCATGTATTCCAGTCTGTTACCTTTTCCTATTAAACCCAAATAGATTTTTGCAATCATTCCAGCAATATAACTGTATACATTTGCAAACCAAGAGATCCCAGCTTTACATAAAGATCCACATATAGTTTTTTAACCACAGAGAAGCAAGGGAAGAAAGAAAAAATTGAAACAGCTACAAAGAACAAATGAAGAAAGGGAGTAGTAAGGGATCCAGAGCCACAAAAGCCCACAAAAGTTGGTTAGACCTGACACCTCTTGCTATACTTTGCAGGCCACCATTTTTGGAAAGAGGAGACCCCCGGTACCATAATCAAGAGGCCTGTTCTGTCATAACTCTTGTACAAGTTGTGAAATACACTGAAATATGTACGATTTAAATGAAAAATATGAGAAAAATCTGGACAAGTGGAAGTCTTACCAAATATGATCTAGAACCTACAATATTGCTCAGATCAGTCTAAATCTTGTACCGGTTATGCACATTGAGGCTATTCACATAAAACAAGTCTCATTGTCATCATGTCTTTACAGTACAGACCATTATATGCAATTATTGTAGGAAAATATTTCCAAAATTGTGGATTTTTTTGGCAAGATTTTTGAGTAGACTTCATGGTGCTTCCCCTGACAAAGTAATCATTGCATTTATATTAATTATATCATATTTCTAACTTCTACAGTGTTTCTGCTTTCATTTAAAAGAAACTGACTCTAATATCATGATCTATGACTGAGATATTCCATTTTATGTACCCATACTCCCAAATGGACGCGATCACCATCCTACCCAGCATTTGCCAGTTTTGGCCATATTTTATTTACAGGTATTTATTTACTTTGTTAGCTAGGTAAGTGCTCTGAGCCAAAGGCCTCTTTTCAGGAATGACCTAGGTCACTATTAATTGACAATTACAATACATAAACTTACAAATTACAACATTTAACAATGCAACAACGAATATACAAACATTACATACTCTAAATTACAAAAGTACATTAATAACATTCATGAGCAGTCTGTTCTTGAAGGTATGCTTTCAACAAGGTCTTGAATTTTGTATATATGCATTTCTAGTTTGGTTTTGGTATGGTTTGAAATACTATGTAGGAATTTTATGATATTAGTAAGCTGCCTATTTAGGGAATGCTCTTAAAGTAATCAATTTAATGCTTTGTGCCAAGTATTTATAATTTCTATTTTTGTATTTTGTATAGGGGTTTTATGATATTAGTAATCTGCCTATTTAAGGAATGCTCTTAATGTAATCAGTTTGATGCTTTGTGCCAAGTATTTATAATATGTTTTTTTGTATTTCAGATTTATGACAGATCAACATTGGATCCAACATTCCAAGTCAGCACTAAAAGGTGGCTACCAAACACAAATTACTCCCATTACCACATTTCTCAGCAAGACACAACATGTGGCTCTTTACAAAGCCTGACAGAACTTGGATATCCCGCCTTCTTGTATGCAATTCAAAACCGTGATGATGATGCCATTTTCTGACTAGAAAAGGACATGTTATGCAAAGATGAATTCCTAGCAATGACCCCACTAATGCATGCAAGTTGTCACAATGCATACACTAACAAAAAACTGTTGAACAAAAACACAGCAGAGTCTACAAACAGGACAGTGAGCAACCAGGTCCATCTCATGTAGTCACAGGATCTTCAATCAACAGTCTATTTGATTATAAAGTAAATTTTTGTGTGTGAAAAGGAGTGGGATAAGAGGGAGAACAGGAAACTGTTGATGATTGCAGCTGTTGATCATCTAAAATCTGTGTGGCAAAAAGCCCAAAAACTCAATGACAGTACCATGTTACGTAAGTTGCAAGAGTTTGTGGATGAACATGAGTGGGTACTGAATCTTGGACAAGACATATGCGCAGCTGCTGCTGGTGTTCCAACACCAAAACATGTTGGTACTGCCCTACACATACTAAAGGCCATCTGGAGCAAGGAGACCATAACCATGCTAAATAGATTTGGAAATAGCATTAACTACCAAGATGCCCAACGTCATATTGTTACCATGGCAGCAGCTGCTGATGAGCAGGAAGCTCAAGATGGAGTTTTCATAGCCATGAATCTGAAGTCAGGTCAATTCACACAGTGTGTAATTGACAGTCTAGACTTCCATGCGAGTACAAAGGATGGTAAAACTATGCATGGAACATCGCATGCACTATATCAGTATGCTGATGAAGGTGAGGATCAACAGTCAATGGCTGTTAGGGTGCCCCTAGTTAAAAAAAGTGAGTTGTCTCACACATATCTTCAACAATTTCAAGCAGAGAAAAGCAATCTTACCCTCAAAGACCGCCAGAAGAGTCATTCACTTGCTGACATTGCAATAACACCATAGCAAACCAGAGAACCACTTCATCATGTAGACTGGCTTTGGCATTTCGTGAATAGGGGTCCCACATTTTATTTACATGTTACGGAACAATCAAAACCTGTTACATGGCCTGGTTGCACTAAGAGTTGAGGCACTGGATGCCACACCTCGCACCATGCTGGCAACTCGGTTTGGTGATGGCCTCGGGTCACTGGGGGTCGGCCAGGGGGGAGAGGGATTCAGTGCCCAATGGCTGCTTTCCTTCTCTGGGGACGGTTCCATGCTAGCCTCACCATGTGACTGCCATCTCCTGGGTGAACCTAGGTATTGGCAGTGTGGATGGGGAAGCAACTGAAAGGGAGGGTCTGACATCAGCCGAGGGCCCTGCGTGGAGATGTGTCTTGGCACACCTCTGCCTCATTGGCCCTCCATGAATGCTGACATTGGTGGGGAGGGCACAGAATAGAGAAAATCCTTGCCCAGGATCCAGGCGATGAACCCCCAGGACACCACGTTCAGGGCAGGAATCAGGGGCAGACTCCACTGTGCGCACGTTCCTTGATGATCAAAAGGGAGGTTTGGGGAGTGCCTTCTCCACCCTGCCTGGAGGGTAATCCAGAAGCCCTGAAGGTGAAGAAGAAGAGCAGGTCACACTCTAGGAGCAGACTCCTCGAGACTTCCTGAGATGTTAGGTGCTGTGGGGAGTTCTGAGAGAGGGATCTGGGGCAGCAGAGTCTGGAGGAATAAAGAGTAAGTAAATTAAAAAAAAATTGTTACATGGTCTTCCTTTTATGAATTAGTTACCCAACAGGAAGTACAGGCAACTGTGATTGGGTATGGTAAACCCTGATGTCAAAGCATCAGTTCAGTATTGTATGAAGGTTACTCAGAAAATTGTTCAGGAATTCTGCATAATTACCTCTGACAAAGCAGTCTATGAGACTGCTCTTGGTCTTCAGAAAAAGAAGCCAGAGAAGTATGGCAAAGTCATCCTTCTTATGGGTGGCTTCCACATTGCACTGAATTTCGTGGGGGCAATTGGGTATTTAATGAAAGAAACTGGAATAGAAGATCTCCTTGTTGAAACTGATGTTTGCCTCTGTGGAACTACCAACAAAATCATGGCAGGCAAAGACTATTATTGTGTGCTGAGAGCCCATACACTAGTTCATGTTGCCATGTATGAGCTACACTAGAATGAATCTGAAAGTTGGCTCATTGGTGAATATGAGAAAGACATGAAGTGCATAGCATTGCTCTCAGAAAGAGTTCAAAGACTGAGAGATGCTGTGGATGCCAAGGATGCACAAAATGCAAATGATTCATTTGTCCAAACAGCTAGGCTACTGTAAGAAGTAAACACATTAATGAATGAATTCCATGAGGCAAAGTGCAAATCCCCAACAACAAGGCTCTGGCCTATGTACATGATTCAGATTCTGAATTGCTATATCTACGTTGAGCGAGCTGGACACTGGGAGCAGCACCTGGCTGAAGTTGAAAAAATGCTTCCATACCTTGTGGCAGCTGGTCATCACAAATGTGTTGATTGCATTCCCCATTACCTGTCCTCTATGAAAGACCTGCCAACCACAGTGCCAGGCATCACTGAAGCATTCAGATTTGACAAATTCATCATACGCCGAACAATTGATAAGTTTAATGGTGTGTGGACTGATATGGCTCTCGAGCAGTCATATAACAAAGATGCCAAGTCTCAGCTTTTCCATGGCATAACTCAGCAACCTGCCTTTATGGAGAAATACCTGAGTTAATTACCAGCACTGACAGCAGTCTCTGAACAAACAAAGGTGATGGCTCACCTACACAGCTCTGATGATCACAAACACCGTGGAGACTCTGAGTATATGGCACAGAAGGACAGTATAGCAATTAAAACAATGATGAACGTGGTCACTGGCAGAATGATCAGTCCATTCATCTGTGATACCAGTGATTTTCTAATATTTATACTGGTCAAAAGGCCACATCAAATGACTTTTTTGAAGCCAAGGAAAAGGGCATTGAAACCTTAACCACAGCATAATAGAGCGGTAGTGAAAAAGTTAAAACTATAAAGTTTCAGACATTCATGAGTAAAGCCGAAACACCCTCACGCATTCAGAAAGTGAAAGAGGTCTATGAAAAAAAGAACAATGTGATCAGGAACTTGTACTTTATCCAAGATGAAGACAATGACAAAAAGATAGAAGCCTTCAGTCACGAATGGACAAAATATCCCTCGGCTCTTTTTGAGCCATATGCCGACCTTCCCAAGGCTGTGTCATGTGCAAAGATAACAAAGCTGATTACCTGGCTGCCCTAAAATGTTACCTTGGTGAAGTGTGGCCAGAAGGTAACTTGCCATCTTCAGATGAACCTACTGTACTAGTTGTTGATGCATTGGCATTTGTTTAACAATATAAAAGCCTTAATAGTCATACATTTGGTGACTTGCAGGAGCAGTATATAGATACACTATTTTGAATAAAGCCAGAGAGCTGCAACTGCATCAACACTGTAGGAGATAGGTATGATGTTAGTCTTTCAGTAAGCCTGAAAAGTGAGGAGCGAGAAGAACGGGAAAAGCTTCATTGCACAAAGAGCAGAGCATATGAACCTCGAGAATCCCTGCTCATACCCTATTGGAAAGACTTCATTGCCAGCTCCCAAAACAAGGCCAGTCCCCTTGATTTTTTACTTTGTTAGAGGAAATGCCATAAAGTCTATTCAAAAATTTAGCTGAAAAATCAGAAATTTTGGAAATATTTTCCTACAATAATTGCATATAATGGTCTGTACTGTAAAGACATGATGACAATGAGACTTGTTTTATGTGAATAGCCTCAATGTGCATAATTGGTACAAAGTTAAGACCAATCTGAGCAATATTGAAGGTTCTAGATCATATTTGATAAAATTTCCATTTTTCCAGATTTTCTCGTATTTTTCACTCACGTACTTATTTTAGTGAATTTCACAACTTGTACATGAGTTGTGACAGAGCAGGCCTCTTGATTATGGTACCGAGAGGGTCTCTTCTTTCCAGAAATGGTGTCCGACAGCGTATAGCAAGAGTGTCAGGTCCAACCCCATTCTGGAAATCTGAATCCCTGACTGGAGAAAATGGGGAAACTGTAAGACCATAGGAGTGGCCAATTCATAGGTGCAATGAGAAAATTTGATTCCGCTATCAGATAGGCAAGAGAAAGATAAGTGACAGAAATAGGAGAGAACAAAATAGATCCTTGCATTTAACTCGCTCTGCATAACAAATGGGACATGGGTTTATCCAACCCTGTCACACTAGGCTACTCAGCTTAGTCTTCTTGACTTACTGAAGTCTAGGTAGGCCGCATCCACCGCTCCACCCTGATCTAATTCCTTGGTCACCCAATCAAAGAAATTAATCAGATTTATTAGACATGACCTCCCAACCATGAATTTATACTGTCTCGGGTGTTGTAACCCATTTGGATTCCAGATATTCCATCATTTTTTCCTTCAGCAGTGATTCCATTAACTTTCCCACCACTGATGTTGGCCTGACTGGTCTATAATTGCTAACCTCCTCCCTCCTACCACTTTTATGAAGTGGGATTACACCTGACCTCTTCCAGTCCTCTGGAACCACACCTATTTCAAGGGAACTGTTGAATAGCACTGCCAGAGGTGTAGCCAGTACCTCTCTGAGCTCCCTCAATACCCTAGAATGTACCCCATTTGGTCCCATTGTTTTATCCACTTTCAGATTAGTGATTCCCTTTAGGACTCTGTCCTCTGAAAGATGGCTAGTGTCCACCTCCCTGTTACTTTTTTGTGGCCCATTCCCCTTCTCACTCGACTGTGAACACTAAACAAAAGTATTAATTCAGCATGTCTGCCTTTCCCTGGCTCCCCTCTGCACTATCCCCTCATCCCTTTTTAACCTTATAGTCCCTCCCTGGTCTTCCTCTTTTCACTCACACAGCAGCACCCCTATCATGGAGGGGCCTCTTTCCACAGAACAGCACTCCTTGCATGGTAGTGATCATAGGTTTATTTATAAGACATCCTACCCTGAGGCTAAAGGCACCGTACAGGTACTGACAGCTTAAAAAATAAAATGACAAAAATTAAATATAAAATAATTTTAGTCGACAAATTTAAAACAGCAGCTACATAATAAAAGATACCTGGAGACCAATTTTAGTTCCTGAAAACCTGTCTAAACAGGTATGCCTTTAACATTCTTTTAAAGACCTCCACCAAGGGGATATCCCTCAGTACCCTAGGCAGAGTGTTCCAAAGCAAATGCACAAACCTCAAATTCACAATCCACAAAGGATTTAAGCTAGGCCTTTGGAACCAAGAGGAGGCCCTCCTCAGAAGAACAACAGAGTGTGAGGACTGAAGGGTATTCAGAAGATCTGACAGGTAGCCCAGATCCAACCCAGGTAGGGCTTTATAGGTTATAAAATGAGTACAACATTTCCTGAAACCTGATTGACTGAAACACTTATCCAGCCGTGTCCTTATCAGGACATAACTTTGCATCTGGCCCTACTTCTGCTAATCTGACCCCACAACAAAAAGGTATAATTGTGCTACCCTCAGTGCCTCGGATGAGATGTTAAACCAAGATCCCATCTGCCTGTTCTGGTGGTAGTTCAGGTGGTTGTTGAAGATCCCATGGCACTTCTCGAAAAGAGTGGGGGAATTTCCCTGGTGCCCTGGCCAAATTTCCCCTATTCACTAAAAATACCACTAACAGCTTAAAGATCATGTGCAACGGTTTTTACATATTTTTAATAAAAGCTTAAAAAGTTGCAGTTCAAGTCCTTGTGTCATAATTAGTGTTTCCTGAAAATGTCACGCTGTTTGGTTTTGTGGTTTTATTTAAATCAGCATTTGTTAACTTGCTCTGTAGTGGCTGAAAACAGTGGAGTTATTTCTGTCCTCTCAGTCAAAATTAGAGTGCACGACATCATTTTGGAGTAGTTTGCTGTTTCAGATTCCCAATCAGAGCAGCACTCTGTAGAATTTATGGTCTGCTGAGCTCTCCAGGTTTCTTACAACCCCAGTCTCTGGTTTGTGTTTAGATAGATCAGCTTAAAATATATAATTCTCTTCCTTTAAAAAGCAGTTCATTTCAGTTTCAATGCTGAATTGAAGTAGTGGAAATCTTTTTCTGTGAGAAATCAGCATGTCTGTATCACAGCTCTGTTCTTTCTAATCAAACCTCAATTTTTTTTCTATGTACAGTAACACAGGGCTGTTTAATGAATATAAGATAAATCTAAATTTTGTTCATTCACAGAAAGTTTGTTTTTGACGCAGCCTTCATAAATATAATCATGTAAGAACATTTTTTTCCATGTCAGATTAACAAACAAGTGCTTGTCACATTCTGCTACAGTATTTCAAGCACACATCCTGTCAGAACTCACAAATGTCAGTTCTTCGGTGGTTTCTGTTTGAAAATACATCATGTATGTGTGTAACTAAAAACACTGTGTGGCTTCCTGATGCACCATGTCTCTGTCCCACAGTTGAGGCAGTTGCAGTCTACTGTCACCTGTCCCCTGCCCCACAAGCCCCTTGCCTTCTACTCCACATTCGAGGCTGCTGCACCCTGCTGCCCACTGTCTTCTCCAACACAGTCAGGGATTGTGCACCCTGCTGCCTCCATCCCTTGTCTAAAGAATCAGGACTACCGCACCCTGCCACCCCCTGCCCAAACAATTGGGGTTGCTCCCACCCTGCTGCCCTCTGTCCCCCACCCTCACAGTTAGGGATGCTGCACCTGTTGCCCCATTCCTGTCTCCACAGTCAGGGCTGCTATGCAGTGCTAAACCCTAGAGTGCCAGATTCCTTGCCTCCACAGCTGGGGCTGCTGCACCATGCTGCCCTAACACCAGAGGTGGGGCTTTTGCTGTGCCCTGCTATCCACTTCCATTGCCCCAAATGGTCAGGGCTGCTGCACCACGTGTACCCCATCTCACAGTCAGGGCTGCTGTACCACATGTACCCCATCTCATAGTCAGGGCTGCTGTACCCTGATGCTCCATGTGTCCTGCCCCACAGTTGAGGCTTTTGCACCATGCCGTCTTCTATCCCCTGTCACCACTGACAGGGCTGCTGCTACATCCTGCTCCTTCCTACACAGCTGGGGTTGCTGTGGCCTTCTGTGCCTTAGAGCCCCATGCCTCTGCAGTTAATGCTGCTGCACCATGCTGCCACTTGCCACAAGATTCAAGGCATTTGCTGCACCCTGTTGCATGCCTCCACAGTTGAGGCAGTTGCACCCTGCTGTCTCCCTGCCACCAGAGTCAGATCCTTTGCTACACCCTGCTGAGACAGGAACAGGGGGCAACATGTGCAGTGTCCCTGACTGTGAGGGTGAGAGAGAGAGAGAGAGAGGGTAGCAGGGTGCAGCAACCCCAGCTGTTCAGGAAGGGTGCAGCACAAGAGTCAGGGCATTTGCTGCACCCTGTCTCCTGTCTGTGGATGCAAAGGGCTCTGTGATGCAGCAGGGCACAATGGTGGCAGGGGACAAAGGACAGCATGAGGCAGAAGCCCTGACTGTGGGACAGGACACAGGTGGGCATCAGGGTACAGCAGCCCTGATAATAGCACAGGATACACATTGTGCAGCAGCCCACACCATTTGGGGCAATGGAAGTGTGTAGCAGGGTTCAGCAGCCCCAACTGTGGATGCAGGCAGCATGAGACTCTAGGGTGCGGCACAGCACAGCAGCCCTGACTGTGGAGATAGGAACAGGGGGTAACAGGGTGCCATGGCCCTGATGGTGGGTGTGGGGACAGAGGACAGCAGGGTGCAGCAGCCCTGAATGTTCAGGCAGGAGATAGGGGTGGCAACAGGATATAGCAGCCCAAACTGTGGGACAGGGTGCAGCAGTCATGCCTGTTTGGGACAAGGGATGTGGGAAGCAGGGTGTAGCAAAAGATTTGACTCTGGTGGCAGGGGGACAGCAGGGTGCAACTGCCTCAACTGTGGAGGCATGCAACAGGGTGCAGCAAATGCCCTGAATCTTGTGGCAAGTGGCAGCATGGTGCAGCAGCCCTAACTTCAGAAGCATGGGGCTGTACAGCACAGGAGGCCATAGCAACCCCAACTGTGTAGAAAGGAGCAGGGTGCAGCAACCCTATCTCTGGTGACAGGGGATAGAGAACAGCATGGTGCAGAAGCTTTGACTGTGGTGCAGAACACAGGAGGCATCAGGGTATAGCAGCCCTGGCTGTGAGATGGGGTACACGTGGTGCAGCAGCCCTGACCATTTGGGACAATGGAAATGAATAGCAGGGTGCAGCAAAAGCCCCACCTCTGGTGGCTAGGGCAGCATGGTACAGCAGTCCCAGCTGTGGAGGCAGGGAACCTGGCACTCTAGGGCTTAGCACAGCACAGCAGCCCTGACTGTGGAGAAGGAACAAAGGGCAACAGGTTCAGCTTCCCTAACTGTGAGGGTGGGGGAGAGAGAACAGCAGGATGCAGCAACCCCAATTGTTTGGGCATAGGGATGCAGGGTACAGCAACCCTGATTCTTTAGGTAGGGGATGGAGGCAGCAGGGTGCACAATCCTTGACTGTGTGGGAGAAGATGGTGGAAAGCAGGATGCAGCAGCTTCAAATGTGAAGCAGAAGGAAGGGGGCTTGCAGGGCAGGGACAGGTGGCAGTAGACTGCAGCTGCCTCAGCTTTGAGGCAGAGACATGGTGCATCAAGATGCCACATAATGTTTCTAGTTATAACTAACATAATGTATTTTCACAGAGAAACCACCAAAGAACTGACATTTGTGAGTTTTGACAGGTGCCTGTCACACTCTGCTACAGTATTTCAAGCACATGTATTGTTTGTAAATCTGACATGAAAAGAAAATGTTCTTACATGAAATCTATTTATGGAGGCTACATCAAAGACAAACTTTCTGTGAATGAACAAAATTTAAATTTATTTTATATGCATTTCATAGCCCTATGTTATATAGTTAGAAAAACAGTCTGAGTTTTGACTAGAAAGAACTGAGAGCTGTGATACAGACAAGCTAATTTCTCACAGAGAAAGATTTCCACTACTTCAATTCAGCATTTAAATGAAAATGATCAGCTTTTTATGAGAAGATAATGTTATATTTTAAGCTGATTTATCAAAACACATGCCAGAGACTGTGTTTATAAGAAACTTGGAGAGCTCAGCAAACCATTAACTCTACAAACTACTGCTCTGATTGGGAATCTGAAACAGCAAACTACTCCAAGATGATGTCATTGCACTTTAAGTTTGACTGAGAGGACAGAAATAACTCCACTGTTTTCAGCCACTGTAGAGCAAGTTGACAAATGCTGATTTAAAGAAAACCACAAAACCAAACAGCACGAAATTATCAGGAAACACTAATAATGACATAAGGACTTGAATTTCAGCTTTTCAAGCTTTTGTAAAAAATATGTAAAAACCGCTGCACATGATCTTTAATCTGGTTCAATGTCAGTTGGCATCCATCTGTATCCCCCTCCCTGTGGGACGAGGCTGAAAATAAGCAGGTTTCCCTCGTTGTTTGAAAGCCACATCGTGGCGGCATCCATGATGCTCACTGGACAGAAACCTTTTTATGCCCTTTCCCTCGATTTATAAATAAAAATCTCACCTCTGCTACTTCTCTACAGAAAGCTGCTCCCAATCCAGTGATTATCGTGTGTCCTGCCATGACGTGGCTTTCAAAGGACAACGAAAACCCACTCCTCCATCAGTGAATCAGATGGTATCAGATGTAAGATTTAACAGCCAGGTTTCAACTTTTTTAATACCTCTGTTTTCACAATGGAGTGATCAGCACTGCTCATACAGCAGCACTAACTTCAGGGAAGCGGTAGTAAGGGAAAAACGCTAACTACGGGAGCCGATATGAGACATGTTTGCTCCCACTTGGTCTCCGTGAAATCGACTGCTCACTCTGTCAGTCATCACGAAACAGTGGGAAAGTAAGAAATGTAAAATAAATAAATAAATAAAAAATACATAAAATAAGCATATAGTGCAGGATTATGTGTGTGTGTGTGGGGGGGGTGGATGATAGGGGACACACTCGATGCTGCTCCAAATGTCACACTAAACATGAGAACACAGTCAAACTAAGATATAAAAAAATAATAATAAATATAAACCACTCTGTACAGTGTTTTCAGCCTTTGTGTGTGTGTCTGTGGGGTGGGGGTGGGGGGACAGACATCACTACCTTCTAGTTACTTTCTCTATTGCAATACAATGACAATGACTACTTTTTTTTATTTTCTGCTGACATGATCATATTTTTTATGTGCTTTTCTAAATTGACTTTTTTACTGGGGGACCCCTTTTATAAGTGCAATAAGACACTCTGAGGTGTGGGTTGTGGCCTGATAGGAGCCCTTCCCAGGTGCTAAAGGCACTCAGCATTTTTCTGGAGGCAGTACTCTTGCTTCTGACTAGGAGCTAGTGACACTGTAATTTGCCAAGTGATTGAATATTGTGCTTGTCTTGAGTGAGTGTGTGGAGCCCTGTCGCACTAGCTGTATAGAGGAAGAGGAGCTGTAGTTCTGAATATCTTACTAGGAACTACAACTCACTGGGGGGACTGTGAAATTTGTGTGATTGCACTTAAACAGCACTATTTTTACTTGTACAGCGACGTATGAGTGGCATTAAACTTTTATTTACATTTTAAGCTACTTGAGCGAACAGCTTGAGGTGTGACCCGGGGAAATACATCCAGGTTAGCTCTGTCTGTTTCAATAGCCCTGCGGTGAGCATGGTGAGCGCGCGCCGCTGCATGTGAAGACGTGCACAAAGACACTTGCATCTAAGCACGTGTTTTGCATGTTTGGCATTCAGTGTTATAATCCAGGAGTTTGTTTGTTTGGCCTCATACCATATAATAGAGACAGGTTGACCACCTCTGCTGTTACAAGGTAAACAAAAAAACTATAACAAACTATACCTTGAGTATGGAACAAAACTCTGTACTATTACCTGATCAGTGCGGCGCTACAGGTGTACCTGCACTACGACCCATTATGACACTGGATGGTAAATTAGGTATTAAATGTTCAGCTTGTTCTATGTACTTATTAGTACAAACATTGTTCACTCCTGAACTCGCATTTGTTTGCGACAAATGTATAGCAAACAAACAGATGCAAGAGGAAATAGCATCCTTTGCAGCAAGATTACTTTTTATTGAAAACAGCCAGGTCGATATGCATAGATGCTTTAGCCGCTTGATTGTCCCTCTCTTCAGCCTGAACCTGAACTGATTTTAGACCCTCCGACTTCCATTACGGCACTACATCCAGTAGCCCTGACCATGCCTGGAATTCATACTGAGTGCAGTTCTTGCCCTGGCCCCCTCGAACCAATCACTACAGGTGTTTCCCAGGCCATGAAGCAGGGCAGAGAAGACGATACTGATGATGCTGAATACAGTGATGAGTGGTCCCTAGTAAGTGGCTCAAGGGCCCCCCAAAAAGGTTGTAAAGCAGACCAGTTCTGCATCGATATTCAAAATTCCTTTTCAGCTCTCTCTCTATTGACAGATAGTAATATAAATACTGATGATCCCGAGTCTAATGTATATTGCCCACAAGCTTCAAGCACTGCTGAAACCACCTCACATGACTTAATTGATCTAAACCAGATTCCTCCAACTACACTGAATGCTTCTAGTACTTACCATACCAAACTGAAATGATGTAATGGGGCTCCTACTCTTCCTCCAAATAACACTATACCTCCCCTAATGCTGCATGATTCCCCTATGGCCACTAATGTTACCCCAGCCCCCATGGATACTACCCGTCAAGTATATGTATTGGGGGACTCTATTATAAAACACCTCAATAGGGCCATCTGCAATCTGGACAAAGCAAATTGAAAATGCACAAGTTGTAGGGGTGCTAAAGTTTCAAACACTACTGAAATGGCTACTAATATTCTTACTAATGCAGGACACAACCCACTAGTAATAATCCACGCAGGAACAGATGACATAAACTGTACTAGCCCTTTACAATTAAAGAAATATTTTGTTGCTCTAAATTATTAGTGGAAAAAGGCTGTACTGTATGTTTTTTGGAGATTCTTCCAGTACCAAGAGGATCTAAGGATATTACCTATAAAAAAAAAAAAAAAACAATGAATGGTTGAAGAAGTGGTGTCTTAAACAAGGCATCCTATGTATTCCTCATTGGGAAAAATTATGTGACAGGAACTCACTATTCTGCTGGGATGACTTGCACCTGAGCAGAAGAGGGAGTGTGCAAATGGGAAAAACTCTAGCCTCCATGATACATAACTGTTTAAACTGAGCTGCTTGGGGGAGATTGGGAGTGTTTCCAAATCTCTTAATGGAGGTACCAAATATGAAACATGCAGGACTTGTAATGTAATGTCATTTAATGCCAGATCTCTAAATACTCTCAATATGTTAGAACTGGAAGCTCAATGTTCCCTCTAGATCTGAGTATTATCGCTGCCACCGAAACATGGTGGGACCCGGCTTCAGCATGACATAGAGAAATCCCTAATTTTAAGCTTCACTATAGACATAGGGAAAATAAGTCAGGCGGGGGTGTTTATTTATACATTAGAAATTACATCCATTCACATGAGATTACATTGGGAACAAATACTGAATCTCTTTGGGTCTCAATTCAGTTAAAGGGCCAACCTAAACTTACACTGGGTGTGTGTTATAGACCACCATCCGTGAACTCAAAATATACTGATGATTTAATTAATATAATTTATGATACTGTCCAAAAAGGAGAAAGTCTTATTATGGGAGATTTTAATATGCCAGGTATTGACTGGGATACTCTAACAGCAAAAACAGAACAAGAAAAACTATTTCTATCATTAATTATAGATCTAGGTTTGGAACAACTTGTACGCCAACCAACCAGGGGAATGAATATACTCGACCTAATCATTACTAATACTGAAACCAAATTTACAGATACAATTATTGCTCCCCCAGTTGGTAGTAGTGATCATAACTCGGTACAATTTAGTTTCAATATCAAAATTCCAACCCTTTCAAATAATACAATATATAAAGATTATAATAAAGGTAACTTTCCAGAAATAAACTCAGCAATAAATTAAGTTAATTGGGAAAAAGCATTTCATAATTTGTCAATAAAGAAAGCATATGACACTTTTATACAATTTATATGCCAACTTGAAGACCAATATGTTCCTAATAAAATCAAATACAACAAAAAAGGGTAAAATACTGGTTTGGTTTACGAAGTCTGTAAGTTAACAAATTAAAAAAAGGAGTGTTTATTTAGGAAACTCAAAAAATATTATAACTCCATAATTAAACATAAATACAAACAAGCTGTAGCATTATTAAAGAAATCTATAAAACAGGCTAAACTTCAATTGAATTTAAATTAGCGCTCTCAAAAGCTAATCATAAATCACTTTATTCATACATTTATTGTAAAAAAATGTAATGTCAGGAGAGTTGGACCACTTCAGGAAAATGGTAAGATCTGATCTGATCGGGAAACAGCTAATACATTTAATAATTATTTTTGTTCGTTTTTTGAGAAAAGAAGCTTAATTACTACTGTCCATAAAAATAATTCCCCCATCCACCATTAAATACTACAGAAATGACAAATGCCCTATTATCTCTCAAAAAACCTACAAGTCCAGGACCGGATAACATACACTTAAGATTCTTGATTGAGACATCTAACTCAATGGTCCTTCCACTCCCCTTACTTTCCAATAAATCATTACTAGAAAATAAAATTCCTGAAGACTGGTGAAGTGCCATAGTGACCCCGATACACAAAAAGGGAAACAAATCAAATGTCCTGAATTATCACCCAATTAGTTTGCCTTCCCTTATTGGGAAAGTTATGGAACGCATAGTTAAATCAAGGATTGAAGCAGAAATGCAACAGCTCTCAATACAAGATACATCCCAACATGGATTTAAGCCAGGGTATTCATGTGCCACTAACTTAATTTCATTCTACAATACAGTAAGTAGTAATTTAGATCAAAATATTCCCTCAGATGTTATCTTGTGTGATTATAGTAAGGCATTTGACAAGGTGTCACATACGTTGCTGGTTAATAAACTTTACAGTTTTGGCTTTTCATCTTACTTAGTTAATTGGATTTCTCTTGGTGGCTTCACAATAGGACACAAAAGGTTAGAGTCAATGGAGTCTTGTCAAATATAGGAAGAGTCACGAGTGGCATACCTCAGGGCTCCATTCTTGGCCCTACTTTATTCAATCTTTTCATATCAGATATGGATATCTCCTCGAACAATATCATCTCAAAATTTGCAGATGATACAAAACTCAGGGGTAGAGTCGATTCAACAGCTAATATGTTACTATTACAACAGGATCTTGAACATATAGAACACTGGGCTAAAGTCAGTCTAATGACCTTTAACACTGAAAAATGCATAGTACTTCATTTTGGAAAGAATTTCCCACGGAATAACTATTATTTAAATAACACCTATCTTAAATCAACATTCTGTGAAAAAGGCCTAGGTATTCTGATAGATAATAAATTGTCATCCAGTAGTCATTGTAATAAAATAGCCAGAACTTCCAATATAATCATAAAACAGATTAGGAAAATCTTTATTAATAAGTCAGAACATTGTCTGATACCCCTATATAGGGCATATATAAGACCACATTTAGACTATGGTTCCCCCTTCTGGAACCCCTACCTGAAAGGTGACATAGACCGATTGGAACAAGTTCAGAGATGACTTACAAAAACAATCCTGAGATTGAAAGTAAAACATTATGACACTAGACTCCAGGAAACAGGACTCTATCCCCTCCATCTAAGGAGGCAACAGGGTGTCATTCTGCTCACTTATAAATTCATTAAAACTCCACTATTAATGAAACAATGTGGGTTAACATTTGCAAATAAATGCACAGTGGGCAGATTACATAATCAGCAGCTCAAAATTCATTGGGCAAATACAAACAGACGTGACAACTTCTTTAACTTAAGAGCTGCTAAACAATGGAATATGCTAACTCAGGAGCTGATTAATTCTACATTCTTCGACATATTCAAGTCAAAGCTTGATTAATGGCTAAATTTAACTTACATTTAACATTGACCCACTGTTGTGGGGGACAATCGTGATGGGCTCCGAGCCTTCTTTTGTCCTACAAAATCCAGTAAATCTTATACCTCACAGTGCACCTGGGGCATGCTGTTATCAGGCCATAACCCACACCTCATTGTGTCTTATTGCTTGTGTAAATGAACCTTGAAGGTAACACGTCTCTTCACAGACAGCCAGTGCAGATGATGCAGGACTGGGGTCATATGTCTAAGCCTCAAGAGACCAGTCACTAACCTTACCACTGTGTCATGCACCAACTGCAAGCACTGCAGGATTCCTCCACTAACCCCGAGAAAGAGAGAGAGCATTATGGTAGTCCAGCCTGGGCATCATGAACGCATGCACCAGTGTTAGCAGATCTTCAGGGGAGAGATAAGGGACTTAATCTGGCTGCTGTTCCTAAAACGGTAAAAGCCACTCCAGACTAAAGCAGACACCTGAGCCTCCAGTGCCAGCCAATTATCTATAATGACTCCCAGGTTTTTCACTTTCGCAGAAGCCAATAGCCTAGATGATCTGAGCAGAAGCCCTGTCTCTCTTATGACTACTTCTGCTCCCCACAACCCCACTCAATCACTAATACCTCAGTCTTGTCCAGGTTAAGTCTCTGTAATTAGATTCCATCCAACTCCAAATATCAGACAGGCATAAACTCAACACCTTGACAGTATCAAGCATCCCAGGTGTAAAAGACAAATACAACTGAGTATCAACTGCATAGCAGTGCAAACCCAGACTGTAGTGACGAATGATCCTCCCTTGGGGCAGCATATACACTGCAAAGAGCAAAGGTGAGAAGACTGATCCTTGGAGCATGCCACAGGGGAGGGGAATTGAGGATGATGAGAAGGTTCCCATCACCACCTTCTGCATCCTGTCCCTAAGGTAGGACTCGAACCAGCAGATGACAGCGCCAGTGAGTCTAGCGTACTCCCTCAGATGATCCAACAACAGCCCATGATCCACAGTGTCAGATGTTGAAGAGAGATTGAGGAGAACAAGAACTGTCCATTCACCCAAATCTCTAGCCCTAAGGAGGTCATTATGCACTCTGACCAATGCTATCTCAGTGCTATGCCTAGATTTAAAACCAGATTGGAGGGGCTCATAGATGTCATGAGCTATGAGGTGTGCCTCAAACTGTAGTACCACACCTGCTTAGTAACCTTACCCAAGAAAGGTAGGTTTGAGACAGGATGTTAATTCACTAGAATATCTGAGTCCAGTGACATTTTTTTCAGAAGGGGCCATTCCAGTGCATTTTTCAATGCCACTGAGAAGACCCCCTCCAAAAGAGAGCACCGAACTATTCCAACGAACACCTACCCCATAAACCCCCTCATAGCTCACTAGTAGACATGTGAAACCTGGGTCTATTTCACAAAAAGTGGGCTGCAGCTTCATTACTTTGTAGACTTCTTCCGTGCTGATTGGCTGAAAGTTTCCACAAGACACTTGAGTGCATCCACAATGTGTGGGCTCAACTTTGTCAGGTTGCAACACCCACTTGGAGAGATCCTGATCCAAATGGTGGAGTCTCTGTCCACAGAACAGCACTCCAAGCATGGTGGGGTCTATGTCCACAGATAAGCACTCCAATGGGGCCTCTGCCCAGAGAACAGCACTACTAGCATGGTGGGGCCTCTTTCCACAGAACAGCACACCTGTCATGGTAGAGCTTCCAACCACAGAACAGCACTCCTAGCATGGTGGGGCCTCTGTCCTGAGAACAGCACTCCTAGCATGGTGGGGCCTCTGTCCACAAAACCGAATTCCTAGCATGGTGGGGCCTCCATCAGCTGAACAGCACTCCTAGTATGATGGGGCCTCCATCCACAGAAAAGCACTCCTAGAATGGTGGGGATTTTGTCCACAGAACAGCGCTCCTAGCATGGTGGGGCCTCTGTCCATGGAACAGCACTCCTAGAATGGTGGGGCTATTGTCCACAGAACAGCACTCCTAGTGTGGTGGGGCTCTATCCACAGAACAGTGCTCCTGGCATGGTGGGGCCTCTGTTCACAGAACAGTACTCCTAGCACTGCACGGCCTCTATTCACGGAGGAGCAGTCCTAATACAGTGGGGGCCTTTGTCCACAGAACAGCCCTCCTAGTATGGTAGGGCCTTTGTCCGCAGAACAGCACTCAATATGGTGAGACCTCTGTTCACAGAACAGCACTTCTAGTGTGGTGGGGCCTCTGTCCACAAAACAGCACTCCTAGCATGGAGGGGCCTCTGTCAACAGAACAGCACTCCTAGAATGGAGGGGCCTCTGTCCACAGAACAGCAGTCCTAGAATAGTGAGGCCTTTGTCAACAGGACAGCACTCCTAGCATGGTGGAGCCTCTGTCCAAAGAATGGCACTCTTAGCATGGTGGGGCCTCTGTCCACAGACAGCACTCCTAGTATGATGGGGCCTTTGTCCACAGAGCAGCACTCCTAAAATAGTGGGGCCTTTGTCCACAGAACAGTACTTCTAGCTTGGTGGGGCCCCCATCCACAGAAAAGCACTCACAGTATGGTGGGGCTCTAGCCACAGAACAGCGCTCTTGGCATGGTGGAGTCTTCTGTTCACAGAACACCACTCTTAGCATGGTGGGGCCTCTGTTCACAGAACAGTACTCCTAGCACTGTGGGGCCTCTATTCACAGAGCAGCACTCCTAATATGGTGGGGCCTGTCTCCACAGAACAGCACTCCTAGTATGATGGGGCCTTTGTCAATAGAATAGCACTCCTAGAATGGCGGGGCCTCTCTCCACAGAACAGCACTCCTAGAATAGTGGGGCCTTTGTCAACAGAACAGCACTCCTAGCATGATGGGGCCTCCATCCACAGAACAACACTCCTAGTCTGGTGGGGCTCTATCCACAGAACAGTGGTCCTAGCATGGTGGGGTCTTTGTCCACAGGACAGGACTTCTAGCATGGTGCTGTTTCTGTCAATGGAACAGCACTCTTAGCATGGTGGGGCCTCTGTTCACAGAACAGTACTCCTAGCACTGTGGGGTCTCTATTCACAAAGCAGCACTCCTAATATGGTGGGGCTTCTGTCCCCAGAACAGCATTCCTAGCATGATGTTTCCTCCATCCACAGAACAGCACTCCTAGTATGGTGGGGCTCTATCTACAGAACAGCGCTCCTGGCATGGTGGGGTCTTCTGTCCACAGAACAGCACTCTTAGCATTGTGGGGCCTCTATTCACAGAACAGTATTCCTAGCACGGCGCGTCCTCTATTCACGGTGGAGCAGTCCTAATATGGTGGGGTCTTTGTCCACAGAGCAGCCCTCCTAGTATGGTGGGACCTTTGTCCACAGAACAGCACTCAATATGGTGAGACCTCTGTTCACAGAACAGCACTCCTAGCATAGTGGAGCCTCTGTCCACAGAACAGCACTCCTAGTAATAATGGGGCCTTTGTCAACAGAACAGTACTCCTAATATGGTTGGGCTCTATTCACAGAACAGTGGTCCTAGCATAGTGGGGTCTTTGTCCACAGGACAGGACTTCTAGCATGGTGCTGCTTCTGTCCATGGAACAGCACTCTTAGCGTGGTGGAGCCTTTCAGCACTCCTAGCATTGCAGGGCCTCTATTCACAGAGCAGCACTCCTAGTATGGTGGGGCCTCTGTTCACGGACCAGCACTGCTAGTATGGTGGGGCTTCTATCCTCAGAGCATCACACTTAGCATGGTGGGACCTCTGTTCCTGGAAAAACACTCCTAGCATGGTGAAGTTTCTGTTCACAGAACAGCACTACTAGCATGGTGGGGCCTCTGTCCATGGAACAGCGCTCTTAGTACGGTGGGGCCTCTGTCCACAGAACTGCACTCCTGGAAAAGCAGGGCCTCTATCTACAGAACTGTATGCCTGGTGTAGTGGCGCCTCTATTCACAGAACAGGACTCCTAGCACGGTGGAACCCCTATCCACAGAACAGCACTCCTAGTATAGCGAGGCCTCTAGTCACAGAACAGCACTTCTAGCATGGGGCTTCAGTCCACAGAACTGCACTCCTCACATGATGGGGCCTCTGTCCACAGAACAGCACTTCCTGCATGGTGGGACCTTTGTCCAGAGAACAGTACTCCAAGCATGGTGGGGCTTTCATCAACAGAACAATACTCCTAGTATGGTGGGGCCTGTGTACACAGAACAGCACTCCTAGCACGGTGGAGCCTTTGTCTACAGAACACTCCTACTATGCTGGGGCTTTTGTCTACAGAACAGCACTCTTTGCATCCTCGGGCCTTTATCCACAGAACAGTTTTCCTAGCATAGTGGGGCTTCCATCCACATGACAGCACCCGTAGCATGGTGGGGCCTCTGTGCACAGAACAGTACTCCAAGCATGGTAGGGCTTCCATCCACAGAACAGCACTCCTAGTATGGTGAAGCCTCTGTCCCCAGAATAGCACTTCTAGCATGGTGTGGCCTCTGTTCACAGAACAGCACTTCTAACATGATGGGGCCTCCGTCCACAGAACAGCACTCCTAGCATAGTGGGGCCTCTGTCCACGGAACAGCACTGTTAGTACAGTGGGGCCTCTGTCCACAGAACTGCGCTCCTGGAAAAGCAGGGCCGCTATCTACAGAACTGTACTCCTGGTGTAGTGGTGCCTTTATTCACAGAACAGGACTCCTAGCACAGTGGAACCCCAATCCACAGAACAGCACTCCTAGTATAGTGAGGCCTCTATTCACAGAACAGCACTTCTAGCATGGTGGGGCTTCAGTCCACAGAACTGCACTCCTCACATGATTGTAGTATATGGTAACTTACCCTAGTAACATTGTAGAATGGTTTAGTCCACATCCCCCTGCAGTTTTGGGCCAATGGTATGTCTGGGGTGGAAACTGGGTTTTAGAAAGTGCACGAGCAGATTGTAGCAGTAGTTCTGCTGAGGCCTGCTGATCTATCTAATGTACGTTTGTTGAATAAACCTCAGAGCTGTTAGAAGTTATTTATGGTGTCCAGTCATTCCTAAAACCAGCAATCCTGTAAGAAGCAACTAAAGTGAAATATTATATGGTGTCAGAAGTGAACTTGCAGTGCTGCAGTTGCAAGAAAGAAGAAAAGTTTGTACTGCCAAGAAAAGAAACAAAAGACAGTATTTGTGAGTATCCAAAGCTTACTAAAAGACTGTATAACAAAGTATTTTTGGCAGTATGGAGCAATTTAAGCCACCTCCACCACTATTGTTGACTGGAAACCTTGCAGAAAACTGGAGAAGGTGGGCACAGAGATTAAGTCTGTACTTCACAGCCATGGGATTAGATGATAAGTCAGAGGAAATGAAAATTGCAGTCCTGCTATACATGATCGGGGATGAGGCCCTCGAGGTGTACAATACCCTCAATATAACGTATGCTGACCCACAAGCTAAAAAAGCAGCTGAGGTTATGGAAGCATTTAAGAAGTATTGTTCAAGGCAGAATGGTAATACAGGCCGAAAACCAGACCACTAGCTACCAACATGTGAGACACGTGCACAAAAATCAAACACGTGTGGGAAGTGTGGCAAGGGACATGCGCCAAAGGCTTGTCCAGTGTATGGACAAGAATGTCGTAAATGTGGTGGCCTCAACCATTATGCAAAAGTGTGCAGGTCCAAAAAGTCCAACAAACCTCATGAGAAAATGACCAAAGGGGTAGAAGCACTAGCTGTGGGTGCTGTAAAAAGAAAACAAGAAATGGTGCGGACACAAGTACCAGATGAAGGGTGGTACACTACCTTGAAGATAATGGGACAGCCAGTTAAGTTCAAGTTGGACACTGGGGCTGAAGCCAATATACTTACTAAAGAAGTGATTGCGCAGTTTCCATGCAAGGTACAAATCAAGCCAACCAGTACTATCCTAATGGCATGTGGAGGAGCACAAATTAATCCAGAAGGGGAAGTGATGCTCAAGTGTAAGACACAAGACAGACAGGCCAATCTGCAGTTTTATGTCACTAATACATCGGGAGCTTCCCTGCTAGGTCAACAGGCATGTGTCATCCTGGATCTGATTCACAAAGTAAAGGTGCTTAAAACCAAGCCACCAAGCACAAAAGAGGAACTTTTTGCACAATATAAAACAGTGTTTGAAGGCCTAGGAGAATTCCCAGGAGTTTACCATATATACCGACCCAAATGTTACTCCTGTGATACATGGGTGCAGGAAAGTCCCATATGCAATCACGGACAGACTAAAACAGACACTGGAACAGCTGGAGCAAATTGGGGTGATTAGCAAGGTAAGAAAACCTAAACATGGGTAAATAGCCTTGTAATTACTGAAAAGAAAAATGGTGAGATCAGGGTGTGTTTGGACCCTAGAGACTTAAATAAAGCTATCAGAAGACATCATTTCTCCATCCCCACACTGGAGGATATTCAGAGTAAGCTTGCAGGTAAAAAGGTTTTTAGAATTCTAGATGAAAAAGATGGGTACTGGCAGATCAAATTAGATGACGAATCTGCCGACCTATGTACATTCAACAGTCCATGGGGCAGGTACAAATTTCACAGACTTCCTTTTGGTCTACGGTCTGCAAGTGAAGTATTCTAGCAGAGAAATGCTGAACACTTCGAGGACATACCAGGTGTTTTTGTAACAGCTCATGACATGCTTATAGCTGCAGCTACCAAGGAAGAGCATGACAATACTTTGAGAAAAGTAATGGACAGAGCAGTGGAACTCAATGTAAAGTTCAATAGTGACAAAATACAATATTTGGTGAGTGAGGTGAAATACATGGGGCACATCATAACCATAAATGGGCTACGGCCTGATGAAGCCAAAGTAGAAACAATAGCTGAGATGCCCCCTCCCGAAGATAAAAAAGCACTACAGAGGCTGTTAGGAATGACTCAATACTTGGCGCAGTACATTCCAAATGAAGCAAACTTCACTGCACCACTAAGGCAGCTACTCAAAAAAGATGTCATGTGGCAGTGGCAGCCAGCACAGGAAGAAGCCTTATAAAAGCTGAAAGAGACTATTTCTTGTGCACCAGTATTAAAATTCTTTGATCCAAAAGAGGACATTGAAATCCAAGCAGATGCATCTAAGGACGGACTAGATGCTTTTCTACTACAAAGAAACAGACCAATAGCTTATGCATCTAGGTCATTGTCCAGTGCTGAAAGAAACTATGCACAGATAGAAAAAGAGTTGCTAGCAATTGTGTTCTCTCTACAGAAATTTCATCAGTATGTTTATGGAAGGTCAGTGAAAGTACAATCAGATCACAAGCCACTACAGTCCATACTGAACAAACCAATTGGAAAGGCTCCAGCAAGATTGCAGCGGATGCTGTTACAGATACAGAAATACATAGACAGTGTCGGCAGATAAGGGCCTATGGCCCACCCAGTCTGCCCATTTGAGCTTGTAAGTTCAGTTTGTTTTTCTAGAAGTCTGTTACCCCTTACCCCTGACCTCCAAAATTCCTTTATGTCTATCCCATGCATTCTTAAATCCTGTGATTGTTTCAGCCCCCACCACTTCCTCTGGCAGGGTGTTCCACTTGTCCACCACCCGTTCTGTGAAGAAATTCTTTCTCATGTTTCCTCTGAATCGTCCTCCCTCCAACTTCATCCCATGCCCTCTTGTCCTGAAACATCTTTTTCGCTTAAAAATAGTGTTTTCCTGCACCCTGTTCCTCCCTGTAAGATACTTGTATGTCTCTATCATATCCCCTCTCTCCCTCCTCTCCTCCAGGGAGTACAAGTTCAGTTCCTTCAATCTGTCCTCATAGGACTTGTGATGCAATCCATGCACCATCTTTGTTGCCCTCCTCTGAACCTTCTCTACCCTGTCTATGTCCTTACGTAGGTATGATCTCCAGAACTGTACACTGTACTCCAGGTGGGGCCTCATTAGTGTCTTGTATAGCGGAATTATGACCTCCTTTTCCTGCTGGTGATGCCCCTGCCTATACATCCCAGCATCCTATTTGCTTTACCTGCTGCCTTGTCACACTGTTTCCCTACCTTGAGGTCATCAGAGATGACAACCCCAAGATCCCTTTCCTGCTTGGTGCATGCTATCCTCACCCCCAACTGATATATTGTGCCAGGGTTTTTGTGCCCCATATGCATTATCTTGCACTTCTTTGCATTGAATTTCAACTGCCAAACCCCTGACCATTCTTCAAGTTTCTGCAGGTCGCTTCTCATTCTGTCTACACTCTCTGGTGTGTCTACTCTGTTACAGAACTTTGTGTCATCAGCGAACAGTGAAATTCTACCTTCTAGGTCCTGCGCAATGTCACTGATGAAGATGTTGAATAGAACCGGTCCCAGCACTGACCCCTGTGGTACCCCACTGGTCACTCTTCCCTCTGTGGAGTGACAGCCATTTACCACCACCCTCTGTGTCCTGCCACCCAGCCAGTTACCTACCCGCCACACTACTGTCCTGCCCACACCCATATTCCCCAGTTTGTGCAATAGTCTTCTATGTGGCACAGTGTCAAAGGCCTTGCTGAAGTCCAGATAGGCCATGTCCACTGCCCTCCCTGATCCACCTCCCTAGTCACCCAGTCAAAAAATTCAATGAGGTTGGTCTGACATGACCTCCCCCTGGTGAAACCATGCTGCTTTGGGTCCTGTAGTCCATTGACAACCAGATGTTCCACCAATCTCTCCTTCAGTAGTGCTTCCATGATCTTCCCCACTACCGAGGTGAAGCTGACTGGTTTGTAGTTCCCTGCTTCCTCTTTGTTCCCACTTTTGTATAAGGGGACTACATCTGCTGTCCTCCAGTCTTTGGGTACCTCCCCTGTTTCCAGTGATCGGCTAAACAGGATAGCCAGAGGTTCAGCCACCACCTCTCTTAGTTCTTTAAGGACCCTGGGGTGCACCCCATCTGGCCCCATTGCTTTATCAACTATTATTACTTCCAGTTCCTTCAGGACCCTTTCTCGTGTAAAGGGACTTTGTCCATTTCTGCACCATTCTCACCCTTGTACTCCTTCTTCAGACCCATTACCTCCTCTTCCTCAGTAAAGACTGAGCAGAAATACCTGTTCAATATGTCAGCTTTACTGTTGTCATCCTCAAGCGGCCCCCATCCTCCCCTTCAGTCTCACTATCCCTCCCTTTGTCTTTCTTTTTTCACTTATGTACCTGTAAAAGGTTTTGTCCCTCTACCCACTGATTCTGCAATGTGTTCTTCTGTCTGAGCTTTGGCTTCCCTTACTGACCTCCCTGCCTCCTTTGCTTCTCCTGGTACTTCTCCCTATCCCTTCTGCCTGTGTCTTTTGTATTGCCTGAATGCAATCTTTTTGGCTTTCATCTTTTGCTACCTCTTTGGAAACCATAATGGTCTTCTCTTCCTTTTCCTCTTGCTAACCTGCTTAATGCATAATTCTGTTGTTCTTGTAATCCCCATTTTAAATACTGCCCACTGTTCCTCAACCCCTGATTCCTGTCCCATTCCGCTAATGCCTCTTTCAAGTATCTCCCCATTTTCCCAAAGTCTGCCCCCTAAAATCCAGGATACGTGTTTTGTGTGGTTTGGTTCTGCTCTTTCTGTGATTTCAAACCACAATGACTGGTGGTCACTGTTTCCCAGGTGCTCCCCCACTGTTACCCATCACACTGTCCCTGTTTGTGAGCACAAGGTCCAGTATTGCCTTCTGCCGAGTTGGTTCCATGACCAGTTGCTTGAGGAAGGCACCCTGAAGGGAGTCCAGGATAAATCTGCTCTTAGTTGATGCTACTGCTGGGATGCTCCAGTCCACGTCTGGAATACTGAAGTCTCCAACTAGTACTACCTCACCCTTGTCTGCCATCCTTTGGATGGCTAGCATCAACTCCTATCTGTTTCTTCCTCCTGGGCTGGTGGTCTATAGACCACACCTGTGCGGATGGCTGTCCCATTTTCCTTTCCAGCTTAACCCACAGTATCTCTCCCCATTTGTTCCTCCTGGATCTCTGTGGCCCTTATGTCATTTTTCACATACAGTGCCACTCCTCCTCCCTTCCTGCCTGCTCTGTCTCTTCTGAATATGTCGTAGCCAGGTATGGCCATCTCCCAGTCGTGGTTATCATTACACCAGTTTTCAGTGATGGCCACAATGTCCAGGTCTGACTGTACCATGACAGCCTCCAGATCTTCCATCTTGTTGCTAAGGCACCTGGCATTTGCACACATGGCTTTCCATGATTTGACCTCCCTGGACTGTTTCACTGTTCTACTCCAGCCCCTTCCTTGGTTGTCATTTATCCCTGGTTCTCCTTGCTGTCTGCCCTTCTGCTGAATTTTGCCCCTTTTCTGCTTATCCACCTCTTGGGCACTAATCTCCATGTAACCCCCCCTGCAAATGGGGGTTCCCAAAAGACTTCCAGGAGCTTGCTTGAATGCTCCAAGCCTGAATGGTGTTTGGCGTTTAAGCCATTTATCAGTGAGTGCTTTTAGAACCTCTGGTACTGTCTCTTTAAGAGCTGTCTGCTTGCAGACATAATTAGTTTGTATGGGGGACTGTGTATTTCTTTGATTGAGTACCACTCGAGCTGCTGCCAATTCACTCCATTTTTGCAGTCACTAGGAGTGCAAAGGGAACCTATCTGAAAGATGTAACTGTTTGCCAGAAACCATTTAGAGTAATAATGAAATTACAGTTTGTCTAACCTGCTTTCTTTGCAGTCAGAACTGTGTCTGCCTAGTTCCCCATTCTGGTTTTGAACTGCTGAACTGGACCAATCAGTGTGGGGTACGCTAGCTCTAAAATGGTGCCTTGGACGAATCAGAACTTGGACTCATAATCTGAGCCAGCCACAAGAGGATTGTACGGGCAGTGACTCTGGGAGATGTAGTTTAGACTTCGGCGCCTTTTTGGACCAACAGGAGCAGTCTATTGTGAGTGACAGCCAATCCAGTCAAGAACTGGGAGGAACTCAAAGGAAGTGCCCGGTTTTGTCTGTTGGAGTTGCAGTTGAGCTCTGGCAGTGAAGAAGGAAGGAGCCCTGTGCTTTTTCAGTGTGCAGTTTTAGTCGGGAAACGTGTGTAAGGCCCAGAGTTCCTGTCTGCAGCTTGTGTAACTGCTTGTTAGGACTGAATCCGTCCTGTGAAGAGAATCAAAGGATATCTGAAGAGTAGAAACCAGGCTCACCCTGTAGAAGACTGGAGAAATTGCTGAATTGCACTCGGTCTGTCAGGAACTGAATCTGCTGTGTGTTCTCCCGGGTATTGTGCAGTAATTGCGATCGGGATAGAGAAGCAGCCTGCCTGGTATAGTACTTTCTGTTTTACCATATAAATGTGTGAAGAGGCTTGTGTACCTCAAGTGAATCCTGCTGCCATTAAAGGACTTTTGCCTGTTACTGTTCACCATATAAATGTGTGAGGAGGCTTGGTTAGCTCAAGTGAATCCTGCTGCCATTAAAGGACTTTTGCCTGTTGCAGTTTGCCATATAAATGTGTGAGAAGTCTCGTGGAGCTCAAGAGTAGCCCTGCTGACATTGAAGGACCCTATCTTCTTTGGAGGTCGTGAGTACTAATTCAGGGTCGCTCCCTGTTGAATTGCCACATTGAATCCAAATGGAATCACTGTACTGCTGACTGTTTAAACTAATTTTTCTTTTCTCTGTGGGAAAGGGCCCCTACCAGCTGCCACGGTTTGGACTAGCCACTAGGGCTTGGGTACCCAGGGACAGTAACTGGTAGGGATAGGCCTGTGCACAGAGCCATAGGTAGATGAGTAAAGTGATAAGCTAATTAACCTGATTTCCCCCTGTCCTTGTTATATTCCCCCTAAATAAATCCGAGCTGCTTGTTTCAGCAAAGTTATACTGCCTGAGGTATTTGTCTATGTTAAAGTATTGTACTGTGATTGTTGCACTGTATCTTATTTTACAGGAGGTCCCAGTGCCTGAACCAGCCCTGGGGGTAAGTGTATACTGTGAAGGTAATTCTGATATATTGTGTGGGCCACTAGTGGGAAGAAAGGGGGGTTGCAGTGTCCCAGAGGGCTGTGACCAAGTAAGTTTAACTATTGCAAACCCCGACCTCTGGGTGGAGGCACCCGCCATTGGATCCAGGCCCCTCAACCTGTTAGTGGCAAATCAGGCAGAGGTAGTAGTCCCTGGGATAGTGCCATCTAGGGGTTACATCCATCTTTTGCACACTGCTTTGCAGAGATAGCCACTCCTCTGGTTCACTGGTTCCACTGCTAGCTGTAGGGGGTGAGCAAGTATGACATAGAGGTAATATATACTCCAGGCAAAGATATTCTAATTGCAGATGCTCTATCCAGGGCAGTACCAAGAAAACTAGCAGAGGGAGACATTGATCTAAGTAGTGAAAAGGTCATATACTCAATCCAAGCAACAGAAACACTGTCTGACAGCATGTTAGAGGGGCTAAAACAGGCCACACAGAGGGACAGAGATTTACAGTTGCTTAAAGAAATGCACCTCAAAGGATGGCCTAACAGGAAAAAACAAGTCAGCATCAAACTTCAGCACTATTGGCCCATGAGACACAATATATACATAGAAAATGAACTCATAATGGTGGGTAAAAGAATCATCATACCCAAAGAGCTGAGAACAGATATGCTACAAAGACTTCACACAGCACATCAAGGAATACAAAGGTCAAAGGCACAAGCCAGAGCTGTGATGTATTGGCCAGGCATGAATCGAGAAGTAGAAATGATGGTTGAAGCATGTGGACCTTGTCAGGAACTCTTACCCAGCAACCATAAAGAGCCAATGTGTCCACATGAAATACCTGACATGCCATGGTTAAAGCTTGGAGCAGACATTTTTGACTTTAGGGGACACTCCTACTTAATAGTAGTGGACTATTTTTCAAAATACCCTGAGGTTCTCAGAATGCCTGACAAGACAGTAGCTACAGTTATTGCAAAATTGAAAGCTGTATTTGCAAGACATGGAATTCCAAATGAACTAGTAGCGGATCATGTACCATTTGAAAGTCATGAAATGAAGCAATTTGCAAAGTTGTGGGAGTTGAAAATAACTCATTCCAGCCCAGGATACCCACAATCTAATGGTTTTGCTGCAAGAATGATCCAGACAGTAAAAAGAATCTTTCTGAAGTCTATGCAAGGTCAGACCGATCCACATCTCGCATTGCTCAGTCTTAGAAATACACCAGTCACAGGACTGAACTTTACACCTTCTCAATTGTTGATGGGCAGAATGTTGAGGACAACATTACCAGCAAGTGCAAGGGCACTGCGACCTGAAATACCAAAGGATGCACATAAATGTCTGAAAAGACTACAGAAAAGACAGAAACAGTATTATGACAAGAATGCAGCTCCACTTACTCCATTCCGAGAAGGGGAAAGGGTATGCATAGAGACTTCTAGTAGGTGGCAACCTGCTACAGTGGAAAGAATCTGTGATGAGCCAAGATCCTATAGTGTGACTACACCTGCAGGACAGCAATACCGCAGGAACAGGAGACACCTGAGGAGAGACACCGAACAGTTGCTTTGGAGGCTGAAGAGCAGCAGGCAGATGAGTCAACTGAATCTGTATTGTCACAAACAGTACAATCCAGGGACAACAGCCAGGAACAGGACACTTGTCAAGGGTATGAGCAACCTGAGATGGAACCTGTTGTTCTCAATGACACTTTGCAAGAAAGTCCTGAGGCTGTACCCAGTGTGCAGTCTACTCGAATGACCAGAAGAGGGCATTTGCTTAAAGTTCCTGAGAGGTTCAGAGATTTTGTTATGACTTAAGTCAGTGGTAAAGACTTATTTCAACAAAGCTGAGTACCAATGACTTTAGACCCTAACTCATCACAAAGTAAGACTCAACCATTATGTTAATAGTGCTTGGTAATTATTTGTCATTGATATGCAAACCGAAATCAAGGTAATTGCTTTCTTTTACTAGAAGGGGGAGATGTAGTATATGGTAACTTACCCTAGTAACATTGTAGAATGGTTTAGTCCACATCCCCCTGCAGTTTTGGGCCAATGGTATGTCTGGGGTGGAAACTGGGTTTTAGAAAGTGCACGAGTAGATTGTAGCAGTAGTTCTGCTGAGGCCTGCTGATCTATCTAGTGTATGTTTGTTGAATAAACCTCAGAGCTGTTAGATGTTACTTATGGTGTCCAGTCATTCCTAAAACCAGCAATCCTGTAAGAAGCAACTAAAGTGAAATATTATAATGATGGGGCCTCTGTCCACAGAACAGCACTTCCTGCATGGTGGGGCCTTTGTCCGCAGAACAGTACTCCAAGCATGGTGGGGCTTCCATCCACAGAACAATGCTCCTTAGTATGGTGGGGCCTGTGTCCACAGAACAGCACTCCTAGCGTGTTGGAGCCTTTGTCTACAGAACACCCCTACTATGGTGGGGCTTTTGTCTACAGAACCGCACTCTTTGCATCCTCGGGCCTTTATCCACAGAACAGTTTTCCTAGCATAGTGGGGCTTCCATCCACATGACAGCACCCGTAGTATGGTGGGGCCTGTGTCCACAGAACAGCACTCCTAGCATGGTGTGGCCTCTGTCCACAGAACAGCACTCCTAGCATGATGGGGCCTCCATCCACAGAACAACACTCCTAGTATGGTGGGGTCTTCTGTCCACAGAACAGCACTCCTGGCATGGTGGAGTCTTCTGTCCACAGAACAGTACTCCTAGCACTGCGTGTCCTCTATTCACGGAGGAGCAGTCCTAATACAATGGGGTCTTTGTCCACAGAACAGCCCTCCTAGTATGGTGGGGCCTTTGTCCACAGAACAGCACTCAATATGGTGAGACCTCTGTTCACAGAACAGCACTCCTAGCATGGTGGGGCCTCTGTCCACAGAACAGAACTCCTAGCATTGTGGAGCCTCTGCCAACAGAACAGCACTCCTAGCATGGTGGGCCCTCTGTCCACAGAACAGAATTCGTAGCATGGTGGGGCCTCCGTCAGGAGAACAGCACTCCTAGTATGATGGGGCCTCCGTCCACAGAAAAGCACTCCTAGAATGGTGGGGATTTTGTCCACAGAACAGCACTCCTAGCATGGTGAGGGCCTCTGTCCACAGAACTGCACTCCTAGAATAGTGAGGCCTTTGTCAACAGAACAGCACTCCTAGCATGGTGGGGCCCTCTGTCCACAGAACAGAACTCCTAGCATGGTGGAGCCTCTGTCAACAGAACAGCACTCCTAGCATGGTGGGGCCTCTGTCCACAGAACAGAATTCCTAGCATGGTTGGGCCTCCGTCAGGAGAACACCACTCCTAGTATGATGGGGCCTCCGTCCACAGAAAAGCACTCCTAGAATGGTGGGGATTTTGTCCACAGAACAGCACTCCTAGCATGGTGGGGCCTCTGTCCCCAGAACAGCACTCCTAGCATGGTGGGGCCTCCATCCACAGAACAGCACTCCTAGCATGATGGGGCCTCCGTCCACAGAACAGCACTCCTAATGTGGTGGGGCTGTATCCACAGAACAGCGTTCCTGGCATGGTGAGGTCTTCTGTCCACAGAACAGCACCCTTAGCATGGTGGGGCCTCTGTTCACAGAACAGCACTCCTAGCACTGCACGGCCTCTATTCACGGAGAAGCAGTCCTAATACGGTGGGGTCTTTGTTCACAGAACAGCCCTCCTAGTATGGTGGGGCCTTTGTCCACAGAACAGCACTCAACATGGTGACACCTCTGTTCACAGAACAGCACTTCTAGTGTGGTGGGGCCTCTGTCCACAGAACAGCACTCTTAGTATGATGGGGCCTTTGTCAACAGAATAGCACTCCTAGAATGGTGGGGCATCTGTCCACAGAGCAGCACTCCTAGAATGGTGGGGCCTTTGTCAACAGAACAGCACTCCTAGCATGGTGGAGCCTCTGTCCACAGAACAGCACTCCTTGCATGGTGGGGCCTATCTCCACAGAACAGTACTCCTAGTATGGTGGAGCTCTATCCACAGAACAGTGGTCCTAGCATGGTGGGGTCTTTGTTCACAGGAGAGGACTTCTAGCATGGTGCTGCTTCTGTCCATGGAACAGCACTCTTAGCATGGTGAAGCCTCCCAGCACTCCTAGCATTGCAGGGACTCTATTTACAGAGCAGCACTCCTAGCATGGCAAGGCCTCTGTCCATGGAAAAGCACTCTTAGCATGGTGGGGCCTCTGTCCACAGAACTGCACTCCTTGCATGGTGGGGCCTCTGTTCACAGAACAGCACTCCTAGCATGGCAGGGCCTCTGTTCACAAAACAGCACTCCTAGCATGGTGGAGCTTCTGTCCACAGAACTGCACTCCTCACATGATGAGGCCTCTGTCTACAGAACAGCACTGCCTGCATGGTGGGGTCTTTGTCCACAGAACAGTACTCCAAGCATGGTGGGGCTTCCATCCACAGAACAATACTCTTAGTATGGTGGGGCCTGTGTCCACAGAACAGCACTCCTAGCAAGGTGGAGCCTTGGTCTACAGAACACTCCTACTATGGTGGGGCTTCTGTCTATAGAACAGCACTCTTTGCATGCTGGGGCCTTTATCCACAGAACAGATTTCCTAGCATAGTGGGGCTTCCATCCACATGACAGCACCCGGAGTATGGTGGGCCTGTGTCCACAGAACAGCACTCCTAGCATGGTGTGGCCTCTGTCCACAGAACAACACTCCTAGCATGGTGGGGTCTTCTGTCCACAGAACAGCACTCCTAGTATGATGGGGCTCTATCCACAGAACAGAACTCCTGGCATGGTGGGGCCTTTGTCCACAGAACAGAATTCCTAGCATGGTGGGGCCTCCGTCAGCAGAACAGCACTCCTAGTATGATGGGGCCTCTGTCCACAGAAAAGCGCTCCTAGAATGGTGGGGATTTTGTCCACAGAACAGCACTCCTAGCATGGTGTGGCCTCTGTCCCCAGAACAGCACTTCTAGCATGGTGGGGCCTCTGTCTCTAGAACAGCACTCCTAATGTGGTGGGGCTCTATCCACAGAACAGCACTCCTGGCATGGTGGGGTCTTCTGTCCACAGAACAGCACCCTTAGCATGGTGGGGCCTCTGTTCACAGGACAGCACTCCTAGCACTTCACGGCCTCTATTCACAGAGGAGCAGTCCTAATACGGTGGGGTCTTTGTCCTCAGAACAGCCCTCCTAGTATGGTGAGACCTCTGTTCACAGAACAGCACTTCTAGTGTTGTGGGGCCTCTGTCCACAGAACAACACTCTTAGTATGGTGGGGCCTTTGTCAACAGAATAGCTCTCCTAGAATGGTGGGGCATCTGTCCACAGAACAGCACTCCTAGAATAGTGGAGCCTTTGTCAACAGAACAGCATTCCTAGCATGGTGGAGCCTCTGTCCACAGAACAGCACTCCTTGCATGGTGGGGCCTATCTCCACAGAACAGTACTCCTAGTATAGTGGGGTCTTTGTCAACAGAACAGCACTCCTAGAATGGTGGGGCATCTGTCCACAGAACAGCACTCCTAGAATAGTGGGGCCTATCTCCACAGAACAGCACTCCTTGCATGGTGGGCCTATCTCCACAGAACAGCACTCCTTGCATGGTGGGGCCTATCTCCACAGAACAGTACTCCTAGTATGGTGGGGCTCTATCCACAGAACAGTGGTCCTAGCATGGTGGGGTCTTTGTTCACAGGAGAGGACTTCTAGCATGGTGCTGCTTCTGTCCATGGAACAGAACTCTTAGCATGGTGGAGCCTCCCAGCACTCCTAGCATGGCAGGGCCTCTGTCCACGGAATAGCACTCCTAGTACGGTGGGGCCTCTATCCACAGAGCATCACACTTAGCATGGTGGGGCCTCTGTTCATGGAAAAGCACTCCTATCATGGTGGAGCTTCTGTTCACAGAACAGCACTCCTAGCATGGCAGGGCCTCTGTTCACAGAACAGCACTCCTAGCATGGTGGAGCTTCTGTTCACAGAACAGTACTCCTAGCATGGTGGAGCCTCTATCCACAGAACTGCACTCCTTGCATGGTGGGGCCTCTGTCCATGGAAAAGCACTCTTAGCATGGTGGGGCCTCTGTCCACAGAACTGCACTCCTGGCAAAGTGGGGCCTTTATCTTCAGAACTGCACTCCTCGTGTAGTGGTGCCTCTATTCACAGAACAGCACTTCTAGCATGGTGGGGCTTCAGTCCACAGAACTGCACTCCTCACATGATGAGGCCTCTGTCTACAGAACAGCACTCCCTGCATGGTGAGGCCTTTGTCCACAGAACAGTACTCCAAGCATGGTGAGGCTTCCATCCACAGAACAATACTTTTAGTATGGTGGGGCCTGTGTCCACAGAACAGCACTCCTAGCAAGGTGGAGCCTTGGTCTACAGAACACTCCTACTATGGTGGGGCTTCTGTCTACAGAACAGCACTCTTTGCATACTGGGGCCTTTATCCACAGAACAGTTTTCCTAGCATAGTGGGGCTTCCATCCACATGACAGCACCTGTAGTATGGTGTGGCCTCTGTCCACAGAACATCATTCCTAGCATGATGGGGCCCCCGTCCACAGAACAGCACTCCTAGTATGGTGGGGCCTCTATTCACAGAACAGTACTCCTAGCACTGCGTGTCCTCTATTCACGGTGGAGCAGTCCTAATATGGTGGGGTCTTTGTCCACAGAGCAGCCCTCCTAGTATGGTGGGGCCTTTGTTCACAGAACAGCACTCAATATGGTGAGACCTCTGTTCACAGAACAGCACTGCTAGCATGGTGGGGCCTTTGTCTACAGAACAGCACTCAACATGGCAAGACCTCTTCACAGAACAGCACTCCTAGCATAGTGGGGCCTCTGTCCACAGAACAGCACTCCTAGTATAATGGGGCCTTTGTCAACAGAACAGTACTTCTAGTATGGTTGGGCTCTATTTGCAGAACAGTGGTCCTAGCATGGTGGGGTGTTTGTCCACAGGACAGGACTTCTAGCATGGTGCTGCTTCTGTCCATGGAATAGCACTCATGGTGGAGCCTCTCAGCACTCCTAGCATTGCAGGGCCTCTATTCACAGAACAGCACTCCAAGCATGGTGGGGCCTCTGTTCACGGACCAGCACTCCTAGTATGGTGGGGCCTCTATCCACAGAACAACACTCCAAGCATGGTGGGGCCTCTGTTCACGGAACAGCACTCCTAGTATGGTGGGGCCTCTATCCACAGAGCATCACACTTAGCTTGGTGGGGCCTCTATCTACAGAACAGCACTCCTAGCATGGTGGGACAACTGTTCCTTGAAAAACACTCCTATCAAGGTGGAGCTTCTGTTCATAGAACAGCACTTCTAGCATGGTAGGACCTCTGTTCCTGGAAAAGAACTCTTATCATGGTGGAGCTTCTGTATCAGAACAGCACTCCTAGCATGGTGGAGCCCCTGTCCCCAGAATAGCACTTCTAGCCTGGTGTGGCCTGTGTCCACAGAACAGCACTCCTAGCATGATGGGGCCTCCATCCACAGAACAACACTCCTAGTATGGTGGAGTCTTCTGTCCACAGAACAGTACTCCTGGCATGGTGGGGTCTTCTGTCCACAGAACAGTACTCCTCGCACTGCGTGTCCTCTATTCACGGAAGAGCAGTCCTAATATGGTGGGGTCTTTGTCCATGGAACAGCACTCCTAGCATGGTGGGTCCTCTGTCCACAGAACAGCACTCCTAGCTTGGTGGGTCCTCTATCCACACAACAGCACTTCTAGCACTGTGGAGCCTCTATTTAAAGAACAGCCCTCTTCCCATAGTGGGGCCCTTATCCACAGAATAGCACCCCTGGTATGGTGGGGCCTCTGTCCACAGAACAGCACTCAAAGTATGGTGGGGCCTCTATCCACAGAGCATCACTCTTAGCATGGTGGGGCCTCTATCCACAGAACAGCATCCTAGCATGGTGGGGCCTCTGTTCCTGGAAAAGCACTCCTAGCATGGCATGGCCCCTGTTCACAGAACAGCATTCCTAGCATGGTGGGACCTCTATCCACAGAACAGTACTCCTAGCATGGTGGAGCCTCTGTCCACAGAACAGCACTCCTAGCATGGTGTGGCCTCTATCTACAGAATAGCACTCCTAGCATGGTGGGGCCTCTGTCCACAGAACAACACTCTTAGCACTGTGGGGCCTCTATTTAAAGAACAGCACTCTTCACATGGTGGGGCCTCTATCCACAGACTAGCACTCCTTGTATGGAGGGGCCTCTGTCCACAGAACAGCACTCCTTGTATGGTGGGTCCTCTATCCACAGAGCATCACTCTTAGCATGGTGGGGCCTCTATCCACAGAACAGCACTCCTAGTATGGTGGGGCCTCTGTTCCTGGAAAAGCACTCCTAGCATGGCATGGCCTCTGTTCACAGAACAGCATTCCTAGCATGGTGTGGCCTCTATCTACAGAATAGCACTCCTAGCATGGTGGGGCCTCTGTCCACAGAACAACACTCTTAGCACTGTGGGGCCTCTATTTAAAGAACAGCACTCTTCGCATGGTGGGGCCTCTATCCACAGACTAGCACTCCTTGTATGGAGGGGCCTCTGTCCACAGAACAGCACTCCTTGTATGGTGGGTCCTCTATCCACAGAGCATCACTCTTAGCATAGTGGGGCCTCAATCCACAGAACAGCACTTCTAGCATGGCAGGGCCTCTGTTCACAGAACAGCACTCCTAGCATGGTGGGGCCTCTATCCACAGAACAGCACTCCTAGCATGGTGGGGCCTCTGTTCATGGAAAAGCACTTCAAGCATGGTTTAGCTTCTGTTCACAGAACAGCAGTCCTAGCATGGCAGGGCCTCTGTTCACAGAACAGCACTCCTAGCATGGTGGAGCCTCTGTACACAGAACTGCACTCATATCAGAGTGGGGCCTCTATCTACAGAACTGTACACCTGGTGTAGTGGCGCCTCTATTCACAGAACAGGACTCCTAGTATGGTGGAACCCCTATCCACAGAACAGTACTCCTAGTATAGCGGGGCCTCTATTCACAGAACAGCACTTCTACCATGGTGGGGCTTCTGTCCACAGAACTGTACTCCTCTCATAATGGGGCCTTTGTCCACAAAACAACACTCTTACTATGTTGGGGCCTCTGTCCTCAGAACAGCACTCCCGGCATCATGGGGCCTTTGTCCACAGAACAGTACTCTTAGCATGGTGGGGCTTCCATCCACAGAACAACACTCCTAGTATGATGGGGCCTGTGTCCACAGAACAGCACTCCTAGCATGATGGAGCCTTTGCCCACAGAACACTCCTACAATGGTGGGGTCTCTGTCAACAGAACAGCACTCTTTGCATGCTGGGGCCTTTATCCACAGAACAGTTTTCCTATCATGGTGGGGCTTCCATCCACAGAACAGCACCCATAGTGTGGTGGGGCCTCTGTCCATAGAACAGTACTCCTAGCATGGTGGGGCTTCCATCCACAGAACAGCACTCCTAGTACAGTGGGGCCTGTGTCCTTGTTCACAGATCAGTACTCCTAGCATGGTGTACCCCTGTTCACAGAACAGTACTCCTAGTATGGTGGGGTCTGTGTCCACAGAACAGCACTCCTAGCGTGGTGGGGCCCCTGTCCATCCCTGCTGTGCTCAGTCCATTTGAATGCCCTGGTTAGGTACAATGGTGCTCAGGTTTGAGCTGTCACTTCTTTTATTTGCATTTCTGATTTCTCATAATCAGTGTAACAAAGGTTCCCCCTTGCAAATACTGAAACACATTCTGTAGCTGAAGGAAAGCGCTGCGACTGAAATCTCTGTGCATATGCTGTTTTGTATTCATTGGATATTGCAAGTGGATGGCCTTCAGAGGATGAGGCAGAATTTCACACTCGCTAAATATTAGCTCGAGAGAAACTATTTCTTACAGTCAAAGGAGGCTGATCAATAAACCAACGCAAATAGAAATTGATTTTCTTCTGTTATTCTGTGTACAAAGAAAGGCGAAATACAATTTTTCAAATCTATATTCACTTCTGTAAATTGTACTTATCTGTTCATCTGAATGTAATCCAGGTAAGCATTTGTTACATTAAATGTAATAATATTAACATATCATCAGTTTAAAAGTAAGTGGTAATTTCCATAAAAACATAATTTCAGGACAGTTACAAAATGTTGCAGAGGGATATCAACGGGTACCACAGTGACTGTTTGATTTGTTCAGTCTTGATGTAGGTCAGTGCAGCTGTCTACAGGAGCGTTATTTCAGCAGAACCAAAGGGGCTGCAAAGCTCCAAGACCCACCAAATTTTATATAAATACATGCTAGAGAATCTTTATTTTAGCGGTTTTAATGGGATACAGAAGACATCGTAGGGTTTGTAAAGAAATCATAGGAGTCTCAACTGCAACCCCTGGCTACCCCTAAATGACGCCCCTGGTTGTGAAGATAAATGCCAGCAAGGGCTTCCCAATGGGCAAAGGGTGGCACTGTGTGCTTTCTTGCTAGTATCCTGGGTTCAGAACTGAGCCTGGGAAGCCAGTTGGGCGGTGCCGATGGATGGGGAGGTGGTGCCAAAGTGTAGTTCCAAGTCGGGAAGGAAAGGTGTCCGGTTCCACCACTATAGTGACCCCTGCAGTGGGCCAGGGAGTTTATCTCATCCACGGAGTACATTAGCAATGTGAGAGGCCACACCAAGCATGGGTAGATGTCAGGGAGATTGGCGTCTGCCAGCTTGCCACATGCCCTGCACCACTGACCATGCACTGGCTCCAAGTCTGTATTAGGTCACTGGGGTAGGATGACACTTCCTCCTCTCACCCCCACCACAGGGGGCAGGTGCAATTTGTGGGGGATTTCCAGATCTCCAGAGCTAGATAAGACTCAGGCATGGTGGGTGACAAGGCTGTGCAGGCTGGGGATTGACCTCCCCAGACAAAGAGGATGGTTAAGTCTCAAAGCGCTGGGTTCCTGCTCCTGGTCTTCAGTTGCAATTCCATGAACTGTATTTAAAAGCAAGATGCATGAATAAAAGAACAACTGTGTGCATACTGATCCAGGAGTGCTTCCTAATTTGTTTGTATTCTGTTCAGCAGAACATTCCTTCAAGAAAGCACCAGGATTTACTGTGTACTGCAACCCACCAGGTAACTCTGGGGTCGAAGAGGGTCAGGTAGGCATAAATAACTTATGGAAAACAAGATAAATACCAGCAGACTTTTTCATGTAGTTGTTTAACACCCAAACAGTTTTCCTATTCCTGCTAGTCATTTCTTGTGCCAGAGAACTCCTAGCCTCATCTCACCACTCCACCTGCTGTCAGGACCAGCAGGGATCCAAACAGGACAAAGGCCAGCAACCCTCGTAGTGGCAGCTCACAGTAAATGAGCTTCCACATCAATCATTTATTTTAGTTCTTCTTCTGTTGAAGAAATAAACTTAGCACCGAATACCGATTTTACTGTACTGAATGCTTGATTACTACAACATCATCTTTTATTAAACAGTAAGAAAACTAAATGTAAGATTTTTGAATCTAAACCTAAATTTTCCAGCTGTTCACCATTGTTGATTACTGACTCCAAAGGCATTGTATTAAAGCAAGCTACTGAATTCAAATATCTGGGGATACTTTTGGACCCCAATTTAACTTTTTCATTACATACAAAGGTAATCAGTAGACAAGTTAATCAAATATTGTGTGCACTATTTAAACTATATAACTGCTTAACATTGGAAGCCAGACATGTTATTGTAAACAATATACTGTTATCTACATTAAATTATGATTCTTTTATAGTCTCAAACTTATCTTCTGCCGACTTAGCTTTAATAACTGAGACATTTAATGGGATTTTCCATTTTGCATTAAAAATGCCACGTAGAACACATCATTGTGTACTGTATGCACAAACTGGCTGGCTACCTCCAAAGTTCAGTGGTCTATGTAACTTGTGCTGTACTGTAAATAAAACTCTGAGATTATCATCTGACTCTCCCCTATATGCTGTCCTTGACTTGAGAATAGAATGCAGGCAGTTAAGATCAACAGGAAAGCTGTCGATCCCTATCGTAGATCCCTATCACTTTGAATGTTATGGGTGAACATGCGCTCTCTCTCCATGTTGCCAGTGTTGAAATGACCTACCAGATTTTCTTCATAATGCTAAAAGTCATACAGTATTTAAGCATCAGATAATGCTTTACTTGTCAAAACAGTTAGACTGTGCATGTTTTATCTGAACTTGTATAATGATGTTTTGTCAAAGCTAATCCCGCATATAGCATGAATTATTTTAAATATAATTATGGGGCTGCACTTTTCTCTAAGGAAAACCCAGTTGTCATTTGCCGTAATAACCAGCTGGTTATTACGATGAACATGTGTCAGGTTTCTCTCAGTGCGCGCATGTGCCAGTCACTCTTTCCACTTCCCGACGTTGGACAGATGCTGCAACTGCTGCTCGGTGGCAAGTTCAACTTTAAAAAAAAACAAAAACATTTTTAATGTTTAAATAGTGGTCCATTACTTTATAGCTAAACACAGCTGAAATATTTAAACTTGAGAGACCATGGACCACGTTGAATCCCGACCGGTCCGCTGCCGCCTCAGCACTGATCTCAGCTTATTATACTGTATATAACTGCTGCGGGAAAAAGCGCTCACCAACAATTATATAAAATAAATCATTGGGTGGTATGTAAAACTCAAATTTAACACACACTCTCAGTGTTGTTGGATGCTAAAATAAACCCCTCGAGCTTCATTCTCAGGGTTTATGTGGCATTCAACACTTGGGGTGTGTATGAAAAATTCTCGTTACACTCACCCCCCAATGTATTGTTCTATATGTAACGTGATTAATATCTTATGGCTACTTGTAATATTGGCTCCAGGTCATTCCTGAAAAAGGGCCTTTGGCTCAGTACTTACCTGGTGAACAAATGTAAATAAATACATACATACATTCTCCCTCGGTCCCGCCCGGCTCCTGCCTGCCTCCCAGTAAATGAGTTTCTCCATCGTTCTCCCTCAGTCCCACCCACCTCCCGCCACCCTCATGGTACTAGGTGGTGTCCTGACAAGCCTGGCCACCACGTAGTGCCCTGCTATGGAGGAGTCAAAATCCCCTGACCCACTACAGTGGGCAATGCATCTGCAGAACCTGGTGCCTGTCGTTCCCATCTGAAAGCACCACCCTAGCCCTTCCGGATTGCACAGCCAGCTACCAATTCCATTCCTGAACCCAAGTCACCAGCGAGGCAGCACAACATGCTGCCGGGCCATCAGGTGACCACCTGACAGTAGGGATTTTCAATAAGCTTTAACTGGACTTCCGGTGATGTCATGCCCTGAGGAGCAGCTCGATCTCCTAGCTCTGTCTCCACCAAGGCCTTAAACTAACAAAATACAATAAATAGACCTCAAACCTACTCAATATTAAAATTAAACTTCTTCGGAATGCCAAAGAAAAAAACAGATTTAACAAAACCGCAAATAGAAGGCTCTGCGATGGAAAGAGATGGTTCTGAAACAATAGCTCGCAGTTTTCTGAGAGAAGTGAGCGGTCGCGGGGAGGCGGCAAAAAAACACCTCAATCTACCAGACAAATGGACATAGTGCTACAGGAACTGAGAGATTTCAGAAAAGAAACCCGTTCCACGCTAACAGCCCTCCAGACAGACTTAGCGAAAATGGAAAAGTGACTCGAGAAGGTGGAGGAACAGGCCACGAACACTGACTCCTGAGTAGACACTGCAGAACGAGCTATAGTCAAAATACACCAAACTCTGAGTGACTTACAGGACAGGGCAGAAGATGTGGAGGCAAGAAACAGAGAAAATAACCTGCAGATCAATGGATTTCCAGAGGGAGTGGAAAATAAGGAACCAATTCAATTTATCCAGCAATTCTCTAAAACCAAACTAGACCTACCAGACTCCTGTACCTTAGAGATGGACAGAGTACACCAAACTGTAGGCCCACAGAACAGCAATAGGCTACGGGCTATTCTGGTCAGGTTTCTTCGATATCAGGAAAAGGAACTAGTTCTGCATAAATCATGGCAACAAGATGACTTAACTCACTCGGGGCACAGGATCTACGTGGACAATGATTACCCTGTGGCAATAGCAGCAAGATGAAGAGCATATGCCCCGATCCTCAAAAAATTAAAGGAAGCAAAAATTAGATTCCGGACTCCCTACCCCTCGAGATTGGCGGTCCAGTATGACAATGGAACTAAAATTTATGCAACAGCGGATGAGGCAGCATCAGATCTTAATAAAAGGGGACTTGAAATAACTATTATGCAGAAACTGATAAGAGACTCACCAGCAGCAAAACTGGTGCAGAGAGCATGGAACAAGATTCCTCAGAAAGAAAACCGCCGAAGAGAAGGCGCCCTAGCGATTCAGCGCATCATCTAGAAGATGAAGCAACAAGCCAGACCACACCCTGAGAATGCCCCACAGTATGAAACAGAAACTAAATAATGAGTGATTATGTCTTTTCTTCTAATTTAGATGAGATACCCCACCCCCCCACATTGGTCCGCCAGCTTATTGTTAGTATTGGGGATATTTCCCTGATTGACCCACTATCTAAAACAAGACCAAGCCTCTGGGTACTAACCTTGGAGATGAGGGCTTTGGTGTTGCAGTTCATGCCCATGAGAGAGTTCGGCTGAATTGGGGTTGGGCTCGAATTTCATTAGGCGGCCCCCCCCTTCCCTAACTCGCATTCAGTTGGGAAGGGTTTGGGAGTAGGGGTGGGACTGGCACAGTTGGAGGCCTGTCCAACTGGCTCTAGGTTGGGCATGGGATTGACTGGAGGTGCTTTCACGCATGTAGGCCCCATACTCCAACTGGGCCCTCCTGATTATAGTCTTTCTCTCCTCCCTTGCCGAATAACCACTTATATGGGATATGTATCTCCAAATTAAAAACCCTCATTCGAGGACCCCCCCCAACTTTTAATGCTAATTTATGTGTACTATATAGCCAGGAGTGTCCGGTTGCCTCTCCAGAGTGAATTATAAATACAGCTGTCTCGAACGACATTAGCCATAGAGATAGCTCAAACTCTGGAAAAGAGATTCGGAGTTGAAAAGGAGTATTCAGACTTTATTGGAAATGAGATGTACTTATTTCTCCTAACCTCTCACTCGGTCCTTAACCTCCCCCATCGCACAGGTATAATTACTGACGAGGTCTGGATAGTTTACTTTTACTCAACCTTGGTGGAGCAAGGGCTATGATCATCTACCCTTACTCCCCTGACCTAAACTGAGACGTTTTAATGTCTAGTCTGTCGACAGATAGACACAGCCACGTATTGGCAACTTAGGAGAGTGGAGGTTTTTTAGCCTCAGTCTCATGGAAGCCCACAACAGTTCAACAGCCCCTGCCCAGTTGGCAAGGAACTGCAGCAACTTTGCATTCTGGTTAAAGTTTAAAGTTAATCTCCCCCAGTTTGAGGAATGTGTTCCTCACTACTTCCACTACCCCATAAACAGGCAGTCACACTTTTTGTTAAGGGAACTTGAGTACAGAAGAAGTTTAAATGGAAAGTGGGGCCATTTAATGTCCAGTTTTAATTAAGAAAACAAATTGTTATTTTTAATGATTAGAACACCACTTCAGATTTACTCTATGAATGTTAACGGGCTAGGCAGTCCAATGAAAAGAACCCGTATGATTTCTAGGTTTAGAAAGGCACAAGCTGAAATTGTATACGTGCAAAAGACGCATATGAATGCCCACGAACATAAGAAACTAGTAAGGGGAGGATTTAAACAGGTGTTTTCTTCTGCATGCTTCAAGGGGCGAAAAAAGAGGGGTTGCCATACTGGTTTCCGCCCAAACCCCATTTCAAAGTACCCACGGATGGGCTGATCCAGAAGGCCGCCTAGTGGTGGTACAAGGCCTCTTGCAAGATGAGGAAATCACCTTGGCCAATGTTTCCCACCAGTTTCCACTATACAAACAATTAGGTATCTCCTGAACAAGATAGTTCAGCTTTCTAAAGGTACTCTTATCCTCGCTGGTGATTTCAATATTGCCCCAAACCCCCATTTAGATACCTCTAAGGGATCTAGAGGCAAACAACCAGCTTCACATAAATTTTTTAGGAGATTTGTGCATGAAATGGGCTGGATAGATGTATGGCGCACCCTCCACCCTGGGAACAGAGGATACTCATTTTATTCAGCAGTACATGGGTCCTATTCCAGGCTGGACCAGTGCTATACACAGAAAGAGAACCTGGGGATACTGAAGGAGGCAACAATGGGTGATACAGTCGGTACAGACCATGCCCCGGTGATCACAAAATGGGAACTGGGCCTTGAAAAAAGGAATACAATATGGAGATTCAATCCATTTTATCTTAAAAACCCTCTCTTTAAAGAATTCATTGAGAAAAAGATAAGTGAAATCCTCCAGGATAACACTGATACTGAAGTTTCCTCCTCAATCCTCTGGGACACTGTGAAAATGGTGCTCCGAGGCCACCTAATTAAATACATGGCTATGCTAAAAAACAGCGTAGCAAAAACAAACAGTGTTAGAACAGACTCTCCATTTTCTCCAGATGGTGCATCAACAGGGAGACGATACTGTCCTCCCCCAACTTAAAAGAACCAGGCAAGAGTTGGACATCTTGGTGACTCAGAACACTGAGATTGCCCTAACCTTTTTTAAGGCAAAAATATGGAGAAACAGGTCCAAGAGCCACGCGTCTGTTAGCTTACAGACTCTGCAAACAGAAACACTTTTCCACTATGGCTATTGTAAGGGACCCAGATACTGGATCCGCCGAATGAAAACTAGCCACATATCCCAAGCCTTCTGTGACTACTATAAAAAATTATATTCCCCAGACCACCCCTCTGTCCCCAAGGACATAGCTGCATTTCTTACACCCCTAGCTCTCCCACAGCTAACTAATGATCAACGAGAATTGCTGACTTCCCCGATTACCAGTATTGAATTAACAGCATCTATTTCACGAGCCAAAACTTTGAAAGCACCTGGCCCGGATGGATATGGGGCTGAATTTTATAAAAAAATTTACCTAAAAGATCTCCCCGCTCCTATTACAGGTATATAACGGAATACTTGAGGGACAGATTGACCCCCCTCCCAGCTGGTCTTATGTTGCAATGCCCTTGATCCCCAAGCCAGGCAAAGACCCCCAACAATAGAATTTGATGGCAGATAAGGACCGCTTGGCCCACTCAGTCTGCCCATTTCCCTACCTAATGGATAAGCTGCAGATCCTAGTTAACCAGCAGCCTACTTCTTTCTACCCCCATCCCCTAGAATTGCCTTATGACTGTCCTATGCATGCTTGAATTCAACCACTGTTTTTGACTCCACAACCTCCTCTGGAAGGCCGTTCCATGCATCCACAACCCTCTCTGTGAAAAAATACTTCCTTACATTACCTCTGAGCTGCCCCCCTCTATCTTCAAATTGTGTCCCCTTGTTCTTGCACAGCTCTTTTTTTGAAAGATGCTACCCTCTTGGACTTTGTTGATTCCCTTGAGGTACTTGAATGCTCGTCATATCACCAAATCTCAGTTTTGAATATGGATTATAACATTTTTATGTCTATTATGGCTAAAAGAATGGATGCAGTCCTGCCCACTTTAATCAATACAGATCAAACCAGATTTGTTAGTGCTAGGTCAACCACAGACAACATAAGGAGAGAATTACACCTGGTCCATGAGATGCAATCGTGACTGGACCCCTCAGTCCTTCTCAGCCTCGACTCTGAGAAGGCCTTTGATAGGGTCTCATGGCCCTTTTTGTATTCCACCATGACAAAGATGGGCTTCCCCCTACCTTTTGTTACCCTGATTAAAAAACTTGTACACCCACCCTTATGCATGTGTAAAAGTCTCTGGGCATCACTCCCCATACTTTCCCCTGTATAAGGGAATGAGACAGGGGTGTCCCTTGTCCCCCAGCCTATTTGCTCTTTTCATTGAACCTCTGGCACAAGCCATCAGGAACTCCACTCAGATAGAGAGGGTGCAGACTGGCGGGTCGGAACATTGTGTCGCTTTGTACACTGATGATATACTGCTCTTTCTTTCTAGTCTGGAGGGATCGGTCCCTGCTGTTTTTAACATACTAGAACAGTTCGGAGCATGTTCAGGATATAAATTGAACACTAACAAAACTGAAGCATTAACTTTTAATTTTGTCCCACCCCCACCATCTTTTATACAAACATATCCTTTCCAGTGGGATTTACCCAAATTAAAGTACTTAGGTATTTACCTTACACATAGCACGAGGGGAAACTGAGAAGGAAAATTATACCCGGTTCAATGCCCAACTCCAATGAGACTTAGAGAGATGGAAAGTAATACCATTAAACCTTCTCCAGAGAATTGAGGTTATACGGATGGTGGTTTTACCACGAGCCCTATACTTGTTTCAAAATCTCCCCATTTATATCCCAGCAAAAAATTTCCACAACTGGAAAAAGTTAATTAGTAGATTTATCTGGAAGGGAAAGAAGCCCAGAATAAAATTCTCTATTTTGACCCTCCCAAGGAGGCAGGGGGTCTGGCCTTACCCAACCTTAAAAATTATCATTGGGCTGTGCACATATAGTTTATCTTGAAGAGACTGATGAGGGATAGCTCCACTCATTGGAGTGTAATTGAAGAAGGATGCTTGACCACCCAGAATCTAATTGGTACCATTATGTACAGTTCTCCCCCTACACTTGCAGGGCAGGAACCCAATAATCCATGGATCTTGCATCAATTAAAAACATGGAGAGTAATTAGAAAACATTTTGCTATTACCCCGTATTTGTGGCTGTTAACCCCAATAACTATGCTCGAAGGGTTTCTACCAGCCAGGCTTGACCATACTTTTACCGATTGTGAAAAAAATGGGACTTCATAATATCTCACATTTTCTTACGGCAGGGATATTTAGATCATATTAAGATATGAGTTGGCTATATGGCCTGAGAAGGCTTGATTTTTACCGTTTTTTGCAGGTAAAACACTTTTATTATTCAATCTCAGAGGAATTGCATGGGGATGACTCATCCCCCTCCTTGGTGATCCTCCTTCAAAAGGGTATAACGGAGGGTGGGATCCCCTATACAATCTCTGCTATATGTAAGGCATGGATGGAAACAAGAGGCTTGAATACTGCCGAGATAAACATAAAGTGGGCCCGAGAGACTGGAATGGACCTCTTCCCACAGCAGTGGGATAGATGCTGTTTATCAATGTCCAAGCTTACCGTCTCGCACAGTTGGAGACTGTTTGCTTGGCAGATATTGACTAGATATTTTCGAACACCAGCTATAACTGCACACTTTGCATCTGCCAACTATGGGGCCTGCTGGCGTCGCTGTTGAGAGCAAATGGCACATCATGCTCATGTATTCTGGCACTGCCCCAGATTACAACGGTTCAAAGACTCCTTGCAAAACGAGTTGATGGGAGTTGTTTACTACACCAATTAACTTAGCTGCCACTTTGTTTATTTTACATAATCTTCCAGATGGCTTGACCAATCTTAATTTAAGATATCTGCTGGGGATTGCCCTTTTGGCAGCAAAGAAAGCCTTAATTTGATGCTGGACGTCTTCTAAGATCCCAACAGTAGAGGAATGGCGGGAGCTAGTAACTAATATATATAGAGCGGAAAAAATTACATACCACTTGAATGATAAATCTGACCTGTGCACAATGAAATGGTCTAGATGGATTCTATTCATAAGCTTAAAGGATCTACCTTTTGTTCCATGAAATTATCAGGGCAAAAAGTGGAACTAAATTATATCACCCATTGGAAGAACTACACACAAGATGGATTGGCAAAAGAGGGAAGGAAAAAGAAAGGGGGGGGGAGAAGGGAAGGAAGAAAAAAGAAAAGAAAAAAAATGGAAGGAGGAAAAGGTGAGGGTAACTAAGAGTAGGAATGAAGTGAAACATAAATCATAAAGTAACATGCCTGAGAAAAGAAAGGGAAGGGGAAGAGAAGGAAAGAAAGGACTTCAGATCTGGATATAATGGAATCAATGAGAGATTTAATTACCCGTAGTATACAATAGAATTAGAATTTATTTATGTTTTTTTTGTTTTAAAATACATAACAGAAAATGCTGTTAATTGATGGACTGCCAGAACATAAGAACATTTATAAATATATGCTTCTAATTGACTCGATATACATAACTCAGTCTTCTCCTTATCCTGTATAACAATGATACTGTAATAATGAAATGTGACAACTATGCCTGTACCCCCCCTGTTAACTGTTAAAAATTGAATAAAGAATATATTAACAAAAAATAAGCTTTAACTAAATAATTATGTAAGCCAGTGTAAACAAAAGTCAAACTAGTGTATATTTGACGGTGGTGGTACGGAGGCAAGCAAAGCAGGAATTTGGGAAATGTGCCTATGTCATTACATGGATTTAGAATTTTGAGTACTATTCTGAGGTCATCAGCTAATGGTCAATTCTGAGTCCATGCTGCGACATAGTCAAAACTCCAAATTATAAAATGGGTTTCAAAAATTATGAAACCTGATTGGCGGAAGGCCATCTTTACCTGTGCCGTTATCTCAGCACAACAGCACTGGATAAATATCCAGCAGCTTCTTCACAATAAAATCCATACTATCCACACATCCCTGTTTGCCATCACAAACATGGCTACCATCTTTACTCACTAAAATCCTTCCACTATGCCCTAAATATAAAACTACCTTAGATTTAAAAGAATGATAAATATGATTTGCCATTATAATCCTCTTCTTTTACACACACACACACACACACACACACACACACTAAAAACAAATACTTTCTGGTGTTTCTTTCCTGATCATGAAAAATTTCCCTCCTATCCTCGTCTACTTGCCAGGAAAATCTCTGCTGTTTAACCTGCTTAAGATAAAACAAAAGCTGTGGCTCTATCGGAGTCCTTCTGTTGTGCGATTGAGGGGAAGGAACATTCTGTCAGTAGAACTGAACAGAGATTTGAATTCATGTATTGCATCCCTAGTAAACATTCCATCTATTTAATGTAGGAAAAATAAACAAGAAACAGAGTGTGGAAAAGGGAAGAATAGTGTAAAGTAGAAAGATGAAAGGTGAGGAAACAGGTAAATGAGAGTTGGTCAGGGAAAACAGAGGGTCTAAAGGCTAATTAAAAAAACGTATTTTGCTGTGCATACTATTTTAAACCGAGATGGCATGCCTATGCGGGGACTATTTTCACGGGGTGGATGAACTCTGTAAAAAAAAATCATTAACATTTTTATTTTTGTGCATGTTTCACCCAGCACCCTTACGAAATAAATCTTGGACCCATTTTATTATTTCAATTTCAATTTCAACTTTATTTTTAAAAGGCGCTTTTCTTAAATCAAAGCGCCTGTACAGATAAATATGACAATAAATATAATAAATCCAATTAACAAAAATCCTTAAAAGCTATATTAAAAAGGTGGGACTTCAACTCCCTTTTAAAACTAAGGACGGTCGGGCAGTCTCGCACCTGATGAGGTAGAGAGTTCCACAGGGTAGGTGCCATAAAACTAAATGATCTAGCACCAGGATGTTTTCAAACGTACTCCTGGGAATCTCTAGCAATCCCTCGCCAGTGGATCGGAGGGGGCGAGAGGGACTATAGGGGCCAGGAGCTCTTTCAGGTAGGCAGGTCCCAGATCATGTAGGGCTTTTATAGGTCAGCAAACCGACCTTGAAGGTGATTCGCCAGAACACCGGCAGCCAGTGCAGTCCGCGGAGCACAGGCGTTATGTGACTGGATCTAGAGACTCCAGTCAACAGCCTGGCTGCCGCATTCTGCACCAGCTGCAGTCGGTGAAGTTCAACCCCCGATAGCCCTAGGTATAGGGAGTTACAGTAGTCAAGTCGGGAGGTAACAAAGACGTGGATTAATGTTGGAAGGTCCTCTGGAGGAACCAAATGCTTCACCCTGGCAATATTCCTCAGATGAAAAAAGGAAGTCTTCACAACCGCTGACACCTGGGATTTGAGTGTCAAACGGTCATCAAGTATTATGCCAAGGTTTCGCACCTGGTCTGAGGTCGTCAGCTGGACACCTCCAAGCCATAGCCCTGAGGGTGTTCCTTCTGGCAGACCTGCCTCACAGTGACCTAAATCCACAACCAACACCTCAGTTTTCTCCGGATTTAACCTCAGCCAACTCCCATTCATCCATTCTTGGATTTCTTCAAGGCAGTTATTAAATACCGACAAGGAGCGCCCTGACTGGCACAAAAGATATATACAGCTGGGTATCATCAGCATAGCAGTGAAAAACCCAGACCGCACTGCCTAATAATTGCCCTAATGGCAGTATATACACCGAAACAACATGGATGCTAAATGGAGCCCTCATGGAATCCACAGGGCAGGAGAATGATGTTGAGGAAAATATTCCCACACCACTCTCTGAGTCCCACCTCAAGGTAAGATTGAAACCATCTGAGGACCGTATCAGACAGTCCACAGACTAACCACAAGCGCCCAATAACACATCATGGTCAACGGTATCAAATGCTGCCAAGAGATGAAGTAGTACCAAGATGGATCGGGTCCTACGATCTCTAGCCATTAGGAGGTCATTTAGCACCGGTACGTAGCGCCTGTCTCGGTACTATGCCTTTTTCTAAATCCAGACTGGAGTGAATCGAGATATTGTTGTTGGTCAGATGATCCTCCAACTGCACTCGACCACTTTCTCAATAACTTTACCCCAAAGGGTAAGTTAGAGACTGGCCTGTAATTTGCTAGACAGTATGGGTCTAAGGAGGGTTTCTTTAAAAGGGCTTAATTATAGCTCTTTGAGGGATCTGGAAAATCCTCTCAAAAGACTTCCATACGATCAGAGCTAGGACTAGGCTAATCTTATCCACGCAACCCACTAAGAGGCGCTGTGGGACCAGGGTCCAAATTACAGCAGGTCGGTCGCAGTGCTCGAATGATCATCACAACATCCTCAATTATGGGAAGGCTGAAGTCAGACCATTCCAACTGGGTGCTTGACATCTCCTGACGACCACCGCTGCTCCATTAGAGGGAAGAGCGAATGTCCGATCTGATTTTGGCAACCTTATCTGCAAAGAAGAGAGCGAGTCCTCACACCATTCTTGAGATAAGGTTCTTCTGGCTGAAGACAGACTGGATTGCACAGTCTGTCCACAGTCCGAAAGAGCTGAGCCGGTCTATTCTGTGCAGCCACTATCTCTCTGGACAGGAATTCTGCCTTCTTACGAGAGATTGCGGATTGATAGACCAAATAATGGTCCATCAAACTAAGCTTGTCATCATCACGACCGGACTTTCGCCAACACCTCTCCAGCCTTCACCCAACTCTCCTCAATTCCCTCATGGTCTCATCAAACCAAGGAGACCTGGGGCGAGGAGTAAGAGGACGAACACGAAATGGTGCAATAGAATCCAGGGCCCCTGCTTCTGCCTCATTATAGGCACGCAGCAGAACACCTGGATCCATGCAATCTATCGGTAGGCTTGATAGGTCCAATACTGCCTTCAGGTCTTCTGGGGATACACCCCTCAAAGGGCGGTATCGAACCATCTCCGTAGGGGCAGACCTAATGGGGTGGCCTCAAAACTGAATCTAATGGAGTGATGGTCTGACCATCCAACCGGTTCCACCACCAAGTCCGATATCCCCATCCCCAGAAGGAACACCAGGTCCAATGAGTGTCCACCCACATGGGTCGAGGAGGAAACCACCTGTGTGAAGCCCAGTGATATCATCAACTGAGGAAATCTTGACTAAACCGAGAGATTCATCATCGACCCAAGCATTGAAGTCCCCAGCACCAACCATCTGGGGACCCCAATGTTAGGTCGACAATGAAGTCTGCGATTTCCTGCAGAAAAACATTCTCCACCTGGTGGCGTATATGAGAAGTATCCTGCACCCCACACCCTCGCCCACAATGACTCAAAGGATCTGGTGACCTCATGGCACTCCACCAGACCCAGTTCTGACCTAAAACACATGGCAACACCCCCGCCTTCTACGATCCCTGCCCTCGGGCGGTGTATCACTGAGTACTCCAGCCGGAATTGCTGCGGCTAATACAGGCCCAGCATTTTATCCAGCCAGGTCTCGTGATGCATGCCAGGTCAGATGACTCGGCAAGATCAGCTATAATAGCTGCCTTGTTTTTAAATAGACCTGGCATTGTGCAACACCTAGTAGGACAAACCTCCGATAGTGGACCGGCCTACCTGCTGGTCCAATCCAGAGCCCTTGGGTATGGGCACAAGACAGGAAGCCTCTCCCATGCCCATTTCGCCCCAGGGTGTCTCCTTGACCCTACAATCCCTAACTGCCCACTCCTTTCCATTCCTCCTCCAGCATGGGACCTCCGCCTCCTTCTCACAATCCCCAAAGCCCTACACCTCCTATAAACTTCAGCTGGCAGCGGGGGACAAGAGAAAGGGCGGAGGTCCCTAAGCATAGAGGGGGAATAATACCCGACCGTCTGACAGTCACTCCAGCACATCTCTTCACTAAAATAAAACACTCACAATAAAATAAGTTCTAACAGATTCTAGTGCTGTAAAATCATCTATTCAAATTCTGATACTATAAAATTATCTATTATGATTCTAGTTCCACCCCCCCCCCCACAGTACTCTCACCACTGCAGGAAGAGGAGCACCCCACCTAAAACTACTAAAAAATATAATTAAATTAAATTAAATAGCTTTAACAATTATCCAATAATCCAATAACACAGTTTCTTTTTAAAAGTTCAAAAAAAGAGTTTGCAGGTCTTTTATTGTCCACAGCCGTGTGCTCTCACCACTTTAGACTATGAAGATTTTTTTTTTTTTTTTTAAAGTATGCCAGCCTCCTCTCACAAGGCAGCAACAATCCCATCGAACCCAATTCTAATCTTTTCTAAAAAAATAAATTACAAACGCTGGTCCAAAACAAGATTCAGTGTACTTCACCAAAACAAATGGTCCAAGGGGTCCCAGTTTCCTCCTATGTTGTGGTTTCCTTCCTTCTGAGTCCTTCGCGATGGTGGATTGCAGCTAAACAAGTAGACAGCATATCATTTTCCCCTTCGGGTTAGGCTCAACCTGATCCTTCACCATGGTGGAGCAAGCAAGATCACCCTTCGGTGGTCCTCCTACTCCCCCTAAGGAACTAGGTTTGCACCAACACCCTTCAGTGTCAGTGATCACCTTCCCTCCGTCCGGACCAAGGAGCCCAACCTTTCATTTGTACAACACTTGCTGAAATCCTTGCTGTACTCCAAGCGCACCCCTCTCAGGGGCTTCCACTTCCTCAAGCCAGTCCTCTCTCACAGGCATCCGACCACTTCCTCACGCGCAGTCCAGCTGTATCCCGTCCTGTATGGAAACAGCCACTCCACCTCACCGTTCCTCCAATATCCACAACCCCGACAACTCCAGTGGACCACCAAGCATAAAGTTCCTCAATGGATCGAGCCAGCGATTAGACGCCAACAATTAGGCGCCCAGCGGAACGACCTCCCACGGCTCCGACATGCCAGTCTCCGCAGGCATCAATCCCCCAACAAACAACGCTCAATTCAAACTCCAAATTGCAGTATTACAGAAAACAGAGCGACAAATAAAGTAAGCGAATTTCTACTGAATTTTTTCTGCAGGCAACTAGAGAGCTTACAGAAGGCAGCCCAGCGTGGCCGCCATGAAACCCAATGGGCTCATACTATATATGTTTTATTATATATTATCACAATAAGATGCTCCAGGGTGTGCTCTGTGGTGGGATAAAGGCACTTCTCAGGTTGTTAAAGGCACTCAGCGATGCCTCATGCCTTACAACCCACCTGAGGTGTGCTGTTATCCCACCACAACATACACTCTGTCATGTCTTATTGCTTAATTATAGGTTCCACTTCAGAAACTATACAGGATGTTGGTCACACAAAGAAAAGATAAAGATAGCCGGCTTGGTGGCACTGAGGGTTGAGGAGCTGTACGCCATACCTTGCGCCACGCTAGCGACCCAGGTTTGGATGCAAGCCCTGGTTGTCAGGGGTCGGCAGGGGAGGGATAGGATTGAGTATCCAGAGGACTGCTCTCCTATCCTGTGGAGGGATGTGGGCTTCCACCGCTCTGCAGTGGCCCCTGGTGATGACCAGGGGCACTGCTAGAGTTGGTGCAGCGGGGGGGGGGGCTGCAGCGGATGTCAGCACATTGGTGCTCCAACATTATTGCACGCCTGTGCGCTGGGGACAAAGCTAGGAGGAAAATGACAGCACTGACCACGGCAGCTTGATAGCCACAGCTTTCTGAGCCCAGCATGGCTTGGTTTGTGCATCACATGCCGTTATTAGTTCCTGGCCTGGCGCGGGGACTGAGGGGGGATCCCTTTTGCGGGTACAGCTGCATATGCTAGCTGGTGTGGGGATGTACTTCTGGGATCATTTGGGGGAAGAGGAGCACTGGCTGGATTCACAGAAGGTCAGTGCTGCAGGAGGGAAAAAAAAAAGAAAACATAAAAATAATGTGTGTGTAGTTGTATACAACAAGGCTGTGTTCTATTACGTGGTGCCATGGCATCATAGACTTCAAGAGCAAAGCCTGAGAGGGCTACATGATGTCATCTCTCCCTCAGATGAAAACATCAGTCTTGTTAAATATAGTTGTCCATACATTATTTTGTATATAAGTGTGTTTTAATTCATTTTGTGTACCTTCTTTGCAAATTCTGTCTTTTACTGTGGTCAAATAAACAGAAAATAGCAAGCAACATGATAATATTAAAAAACATTTAATGTGATTTAAATAATGACTCCATCAGCTGGCAACGTTTCTAGTATCATCCCCTCCTAATATTGGTTCAGCCTGCTTGAAGAGTGTCCCCCAAGTGCTCTGACATTAAGGAACAGACCAGCTCTGCTATTTCAAACTGTGGACAGGCTTCTCCATCCTGCCTGTCTACAGCCAAAGAAAGCATTTTCTATTACTCAGTGCAAGGAGTTTGCTCAGTTCTTCTCTGACACGGTGTCCTCCATTGGGGCTGGGATCTCCCAAACAGGGGCCTTGTGGCCTGGCGGTGGTGAGTCATATATGTCGAGAAGCTCTCCTATTGTTTGGAGCAAGCTTAGGCCAGTTGGGGTGGCTGAGGTCTGCAAGGTGGTCTCAAAGCTGTGTCCCACATATTGTGAGCTGGACCTGGGCCCAACTCGTGGCTTAATGGGATGTGTTGAGTCTGTTGGCCCAGTGTTCACCGAGATTGTCCGGTGTTCACTTTTGGAGGGTTGTTTTCTTGGTGCCTTGAAAGAAGAATTGGTGAGACCCCTCCTAAAGAAACCATCTCTTGACCCTGACATCTTGGTAAATTATAGACCTGTCTCTAACCTCCCATTTTTTTGGGAAGGTTACTGAGAAAATGGTGGCCTTGCAGCTAGAGGTGCGCCTCGTGGCCTATGACATCTATGAGGCTCTCCAGTCGGGTTTTCAGTCAAGGCGTATCACTGAAATGGAAGTAGTCAGTCTGCAAAATGATTTCCTTAGGGTGAGTGTAGGAGGTTAGTGGGATTCACACACAAGGACACCAGGATAAAGAACCAAAAGGTAGCTTTTATTCAGCATTCAAATAAGTAAATTAAGCGAACTTGTCGACAAAGAAAATAAAAGAGGAGAAAAATCCAAAATAAAAATATCATTCTGCAATACCAAGTTTTCACCACTAGGAGGTACTAGTGTCAGGAATGGGTCAGCTCCTTGCTGATCCCTACGATGATCTGATCTTTTAACAGAAGATGTCCTTCTTATATAGTGCTAGCTAGTCACATGATGGAAGTCTCCCTTTGTATTTTTATTAGCAAAACTTTTTAATTCAGGCACATATAACCAGTTATATAATATCAGGCATATTCAAAACAATAATATAATGTTTCTGGTTAGTTCAGTTGTGCTTTAACATCATATAAACAAAAATAGCAAAGAATGGGTTGTCCCAGTGTCCTACTGACTCCTCCCTTCAGGTCTCTGCCTATAAAGATGATGTAAAAATGGCCGTCTGGCTCTATAGAGAATGAAGCAGAAGCTAAAGAGAATCAGAGGGCTCTCAGAACAAACTCCAGTCTAGGTTCAGTGTTCAAACATAAGGGTAAATATATTTCTATTTACTTAATAAAGGTTCTCTCACTGAATTCTAACAACCTAGGCTTAATATACATGGTTTAAAACATCTTACAAAAACAAACATTAACAAAATGAGGCTTCTCAAAGGAACTGTTGTGCTAAAGCATCTATCTGTTGCAAAACTTATGCTACAAAGATAAAATGCCATTTCTTATGTTGTTTCGTTTTAACTTAGACTCTTTCCAGGTACATTTTAAAGCCTTATTCCTAAATTAGTTTGTCTCAGCATTGTGCAGGTTTTATCAGGACTTTTGTAGGGTTTCTTTTTTTGGTTTTTGTTTTACATAAACTCTATGGCTGCTATCTGAAACTACTTCTTCACTTGAGCACAGTTACAGCTGTTTACAAGGCTGTGCAATGTTCATTTCTTTCAACAAAACAAGGCTCAAACAGCATAAAGACATGTACTGTATTTAAACTTCACAGCTTTCTTTTTTTAAAGGAAAAAGAAATGTTTTACCAAGCGTAATAGAAAATGGAGGAGGAGCAATATGTCCAAGGATCTGAAATTTAGATTTGAGATCACAAGCAGTTCAGGGATAGATAGGACATCAGATAGGTGGCCTTCCTGTCTGATGGGGAAACCAGGGACTTAGAAGAAATAGAAAGAAAGAAGAATGTATGCTGTTGCAACAGACTTTAAAGGAGTTTAGAAAAAGGGGGGGTCTCTGTAGCATCCCATTGATCCTTTCACAGTGAGAGATACAGGTGTAACCCCCCTGCAAATGGGGGTTCCCAAAAGACTTCCAGGAGCTTGCTTGAATGCTCCAAGCCTGAATGGTGTTTGGTGTTTAAGCCATTTATCTGTGAGTGTTTTTAGAGCCTCTGGTACTGTCTCTTTAAGAGCTGTCTGCTTGCAGACATAATTAGTTTGTATGGGGGGACTGTGTGTTTCTCTGCTTGAGTACCACTCGAGCTGCTGCCAATTCACTCCATTTTGCAGTCACTAGGAGTGCAAAGGGAACCTATCTGAAAGATGTAACTGTTTGCCAGAAATCATTTAGAGTAATAATGAAAATACAGTTTGTCTAACCTGCTTCTTTGCAATCAGAACTGTGTTTGCCTAGTTCCCATTCTAGTTTTGAACTGCTGAACTGGACCAATCAGTGTGGGTTAAGGTAGCTCTAAAATGGTGCCTTGGATGAATCAGAACTTGGACTGTAATCTGAGCCAGCCACAAGAGGACTGTATGGGCAGTGACTCTGGGAGATGTAGTTTGGACTTCGCGCCTTTTGGACCAACAGGGGCAGTCTATTGTGAGTGACAGCCAATCCAGCCAAGAACTGGGAGGAACTCAAAGGAAGTGCCCGGTTTTGTCTGCTGGAGTTTCAGTTGAGATCTGGCAGTGAAGAGGGAGGAGCCCTGTGCTTTTTCGGTGTGCAGTTTTAGTCGGGCCCCGAGTTTCGGTCTGCAGCTTGTGTAACTGCTTGTTCGGACTGAATCCATCCTGTGAAGAGAATCCAAGGATATCTGAAGAGTAGAAACCAGGCTCACCCTGTAGAAGACTGGAGAAATTGCTGAATCGCACTCGGTCTGTCAGGAACTGAATCTGCTGTGTGTCTCCCGGTATTGTGCAGTAATTGCGATCGATAGAGAAGCAGCCTGCCTGGTATAGTACTTTCTTTTACCATATAAATGTGTGAGGAGGCTTGTGTAGCTCAAGTGAATCCTGCTGCCATTAAAGGACTTTTGCCTGTTGCAGTTTGTCATATAAATGTGTGAGGAGTCTCGTGGAGCTCAAGAGTAGCCCTGCTGACGTTGAAGGACACTATCTTGTTTGGAGGTCATGAGTACTAATTCAGGGTTGCTCTCTGTTGAATTGCCACATTAAATCCAAATGGAATTACTGTACTGCTGACTGTTTAACTAATTTTTCTTTTCTCTGTGTGAAAGGGCCCCTACCAGCTGCCACGGTTTGGACTAGCCACTAGGACCTGGGTACCCAGGGACAGTAACTGGTAGGGATAGGCCTGTGCACAGAGCCATAGGTAGATGAGTAAAGTGATAAGCTAATTAACCTGATTTCCCCCTGTCCTTGTTATATCCCCCTAAATAAATCAGATCTGCTTGTTTCAGCAAAGTTACACTGCCTGAGGTATTCGTCTATGTTAAAGTATTGTACTGTGATTGTTGCACTGTATCATCTTATTTTACAGGGAGTCCCAGTGCCTGAACCAGTCCTGGGGGTAAGTGTATACTGTGAAGGTAATTCTGATATACTGTGTGGGCCACTAGTGGGAAGAAAGGGGGGTTGCAGTGTTCCAGAGGGCTGTGACCAAGTTAGTTTAACTATTGCAAACCCTGACCTCTGGGTGGCGGCACCCACCATCGGATCCAGGCCCCTCAACCTGTTAGTGGCAAATCAGGCAGGGGTAGTAGCCCTTGGGATAGCGCCATCTAGGGGTTACACAGGAGAATGATCAGTTCTCATTCTCCTTGATCTCCCCTCAGCATTCAACACTGTGGACCATGTGGTGCTACAGGGTCACCTAAGGGAGCTCTGCAGACTCTCCAGTACTGTCATTAACTGGTTTGAGTCCTTTCTTACAGGCAGTACACAGCGGGTGGTGATGGTAAATTTCTCATCCTGCCCGAAGCCCCTGCCTTGTGGAGTTCCCCAGGGTTCGATCCTGTCACCTGCATTGTTCGCAGTGTATATGCTTCCCCTGGGTGAGATCATTAAATGGTACAGCCTGGGTTTTCACTGCTATGCAGATGAAACCCAGCTATACATGTCATTATCTTACTATCCCTGTCTTACTCAGGGTTCCTGGCTCAAGGTTGCTCAAGGTACCCTCCTGCCCACCCTGTTCCATAGTTCCCCAGTACTACTGTCTGTTAAAACCATTGAGTTGCAAAAGCTCAGAACTCTGTACCATAGAATCTGCAGGTTTGCAGCAAAGGCCCCCCTGCAGCATCATTGTCTGGTCCTCTAAGCCCTAACCTGGCCCACCGTGGAAGGGAGATTAAAATATCTCTCTCTCTCTCTCTCTGCCTAGCTTACAAGCTCAGGCAGTGCAGTGCCCCCCCCTTCCCCGAGTCTAGCAGAGTTGCTGAGAACAAAAAAGAACATCAGGAGACTAAGGTCCTCAAGTAGACAGCTCCTCATGGTACCCAGAGCAAAGTCCACCCAAGGGTCCCATGCTTTCTCAGCCTTCACCCCCCCCCCGTCTCCAAGAGTGTAACTCTTTAGGGGGATTTAAAAGGGGTCTTAAGACCTACCTGCTGGAGCTAAACCAATTCACTTGCCACCATTGATATCTCAACTTTGTACCTCGTTTATCAATTAAATCTGTCAATGAGCGGGTGAATTCACAAATGTCTTTAAGTGTATTAACAAGTGATGCTAATTGTCATGCATTGTAAATCGTTCCCTTTCTAAGGGATGTGTAAAATATTGTCTATGTAATTCTGCAGCTGTTACATTTCAAGTATCTGTAATTAATTCTGGGTCTCCCCTGAAAAAGGGACTGTTACTGGTCTCAGTGGGCCTACCCGGTTACCAAAATTAAATAAATAAATTTGCACCCGAGACAGATGGTGCTGTGGAGGTGCTAAATAAATGCCTGGCCGAGATCCAGGGCAGGATGGCCTCTAGCTGGCTGGTGCTGGTGATTGCTCCTGGTTGTCGACGAGATGTGGACGCTGTTGGGAGAGGAATAGGAATATTCTTTGGATCAATTCCCTTGACGGTGTCCACCAAGGAGAAGAATCTGGGCACTATCCTTGACGATGGATTGACACTTGATGCTCAGGTGTTGTCCATTGCCAAGAGTGGTTTTTACCACTTAAGGAATGTTGCCTGGATTAAAGCCTTGATTCTGCCCAATGACTTGCCCTCACTAGTACATGCTTTTGTGATATCCCTGCTTGACTATTGCAGTGCTCTGTACCTCGGGGTCACTGGAGGGGTTCTCTGGCAACTGCAACTGGAGCAGAACGCAGCAGCCAGGTTACTGATGGGCCTTTCCGAGGTCCTGTCATGTGACCCCAGTTTTGCGCGAACTGCACTGGCTGCCAGTTAGGCAGAGAATCATCTTCAAGGTGGGCTTGCTCACCTATAAGGCCCTGCTTAAATCGGGCCCTGGTTACCTAAATGACCTCCTGACTCAAGCCTGTTCTGTGCACTTGCTCCACTCCTCCACCAAGAGCCTCCTAGCAGTTCCCAGGGCCCGCCTCAAGTCCTCTGGAGATTGTGTGTTTGAGGTGGCGGGCCCAGTATTGTGGAACTCACAGCTAAGACCCTTGAGGGAGACCCCATCAGTGGAGGCCTTTAAGTAGGGCCTAAAAGCACATATTTTCAGGAAGGCATATCCAGATTGCTAATATTTATTAAACTGCTGCAATTTTTATGTTATTTTTTAGCTGATTTTTAATTGCTGTAATTAATTATTTGTGTTTTTATATTACCCTTTAAATGTATGCTTTGCCTTGCTTGTACAGCACACACAGCCTCTAGGATGGGGCACTTTAAAAATAAAAATTACTTACTTATTTACTTACTTCATAATGTACTTGAGAGCAGGAGTCATCAGTCAAGCACGGTACCAGTCTGGTGCCAAAAGTGCCCTTTTTGTAGTTGAGTGAGTCAGGAGTGATGCAGCATTCTCAATAGCTTCTCCATGCTGCTGAGTAAGCTGTTGCATGTCGGCTACGAGTCAGTCAGTCAGTCAGTCAACTCAGACCTCTCTTGGACTAACTTGGTCTGGTAAGTTACTCCAGTATTGACGAGGAGAGCACTTGGAGTCAACAAAAAGCTGAGAGTCAGAGCAGGGACTGGCAGTAGGACTCTCGGTGAGGTGATGTCAACACAGCAGATACTGTGGCAACTGCTGCTGGAGGGAGTGCCAGACGGTGGCAATGCCTGTGGCTGGCTGGTAGTTTTGCTGTGGTGGCACTAGAGAATGGCCCAGTCTGGTCCGTTTCTTGGCTGAAAGGCCTTAAGGCTGACCTGAAGGCATGCCGTACTGTATGTCTGTGTCACTACACAGGTCAAGTTTAGTGGTGGCAGGCAGGCCAGGCAGAGCTCGCTGGTCAGTTCTCCAGTCATTGCTCGGCAGGAGGTGAAGAAGAGAACTTGAACTCTGCAGGTACCATGCTCCACTTGGACCAGTGAACTGGATCCCATAGCTTGACAGACCCAGACTGACACCAGTATCTTGCAGGCCAGGTAACTAGATGACCGCAGTTTGGGACAAGACAGCAGGCCAGGCAGGCCAATTGAGAGCTGGGACAGTCCACTCACTGCCATTGGGAGTTGAGGGGGATGGAGAAAGGCCACTGCTGTTGGGCAGGAGAGGGGATGTTTCATTTTGGGTGGGGGAGGGGTCTGTTGGAGAGGATATGGGAATGGGGTCCAGTACTGTCACTCACTCCGCAGTGTTAGCTATGCATACTGTGTACTTGCTATGGAGGGCTTGGCATGTTGTGTGTGTGGAGTGGAGGGAAGCCACCTCTTTTCTGTCATCTTAGGTCTAAAGAACAATCCAAATTGTAGAAAAGGAGGATGAGTGGAAGTGGCCTAGTGATGGAAAAGAAGCTGGCCAAACTGATATCTAATTTACTGTGTGTGTTTAAAGCATGAACAATAGAAGAAAAGAGTGCAGATCCATTGCTTAGCCTGATATGAATTAACCCCTGGGTTGGCAAAACATGATACCCTGGATCCTGAATTGTGTGTAGAACCACACCTATAGTAAAGGTGTAATAATATGCTCATGTGCAAACTGCAATTTGTGTTTATCTGTCTGTTTACCACTGGTGGTAAATTTAATTCTCCTGTATATGTATATACGGGTGGGGCAGAGTCAGTGAAGGCTGATGCTGGGGGGTAGAGGAGGGTTGTTAAAAATTTGGTCAACATCACTGCTGGAAGCATATGGATTTCCTGCACAATAACACTGAACCATGTAGTCTAATACAGAAACACAGGTTACAGTTATAACTGTTATTCTGGTGCAGTTACATATGAATCCTTTGGGAATCTGAATATGATTTCAGAAAACAGGAATATTACCAACAGCTGCAGTAATTTCCTGTTCCTATTAACTGTCCGGAGGGCACAGCATTATTCGTTATATTGTTTCAGCATGTCATGCTCTTTTGGAGTGTGGCAAATTTGCCTTGTGCTTCATAGAGGAGGGTTGTCACATCACAACTAGTAAACTCCATCTGTTGATCAATCAATAAACCCTCACAGGCAATCCCTCATTGATAGACCCAGTATTGGTACTATAGAACATGATGCCACAAATCCTGTTTAATATATCTCTCACTCAAGCTTTTCACTCTGCAGCATTGTAGCATTGTCTGTCGAGGGTTTTTCTAGCCTGTTGCAATGCAAGATGGTGGACTTCTGTATTTATACTGTGGAGGGTCTTTTTTTTCTGCTCCAGATTTTGCAGACAAACTCTTCCTTGGAAACCTATTGGACTTACACAGGTAAAAGGAAAACCTTTCTGCTTCTTAATGAGTCCTTGCAGGAAATTGTGATCAGCTATTTTCATTTATTGCAGTAGACTAATATCAACATAATTATATACCGTGCAACTGATCCACAACCTGCCGTACAACAATTATTTCATTAATTAAGTTCTATGCTGGACAGTCTCAGCAGATGCAATATTTACTATACAAGTTTTAAATTGCAAGACAACCTGTTTTGTACAGTATAGGCTCAGACAGTGTTGGCAGCCAGTCAGCAAACTCCATCTGCCTGCACAGGAAGCACTCTTATTCAGCAAAAATATCTCTTGCCCTTGAAATGAGCAGGTTTGGAGAGTTGATTTTTAAAATGTTTATTTTAATTCAAAGTAGCAGAGCAGTGAAGTTGAGCAGCCCGCCTTTTTAGCTATAAGATATTCCAGACATCTTCCAGTTTCATTTACTGGTAAAGGTAGATTTTAGATATTTTATAAATACTGAAATAATTGTTTTCTCACAAAAAAAAAAAGATGGCCACTTCATTTGGCTTAGAAATAACACTGTAAAACTGACAGATGGGGTAGGATCTAAAAATAACGCCTTACAAAAAACTTTGGAAAACATAATACTTTGGTATAGCTCAGCTTCCATTCCATATAAATTCTAAAGATTTCTCCTCTGCAGTATTTATTACTGAGAACATTTACACGAATACATGATCTTTATCCCTCAGGGTTCATCTGCCTGTATAGCTGACTCCCTACTTTAAGTCATTATCCTCTGTTGTGACATCGGAGTCTGTTGCCATGGGAGTAACTGTGATGTCACAAGCAGCATATTATGACCTCAGATAGGGAGTCAGCAACAGGAAAAGATGAACTCTTCAGGAGCAAAGATCCTGTTTTCATGCAGATGACCTCAGTAATAAATAATGGGGAGGAGGAATACAGAACTAATGAGAAATACTGTGCAAGCTGGACTGTGTCTAAATATTATGTTTTGGTAAAGTTCTCCTGAAGGTGTCAGCTGCTCATTAAACATGTATGGTAATGTTTTTATTAATTTAAGCTAGAAACTCGGCTTTTTGGAAAAACATTTTCCCGTACACCGCTGTTTAACAATGGCTGCACTCTTGTGACGTATAATGTATGAATATGTCCCATGGAGCACCTCATTGCAATATAAGACTGTTTTTGCTTACGTCCTTTGGCTTCACTGTTCTGTTGCAAAATAAGTGGGCATGTAACTACTCTTATAACGCAACGAGTGGCTCTGAAGGATGTACTGACCCCCACAAATAATGCTTTTCATAAGGAAGACCTGGTATCAACCCCAAGTAAAACAACTGTTTCTCAGACAAACCTCATTTGCTAAGGGGGGGGTGGTATATTATGGAGAACTGGGATTGAATCCCACAGCCACCACTTGCATACTGTGTGACCACGAGCAAGTCACTTAACTTCCTTGTGCTCCCAGAATGCACCTGGAAACAAGCTTCAGATTAGTGTGTCTTTCCTGGCCAAAAATTAAAGAAATAAATTGCCAAGGTGGAGCACTACATAAATTAATTAACTATACCCATTTTCAATAGCTGCATTTAGGTAGGTAATCATTTTTTGTTTCAGTATATTTACCGTGGATGGTAGTGCAGGCGAGATGCAACATTTCATTGTCAGTGTGGTCCTGTTTTACTTAGATTAAATGCTGGGAAGACTGTCAAGGATGCACTAGTTATGTAGTAACACATACACTGGAAATATTTAATAAAATCTGGTCCCCTTTCCTCAAACTCACCGAATGATCCTATAACAGAAATAAGACTCTTTGGATTTCATTTTCCTATAAATTGTCGAACTGGTGAAAGCATGTTGCTGTTACTTATTTACTCAGCTGGGCATGTGGTCATTTGCTGCCAGGGCCACTAACCGGTTAAATGAACTGCCTGATACACTGCTGAATCTCCCAAAGATTAATCAGTTTGAAAGATCTTCGTGGTCTGCCCCTGCTGTCCATTGCAACTGTAACTGTTAAACTGTTCTACTTGGCGTCTTTCTGTACATATCCTGTGACTTTTTATACAATGATCTGCATGGATGTTTTTCAAAACTATAAGTAATCCTTATGTCTTATGTGTTTTGAGCTGATCCAACTGCATTTCCTCTGGTAATATGTTGGTTCGCTCTTGCACGGCCAACATATTACACTAGTAGCAGATTTGGAGGCGCAGTCACTGTGGGCGAATGCAGGGCATGCATCAGTAGGTGCATCCCTCATTCCCCAATAAGGCAGCATGCAGGTGCCACACCAGGAATACACAATGTGGCAAGCTCATCTAAGGAAAGATCCGCTGCAATGAGAGCCAAGTTCGTCACGCAGCGGCACCTCCTGACATGCCTTTCCTGGTGAAGCATGCTAGTAAACATGGTGGCAGTGACCGCCACCGCTCGTTGCTAATGCCAACTCGGGGCGCTCTAATCCCCTGTTGGCATGCCCTGAATTAATTCATGTGCCGACGGGGAGCCCATTCCCATCGGCATAATGCTCCCCATTTGTTGTGGTGTCGAGGTGCCCAATCCCTGTCGGCTAGCCCCCCAAACATTCAGGTGGCATGCTGGAGCCCACCCCAGCTTGCCAAATGCCCTGTAAAAAATAAAAACCATACCGCAATGTTTTTTTTTTTACCCTATAAAAGAAGGAAATGGTCCTCATGGTCTGTCCTGCTTCCTCCCCCAACCCCAGCCCACCCTCTGTGCACCCTGCCTCCCACACCCCTCCCATACTTACCTCTGGAATCCAGTGCGATGATCTCGGTGACCGGGAACACTTCTGCACTCTTCAAAGCCGATCGATAACTGAAGAAATGCCGTAAGCTGTATAGTGGCATAAATAGGTTTTTTCAACTTTGGCACATATCTCGGACATTTTTTTTAATTTTTGCACCAAATTTTCAACATGGGGTTATTGGGGCCCCTCATCCTGAATTCAGTCACTGACATGGCATTATTCAGTCCCAAAAGGTGATTTCGCGGTCACTGCGTGGAATCACCTTTCGGGACCTTCAAACCATAGGTGTGGACCCCTCCTCTCTGCGTTGGTTTACTGACTATCTTACAGGGCGCCTTCAACAAGTTAACGCCAAGGAGGGCCTGTCCCCTTAAAACTCTGCAAAGAGGGGCCTCAAGGTTCTATATTAGGGCCCTTACTTTTGCAATCTACATTAATAACATCACTACTGTCTTAAAGAAGCCAACATCCATCTGTTTGCAGATGATACAGTCTCTACGTGAGTTGCCCAACACCTGAAGCTGCCTGCAATGACCTACAGTCAGAATTCAACCTTTTACAAAGCCAACTCCTCCAAAAAGCTATTCCTTAACGCCAAAAAACTAAAGCAATGGTCCGCTCCCCTTTATCCGTAAGTAGCTAACCTCTGTCCAGGGACAGTTCCCCAAATTACCACAGTTCTAGGTGAAAACTAGAATTTGTTACAAAATTCAAGTATCTGGGAGTTGGATAGACCAAAGACTCTCCTTCATTGAACATATCGAGAACTTGCTAAAACGACTTCGGCAAAGGCTTGGACTGTTTTTTAGAATCAACCAATGTCTCACCAGAGATGCCAAGAAACAACTGGTCCAATCCATTTTCCTATCATTGGTTGATTACGCTGACTTCCTCTACAGCCAATGCCCCAACTCTTACATGGCTAAACTGGACACACTCTACCATCGAGCACTGAGGTTTATAACGGGACTCCCCTTCGACATGCATCACTGCACCCTATATGCGGCAGTGGGGTGGACATCACTAAAGTTCAGGCGCCACAGAAACGCTGCTCTCTGGACCTATAGAGCCAGCTCTAATAAGCTGCCTTACTATATCTCCGGCTGTCTTCCCCTGAGTATAACTGGGAAATACGCGTTAAGAAGTTACTCAGCTATTACACTTAAAGTACCCAAAGCAAAATCCCGCTTCAGCAGGGCAGCCATAAGCTCGTGCTACCTACCTTATGGAACGATCTACAAAAACCCTCAAATTAAGCACTCTAATTGGTATAAATGCCTTCAAGATGCTTTATTTCTGTACAATCAGAGAAGTATGTAACTGCTTCACCCACCAGACCCAGTGCCGGTGTCTGCACTGGTATATAGCCACGCCTAGACCCAATTTTAAGTACTGACCCCAGCTTGCTCCTCACCAGCCTAATTGTTCTCTCTCTATCCCCTGTCTTATCAACACTAGGCCCATCCATCCCTTATTCTTCCTTTTCCAACCTCGGATAGGAGCTCACTACCCTGGGTTGTGACTTCCTACCATGCCTACTTTATAGCATTCAATCCTGGGGCTCACACATACCCTTTCTCCATCCACCTTCTCTACATCCCGTTTTACCAACTCCTTTCTGTGCACCGTGCCCTCCTAGCCTTTCTCCCCTACCTCCTTCCCTTCCCTACCTTCACCTCTACCTGGTGTATATTTTTTATTTTTCCTTACTTCCTCCTGCAACCTTAGATAACCTGCTTTATCTTCCTATAGACACTTCTATGTATGTAAATACCGTGTAATCTGTACAATATCTATATAATTCTATGTACATATGAACTCTTTTCTTCCTCTCTGTAAAGAGTATTATCTGTATTGCCTTGTAAATACCTGTGTTGACCTTTACATACAATTGTTCATGCTCCACCCAGGTCCATCTTGCAAATGAGCTTCTGCTCAACGATGAACGCCTGGTTAAATAAAGACTTGATTGATTGATTGAAAATGACAGTGCCACTGTTCATGAGGTGGGCTTTCAAAAAGACTATGTTGCAAATTTATTGAAAAGAATCAAAAAAATTACTGTTTTACGAGCGTGCGTTGCGCAGTTTCCACACACACTCTGAACTTTGTGAATTTGTAATATTTTCACTCCAGATTTTAAAAATTGGCATTTTTCCACACCTCCTTAAGAACAGTACAGCTGGCATTTTACATTTCCTGGCCAAAATGTGTTTTTGCACTTCCGGCGCAGAATAGCGCGGTCGCTGAGCGAAATCAGTTTTTGGGACAGTTTGAGAAAATGAAAGTGTCACTGTTCATAAGCAGAGGTCCAACAATGCATATGTTGAAAATTTGGTGATGAAAGTCCATAAAATGACTGTGTTACAAGCATGCGTTGCGCAGTTTCCATGCACCCTAGTAACTTCACAAATGTGCAATATTTTCATGCCAGATTTTCAACACTGGCAATTTTTCACACCTCCTTATGAACAGTACAGCTATCATTTTTCACATCATGCCCAAAATGTGTTTTCGCATCTGTGGAGCACAATGGCGTGGTCACTTTGGGAAATCAGTTTTTGGGACAGATTAACAAAATCACAGTGCCACTGTTCATGAGGGGAGGTCCCAAAATGCCTATGTTGAAAATGTGTCTCTTCAGGGTGGGGGTGAGGTTGGCATCAGTTCAGTACTTCACTGCCATTCCCATTATGCATCTCTAACTCCTGCACTACCAATGCCAATGCCAGCGAGACAACATTCGGCATTGACAAATGCTTGTTGTACTTGTAATGCTTTTGTGTCTATATAGTTGATATGGAAGTGCTCAAAGTTAATCTCTGGAGTTTACAATAAATAAGGAATATACAGTGGTGAGTTGTCAGATAAATGATTTATCTACACAAGTGCTGTTTGACCTCTGACAACCTCACAAGTGGCGTAAGCCATAAGTGAGATGTCCGAGGTCAAACAGCACAAGTGCAGATAAATCATTTATCTGACAGCTCACCATTGTATATTTCATTTATGCAATAGTGATGCTTTCTGTCAATGCAGGGACATTTACTTTGATTGTTCATCTTTTTTTGCATATGTTTGTCAAAAAAGTAACACAAAATTGCATTTTCTGCTCTTTTTTTGCTAATTATAAAAAAATCTATAAGGTATCTATAAATGAAATACCACTAATTTTGTAGATAATTTTGTGCTGCACAACTTTCATGCTCACAGCACTATGCCATCTTTATTCATTTTAAAGTTATTTGTATTTGAATGTAGTTAGTACTGGTACTGAGGCTGAACATTCTAAATGAGTTCCGGAGTGATTGTAACATATCTACTACGTATATAAGGCCCTGTCCACACTATCAGAGCTTTTGGAAACCATTTTGAAAACCGTTAACGGTTGTCCCTCCGTTCACACTACAACTGACTTTGGAGGATGCCCCTCTGAGTTCCCATGAATACTTGCGGCAGTCCTGCAGGTGCCCAATGCATGCTGGGATACTCGGGAATGGGCATGTTAACCGATTGGGCTAAAAATAGCACTGATTGATTCGGGATCCCATGGCGAGAACCGGGATGTAAGTAGTATTATCCCCTTTTCTTTCAAGAGGCAAACATTTGCCAAGACAGGCCATGGAAGTTGTCTTAAACCGCTTTACAGTACGGTGTGCATCAACACCACTGTTAAAACAGTTTAAGGCAACCATGTTGGGCTGCAACCATGCTCAAAACCTGCTCTGATCAGGTTTTGAGTACAGTTTCTTAGACCAGTTCAGAGCATGGAGAAAGCGTGCTATAGTGTGGATGCGAACTGTGTCTGCAGGTTTTGTAACTTTACAGACCAACTGTAACATTACAAAACCCCTAGCATGGACAGGGCCTAAATCTGTGATGATGCATCAACTATGTGTATAAATGTAACATTTTGAATTTATCTCATAGTAGCTCAGATTTATCACATAGGATTTATGTTCATGCCTATTTCATAAATAAATAAAATACATTTAGGAGCTTCATTTTTATGTTTGCTTGCACGCATGTGCAAGAAACATAGTGCCTTCATCGGAGATTTCGGAGGTGTGTCACCTCCTCCTCCAATTCAGTCAGTGGGCTGGCAGGCGTGGCCCCTGTGAGCCAATGCATTTTGGAGCTGTCTATGACACGCTCCAAAATGCAGTGGCATACAGTTGAAAGGGGGAGCTATGCTTGAGTGAGCACCGATAAGATATCGGCTGCTCACGCGCAGCTCCCCCCCACGCACAGACAGACGTGCACGCCCCCATACTGTATAGCTGACGGGGTGCCCAATCCCCATCGGCTGAGCTGCGTCCCCCACCCCCCCCAGTTGTAGGTGCCACGCTGGGAGCCCACCCAGCGTGGCAAGCGCCTGTAGTCCTTTGGTCGGCTGGGGTGCCCAATCCCGTCGGCTGAACGCCTCTAAGTCCTTGTGCCATGCTGGGAGCCCACCCCGTATGGCAAATGTCCCACGACGCCTTTTTTTTTTTTAAACCTGTAAAATAAAACTATCCCGCGCGTGTCTCCCAACCCCATCCCACAACCCGCACCCACCCACTGTGCACCTAGCCTCCTACACCCCCACCCTATACTTACCTCCGGACTCGGGCGTGATGATCTTGGTGGACTGGGAACACGTCTGCACTCTTCAAAGCCGACCGCGAACTGAGGAAATGCCGTGTGCTGTATAATGGGTTACATAGGGGTTTTCAACTTTATTGCATATCTCGGGCATTTTGGGAATTTTGCACAATTTTCAACATGGGGTTTTGGGACCCTTCTCATGAATTATGTCACTGTCATGGCGTTATTCAGGCCGAAGGGTGATTCGCGCGCAGTGACTGTGAAATCACCCTTCAGGCCTGAATACCACCATGACAGTGACATCATTCATGAGAAGGGGTCCCAAAAACCCCATGTTGAAAATTTGGTGCCTAAATTCAAAAAAATGACTGTTTTACGAGGGTGCATTGCGCAGTTCCTACGCAGGCTCGTAAGTTCGTGAAATTTCAATATTTTCACTCCAGATTTTCAACATTGCCATTTTACCACACCTTCTTATGAGTAGTACAGCTGTCATTTTTCACATCTCACCCAAAATGTGTTTCCACCCATGTAGCGCAGAATGGCACAGTTGGTGTGTGAAATCAATGTACGGGACAAATTAAGAAAATCACAGTGACACTGTTCATGAGCAGAGGTCTTAAAATGGGTATGTTGAAAAATTGGTGAAAAAATTCCTAAAAATGACTGTTTTACGAGGGTGCATTGCGCAGTTCCTACGCACACTCGTGAGGTCACGAATTTTCAATATTTTCACTCCAGATTTCCAACATTGCCATTTTATCACACCTTCTTATGAGCAGTACAGCTGTCATTTTTCACATGTCACCCAAAACGTGTTTCTGCCCATGTAGCACACAATGGCACAGTTGGTGTTCGAGATCAATGTCTGGGACAATTAAGAAAATCACAGTGACACTGTTCATGAGCTCAGGTGTTAAATGGCTATGTTGAAAATTTGGTGAAAAATTCCTAAAACTGGATTGTTTATGAAGCTGCACAGCCTTATGCACGCTTGTAAATTCGCCTAATTTTCAATATTTTCACCCAGATTTCCAACATTGCCATTTTACCACACCTTCTTATGAGTAGTATAGCTGTCATTTTCACATCTCACCCAAAACGTTTCAGCATCATGTAGCGCATTAATGGCACAGTCAGTGCTAAATCAATGTACGGACAATTAAGAAAGTCACAGTGACACTGTTCATGAGCAAAGGTCTTAAAATGGCTATGTTGAAAATTTGTGAAAAAATTCTAAAATGACTGTTTTACGTGAGTGGTATTGCGCAGTTCCTACGCACATGAGTTCGTGAATTTTCAATATTTTCACTCCAGATTTTCAACACTGCCATTTTACCACACCTCCTTGGAGCAGTATAGCTGTCATTTTCACATCTTGCCCAAAATGTGTTTCCACCCATGTAGTGCACAATGGCGAGTATGTGCAAAATCAATGTATGGGACACATTAAGAAAATCACAGTGACACTGTTTATTAGCAGAGGTCTTAAAATTGCTATGTTGAAAATCTGGTGAAAAATTCCTAAAAATGACTGTTTTATTTGTACAGTATGTTAGCGGTTCCTATGCATGCTCGTAAGTTTGCAAATTTAATATTTTCACTCCAGATTTTCAACATTGCCATTTTATTACACTTCCTTATGAACAGTACAGCTGCCATTTTCATATGTCACCAAAATGTGTTTCTTTCGCATGTAGCGCATAATGGTGCTGTTGGTGTGCGAAAGCAATGTTTAGGACAGATTAAGAAAATCACAGTTACACTGTTCATGAGCAGAGGTCTTAAAATGGCTATGTTGAAAATTTGGTGACAAAAGTCCATGAAATGACTGTGTTACGAGTGAGCAATCGCAGTTTCCATGCACCCTCGTAAGTTCATGACTTTGTAATATTTTCAGTCCAGATTTTCACCAGTGGCATTTTTCACACTTCCTTATGAACAGTACAGCTGTCATTTTCACAACATGGCTGAAGTGTGTTTTCACACTTTCAGCCTGAGATGCATGGTCGCTGTGGGAAATCATTGTTCGGCACAGATAAAGAAAATTCACAGTGACACTGTTCATGATCGGAGGCACCAAAATGCCTGAGTTGACAATCTGCTGTAAAATATCCCCAACCTAATTATATTACGGTGTGCGTTGCACAGTTTCTATGTACGCTCGTGACTTCACCATTTTTAAATATTTTACTGCAGATTTGCAACATTGCCATTTTACACCTCCCATGAACAGTACAGCTGTCATTTTTACATCCTGTTCGGAATGTTTTGCATGTTTTGGGTGCTAAATGTCAGTACTCACTGTGCATAAGCAGCTTTTGGCTAACAAACTGATATTCCCCTGTTCATGAGGTTGGGTCACAAAAACACATGTTGAAAATTTGGAGTGAAAATACCAACGAATGCCTGAGGTATTAGGGTTTCCAACCATAACGCCTAACCTGTAGAGAATGACAGGCATCAGGGGTGTGACTTGGGATTCTTGCCTGTAATGCTCATACCATTTCACACCCTGCAGCCACTGAGAGGCATCGAGGTATGCCTTGGACTCTTCAGCCCCAAAGTTCACCCCATTCTCCTATATCGCACCCATCTCACCGCATTTCCTAATGAAATGGGGTGCGCATAAGGGCCAAAGACCCCAAGGAAGACCGTGACACTTGTCAGTGTCTGCAGGGTGGGGTGGTGAAATAGCAGGCCGTTATGCCTGATGACCCAAATGCACACCCCAATGCCTGTCACTCTCTGCAGGGTGGTGGTGGGGTTGGCTTCAGTTCAGTACTTCACTGCCATTCCTATTACGCAGCTCTGTAACTTCTACATTACCACTGCCAATGCCAGCAAGCAAACATTCGGCATTGACAAATGCTTTAGTATTGATAGAAAACATAGAAAATGTTGGCAGAAAAAGTCCTTGGGCAGGATTCACATAGGATTTGCACTCAGTGCATTTCGGATGCCCTGGCACAAATAAGATGCGTCGAGCACAAACTGTAGTATTCACCGAAGATGCACAAGGGGATGACCCCTGCGCATCACTGCTGTGAATACCACAGTTGCGCCCAGCCTGGGATGCGCCAACACAACCCCCAGGTCAGGATGGATACACAGTGGGGCAGTGCCTCTCCTGATGTGCTGCACAGAAAGCTGCCATTCACAGCCACGGACATGCAAATGGGGCCTTTTGGTATGCAAGGTGCAATGGGGCTATTTGCATGTCATTATGGCCCCATTTGAATGTGCCTAGCGGGTTGCACCCAGTGAAATGTGCCAGGCACCCTGCAATGGCTATGGGCCACACACAGCCCCAGGGAGGCAGTTTGCACCCCCTCCTATCCCTGGCCCGTTCGCCGGCCGTGAGGACACCCATAAATGAGCCCTAGTGGTCCCCCATTCCTGCCCGTCCCCCATTCAGACTGCTGCACCCTGCAGCAGTAAATCCATATTCAATGAAACTCCCCTCCCTGCCCATAGCCCCATACAGACTGCCGCACCCTGCTGCGGGGACTCCAAATACATTGAAAACCCCATCCCTGCCCAAATCCCTGTTCAGACTGCCACACCCTATGGTGGTGGATCCATATATAGTGAACCCCCCCTCCCCCCGACATGCATGCAATGCTGATAGCACTCCAAAGACCCTCCCTGTCAGTCCAGCAGTTTTCCCATCCACTCACGCACCATCTCCCCACCCCACTTCCCCGGTCCAGCTGGTCTTGATGTACGGCGGACAGTGCAACCCACCCATATACCGCCACAGCTGCCTGTTGACAGAGCTGTCTGTGACTGACAGCTACTGTACTACTGAAAGACCATTGGTGGACCCTGTCAACCAAAGGGCTTGCAGTAAGTACTGTACTCTGTCATTCACTAAGATGTGAATGACAGAGTACAGTACTCACAGCAAGTCCATTGGTTGACAGGGTTCACCAATGGGCTTTCAGTAGTACAGTAGCTGTCAGTCATGGACAGCTCTGTCAGTGCTCAGCCATGGTGGTGTTTGGGTGGGTTATGCTGCCCGCCGCACATCAGAACCGGCTGGGATGGGGGGGAGAGGGTGCCTGAGTGGGGGGGGGGTCTGCTGGCCTGATTGGGGGAGTCCTTGAAGCACTGTTGGCATTGCATGCATGTCAGGGGTGGGGAGGGTTCACTGTATATGGATCCACAGCCGCAGTTTGAGGCAGTCTGTATGGGGCTACGGGCAGGGAGGGGGTTTCATTGTATATGGATGTACCGCTGCAGAGTGCGGCATTCAGAATGGGGGTCAGGTGGGGCACTCTGGACTTGCAGGGTCGGTAGGCTGCCATGCTGCTGCCTGCAGTACAGCAGCCTGCCTGTGGGTGACAAGTGACTTAAGTCTACTTGTTGTAGACTTATCTCTAGGAGGAGCATCTCTGGACTTGCCCGGGAGATGCACCTCCTGGTTGGGCTGTGAATGGGGCTGCACACCATATACATGGGCACGCCCCCTTCACAGACCCTCCAGATGCGCTGCATTTCATTATGGGCGGTTTGCAATGCATCGGTGCATCAGGGATGCACCAGCGCATTGGTCCCCTTCCAGATTTGTGCCAGTGTGCAAGTCGGGGATGCGCTGGGTGCATCCCTTTTGTGAAACCTGTCCCATTGGTCCATCCAGTCTGCCCTGCTCTCCCCTGTCAAACCTCGGGATCTATTGTCTCTAAAAGGCTTTATTACTCTCACCTCTGCACTCTTTCTCTCTGCCCTATTGCTTCTCCCTGTCTAACTATTAAACCGTTTTAAGCCTATTAAGCCTTCTACTCAGTCCCAGCTTTGTTTAAAACCTTCAATGGTTCTTGCACCAACCACCTCTGTTGGTAGTCTGTACCATGGCTCAGCCACCCTCTCTCTGTAAAATAAAACTTTCTAATGACTGTTGGTGGCATATTGATTCTGCAGCGTCCTATTCATCACTTACTGCCACGCAGTAAAATAGTAACAATAACATACTAATAAGAGACATGATTGTATCATTAAACAACATACCATGTGTGATGAAAAAAAAGAAAGAATGGACTGTACCTCTGCAGAACAATAAATAAAAAGATCATTTATAAAAGTGAGGCCAGCTCGCTGGTGCAGCAGTAGCTCTGCCACTTGTGATGCCGATGACCTGGGTTTGGGGATGAGCCTGAGTCATCAGAGAGCAAGCTGGGGGAGGTTGGTTGAGCATCCCAAGGGGACACTCTCCACCTTGGGGAGGGAGGGTTCAGGTCTCCGCCGCAGGGCTTCCACCTGGGTGACCACAGGTGGCGGTGCAGCAGGACAAGGCTCGAGGAGGGTGGGCTTCAGCGTGCTCGAGCATGTGTGCATGTGCATGCATGGTGAGTGCTTCATGGACATCACAGAGACTTTAAAAGAAAACAGGAAACACCCTGGTTTGAGCAGGATAACATCTACCTCACATCGCAGGCCTGCACCGTTGACTGAGGTGCTCTACTGTCACTGCACTATAATTCTGCTAGGTGTTTGGGTTTCCCCCAATGGCCTTTCCCTGGGGGGTAAGCCAGGGAGGAACACAAGAAAGATAAGTCACAGAGAAGGTGGGTGATGGGGCTGGGTGTGAAGCAGGGCTGATGACAGGCAGGTCAGGACATAAGAGGAAAAAGTACAGTAAAAAAAAAGTAGTAAATCATTTTGCTTTTCAGTTTACCTTTATCGTTACAAGATCTACTTGTAGTTTTCATGACATTTTATAATTGCTATGCATGTTGTTGTAATGGAAAATGTTCAATAAAAATTATAAAGTCTGGCCGATGAACTGGTGGCAGTGCTTTGTGCTGGCATGTAGTAGCCTTCGGTTCGGGATTGAACTCAGGTCACTGTGTCAGGATGGCAGGCCTGGCTGTTGCAGCAGTGAGCCTCTGCTGGGGAGGGTCAACAGTGTGCTCCACCACAACAAGGAATCCTGTGGCTGGGCCAGGAAGCTTGTTTCTGCTGCAGGGGACGTGCTGTGTGAATGCAAGGCCACCAAAGAAGGTTGGGCTCATGGTGGGGAAGTGGAAGTAACCTAGAAGGGAGAAAAACCTAAGTCTGTCTAAATGATAGTCTGGTCTTGAAGATCCACTTGGGTCCTAGTGTGTCTTGACTTGGGATCCTAGTCCACACAGTGGAGTGCCTTTGGAAGGAGGATGGCCCCCCCCCCCCCAGAGCTCCTGTCATGGAGGGAAACTTGTGAGGGTAACCAGTGGGCTGCTATGGTGAGAGAGGATTGGAGGATGCAGGCCTGGACACAGTATATCCCTGAACACTGAACGTGGCTGGGGAGAAAAGCATCTATGGGACAGAAACAATTTTAATGTAAAGAAAAAAAAAAGAAAAGAATGCAATTGAAAATGAGCTGTTGCTTAATGGTCTATTCTATTCATTTTTTTTTTTTTTTATTTAATCTGCTTTTCCGAGCTACTGCCAAGGCTCAGCCCCAGCCCATCCTGGGACCTCATCACACCCTGGGACTTAACTCTTGGGCTGAGGAGACCCCCTGGATTGTCCCCCAGGGCAAGACCAATGCACCTGGTGAACCCGCACGGGACGGAGGAAGGATTCTGGCAGGTGAGGCTACCAGTATTGCATCCCTGGCTTACCCCCCCCAGGGCAGGGCATGGAGTCAGCTGGGCACACTGGAGATCATAATGGGTCAAGGGCCCAGAGGGCCACAGTGGTGCGACGGACCTGGGAAAGTGGGAGCCTCGTAGAGGCAGCAGCTGTGTTTTTGTGGCATTGCTTTTTCCTGGTCCTGCATTTGTCCCGCCTCCCACACGTGACAACGCCAGCATGGAGGTACCCACAGCCTCTGCCGGGGATCCACGTTGTGCCAGACACTGTACCCCCTCTCCCTCCAGAGAAGGAGAGCAGTCCCCTAGGATGCTCAATCCCTTTCCCCCAGCTGGCCCTCGGATGGCTCAAGTCTGTTCCCTAACTCAAGTCATTGGCATCGCAGATGGGTGCCCTGTGCCGGCAGGCCAGCCCAATCCTTTTCATTTTGTAAATGAAGAAACATATTGATTGATTGATTGATTGACTGGTTGACTGTAGTACAGAGGTTCAAAGAACACTATCAACTCCCCACAGGCCAATTCTAACTCTTGATGTGGGAGTCTGAAAGTGTCTACATACACTTTAAAGGGGGTCAGTCAAAAGCTGTGTCCACTGTAGTTTAAAAAGCAATGAAAAGACAGCATGGTGGCCCAGAGGGCTGAGATGCTGTAAGCATCCTGCCTCTCACCACACCAGTGACCCAAGTTCAGGAACAAGTTCAAGCCATTGGGAGTTAGCAGGGGAGGGGTGTGTGCAGTATATCTAACACTAGTGTCTATTATATTATATATTATATGCAGGGCCCCTAGTGCTCAGTGGCAACATGTCCTGCGGCAGGGCTACTAGGCTTCTGTGGCAGCATTTTTTGATTTCTGTGCATGATTTATACATTTCTATGGCAGAATGCAGTCCTGCCATTGAATAAATATGATGTGATGTCATAGATGACATCCCATTCTAAGTATAGAGGAGGGGCTTCAAGATTCATTTGCATTGTCAGTGGCTCAGTAGGTAGCACACTCACCTCTGAGGCCAGGAGATCAGAGGGCTGTGGGTTCAGTTCCCACATCTGACACTTGGGTTAATATCCCAGTATTGACACTGTAATGCAGCATGAGAGGGGTGCTGCATTTCTGAGGTGCCGTCTTTCGGATGAGACGTTAAACCGAGGTCCCATCTGCCTGGATTGGTGGTAGTTCAGGTGGATGTTAAAGATCCCATGGCATTTATCGAAAAGAGTAGGGGAAGTTTATTGGTAAGAAAGTGGGCTTCATTACAAAAAATAACACAACAACACGAACAATCAAAACAAGTCAAAAATTCAGTTAACAGAAAAAGGTATCACAATGTTTCCATAACAATATGACTCGAGAAGTAGAAAAAAGTAGGAAATCATTCTTTTTTACAGAACACAAAGCTGCACGAATATTGCAAAGAACTTCAGTAATTGAAATGTTTTTGTTGTAAGACTAACAAACATCTGGCTTGCATAAATAATAACGAATGATGGCAAATATTATATACAAACTGTCACTATGATACTTTCTATTAAGTAAATCATTAGTGCAAAACATAACATGTTCATAAGAAAGGAAGATAACAAAGGTTCCACCCAAGTAGTAGATAGAGTGGACCAAACTTCCAAAGAAAAGGGACATTCACAAAATAAATGTTGCTGGGTTTCAAAATATTGAGGCAAGAGGTTCTAGGACAATATCTCAAAGACAGGGCCTTATGCTTATGATTGTTGTTAACTCCTAATCTATCGTAGTTACAGAGCCATATCATATCCCATAAATAAGGCGGTAACCGATGATTTTGAAGTTGTTGGAGTACCCAGGGGAGACGTCCAGGGGGACAAAATGGAAAAACAATCTCCTCCAGAGCCTCCAACCTCCAAAGTCTCTCATATAACTGGGATCTAGATGATATACAAAAGTCCTGAGGATGGAGACACCAGGTTAAAGCCATCTTAAAACTCTCTTTACCATAAGGAGGGATCAGTTGGGACTTAGAAATAACCCCTTTATAGCGGGCATGCCAATTATCAAGGCAGAGGAGAACCACGCTAAAAATAGGCTTCCAAAAACATTCCCGGTTTCAGTACTTTTCCACAATTATAATCAAAAAAAGGCTGTAAAAACCAAAAGGGTGGATCATACCAAGTCCACCTTCCTTAAGCGGCCTATATGTGAAATTCCTCTTAATAGGGTTTAACCTGGATCCCCACAACCCCTTAAAGAAAATCCCAGTTAATCTGGTAAATAAAGAAATGGGTGGTGGGAACACATAACACAGATGTAAAAAAATCGGTATGATTAAAGTTTTAAGAAGCACAACCCTTTTTTTCTTCCCAATTAAATATCTTTTCCACCCATTAATCACATTTTCTGCTCTTAGTAGGGCAAGATCCCAATTATATAGTTGTGGGTTATCACAACCAAAGGAAATACCTAAATAGGAAAAAACAGTAAGAGATACAGAAACCCCAGCATAGAGGCCTGTACTAGGAAGGGAGGGAGGTATGCCCAAGTGGTATACAAGTACTTTTTGTGAAATTTATTTTAGAACCTGAAACAGAAGAAAACGTCTGTAGAACTTGAACAATGGCCTCTTGTTTTGTGGAAGAATCCACAGCCAAAATCAAATAATCCGCGTAAGCCAATGTTTTAAGTGGTAAAGAGGAAGGAGTACAGAGCAACCCAACAATTGGGGCAAAGAAAATGGCTCTCAAACGGGTGTCAATATAGAAAGTATATAACAGGGACTAAGCGGGCACCCTTGACGATTCCACAGACTAGGGAAACAGGACGTTTATCCAGCCGCTCACATTAGAACGTATCACAACATCTCTATACAATAGACGGAGCCAGGAAAGGAAGCACACCGAAACCCAAAAGCTTCCAGAGTTAAAAAAATAAAACTCATGGAGACTGTATCAAACGCTTTTTCTTGGTCCAAACACAGAATCCATCCGTGATAGTATGACGTTTCCCGAGTAAACAATTCTCGTAATAAAATCAGATTATCAGAAAGATGTCTACCTGGGATACCACAAGTTTGAGTCGGACTAATCATGTGTGATGCCAAAGTAATCATTCTGGACAGAAGATTTTGGCAAGGATCTTATAATCAACATTAAGTAAACTAATAGGTCTCCAATTTTTAGATCAGAAGGATCCCTTTTCTTAAACAGTAGAATCAACAAAGCATCTTTCATGGAAGTAGCTAAAGCATCATATTGCAACATCTCATTATAAAGAATAGTTAAGACAGGAACAAGATCAGCAGCAAAGGTTTTGTAAAATTGTGGGGTCAGACCATCTGACCCCGGGACAGAATGCGGTTTCAGACTAGTAATAGCAGCTAATACTTCAGTTTCAGTTATAACAGAAGAAAGCTTGTCTCGATCAGAGTCCGAAAGTGGAGGTAAAGACAATGATCGAAGAAAGTGATCTGCATTGGCAAGATCAGCTTTAGAACCAAACATGCTGAAAACATAATTTTCAACACATTGAAGCAAATCTTCAGGTTTCCTAAGTAACTCCCCTGACTGAGACAATAGAGAGGTAATTAGTTTAGTGTCAACTCTATCTTTACAGGTCTTGAACGGGTCTAAACAACCCTTAGTAATATGAGTGCCAAAATGCGCCTCCTGACCCAGAGAATCAGCACGATTATACTGAGATAGTCTCATTTGAGTACTGATTTCACTAATCTGAGAACTAAAATCATGAGTAGTGGAGCTAGCTAAAGAAAATAAATGCTGCAACTGATGCCGTAATGATAAATAAGACAAATATTTAGTATTTTGTTTTTTGGCAGCAGTTTTCTGAAAAAACTGTTTCCAACTTAGCTTGGAATCCTCCCACCAATCCATCCCAGCATCATAAAAATCAACTACAGACAAACGGGCTGTAAACTGTTTATGCCAAAGTTTAAGGGTCACCAAGTAGGGAATCATTAAGACGCCAGCTGGCTTTCTTGCATCTTGGGGCAGAGGCCCAAGAAAAAGAGGCACATAAAGCAACGTGGTCCGAGAATTCAGTAGCCACAGTCTTACAAGAAAGTAAAATTAAAACCTTAGATAAAAAAAGAAAATCTATCCTGGTATGTAGGGACCCCTTAAAAAAAGTGGACCTACCTGATTTGTGGAAATATCTATAGACATCCACAAGCTTAGCCATGGAAATTACATTATTTAAAGCCACAGAGTCACAAAATAACTTGGAAGTCTGTAGGCCTCGATCTGTTTGATGTAGGCCGCAATTGAAATCTCCGACCCATAAAAGTAATCGGGACGTAAAAAGATATGGCTTAATTTGATGAAAAAGGGAAACCCTCCGAGCCTTGGTTTGAGGTGCATAGGTCCCAATCATCCGAAATCTCTCAGATCTGTAAGAAAAATCTAATAACAAAGCCCTACCAGGAGAAATATCCACTAGTCTTGTAATTTGAAATCAGAGCTGGAGAACAGTATCCCAACACCATCACAAGTGTCAGGTCCAATAGACCAAAAAGATGGCCCTACAGTCCATGCCTTAGAAGCCTGAGATAGTTCCCCATGAGTCTTCAATCTGGTGTCAACAAGGCAAATTATATCACAGTGCAGATCAGAAAGGGTTAAAAAAATCCCGCCCAGCTTTCTCTTCCCTTTAATACTGTTCACATTTAGAGAACATATATTTAGAGAAGACATGAGTTAAGTAATGGATGGAGACTTACCCCTCCGTTGTTGCCTAGTGCGTTTTGCAATGGGGTCCGTATCAGCCCCATCAACCCCGTCAGGGAAGGAAAGAAGGGAGGAGGAATCAGTATCCTCACCCCCAGAGTCCTTATCCGAAAAATCTGTGGCTAAAACCGAAATTTGTTAGGGGTTTGCCAGCTACGTGGGGTACCTACCGCTGATCAGCAACAGCTAGGCCTTTCCTGGTTCGTTTGTGAGTAACAGTGGTAAAACTAGGGTTGTCACCTCCTGACCCATAGGGAGAGGGGGAGGCATATCAGTGTCTTGAATAGTGGGAGTAATAGCGGGGGAAGCCACAATAGAAGTAGAAAGGGGTACAGCAGGAAAAGATGATTGAAAAACTGGAACAGAGGTTACAGGGGGATCATCTCCAACTACCGGAGGGGGGGTGACCTCTGAGGTAGAGGAGGCTAAACCGTGGGCAAGCAACTGTTGAGCAACAGTGATGATGCCAACATGAGAGGGGCAGTCTTCTCTGTTATGAGAAGCCCAGGGGCACCTACCATAAGCACGGCCAGTTCCCTCGCATAAGTTACATTTAAATGAGTTAACACATTTAGCTGCAACATGACCGTATTCAAAACAGTGGCTACATTTAAGAGTGTCACAAGCCGAACTTAAATGAGTACGTGACCCACACTTAAAGCAGGACTTGGGTTGCCCAGCATAAAAAATGAAGCCCTTGTCCTTACCCAGAAAGAAAAAATTAGGCAGATGCTTTGGGCCAGTGTTAGTAGAAAAAAGTTTAACACGGATCTTCCAACTGCCATCCCAAATTTGTTCAGAGTCTAGAGTAGGGGTAGGCCTGTTCAAAACTTCACAACGTTTATTTAACCAAAAAAGAATATCCTCAATGTGAACTCCCTCATTCTTAAAAACAACAGTAATGGTGCGAATGGCAGGTTTGGTAAGAGGAATGGCCTGAAAGGGGGACCAAAGGACGTAGACTGAAGTTTGTCATATTGAGCCCAGAACCTATCGAGCCCAGACATTTGTTTAAAACTGACATCAAAGTTGGAATTACCTATATTAATCAGGGCAAATATCTCGAGGAGAAAACTTCATTGATCCCTTAAGAAGAGCTTTAGCTATATACACACGATCTGGGGGGAGTTCTAAGCCACCCTTATAAAGCAATCGAACTGCATTCCTCCTAGGCGCAGGCTCACCTTTGGAGGAAAATAAATCACTAAGTTTAAATTTTGAACTTTGAGATACATTAACAGTAGCAAGAGTAGGTCCAGAAAAAACAGTTGTAGTTCCTTGTACAGTAGAAATAGGCACAGAGACAGTAGTTGTAACACTAGTAGTAGTGGAATTAGCAATAGATAAAGGAAGAGTCACACCCCAGGGTTCGTTGGAGCTCATAATGTTTTTCTCAGCAGATTTCTTAAGCATTGCAATATGGACAGGATCCTGAGAATCAGGGGTCCACGTCCCTCCAATATCCCGTTCCCAGCCAGCATTTTTTAAAGCTGACTCTGGTGACCACACTAAAGCAGTAGTTTGACCAGGTTTAACTTTTTTTGAGAATAATGAACTCCCACGTTTTGACCAGCCGGGTTCCTGTGTGGCCGAGAAAAAAAACACAGAGGATTCCTCAGTGGCTGAATTTGAGGTAATTTTAGCACTAGAGTCACTTACGGAGCGAGGAACAACTCCAGGAAATGCAGAATCTTGTGTGTCCAATGTCGATGCCTGAATGGGGTTGGTAGAAGCAGTCCGAGGAACATCATTAGCAGGGAGCTGAAGAGGAATCACCACGGAAGGAACAGAAGCTGAATCTGCCGGTAGGACGTCGACTGGGGGCTTTCCAGTGTCGAGGTCGCAGGAAGGAGAGCAAGGAATAGGTGTCTGAGGCATTGCCTGCGCAGAAACCAGTAAAGCCGAATCCAAAATCTGCAATTGCCGGACTAATGCCTCGCGTTGTACCTGAAGACTGGGGTCGAATGAGGAGTCACCCTGCACACCAGGTATGACGGAAAGAACTTCTTTAGGCTTCAGTAAGAACGGAATCCATTTCCAGAATAGTAGTACTGCTAGTAGCAGCTATAGCAAGACGCTCATCAGGGGCCTCTTGGGAAGGTAGCACAGAGGAGGAGGCCACTCCCTGAGCTAACAGCGCCCATCTCCTCCAGGGGATCATGCAGACTGGCCATCTTGCAGCCAGCGAAAGGCTCCACTACACAGAGTAGGGAAATTTCCGTGTCCTGGCCAAATTTCCCTCATTCACTAAAAATACCACCAACAGCTTAATCTGGTTCAAGGTCAGTTGGCATTCATCTGTATCCCCCTCCCCCGGGTTGTGCCTGAAAATAGGCAGGATTTGTCTAGTGCACTTACCCGGTCAACAAAAGCTAAATAAAATAAATAAATAAAATAAGCAAGATGGGTACTGGAGCCTGGCACTATGGAAAAAATGTATATCTGAATGAAAATTCACCAACACCAATGAATTCTGCGGCACTATATGAATTCTGCTGCATAATGCAAATTCTGCTGAAAATTCAGCAACCGCAGAATCACAGAATTCCAGGGGCCTTGAGTATATAGAATAATGAGGGTTTGCATACAAGATAAACTCTCTGTGGGGAAAGGAGTGTAAGAGACTCTTTCTTGTACCTGTATCCTGCCATATTTGGCAACATAGACCTATCAACGTACCATAATTTATACATTTCCACAAGTCAGACAAGCTGTAACCATACTGTTTCCATAAATCAGAGTCAATAACTGCAGTTCAATGGGTGGGAGCAACTAGCCACACACCCTGGCTGAGCTATGCAAGTCAGCTTCCTGCAGTCTCATTCAGATGCAGTCTTTCTTTGCTGTGGCAGGAGGCTCTGCTGGAGCTCTGTGCTTCTCCCCTTCCCCCGGTGTTTGCCTCCTGTTTCATTTTGTGCTTTTTGAGGATTTATGCTGCCTTGTGCCTTTGCTTTTCTAGGTCTGTATTTTGCTTTTTGCCTCCTGGATGCAGCTTTGTTTTTGTCCCTCATTCCTGCTGCACTTTCCTTCTCAGTCCTGCGTTTGTCTCTGCTTTGTTTCATTTTGGGGTTCCTAGTTCTCAACACCCTGCCTTTGTCATTTATTTTACTTTGTGCTTATTCAGGCTCTAGGGTTATTGTGTTTCTGTACCATTCACAATCTCCCTGCTTACCTACTCTGTTTTTGTACTATTGCAGTCTCCTGTTTGTTTAAACTCCTTAATTGCTTACATCTGGCAACCACTCCTCTTTGGGTTCAATGGTTTCACTACTCACTCCAGCAGCACACTGCTTCCTGGTTTGATTCCCCCATGCTATTGCATTTCATGCCGTTGCATTTCCTAACAGCATTTATTCGTTCTCTACAGATTCAGCAAGTGCTCCTCCAACCTCTAGTGTTTGCTGTCTTTTTATATCAAATGCAGTCTGCCCGCTTACTTACACTGTTGTTGCTACCATTTGCAGTCTCCTGTTCATCTCAGCTCCTTCATTGCTTACACCTGGCTCGTAGCCTAGCAACCACTCCGTTTGGGTTTAGTGGTTTCATTACTCACTCCAGCAGTACTCTGTTTCCAAATTTGATTTCCCATGCTGCTGCATTTCACACCAGTGCTAATTGTTGCTCACTACCTTGCCATACACAGTGTTACCAGTGCCAGTGCTAACAGTTGCTCCCCACCTCATGCTGTCTCACTGTCCTCAGTGCTAACAGATGCAGTCACTCATGCAGTCTCTTCTTTTACTCTGTGCTAACAGCTGTACTACCAGTCATGCTGTCTATTGCTGCTCTCAATTTTTCCATTTGCACTCCTGATCCTGCACTCTTAGTCGCATCCCTGCCTCTCTCTACCTAGCACGGCTTGGCCATCTTGAAGTCTGCATCTTGAGGGTGGGTCCTTCGCCAAGGGCGGGGTCCTTCTCTTCTACCATTAGGGTGAGAAGGTCCTCCATTCTGGGGAAAGTCATTGACCATTGTGATGGCACCTCTTGATGTGGCATTTAAGACTTAAGCTGCCGGAGAGTGGGGCCTTCAAGTCCCAGGAGGTTCCTTTAGCTGTTGACAGTGTTGGCAGCACCTTTGAAAGCTATTCTCCCTACAGCCACCTACAGTGCACCTGGTCTCCATTCTATACCCTCCCTTGTCCTTCCTGCCCTCAAGGGTAAAGACTGTTCCATCCTCCTATTCTCACTCCTCCAGGGGTTGGCCTTACCCCTCCTGGGTTTGGCGTCTCCCCAAGGCTTCGAATAGGCTGCAATAAATGCATGCAAGGAGGAATTCCCTAATGTTGAAAATAAGGGCTGCTTATTCCATCTGGGCCAGATTGTCTGGAGAAAAATCCATAGTTGTGGGTTGGCTACAACTTATGGAATGGACCCAGACTTCAGCCTACTGATGCGCCAATTAGTGGCCTTAGCTTTCATTCCTCCAGACAAAATACCAGACATTCATGGTGAAATAAAAGCAGAAATGCCAGATTCGAGTATATGGGCACAGCCTACCGGGTCAATACTGCACATGGAATATAGCACAGTATTAACCGCGCTGTGAAGAGAGACCTATGAATTACAGCGATGGGTACAACAGTGATAGGGAATTACTGGTACCCCGTCACTGTATGAATTACTAGGAAGGCATCAAGTTACCATGTGCTGGGTGCCTGGTCCAGCCACTCCCGTGGTGGAGAGGTTAAGGCACCAGCACACGGCATACTTGGGAAACCTGAGGCTATAGTTCGATTTCCCGCAGGTCCTCCCGTGCTACTATTTTTGTTGTCATTTAAACAAAAAAAGTTCCTCCCTCCCAACTTTCTCCCCATCTCCTGAGTCCACCCACCCCTGAATTTAGTAATTTTAACTTCAGTGGGTGTGGGGGGGTTAAGCCCCTTACATCGGGAGGTGCTGGGGGCAAAGCGCCCTCCCCAAAAAAATGAGTAGCTCATTTGTTTGAACGGCATGCACTCTTTCTGTAGGTCGGCATATTTCCCGACCTTATTATAGCTCATGCCATTTTGCTTGCAGCATTTGTTGCCGCACTATTATTGTATGCCCGGTTATGACCCCATGCCAGGGTACAGGAATGGTTTGAGGAGAATTACAATCTTGGCAGAATATGTATAAGAATGAGAAATAACACCATGATTCGAACAAGTCCACTGTACCCCCCTCCAACATTTCTGGTCTGTCCATGATCAGATTGTGAATGGAATGCCCCGAACACAAAACAGTGTTGAGGCGTGGCATCGCCTTCTTGGCACACTGATCAGCAGTGCACACGTTGGCATTATACGATTTGTGGCTGAACTTTGAAACGAACAGATGGTCACTGATACCACCATCAAAAAAATCAGCTGAGGCTTGCCAAAATCTCCTGTAAAGAAAATATATGCCAAACGTGAGGAAAAGACTTTTAATATTGTTTCCGATAGGGAGCAAAGGTCTGGAAAAGACTTCATTCAAGGAATAGCCCACAATATGGTACTGTAAAGAGAAAAATTCCCTTACAATGACTTTTAAATATTTTAGAATTATCACACCTTAATAAAAACAGTGAAACAATGGACCCTGGAACATGTATACATAGTTGCACAACTATCGAGAAGTTTGCACTTAATTGCACATAAACACTGGACTGGACCATGGATAGAGAGACGCACTCCATGAACATCATTGTGGATTATTACTATGGCAAGCTGTTCACTCATCATGGCGCATAAACAGGTACATGATTTTCATACTTCTGTTCATGCTGCAATGTACGGGGGGGGAATGAAATTTTGTTAAAAATTTGTTGCGCCGGCCCATCAGCACAGTGGTTGGATTTACGCTTGCGATGCCAGCAACCCAGGTTTGGGAACAGACCCAGGGTGCTGGAGGGCTTGCTGAGAAGAGAAGGCTTGAGTATCTGATGACTGCTCACCTTCTCTTGGGGGCAAGGCAGGGAGACAACCTAGCGCTTGTTGACTCCTGGCAAAGGTCTGGGGATCGGCAATGCGTCGGGTTCCACAGAACAAAGGTGCATGGTGAACGTCAGCGTTTGCCTCTATGTTAGTGGCACACCACTCCCCCAGGGAGAAAACAGGGAAATGAACTACATGGCCAACTGGATGATGGTCGCAGGCCCTCCCTGCCACCAAAGCCCTGGTAGACAGCCCAGGACCACCTCAGCAGCACCTGGGCCAAGATTGAGTGTGCTGGCCAACCCCCCCCCCCCACCAGCCGGTGCCTATCTCCCTCGGAGGAGGGGGACCCATCTGGCGAAGAGATATGTCGGTTACCCGGGGGGGCTGTGATTTGGGATTGTGGTGGCTGATCTTGGGGCAGGGGTGCCAGTGAGGCCCAGGTGGATCGAAGAGTGGCCGACCAGGAGCTGGGGAGGCAGGGGAGGGGAATGAAAATTTGTTGTGATGCACTTGCTGCAATGTACACGGGGGGGTTAAGGAAAAAACAGAACAATCTACATGGGGGGTGAATGAATGAATGAAAATGGGGGGATCCGCTTATGCCAATTGCATTGCGGTCTGACTTCTGACGGTGAGTTGAGCTTGTCTGGCAATTGGTGTGGGGCAATTAATTGACGGGTAAACGAATGTCGGGAAAACATACAAATCCCTTGTTCATGCAGTGGCTGTCCCAAATAGAACTGACTCAGCCACCTTGGAGGGCCTTACTGCAAGCTGATAAGTTCATTATGGCCTTTGAGCGACTGGGGGCCAGAATCCAAAATAACAATTTCTTTGCTATAAGTTTTTATTTGATCTTTTCTTTTACAACAGCAGTTGTGCAAAAATACAGCATAAGCAGTCACAGACTAAAGCTCATGTCTAACAGATACAGCACACAAAATATTTTAACAGTGTTATAATACTGTGAGCAATTGTAATTATAAACAAACACAACTGTCTCAGAGCTGTAAATATCTCCAAAACTGAGTTTTAGGGATTCTATACAAATTGGATAGTTCTGTAAATGGTTACAGTACCCCATCTGAGAGTGATAAATGTCCCTAGAGTAAAAATTCTTGCTTCTTCCCAACTATCTGAGGAAATCCATAAGTTATCAACTTATCAAGAGAGTAATCAAGTTTAAGGTCCAGGTTGTTCCAGACAGAGTGCAGCCGAGAGGTGTGGGGTTGCCAGCCCAGGGTTGTGGTAGGTTTCTTCTGTATCCTTTTTGTGTGTTTTGCACAGGAGGGAGAGTGTGTCGAGTTCCGCAGTCTGGGAAAATTAAGGTAGGAGGGCTGAGGTGGTTCCCCTGTGCCATTTCAAGGGATAACCATCTAGGCTGGATGCAAGAGAGGCTAGGCTTAAGGCTCACACGTGCCTGTCTGAGTACAACGTGTTGCTGTTTTATGTTCAGGAGACCAAGCTCCCCCTCCCTCCAGTACCTCAGGTGAATATGTATTCTGATCTTCGGTGCCTTATGGCCCCATATAAATGCTGACATTTTGGAAAAGAGGGATCTAAAAAAGGTGGCTGGCAGTTGGACTGGGAGGTTTGAGAGAACACATTGCACCTTCAGCAGTACCGCCTATTTCAGGGCGTTCACTCTGCTCCAAGCTGATGGCATGCTGATTTCCAGTTATTTATGTCAGCCATGAGTTTGTCCAGCATAGCTGCTGTATTAGCAGAAATAGTATCTGAAATGGTAGATCTGACCTAAATACCCAGACAGACCACTCCTTCTGGAGACCACTGCATGCAGAATTGGCGGGAAGAATCTGGGACTTTGCACAATTCAGCTTGTGTTGCTGACAGATGGCCATGTTCCTCTATAATGGGTCTCTAGGTTGCCAAAGAGTTAGAAACATTCATCAGGAACAAAGTAGTGTCATCTACAAAGAGAGCTATCTTGTGTGGGCCCCCAAACACTTTGATGCCAGGGAATCCACAGGAGGCACAGATAATGTACACCAAATGCTCTACGGCCAGGAGGAAGAGAAAGTGGGAAAGGAGGCACCCCTGTCTCATTCCTCTGTGTAATGTAATGTAAAGGGCTGGTACACTGTAGAGTTTTTGAGGACAGAGGCAGTGGGACTCCTGCAGAGCAGTTTCACCAGATTTATGAAGCTAGGTGCAAACCCAAAACGTGACAGGGCATCAAAGAGTTAGTCCCACTCCACTCTGTTGAAGGCTTTCTTAGCATCTAAGGACAGGGTGACAGTGGGTCAGAGGATCCTGTGACCTGCCATAATAGATCAAGTATTCATCAGGTGTTATCCAAGCCCAGGTGGCTGGGGATGAACTCCACCTGATCAGAATGGATCAAGGTACCCATTATGGGGTTGAGACGGCTGGTCGGGACTTAGGCGAAAATCTTGGTGACAATGTTTATCAGTGATATAGGGCAGTACTGTGAACACAGTACGCTGTCTTTTCCTTTCTTTGGAGTCAAACTGATAATAGCTTGCATAAAACAGGGTGGAAGATTCCCTTAGTCCCTGCATAGTTAAAGACCCCGGATAGTCATGTTGCCAAGATCTGCATAAAAACATGATAAAAATCACTGTGGTAAACATCTGGGCCTGGTGATTTCCCATGGGTCATATCTGTGATTGCCTCTGACACTTACTGGGATGTGATGGGGCTGGGAGACGGTCAGGTTGGTGTTTGCCAAGACCTGGGGTAAATATATGTCTTGGAAGAAATGAACAAAACTGTCAGGGCTGAGTATCACTTCAATAGAGTACAAGGTTTGGTAGAACAATTTAAACTCATCATTAATTTGATCTGGGAAAGAGACAGCGGTCCTGTCCACTCTGTGTGTCACAGAGATAAATCATTCTGCCTCTCTGACTCGGAGTCTGTAAGCCAGTGGTTTTCTGGGTTGCTTCCCATGCTGCCCAGTAAGATTGATTCAATTTAAACAGGGCTATTCTGTCCAATGGTGGAGGACTCTTCCAGGGATGCCCTGACTTTAGTTATTTGGCCCCGGTGGGACTCCCACTGGAGTATGTCTAGAAGTCTTGTTCTAGCTTTTTAATGGTACCCTCCCTTTGTCTAATAAGGTAATTGTACCCTTTATAGAGTTTAGATATGTATGCAGTAAGTTTCCCACTGACAGCGGCCTTCATAGCTTCCCACTGTATCGCTAATGACATGCCTGGGGGTTCACTGAACAGGAAATAATCATTAAGCTTGGCTTGTAACCAGGTTTGAAAATGGCTGTCTTGAAGGGCAGTGTTGAACTGTCACTTGTTCCTAGGGTTTGACTGTTTCTCCCAGGCTAACAAAAGTATTGCCGGGGTGTGCTCAGATATCAGAAGAATGTTGCCTAAGAAGGTATTCCAGTCCCGGGGCACTAAGTCTTGGGACACAGAAATGACATCCAGCCTGCTATACATTTCATGGACAGTAGAATAACAGGTGAAGTCTTGTTCATTTGGATAAGTTATCTGTCATACATCACGTAGCCCTGCTGCCCCAAAGGTAACAAGGACATGTGCTTCTGTCTGGGCCTCTGTCTCCCCCCACCCTGGGTCCAGTTCTGCCCAGGTGAGAGTGTAATGCAAGATTCAGGTCTCCTTCTATGATAATACCTGGGCCCTCTAGCATCGCCTTCAGACACCGTGAAAAAGGCCAGGTCTGGCATATTTGGGGCATATACACTGCCCAAGACAATGGGCCCTTCCTGAAAAGTGCCTTGTATTGTTCTCTCACTATCCCACCCTCGGTGTCTGTATACTGATTGTGTATTCCTAGTTGGAGCCCCTTTCTACATAGGATAGCCACCCCTCTGCCTTGACGAAAAACTACTCTGGTATACCACCCCCACACAGAAGCAAAAGAGTCAAGTGGTGTCCCCCACAGAAAAGTGGGTCTCTTGTAGCAGGGTGATATCGCACTGCTTGCCCCTTAGTTTTATCAAAACTATCTGGGGTTTTAGTGGACAATCCAAGCCCCCACTGTTCCAAGAAAGAAGTTTTAGGGAATCAAATGAAGTTGTGTGCTGATAAGAACTCAGTTCCCCCAAATACTTCTCCCCCTGCACCTCCAGCCACCTCCATCCCCAGACCCAGAAGCAACAAACACAACACAGCAAATACAACAAGAAAATCTGTATTACAGTAACAGCAATCCCAAAGCCCTTACAAATACTGGAGGGGCTCTCAAAAATTAATACTAACTATGTACACTTAATTGTATTCAAAGATCCCCTGATCCCATTGGGATAGTTTTAGAAAAATGTAATATTTAGACACAATTCAGCTTATACTTCATGTTTCTTTCTGCAATTCTCACCCTTATTTCTTTATTACTAAGGACATTTTCATGGTAACAGGATTTCTGCCCTGTCTGCTAAGGCTGCAAGCCTACACCTCGCATCCCAGTTCTGTTTATGACATCACAGTCTGTTACTGTAGTGATCATTATGATGTCATAAACTGGGGATTATGATGTCAGGTGTAGACAAGCTGCCAGAATAGATGAAGTCCAGAGGACAGTGATCCAGTTTCAATGAAACTGGCCTAAGTAAAACAGAAAAAGCAGACATAATTGCAGAAAATATAAGAAATATAAACTGAATTGTGTCTAAATCTTACTATTTTCAGTTATCCTACTGGCGTCAGTTTTTGTTTTAAAGCAGAAAACTCAAAAACAAAGTCTATAATGAATTAATCTGACTGGTGGGGGCACACCAGTTGTCACTGCTAGCTGGTGACAAAGAAGGCTATTAAGACGTCATTTCAACAGAACCTGGGGGAACGCCAGAGGAGAGCTTGTGCCATCCCTGGATTCCACCCTTCTAAAGCCTCCTGGGGTCCAAGCCCCAGTGGTGTGAGTAATGCACAATAGGAGTCCTGAGACTAGAATATTAGGTAGGGCTGGCGACCTAGGCTATAAGTCAAGGCGTACCCCCTACCTGTAGTGCCAGACCTGCTGATATACTCTGGTCTCAATAATGCTTACCGTGGAATAGGATTGCCCCAATAGAAAGACAAACTATAATTCTGTTAACAAACAAGGGCAGGCATGCAACAAAACTGCTAGGCACCCCAAGACACGTCCCTTGCACTCTGAAACAGAAACTTATTAGTAGCACAGATGCTTAGACAATGTACTGTATGCCACATAACTGGTCTGCAAAAATAAATGTCCTGAGTGACTGTCTAAAGATGAGCTGCCTGGGGTGGTTGCAGGAACCAAACAGAGCCCTGTTTCTGTGTCCCCTGTAGAATCCATGCTGAGCAGTGCACATGGGGAAGGATGGTAATTCACATAGTACCAGAAAGTTCCACCATAGCGAGCTTGAACAAGTGATATAGTGCTCTGCCATTAAAGTAAATGGTAAGCATAACCTATCCAAGCAGCATGTGTCTAGGGGCAAGTAGGCAGGAAAATGTATTGGATAGTGGCTAATCAGGCCAAGGTGTGTAATAAGGGGTTTCCAGAGTTAGCTCAGTCAAGTGCCCCTGTCAATAAATAGTTCAGCTTTTCTCTCTGCCCTGTGTGTTCCTGGTCCCATTTGCATTCTCACAGTACCCATACCACAGTTTTAGCTGGCGCTTGTGGCGCTGGTAATAGCTATTGAATCGTGGGTCTCCATGGTTTCCAGAAGCGCGGTTGGATTGCCAGCACAAGGAGCAGAAGAGTGTGGTGGGCCCAACTGGGCCTGGAAAAACTGGTCTGCTTTCTCAGGAGTGCGAAAAGACATGTGCCATCCTTGAAAAGATACAGAGAGTACCGCTGGGTAGTGCAGAGGATATTTTAGACCCCCGTTCCGAAGTCCTTGCTTAATCTTGTTGAATGCTTGTCAGCGCTGCAGGACACTTGCTGGGTAACTTGGGTAAAAAGGAAGCCACAGGTCTGCTATCATGATATCTTTCAGCTCCCAGGCAGATTTTAGAAGTTCCTTATCCTAGTAATGGATGATCTTGAAGATAAGGGGTCTTAGCTTAGAAAAAAAAGGTTTGTCTCTGTGCGTACCACTCAGCCTGTTAAACCTGCTATGCTTGCTGGAGTTTCTGTGATGTGTGTTTGATGGTTTCACACTGGCCACAATCCACTGGAACTGGGATGTATGGTATGCTGATAGGCTGTCAGGTGGGACAAAAGTGCGATCGTCAGCGGTGTTGCCATCTTGGAGGCACAGAGCCGAGAAGGAGATGTTTCAGTGTTCTTTTTTCTTTAAGTAAGCATACTCGGCATTCCAAAAATGTCTCACCCCATGGACACAGTTTTCCTCTCTTCAGCCAGGTACATTGTAGCACTATCACCATGAAAAAAATCAGTGGGTGGCTAAGGAGTGTCTCTGGAATGGCCAGAGCTGAGAGTCTTGGCGGCTACCTTGAGCAAGTACATACATGACCTCATCCGAAAAAACAGTTTCATACTCATTGCATCCTAGCTGGATCTCCCGATCAAGTCTGGGGCATCTGCTGAGGAGAGAAGTCCAGCTTCTTTGATGGAGAAGGGGGCTGCAACTCAAGTTCCCCATTCGTGGCTGCCACTTGATCAGCCCAGGATATTGATGTAGAGGCTGAAGTGGATGAGGTTCAGAGAGTGTCCTCAGAGAGGAGGAAGTCGTGTTGTGAGGTGGACGGCATCAAGGAGTCATCTGGCAAAGTGGAACTTAGAGCAGCAAAGTGTTTCTGCTGGGGAGCTGCTGGTAGACGTTGAGGATATGGAGGACTACATTTGTGGCTCTTGGAGTGATGTCTCTGTGGAAGTGGTGCACGTGCTGTATGGGATCATGACTTTTTAAAATATTCGCACAGTAAAATTGTTCTCTGAACACTATATGCCTGACCTTAGTGTGTCAGTTACACATCTCAGTACTTTCAATCCCACATCTACTGGTCAGTGTAAGAACTGATTCAGATTTGTAGCAAATACGCTGAGTGATGTCTTCTCCAGCAAAAAATTATTCAAAAATGTATTCCATATATCTTGAAAAAGCTTTGTTACAACAGTTCCAAATATTTTCAAGAATAGTAGCTATGCTACCTATACAAAACAGAGCTCCTCTGGTTGTGCAAATAAGTGTGCAAAACGATGCTGGATACTGAAAGTGCAAAAAATAGCAAGTGCTGCAAAAAAAGTGCAAGATTTGAACAAACTTTGGTACTGAGTGACAAACCCTTGGTGTCCATGTACCCCAGCGCTTCAGACCTCTCATCTCTCCTCAGGGGTGTGACTTACAACTTACCCACCAACACTATTTGTACTCCACACGTAACCATGGTGATCCCACCTGCTTGGTCATAACTTAAAGTGACAGTACCTAAATACTTTAAAATACAGCAACATCAAAGTGACCTTTATAGTGCATTAACCAAAATACTAGATAATTAAAAATAAACTTACATTTTAACATTTACTATCTATATTAAAAACATCCACAGCTATCAAAACATCAACTGTGTCATGGGTGTACCAGATATGTCCCAGACCGCCAATATTTTTAGAGCAGTAAGAACATTTTGTAGAACAAATTTTATATTTGACTTGGCACGATATGGCTGGTTTTCTGTGGCAGCTTAATACCTTCTATGATGGCTTGAGATTATTGTAGCTGTTCATAAACATTTTTTAAAATGCTGCCGACACAGTCCTGAGATAGTTGATGGCCTGTGCCTTCCAACTTTCCCGTGGGCTCACTCCTGTTTTCACACCAACCAATGCCAGCTTGGTATATCCTTCTTCAGACATCTCTTCAGGTGTCACTTCCCACAATACTGAGTACCTCAGAGAATGAGAAAACATACATTAATGAACAGGCATAAAATTTCAAATTACAGGCAAATATGTTTTATTCTACAATTGCTCTATCCATTAACATATAGATTCTGGCTGCCTTAAAGAGCTAGTAGTGCCAAAAACAACATACAGAAAATGTTTGTAATCTTTAAATGCAGTTATTTATTACTTTATATTTCTTAAGCGTGTTTTTGATCCTTTCCAGCACTCAGCACACTGGCTTTATGGTGCCGGGTAATCAAGGTGCCAAATGGGGATGTACCCCCAAGGCCCACCAACCCCAGAGTTAGAATCTATAAGTGTGGGAGGCACTACCAAATGGTGCTCTAAGTGCCTGATGCCAGATCGCGGGTGCGTTCCAGTGGTGGAACCATTTTTGTTATGTACTCATTGGATGTTCTTGTTCCTGATAGTACCGGATATGACGTCAAAAGCAGTGCTTTAACTTGAAGCTGATATACAGTAGCTAGTTCTATTCCTCCCACTACATCATCAGCATGTGACCTCGCTCATTGTTACATCACACACCCGCTGCCTGAATGGGGAGATGCATTACAAGTTAAGAATCAACCAGCTGGGGACTGACTTTTCTTGGTTACTGGTGATGGCACAAATCAGTGAGGTCATAGTGCTGATGATGTATAGGGAGGAATAGAAATGAATATATCAACTTTCACTTGAGTGCCGTTCTTCGCTTCACACCTAGTACTGTTAGGTAGAAAATCTTCTAATTCACAAAACATAAAAGAAAAAAATACTTCAGATATAAGATGTGATGGCTGACTACTTCAGAAAGTTACATTAATTCCTTGCAGTACACAAGCTCTTTAACACAAAACCTCAGACTCTTCTATTTTACAGAAACTGTTTATAGTCAAGCTCATAATTATTAATTATGTCTCTGTGGTTTGAGACTGTTCAACTTGAATATCAATGCTGCTTCCTTTTGAAACAGAAGGCAAACATGATCATCTCCTCGAGGGTCATGTTTTACATGCTCAAGAAATCTGTCAAATTTCAATTGTGTTCCCTTGCGAAATGTCCACCAAGGAGGGTATCCTCCTTCTTCCCATAATGGCTCTGACATGCTCCTGCAATCTCCATTTTAAAGGTCTTATGGTCTGCCCAATACAGACATTGCAGGAGCATGTCAGGGCATACACTAAAAAGGTAGTGTTGCACATAATGAACTGCTCAATGTAGTGACATTCTCTTGATAACAGGATGCATGAAAATTCTACCTTTACTGCAGTGAACATCTACATTACAGGTTTTACATGGAAAGAAGCCTTTAGGGGGTGGGGTAAATTAGTCCTAGACTGTGCTTTTTGCTTTTGATAATGACTATGAACAATTTTGTCCCTCACATTGGGAGCGGTGGCCCACTCTAGAGTGACACCCTGACAACAAAACCCGAGAACAGACCATTACAGCGACAGTTGCTGTAATGGTCTGTTTTCACCAATGCTTTTCTCCCGGTGTTCTGCCACCTCTCTGGAACAACTCTAACCTGGAGTTGATTATTTTGAAATGTGGGTTGTGTGGGGGCCTGAGCCCATTGCATGGGGGGGTGAGGGGCCCCTCAAAAAACACTTCTTTTTGTGATGGCATAATACCAGTGTCGGTATTGTGCCATCGCTCTGCAGGAGGTCGGCAAATTTACTGTGGACCACAAGTGGTGCTTCCCATTGGGTGCACGTCTAACTGTGAGACATGGTTTCTCCCCTAATATCTCTCTGAGTGTTTCATTTGCCATAAGACTGTCCCACCGTCTGTGTATAATGTTGCCAATTTGGACAGCTACACTGTTGTACTCAACAGAAAAACTCACTGGTTCTAAGTCTGTCTGCATTACTCTCCTTAGAGGTTGTAATATACTGGTTCTATCTACAGATTCTGATAACTCTTGCTTCTTGTAGAACCTTGTAACTGTATCTATTCCTAATAAATCTCCCCCCTGTAATTCTTGTGCTTGACTTTAAAATACATTATCATCACTACAATCTCTTCGTACATGAAGAAATTGTAAGGTAGCGAGTTCTTAAGTGCACAAGGATGAGCAGTAGTAGGTAGCAACAGGGAGCTGGTGGCTGTAGTGTTTTATACCCACTAGTCTGAACTACAATACACAGAACACCTGTCAATGTCACATCCAGACAGTCTATCGTGGGGGGTCCAACCTGGATGTAAATTTAAGATTCACAGAGTTATTGTTTAACCAGTTGACAAACTCAGTAGCAACCTCCTCAGGGCCATTCCATATGTAGACAGTGTTGTCTATAAAGTGGTACCACAGACAACACTGTCTGCATATGGAAAGGCCTCTGAGTAAATAGTCTCATGCTTCCACAGTCCCATAAGCAGATTTGCAAAGGACAGAGCCATGCATGTACCCACTGCTGTTCCCAGCAGTTGCAAATAATGTTATTTTGCAAATTCAAAATAGTTAAGCTTTAAAATAAAGTAATTGATTCTGCCAAAAACATGTCCAATGTGTTTTCTACATTGAAGCTTAAATAGTGTTTACAGGCATCAGTTTCCTTGCTATGCTCAGTAGAGGAGTACAGTACCTTCACATCCATTGCAATTCATAAGTACTGCTCTTGCCATACAAAATCTGCCAATATCTGTAATAGGTCACCCATGTCTTTGAGGTGGGATCTCAGTAACTTCTTTGTGCAAAAAAATAATCAGCAAACCTAGAAAGGTTGTTGGTAAGAGACCCCAACCCAGAGACAACTGGGTGACCTCACGGACTCATCATGTTTTCATGGATTTTTGGCAAAGCGTAAAACACTGGTATACGTGGATATGGTGTCCAAAGGTACTTAAATTCTGCTTCTGTAATGATGCATGCACTTGTGGCCCCCTGGAGAAGTTCTAAAAGCTCAGTTTTAAATATAGAGGTTCGGTTTGCTGGAAGCCTCCTGTATCTGGCCCTTCTCATTTAAAATATTGTCTATCATTTTCTCATATTGGGGCCTATTCACAAAAGAACGCGCAAAAGGCATGTGTCACAAACTCGCTCAGCCGGTCAACCCTCTACTCTCAAAGTGCCAACCTCTGAGCATATGATTCGTGTACAGTGTAACAAACAAGGTAACCCTCTTGTCTGTTTTGTGGGTTCAAGTCACCTTAGTCTCCAGCACTGGAAGGATTCAAACTGATAACCTCTTGTTAGCGTACCCAATTATCAGGCTCAGATAATTCTGTCTTCGGGGGGGCCAGATATTTTTGCCTACGGGCACCCAACCAAGTCTTTCAAATGAACCCTTAGAATTCTATGCAAGACTTTAGAGAACTCTATCCATTTCCCAGTTTGGTATACAATAAGCCCATACACAGTGTTACTTATAACCTTTAAAAGCTCCACTTAAAATAAAAATAAATGTCAAGGCACTCCAGACAGTTCTGTTGTAAAATCTCTTTACTTTAAAATATTAAAACAGAATAATAATTACAGAACAAATATATATCCCAACACATACAGCCTTAAAAAAAATAAGTAAAAGTGCAGTTCCTACAATTTATAACTTCAGACTAATCTTGTCTAAGGTCCTTACTTCAGTACTTTGATGGTCTCTCTTCTCTCAGTCGGAAATATGTCTTGTGTGTCTCTAAGGCTTGCTCAGTTGGATAAAAAAGTACTGAGCCGGCCTCCTCTCTGAGATCATTAAACTCTGCCTTGGTGTATTAAAAGTTATATGTTACCACACAGGATGTCCCAACAAGATTTAAAAAAAAAATGATAAGTGACATACTCAATTTCCTCTCCTCAGAGTAACTGGTCAGAACTGGTTTTTGTTCTGCCGTAAAGATACTCACACATAAACAGGTTCTGTGATATCCTCCCAAGGCTTCCTGGGAATGTGTATTTGACCTTCCAAATTCGTCTGAATCCTGCCTGGCCCAGACATCAAACCTCTTCAATGTCCATTCTGGCCTCTCTCTCCGACATCCCTCCCCGCAAGTCCTTCCTGGCAATATGCAAGTCAAAGGATCAACCTGAGGGCATTATAAAGTGGACACTTTGGTTCCTGCCTTCAAAGAAAATTGAACAAAGGAATTGCATTTTAAATAGCTGCTGACTTAAACCATCTCCTGTCCTTTGAACTATCTCTGGGGGGTTTTGATGTGTCAGTTCCAGTAAGACAGTAGTTTCCTCAAACTGACCTTCCCATCACATATTTTATATGTAAGGAAAAAAATTAATACAGCACTCAGAGCTGGCTGTCTACATCACAACACGTATAGGGGCACGTAGCTCTGCACCTGAGGGATTTCCACTTGGGGGCCACATTCACGAACACCATCCTCACCCGGCTCCCTTACATGGCCCCACCCCCCTGGCATGCAGGTCTGCAGGGGAGCACGCTGGTATGGAGTGCGGATCATGGCGGGCAGCAAGTCAGCTGCCCGGGCAGGGACCCTCAGTGGATCCCTTACGCATCTCTGGTGTCATGTTGCCAGCTGGCCGGCATGCAGAGTGCCGACTGAGCCACTGTGGGTGGTTACCCCACCTACCCGACCCCAAATGTGCCCTGATGGCAGTGGCTGCTTTGCTGAGGGTGCAGACACCCCCCACCATGCTTGCCACATCCAGAAGCAGCATCCCTGTGGGGCGCATAGCTGGCCCCAGTCATTTATGGCTGCCTACCAGACATGGATCTTGCAACCCCTGTACACAGCACTCCATGGGTTTGTAAATGCCACAGAGTTCTGCCTCACCCCCTGCACTGCCCCCCTGGCCCACCCCTGAGCAGAGCTCTGTGATCGGCTGGGGGATCGGGTGCATGGGGGGGGCACATCAATTTTTGTGAATGTGGCGGAGGGGGCGCAGTGGGTGTGGGTGACTGTGCAGTGGCTGTGTGCCCAATTTATGTGGCGTGTAGCCATTCATAAATAGGCCCCATTGTGCTTCTTCCATTACAGCAATACTGCTGCCTTTATCAGTTGGCTTGATGACAATACCAGACATATTACTTAGTTGAAACAATGCCTCTCTCTCTTTGTATGTCAAATTCAATTTCACTACCCCTTTATCTCTGTTGTTTAACAAATTATTTACATCATGTTTGACACAGCTCTCAAAAGAGGCAATATGAGGGAGTGATACTCTTGGACAGAATATAGATTTCAGTTGGAACTTCTGAATTCTTCTATCCTGCTGAGTCTCTGGAATCATCTGTGAATCTTCATCCATATGTTCTTCATCCATTTCCTCTTCTAGAAAATCAACTTCTACTGGATGTCCTGGTCTGTTTTCTACCAATAGATCTGCCAGAATGCCTATATTCTGTCTGTGAAGATAACTAACAATTTCATTAGTAAATCCCATACTGTCTCCTGTGTTATTTTTCTTCTTGGCAAAAAGTACTTCAACCATACTTTTCTAAAAGAAACTTGAACAGATGAATGTTCAGTATCAAACTCATTCACGTCTGGAGTAAGGTGTGAAGGATAGGCCCTTATTAAGTACAGAAATTTGCTGTTTTGTGAGGGTTGCTGAGGGGATGTTAACTGTTGTCTCATTCACCTGTTCCTCTCTGACCACCTCAATTGGCCTGGTTTTTGTCCTCCTGCCCCTTTTCCCCCTCCTTGTCCCTGTTGACATTTCTTGGTCTGTTCTTCTGTTTGCCTTTGCCGGTCTGATCTTCTTCCTCTAAAAAACACTTTCAGCTGCACTTTCTGAATGCTCTTCCTGTTCGCTGTCTTCTGACTCACTGTCAGTTACTGCAGTTGTTTGCACATTTCTGGAAGCCTGTGCTCCCCTCGTCTCCGGGATCATGACCTCTCTCGAATGGCTTTACGTTTATTTGCTCCAGATGGCCAGCTGACGAAATCTCCATTCACATAATCGTTATTATCTCTAATCAGTTTTGTCTATTTGTGTTCAACCAATACACCTTCATAGCTGGTAGTCTTCCCTTTTAAATTCTTATCCAGATCTGGAAACCTTGGATCTCCCGTCTGCAAATTTAACTTGCTTTAAGTTTTGTATTTCTTCCTGTAGCAATGTATATATGCAGGTGTCATTTTTAATTAACTTTACAAACACTATTGAGCAGTCCGATGTGGCTTGCTCCAATTCAACACTAGGCCAAAATCATCAACCCCTTCCCCCTGATGGCAACCTTACTCTAGACCGTGTGGGATTTGATTCTATGTACTGTTCAAGTGTAATGATGTTATACATCAAATTTAATTCATTAAGTAGGAGTCTTTCTGATCTTAGAAAAGTATGCTTAAGGACCTTTCTTGCTGATTCATTAATATTAGGCACTTGCTTACCCTCCAACAAAGGTGAGGTAAGGTAAGCTTTATTTATATGGTGCCCAATCTCAGGGGCTCTGGGTGCCTTACAGAAGGTCAGAACTGGCAGAGTAAACACCAACAACATACAAATCAAAGCTGTACAAGGGTTATACAAACTACAAGTTAAAAATTAACAATAGACAATAAATAACAGCAGTAAACACTTTAAAAAACAGCTGCAATTAATCTGGGAATGCTCTCTAAAAAGGTGGGTTTTCAGACCTCTCTTGAATGCCTCTACAGACAGGGCCTCCTTCACAGATCTAGGAAGCAAGTTCCAGAGAACCGGGCAGGCCACCCCAAATGCACGGCCACCCAAGGTTTCCAGCCTGGTCGTCGGAACCGCAAGAAGGCCCCCAGTGGAGGAGAGGAGGGAGCAGACAGGAATGGCAGTGAAAGGAGGTCGGTCAGGTAGCCAGCACCTGAGCCATACAGGGCCTTATAGGTGTGCAAGCCCACTTTGAATATGATCCTCCACCTGACAAGCAACAAATGCAGATCTCACAGGACAGGGGTCACATGACAAGACCTAGACAGGCCTGTCAGTAACCTGGCCGCTGTGTTCTGCACCAGCTGCAGTCGGTGAAGGTTTCCCTCACTGACTCCAAAGTACAGAGCACTGCAATAGTCCAACCTGGATGTAACAAAGGCGTGCGTTAGTGAGGGAAGGTCCTTGGGCAGAACTAGGGGTTTAATCTGGGTGACATTCCCTAAATTGTAAGAACCACTTTGGACAACAGGTGACACCTGAGTATCAAGTGTCAGCCTGTCATCAAGGAAGACACCCAGATTTCTCACCCTTAGTTCCAAGGTTTCTGTAGAAGTTAAACTGAAAAGATCATCGGCTATGCTCGTGAACACTGTTGCTTCTCACTTACTCATTCTCTGCTCGCACTTTTGTAAAGAAGGGGAGTACTCAAAAAAGACTTTGCCATTAATCACCAATTTACTACAGGTTGGTATGCAACATGTATCCTCGCAGTCGCAGCTATAGTCATAAGCCAAATATTACGGACACCAGGGCTAATAATTATGGTCTGCTCTCAATACTCCACTAATACCCAGTTGAGGCTGTAGACTCTTCGATTGCCTTCCTCATGCTGTTGCTTGATTAGCTCAGTGGGTCCAAGTGCTGGTTGCTACTACTAGCACTGTACTAGCATTGTAATGTTAGACGACTATGAAAAAACTCCAATATTCCCTCCGGAAACCACACAGTTTCTTAATTTGACCTGTGGATGTGGGAGTGAAAGTACTGAGATATATAACTGACATCTTAAAGTCATCAATATGGTGTATGGGGAACAATTTTACTGTGGAAATATTGGAGTTTTTTCAGGGCACTAGCCAGCTGTGTTCCCTTGCACCACCCTATTGTAAAAATGGATGGTAGCTTGCAGTATTAACACCTGCATCTCCAATTTTTAAACTGGGCTCGGACTCATAGCGCTCTAAACCTTTCGCTCAACGAAATATTCACCCACCCCCCAACCTTAATGAAATACACTTTGGCCCCACCCACCCACCAACATATACAGAGAGTGTCGAGTTCCATACACCTCCCTCTTAAAGGGCAGCAATCACTTAACCTAGTACCATCTACTAAGGTTTGTGCCTGTCCCTATGTTGTATTCTGCCTACTCCCCCACTAGCTTAGCTCGACCACCAAATGTCTACATAGAGACATGCACTCTATCTACCTAGAATGCAGACTCATATTCACTGGACACTGATCCTAATTCTCATCTGCTGGCTGAAGTCTTACCCTGACTGGGGTTAAAAAACCTCCCCTAATACACAACCCCTGAATAACTTGAAGGGTACCTCTTCTGACCAGCTCCTGGCAACTGCCTTTAAGGTCCCCCCAAACCAGTACTTGCCACTAGCACCTAGTTTTGTATCTATAGCTGCCTTACTGCACGGGCGGACCTCTGCAGCTTCCAACAAACACCTCAGGAACTGCAAGCAAAATCAAGCCTGCTTATTTTGGCTACTCTCACCACGATCCCTCAGAAAACTGATCCTCCTATTGCTTATACTGTCTGGCAATGTGCACCTGAACCCAGGCCCTGGATGTCCCCCAGCAAGAGACAACACTAGGCAGGGCCATCTAAGGATAGTATCCCTGAATATTGGAAGCCTCATGCCTAAGCTTCCGCAATTCCAGGCATGGGTGGAATCGATCAAACCAGATGTTATTGCCCTCACCGAGATGTGGCTGTCTCCCAAGATACCTGATACTGCAATATCCCTTGATGGTTTCACCATATTCAGGCTTAATAGGCTGTCCAAGAGGGGTGGTGGCTGCCTGGTCTACATCAAATCTGATATAAGGGGTCAAGTTCTACCGGCCAGTCTGCGTGGCAAGGAAGCGCAAAATCTCAGTATTAAACTCTCTATTGGTCAACAAAATAAGGTCCTCTTACTCTCAACAGTATATCTACCCTGTGGTAAACAGGGGCTCAGACTGGTTCACTTCTTTAGTAACCAAGGGCTTATCAGCCAAAACTGGGAAGAGCTCATAGCAGGAGACTTCAATGTCAATTGGCAATCCCAAGATGTAGCAGCAGCTAGAGACAAAATATCTAGCCTCTACCTCACACAATTGGTCACACAAGCCACAAGGATAAAATACAGAAATGGCTCGAGTACACTTATCAGTTGGCTCCTATCCACCTGCCCTGACCATATCACGGAGGTCTCTGTTCTACCTGACTCCCTAAATGACTACTCCCCAGTTATGGGCACCTGGTCCAATAAGTTCACAAACATTCACCTCAGATCACCAGAACTCACATGCTAAGACCCAGTCTGCTGGAATATTTCTGACAACACCTAAGGTTACTTGACTGGTCACCTCTCGACATCGCCAGAGATAGTAACCAAGTCCTAGATTACTTCTGCTCAGTTTTTACAAACGCATGTGATATTTTTGCCCCCTACAGCTCAAAAAAAGTAAGAGGGGTCAGTAACCCTTGTCTCTCTGGAACCCTAATCGGCCTTATGCGACTCTGGGACAACCTCTGGCATAGGGCCAAAGCATCAGGGAATATGGTTGACCTCGCTGCCTACAAAGCAGCCAGAAATAAATACACAACACTTATCAGTCAGGCCAAGGCCTCCTACTACAAAGACCTTCTAAACAGGAGTTGGGGAAACGGAAAGGAATTCTGGAACTCAGTGAAATCCCTTACAGGTGGGATCACCAAGACACACCCAGATCTTTTAGTTACCCCATCAGGGACACTCCAGGATCCAAGTGACATTGAGAATGCATGTAATACTTCTTTCACGGACCTAAGTGCTGTTCTCCCCAGGGAATACCTATTCTCTCCTCCCCCAGTCTGGACAGCCCCCTAACTTGAGCCTGCCTCCTACTACACCCAGTGGCCCACCGCCTTTCTACTTCAGACACCTCTCCAAGGCTGAGACCAGACAGTACGTCAAGCAGGTACTGGGCAAGACCAGGATGGGGAGTGATGCCATCGACATGAAGCTAGTAGCCCTAACACTAAATGAGCTAGCTGGACCACTTACAAAAATCTTTAACACATCCTTATGAATGGGCATATTCCCAGAGAAGTGGAAGGTGGTGCACGTCACGCCGGTCCACAAAAGTGGAGACTGAGCTTGCTTCTCTAACTATCACCCCATCTCCATTTTACCACCTCTCTCCAATGCCCTGGAATGTGCAGTATCTGACCAACTTACTGAGCATTTAGAGAAATACAACCTGCTAAGTATGCAGCAGCATGGTTTCCGTAAACACCACTCCACCCAAACAGCCCTGATAGACTACACTACACAGATCTATGAGGCTCTGGATAATGGAAGGGCAGTAGGATCTATATTCATTGACCTCACCAAGGCATTCAACACCATTAACCACCAACTCTTCCTACAGTGTCTCCTCTCCATAGGCCTTTCATCTAGCACTGTTACCTGGTTTGAAAGCTACGTCTCACGTAGAACACAATGTGTGAAGATCCTTAACATTCTCTCTGAGCCTAGGGAGGTCAGCCTTGGAGTCCCACAAGGCTCCATACTGGGTCCACTCTTATTTAGTCTATTTATAAACTCACCACCTGTTACCTGCCCAGCAAGAACTGTGCTTTATGCGGATGATGTGGTCATTTCTGCATCTGGTAGGGACATCACCACTATAACCACTGACCTACAGGCCAGTTTTAAATGGTTAGAATCTTGGTTCTCCCATCATAAACTGTTACTCATCTACAAAAAAACAAGTGTATGTTCTTCACTGTGCCACAAAACAGGAAAAAGCATGGGCCCCTACACATAACAAGTCAAAAAGGTGAGCTGCTAGAGCAGGTCAGCACCTTCAAATATCTTGGAGTATATCTTGATGACACGCTCTCCTTCACAACATACATTGAACATGTTGTCAAAACAGTTAACACCAAACTGGGAGTTCTCTACCGACATAGACACTCTATGCCCCTGGAGGCTCTTAAACTGGTTACATGCAGCTCTGTGTTATCTACCATTGACTATGGTCTAGTGATCTATGGTGCTGGCTCCGACACCGCCCTGAGGAGGATCATAACCCTCCTCAAGAAGGCCTGCCACCTGGTCCTGGGTGCTGACTATCAAACACATACATGTACCTTGTATTCGGACACCGGTTGGCTTTCCCTCCATTACAGAATCAAATAGCAGTCTTGCCTACTTGGGAAAAAAGCATTGCTTGGCCTTATGCCTAAGTCCACCTCCATACTATACAACTACACCCAACCAACTGTGAACACCAGAAGTGCTACCAAAGGAGTGTTCCTAGTGCCTTTTAAGCGTACCACACTGGCGCAATGATCCCTCTCCTACAGGGGCCCTAAATGGCTTAATGACCTACCTAGTGAACTCCTTGGGTCTAGCAAAATTAGCCATTTCAAATCTGAACTCCACAACCTGTTGGCACGTGAGACCATCTGCAACTGATAGCTCTTATCAATGCCACCTGAGGGCTTTCCACATTTCCCAGCACCCCATACTGTCCTGAACAGCTCCCCCTAACCCTTCTCCCATCCACCTTACCCACCCCCCACCTGACAATGCCTTCCTGGCTGCACCCCTCCCAACTTATATCATCCTTGTCCTGGATCTGTCTAGACCCTCTAATTTCCCTACGTGGCAATTCCTCACTACCGCAGACAAGTGGTTGCTTTGCCATGCACTCTCTAATCGCTCTGCCTGTTTCTGCCCAATTGCACTTAGAAACCTATTCATTGCACTTAGTAACCTATATTTTTTGTTATGTAGCCACCAGCTGTTTCACTTTCGTATGTTTATTGTTGTCTAGTGTCACCCTTGTTCCTCTCTCCGCACAGTGTTTTCACTGATGTAACTCAATGGCTCTGTATTGTGTCACCTGACTTGGAACCTTTGTAAATGAACCTCTGGCTCAAAGGTATTAATCCGAATCTTAAATAAATAAAAAAATACTAGAGGGAAGAGTGTGACTTTTGATGGCCTCTACTCTTTGTTGTAATCCATATTTTATTGAAAATTTTCAAAAATACATACGACCAGATGTGTAATAAAAACAGTAATAACTTAATAAGGTGAAGTAAGCATCACTCTAAGAGGTATCACTCCACTTATGTTACATTACATCTGTATCAATCAGGAAGATTAACTATAGGGAAGGGGAAGACGGGGAACTGTTAAAAAGGTAAAACAATCACCAACACAGTAAAATAAAACGGGTAAAAAGCAAAAAGAAAATAATGAAGGCTATAATACCTTAACAGAGTTTAACTTGTCTTGAAAGCAAAACTCCAGATTTATTCTTTTAAAGTTTTTAAGAAAGCTTCCCATATGTCACAGTACTTATCAATCCTGTTAATGTTAAGATAGGCTACTCTTCCATAGCTGGCCCTTATAGAGACATCTTGCAAGCCACTCCTTTGTGCTAGGAGTGGATGTGTTCTTCCAATGCCTTAAAATAACATTTTTAACCATAATCAAGGCCACATGTAACCAGAGTTTCAGAGTACTCTTTATGACCTGGCTCCAGTGGTCTACCCCTGCAATTGAGGAACTATGTGTGGTACTGTATCGAGGGGGTCCACAGATGGTAACGTATATAGGCTGAGCTAGGCCCTCCGCAGATACTTTGGAGTGCAAGGTACTGAAGGCTGTACTCGGACAGTGGTGTTGTATAAACTGAACTGCTTTGGAGGGGGGACTGGAAAGTGTAGAAAACCCTATTAAACTGAACCCACAGTAAGGCAGGGTAGCTGAGTAAGTTTTGCACATCAAAGCTGATCAAGTTTGTGGCAAGTTGCTGCATAAATCCTCCATTTATTAGAAAGTTCAGCAGTGAAGTCCTGAAACATTTGTACAGCGTGGCACTCCCATTGCAGTGGCCTTCTTTCTCTAGCTAGGCATAGCACATTTTCTTTAACTGGGTATCTAAGAAATTTGCACTGTAATGGCCTCGGTCGCTCCCCCTGCTGTGGTTTAGGGGCAAGGGAACAGTGAGCTTTTTCTAGTTCAAGTGGGGGCAACTGGTGGCATTCAGCATTATTAGAATTGCTTTTTGAAGGAGGTTATGATGTCCTTTCTCTCTATTCCCTCCAGGATCCCCACCAACTGCATGTTGTTTCTCCAAGATCTGCTTTCCATACCATCAATTTTTGTCAGTAGATATTTAATGTGGTGGTCCTGTTCTCTTAGACATGCCGGACTAGAAGTAGAGGTTTATTTGATCTATTGGATGCATTGCTCTGCTATAGAGACTCCACTAACAAGGCTTGCAAGGTAGCAGTTTGTCTGCCTTGCTGACTTTTAATTGAGCAGTATATTTAAGAATTTGAGCTAGCATTGCAGAAATGTACGCCATTTCAGTGGGGGCCAAAGGTGAGTGTTCAGAGGAATAAGTTATCTTACTAAAGGCCCCATGCTGTCTCTTGTACCTTTACATTTGTGTGAACTCCCTTCACTGTAGGCAACAGTTTCCTTTCCACAGCTTTCCAGAGTGCACACAAGCTCCATGCAAAATGTCGGTGGCAGACTATGGATAACTTTAGGAAGGTAATAGCAGCAAGCTTAGTCAGAGTTACATTTGATTGCATTAGAAATGAAGCGCTGAGATAGTCAGCATTAGATTAAAGGCAGTAGAAGGTGTCACACAGCCATGAAGCTCGTCCCTCAGACTGTCACCATGGAGCCTGCTTGAAAGTTCACACTGGAAGTCCTACAGAGGTGCTCCTAATTTTGATTTTTGAAACCTAGAAATGTAAGAGTAGTTTAATTTCTTGATGTATTACTGGCCCCAATTACAGTTTTGAGAATGGTGGTAGTCGGAGGTGGGATATACGGGCCACAGTTCTGGGATGCGGAGAGTTGCAGTATTATTAAGTCAGCTGTGGTTGCAGGGCAAACCTATGTAGCAGGTGGCATGATGGGCTGTGGCTGGTTCAATCTGTCAGTCCTGACAAGTTATCAGTCTCTCTCCATGGGGAAGACACCTATTAGTAGTTTAGGTATGTGGTATTTTCCCTTCTAGCCCCTTTTGCAGTCTGAGGGACAATGCTGACTATCTCAGAGCATCATTTCTAATGTAGTGAAATGTAACTCTAACTAGGAGGTAAACGGAGTCCACTTTGAAGAAGGGAAGGTGACCAGCTGGGTACCACAGGAATCAGTACTGGGACTGGTTCCATTTAATGTCTTTATTAGCGACATTGAAGAGGGGCTAGAAGGGAGGGTATGCCTTTTTGCAAATGACACCTGCTACTGCCTTCAATCTAATGCTGACTATCTCAGAGCTTCATTTCTAATGCAGTCAAATGTAACTCTGACTGAGGTAAATGGAGTCCACCCTAAGAAAGGGAAGGTGACCAGTGGTGTGCCACTGGGATCAGTACTGGGACTGGTCCTCTTTAATGTCTTTATTAGTGACATTGCAGAAGGGCTAGAAGGGAAGGTATGCTTTTTGCAGACGACACTAAAATCTGGAATAGGGAAGACACCCCGGGTTGTGTGGAAAGGATGAACAGGGATCTAAGGAAACTACAGAAGTGGCCAAGAGTGTGACAACGAAGTTTCAATGCAATGAAGTGCAAAGTCATGCACTTGGGGTGCAGAAACCCAGGGGCAGAGTACAAGATGGTGGGAGTGGTACTGGTGACCATCACAACAGGAAAGAGACCGGGGGGGTAATCATATCTGATGGTCTAAAGGTGGCCAAACAGTGTGACAAGGCAGCGGGGAGAGTCAGTGGGATGCTAGAATGCATAGGGAGGATATCACCAGCAGAAAGAGGGAAATGGTGATATTGCTGTATAAATCACTAGTAAGACATCACCTAGAGCACTGTGTCCAGTTCTGGAGACCACATCTCCGGAAGGACATAGACAGAGTAGAGGCAGTCCAGAGGAAGGCAACTAAAATGGTCCAGGGGCTGCATCAAAAGCCCTATGAGGAGAGACTGAAGAACCTCAATATGTACACCCTGGAGGAAAGGAGGGGGAGGGGGGGGATATGATTGAGACTTTCAAATACCTCACGGGTATAAATAAGGTTCAAGAGGGAAACCTATTTAAGAGAAAAAGTTGCTCCAGAACATGGGGTCATGCTATGAAGTTGGAGGAGGTAGACTCAGGAGAAATGTGGAAAAGTACTTATTCACAGAAAGAGTGATAGATGCTAGGAACAGCCTCCCAGCAGAGGTGATGGGGGCAAAATCTATAACAGGATTCAAAAAAGCATGGGGCAAACATAAGGGATCCTTAGTGGTAAGGAAGGGAGGGGGGAAGAGAAGCCAGAGATCAAGTAGGGTCTGTGGTGTTACAACGTGTAAGGAAAAAGGTCAGAATAGGTGGGCCAATTGGTCCTTATCTGCTGTTAAATTCTATGTTTCTATGTTTGAAGGAGCACAGAGGTTGAGACTGATGACTGTGCGCCTCATGCCAACAGTGATGATTGCAGGCTGGTTGAATTAAGTTAGTACTACAGATAATTTATTTAGTGATGACTGCAGGCTATCTTACCGTCATATAACACCACCAGAAACCTGTAGGGTGAGATTCTTAAACAGTTGTGTCCATTTTCTGACCACAACTGTGGAAATCTGCCTGAAAAGTTAGACCACAAAAAGTTGGTCTAACTTTATGGATGGAATTCTGCACTTGCATCTGACAAACGGACGCAAGTCCTGCAGTTGTGGCAGAAATTGCCACGAACTGTAGTATTTGTCACAAATGCATCCACGTGTCTGTGACTAGGATGCAGATATCTGGTTGCATCTGTGAAATATGAACTCAAGTGCCACATCCACTCTTTAGAAAATCTCTCCCTAAGTCTCTTGAAATCAGATATGCAGACAGTAGAGTGGAAGGGTATTTTGTATGCTGAAGCTAAATGATCTGTACAGCCTGAGGTGTAAAATGTAGCTATGACCCTTTCATTCACATTTGTTTAAATAATTTAGATGATATGGTCACTTAAGAGTATCTTGTGGGTCTGAAGGTCAGGAATCGATAAGTGGGTCTGTTAGTGCTATCAAAAGTGTGGGATTATATCAAGGGGAGCTGCTGCAACTGATAGCCTGCTAGCACATTTATGCAGCTTGCCAGACCTCAGTCCTCCGCCCATTCAGTCCTTAGTATCTACAGAAGCAAGTGAGAGCTGTGACATAGAATCATCTCTTTCACCTGCCTTTCCAGCTTGGTGTGCAGTTAGGAGATCCAGGGGAAGTCTGGTGAGCAGTCTTATGGTCCAGGCACCTGCCCAAGGAGAGTGAATTTGGCAGGTCGGGCTGCGGCAGGCAGCTTGAACATTCAAGATCTGAGGCTGTTACCAGTCACTTCAAATGCTTGCAAAGTTCAGTTACTTCAGCCTTCCGATTCCAGTCCTTCCTCTTGCACATTGAGGGTACCACTCAAAGTGCACAGCATGGGAGGCTTAAGGAGGATGTACTTCTCAGAGTTTAATCAGTTGTTGGAGATCTTGTGCACATTTGTACTGGTTGGAATGAGATCCAAGGTGGAAAGGACTGTGGCTGAGGGATGTTTTTTATTGATGACCACAAAGCACTGAGGCCATTTCAGGAGCTTGAGAGTAGGATTTCTGAGCACTGCAACACTAAGGTTACCAGAAAATAAAGAAATATAGAATAATGCATGGGGAAGTGTGGTTAATGAGGATTTTATGCACACCTGAGGTGTGTGATGCTCCATAAGCCCTGAGGGTGAAGCCTGAGGGCTTTATCTGGGCATCACACACCGAGGGTGTGCATAAAATCTGATTTCCCAGACTTTCCCATGATTTATTTTTTATATTTACTGGTTGAAACAAAAATGCATAGATATTGGAATAGACAGAGTCCCAACAAGAAAGCTTTAGTTTGTAAAGTGGAGCGGCTTCAATTTTACTTTCACTTTTTGGTTTACTGAAAGTGGCTCCATCAGCAGAAGTTCCCCGGGTGCCTCTAAATTATGAATTAATTGCACAGATAAAACTTAGAGTAGAATGCTTGGAAATAAAGAGAAATGTGTCCTGGAGCGATTTCACTTTATCTTGCTGTTCAGAAGCCACTCCTGTAAGAGCCCTGAATTGAAAGTGTTGCTAAAATTGGCGCAACATGTAAGCAGGGCTGCTACCTGAAACAGGGTGCTTTTCTTTGTGACTTGATTAGAAGATTGATATTGTTTTGAAATAAAAAGTAGTTCGCCCGTTCTGAGAGACAGAGAGTGTGCGCAGTGTGCGTTTGTCTGAGAAGACTGTCTTTCACGTTGGCGTTTTTTTTTAGAGCAAGTGAATGGCCAGCGCGAGGACAGTCTCTCTCACAGGTGCTGAGGTGCACTCACAGGTATTTTTGAAACTGTGGTTTACAGAACTTCGTAATTCACACATGTGAATTATGGAGTTTGTGAGGTTGTGCCAGCAGTGGTTAATTGGCACTACCCAGGAAATATAAAGCTAGTAATTTTTCACTTTGCATTCTCAAATGAATGTTTTTTTTTTACGCAGTTTGTGGAGCAACCAAGTTAGATGGTCATCGTGAGGTTGGCCATCCATGCCCCAATGTTTAAATCATACTTAAACTGCTGTTCCCCAACAACCAACTTCTCTGAAAGCTTTCACGTAGCAGTCGGAGCTCAGGAAACATCTGTTTTTAACACTCAAATAATATTTTACTACAAATTGTTCTAAATATAATTTTAAAACCAGAACTGCTAGGAATAGATTTTGTGTTGAGTATAGATCCAATAACTTTCGTACTGTAAAAATGTATTCCCAGGTATGAAACAAAATGATTGGGCCAACTTGGTAGATGATACCTTTTATCATAAACTGGATGTTGACCTTACCTTGAAATTTAAAACAGAAATTTATGTTTTTTTGTATTATGAGGCCCTTGTTAATGGAGTCATAAGAAACAGGTCTATAATTATCTTAAAGTTGATTTACCTGTAAGACCCATGGTCTACTTCTTACCTAAGATCCCTAAGAGTCCTCGCTTTCCTCCAGACCACCCTAATGTATCCAGTATTGGTTCTGTGACTGAGTCACTGGGCAATATGTGGATTGTCACATTAAGAAAATAGTCAGCAGTTTCAGGTCATACATTAGAGATATGCCACATATCCTGGAAGTGTTAAAGGATTTATACGTTAAACCTGATATGCTCTTAGTCACATTAGATACTGATTCGATATATACAAATATCCCCCATTGGGGGGGGATGGGACTGGAGGCTTTGAAAGTGACAATGGTTAATTCAGGTGAATTTAATGTGACCCAGATTGAAGCCATTTCATCCTGTCAGAAAACATCTTAAAATGTAATGCCTTTTCCTTTTTGGGATGATGCTACAATCAGATAAAGGAGAAAGCTGTGAGGGCATCATTTGCCCCCAATTATACCAATACCTATTTACTGTAGCTATTTGGGAGGACAAGCTTATTCAGGACCATGAGACAAACCCATTTTATGATTTGCTGGCACTTAATCATAGTTACATTGACGATATTAATATTGTTTGGTGGGGTGAGAATGTTCAGCTAAAGTAGTCTGTAGATTATTTGGAGGACTGTAATCCAGATTTATGTTTTTCAGTCACATACGATAGTATTTTGTTAATTTCCTTGAGTTGGAAATTATGAAGGATATTTGTGGTTGGGTTTACATGAAGTTTTACTGCAAAAGTATAGAATGAAATTCACTGCTTAGGTCTGATTGTTGTCACCCGAGACATACTGTACAAAACATTCCTAAAACCAAGTACCTTAGACTAAAAAGGACTTGTAGCAGAGAATGTGATTATCAAAAAAGACCAACATAAATGAAAGTGCAGTTTAAAGCAACAGTATTTGTTAGTAACCATACACATTTTTGTAATAAGGTTACTCTGGCAAAAATATCAAGATGCACATTTTTTTTTTCCATTTTCTTTCATTCCTGAACCAAGATATGGGGTCTTGAAGTTTTCAAAGTTTCCATACCCATGCTATGCCCATGCCACACCCACCATGAAAAAAATTTAACATTTTGTTCTGTTTACTATGAGAAACTTATGGAAGAACCATCCTAGTACAACTACAGCATGAATTTAGCATGTACATTCAACAAGTACCACCAGGGGGAGAGATTTTTAAGCATGGTGAATGGCAGCCATCTTTAATGACATGAGTCATTAATTACAAAATCAGCTGTAAAAAAGTTTTAGCAACATCTGAGACAACAAAAAATATACTGAGCATGAATCTTAGGCTATCAGAAATACATTTTTCCTAAAAAAACAACAGCTATATGATGAATTGTTTCTCCAACTAACAAATACTGCTGCTACCATGGCTATAATAACAGATGTGTACAAATGGGTAGAGATGTTGCAATGGTTTGTAACAGGTTAGATCTGTTACACAGTAATGGTGCCCCCATAGTAACTCAAAGTGAGATGAATAGATTAACTTTCATGACCACATATTTGATAGATGCAGGCAAAGTTATGGAAGTTGTACACAAACACTGAAATGTTTTGTCTCATGATGAGAGTCTTAGACCATACATTACTAACAAGCCAAGGATAGTCTACAGGCATGGAACAAATATCCGAGATATGGTGGTGAGTTTTTTTCAGCCAGTCAGACAATCAAATTTTGTGAGACCACATTGAATGCAGAATTGTCCCAAAGGTAACTTTCCCTGTGGCAGATGTAATTTATGCAGGGTAATATTAAAAATTATGAAATGGGTACAAAGAATGCTAGCTCCTGATTGGCTGAGAGATATTTTTAGCTGGGTCATTATCCCAGCACAACATCCCTGCTGACAGTAGCTCAACAAAAATATGTTTTAAAAATACATCCAATTTACTAAAAAGGCCTTATTTCATAATCACAATACAGCACCCTAGGATATGCACTATGGTGGGTTAACGGCCATTCTCGGGTGGTGGAAGCACTCTGTTTCACCTCATTCTTCAACCCACCCAAAGCAGGCTGTTATCGCACCATAGTAAACCCCCTGTCATGCCTTATTACTTAAATAATGAGTTTATTTGTGAAGGTTATGGAAAAAGTTACCAGGTTAGGGACTTTATCAATTGTGAAACTGAAAACATAGTTTATCTGGCTCAATGTTCCCTTAAATTGAATTAAGCACTTTATGGTATTGAAGAAGGGTGTAAGACTATCTAGGGATCGGGCAGACTGGATGGGCCATGGGGTCCTTTTCTGCTGGCAAGTTTCGATGTTTCTAAGAATGTTAATAGAATGATTGAAACACTGTGTTTTCATGTACTGATGTGGATACACCCTCATTTCTGGGGGTATAAAGAAACACAGTGGGGCTCAACAAAATCACTCTTGAAAAAGTGCTGCACATGAAACGTTGAGTGCTGCCTGTGCTGTCTGTACCTCTTCAATGTTTTTTAACAATGATGTTATTTATTTAATAAAGTAGTCACTTTTCTACACTTTGAAATGTAGTGGTTGTGACACTTTTTTTCATTGCTGGTTAGGAGAGAGTGCATGGTTTTCCATGGTATTATTTTTGGAGATACACCACTCAAAATGTGAGCGCACAGCAAAAACTGTTAATACATATAACTTGTTTTTACGGTTTACAGATGGTGAACTGGATGAATCAAAGTGGAGTGTAAAGTATCCTGCCTGTGCCGGGACACACCAATCTCCAATTGACATTAAGAGGAAAAAAGTAAAATACAATCCACGTCTTTCACAGCTCGAGTTGAGTGGCTATGATGGACCTCAAGAAGGACCATTCACAATGACAAATAATGGACATTCAGGTAGAGTAGTATCAGATACCCTCTCCCAAATACCGTACTTAGTTTGTAGGTGGCATGCATACTCTTTTTGTGCAATTTTCTTTGTGCAAATTTTAAAGATTATTGTTACGTGCAATGGGTGGGATATTCAGACTGTGCCAAAAAGATGCGCAATAGCAGGAGCAGGTGCAAATGCAGTGCGCCACTGTGCAACGCGTGCGATATTCAAACCAAGCGCAGGCCAAGGTGCGCTTGCGCAACACAGCTGAATATCGTGCCACATGCGCCATGGCGCAACCAGGGATGCGCAGTGGAGCAGGGCCAATGCACAGTAGCACAACCAATGATGCGCAGGGACAGGATGCAGGGGTGCACTACCCATGGAAGCCATGGGCGGAGGATCACACAGCAGGCCAGACAGACCCCCCTCCCAGGCACCCCATGAACTGCACAACCAGAGGTGAGCTGGATGGACCACCAGCCCATGAACCCTAGCACTGAATCAACAGCAGAGGCTCAGTGCCCCAGCACACTCCCCTGGCAAGCAGTGACTGCAATACAAGGAGGGCTGGACCTCCAGTGCCACCATACCCCACCAATGCTGATCACCCCCTGCACAGCGATCCCAAGACACCTGGCCCAGAAGCAATGCCCAACAGTGCATGGCACTGAATGCATGCTACCACCACCAACATGACACTGCAACCCTGTGCACCATGGTGCATGCATGACAGCCCCACTGTGATCTCCCTGCAGCGGGCGACACCAGTCACTGACGCAACAATAGCAATGCCCCCCTGCATGGCCCCCTCCATGGCACAGCGGAGAGGTCAACCCTGCGTCAGTATCTGAGGGACCCCGCATGTGACAAGACCTGCCCTGAATGCCACCACCAGCAGGACAGCACCCCGCACACCCACCCATGCATGCACCCTGTCCCAGCACTGGCCCCAACAGACAGCACAGCCACTCACTGTGGTGCATGGAGGCATGCACCACACAGGATGCAACACAGGGCATAGACAAACCCCCACCCTGTCCCAAGGGTACCCTGACACAGGACCACAAATAGCCAGGCAACAGATGCCGATGGTGTGTGTCCAATGATGCCGTGTACCCACGGCCTGCACCCCACCATGGCACTGGTGATCTAGCCATCTGGTGCACACACCATGAAGCTGTCCGCCACCAGCATGCGGCTGGAGCACAAGTGACAGACAGTAGACCACAGACACTGCTACAGACACCAGCGACAGCATGGAGGGATGACAACAACAGCATAGCCCACAGTGTCACCCGAGGCAGACGTGCAATAAACTGGTGACAGGACGCCAGCTGCCAAGGTGCCGTGCCCAGAGGGTGGCTGGCATGGACAGCCACCAATGACATGCCAGCAGACCGTGCGTACCACAGACATGCAAGGGGCTCAGCTGCATGGCCCAAGTACAGTTTGACAGGGGAAGCAGGGACACAGCGCATGCACCAGGGACCACTGCACACAGGCATCCAGTGCACAGGGAACAACACACATGCCACAGACAGGGACCGTGGCCCCCACCCACACCAGTAGTGGGGCCCTGCCAGACACACACACGTCCAGGCCTGCACCACCCCTGACACCATGCACACCACTGCAGCAAAGCACCATACGCACGCTGCAAATCAGAGACCACTACAGTTGTTGTATAAAACATGATTATAATTAAAATGGAAACTGTACAAACAACACCACCAACAGAACTATGTACACAGTGGGGGGGGGAAGGCCACAATCCAGGTGAGGGTGGGCATGGGGCAAGGGAGAACAGCAAGGAGTGGGACAAAGGGGTGTGAGGGACAGTCCAGGGGGCGAATGCATAGCATGTGTGCCGCAGGCCCTACTGGAGGCCCTTCTCTTCTCTCCAGTCCCTGTGGTGCTGCCTGTGCCTCCGCTGGTCACCACACTCCATACCCTGGAGCAGCTCCAGAGTTGCCTAGGTCACTTGTAGGAGCTCTTAGATGTGTCGCTCCAGGGTTGTCCAGCGTTATCCACCTAGAACAAGGGACCAGAGTCAGTATGTGTGACTGGCCAGACCCCCGCAGCCCACCCAATGTGCATGGCATACAGCCATGGGCCATTCCCCTGTGATGTCATGCGACCACTCACAGTGGCCGCGCCCACAAGACCCGCCTACCCAGGCACCCATAGCCATGCGGAACTCTGCACACCCCCACCGCCCATGTACTGCACAGCACCAACGTGCCCGTACAGTGTCATGGCTTTGCAGTGTGATGGCAGTGTCACAGCCATGAACCTAGTGCATGCACAGCCCACCTGCAACACCCACCCACACATGCAGTGCCACAGGACAGTGCGGAGTGCACTGTGTGGCGTGCACGGCAGCGGGTCCCTGTGCGGGTGGCCATGCCCCGCAACCACCCCTGCAACCCACCATGTACAGATGTAAGGGGAAACACAGCACTCACCTGCATCCTGGTCAGCAGGGTGCTGCTGACCCATGGCACCACCACCGTGCCCCGGCTGCAAGGCCATGCCATCCGCTCCGGCCCACTGTCCCTGTCCATGGGCCCTACAGCGATCCTCCGGGCCTAGGATGCAAACATGGAGGGGGAAACATCAGTACAGGTCAGTACCATAGCCCCCCCCTCGCTGTGTGCATGCCCGCACAGCCCAGCCATGACGCACCCCAACCACCACCCCCCCACAGTTGGCCCTCCCCACAGCATGGCCTGATGGCCACCATAATACCTGGACAGACAGACACTACCAGTGATGGGATGGAGCACCTACTTGGCCGTGGCATGGCACCCTGCTGGGCACGTACCTGCAGTCACCCCAGAAGGTCAGGGTCTCACCGCTGGAGGTCACCATAATGGTGGCGACACTGCTCCACTGTTCTGCTGCTCCCTGTTGCCTCCTCCAGGCCCTCTGCAACCTCCTGCCACACCGCAGTCCATGGCCTCTGGAGGAGTACCTTCCCAAAGAGGGCACCAGCATCTGGCTCCACCAAGGCCACCAGGTTAGCGAGCTTGATAGCAGTCCAGACCAGCGCTCTGGTCTGAGGCATGGTGCAGTCACAAACGGCACCAAAATGGCACCCTGTAGTGCATGTGCCCCATGTGCGGAGACAATGCGGTACTGCACTGCCAGTCGCTATTGCGCTGTTACTGGACTGCGCAATAGGGGTGCAGCCATGTGTACGCATGGCACCTAGGGGGCAAAGGTCGACCGCAGGGTCAAGGGTCTGTCTGTGCATGGAGCGACACAGCACTATTAGGACACCCTGCATGTAGCATGGTTGGGTGCATGTATGTGACACCCTGCAGTGGCCTACCGTGCTGTGGTGCCATGGCGCCTATGGTGCACCATGGCACGAGTGCCCCCGAGCATACAGCGCACTAGCACCACAGGCACAGTGGTGGCCATGCTCTGCACTGACTTCCACGCACAGCATGTCTGCAGCGTGCGTCGGCATCAGCACCTCGGGCATGTGCGGTGCGGTGCCGATTGCACACATCACAGTGGTGCACCATAGCCTGAGCACGCTCAACAACATTGCATAAGGCGCAACAGCACGATATTCAGCCAGGATATGCAAATCAGCTCATGAGCCATTCCATGGTGCATCCACTGCATTAGCATCAACTTACAGATGCGCCTGCTCTCATTTGCATGCGTTGCGCTATAAATATGCGACCTGGGGCTGCATAGGCCATGGATCGGTATTGCAGTCCTTTGTGGTAGGTTGTATGCTGTTGGGATGTGGGGACAGTGGTCTGGGAGGGCTGTATGGGACTGCACAGTCCAAGGTAACACCTGTCTTTCCCCCAGATGTGGGCATGACCGAGCGAGAGGAAGAGGAGGAGCAGGGAAGGGGGAGAAGGAGGAGGCGCAACTTCACCAGGGCTGAATCTGATGCCCTGTTCAAGGCATATCTCGACAGGGAACTGCTGCTTAGCGGACAGCGGGGAATGCCACAGGCCTGTGTTGTGGTGTGGGATGAGGTGGCACGTGCTGTAAACCAGTAGGGCAGCCACAAGCGGTCCGTGCAGAAGTGCAAAAAAAAGGTAGGCACAGACAGGAGGCAAATCAAGGACAAGGTAGCTGCCATCAGGGTGGCATGTGCTGCCACCAGTGGGGGCCATCAGGACGTACCCCGCCTGATGCCACGGGAGGAGAGGGTGGCCAGCAGCATGCGGAATAGTGCTGTTGAGGGCTTTCTTGGTGGTGGCTTCCAGATGGGTGGCAGCCCATCACTACATGGTAGGTCCGGTGCTGTAGAGTATGTAGGTGGTGGAGGGCATGCCACAGGGCCAGGCAGAGCCACTAATGGTATTGTGTTCCTTTACAGCTCCTGAGCATCTACATGGGGCAGCGGTGGTGGGTGTGTCCACCAAGGGGGTGGCCCTGGACACGGAGGATCACCCATCCACCTCCACAGGTGCCTGAGGGACCGGCCAAGTGCATACCTGCACATCTGTCCAGACTGATGCAGGTGGTGCGGGTGCAGACATGGCCCTGCCTGTGTCCCAGCATGACACTGCCCCCAGTGTCCAGTGTGCTGGGACACAGATTGGGGCTGGATCCAGCACCGATGATGACGGGATGCACATCCCAGACAGTGATACATGTGGGACACAGGATGGTCCCACAGCAGGCAACCACCCGGGCGATACTGCGGGTGATGCTGTCGTGGCTGCCTGCGCAACAACCTATTCCCAGCCTGTGTCTGTATGCTCCAGTGGGGCAGCACTGGTGTGCTTCCAGGGTGGTGGGGCTGTTGCAGCTGCTGCGGCAGTGCCAGTATCCCCTGGCGATCGGCAGCTGGAGGGTTAGTGCCAGCAGTCGGCCAATGACAATGGGGGGACAGTGTCGGGGGGCGGTGGCAGTGCACTGCATGTGGACGTGCCCCGGAATGGCACTGGTGTGCAGCGCCCATCGTCAAGGGGTGCTGGCCAGCAGGGCCAGGAACACCATGGGGGACAGCATGCTGGACAAGCAGATGACCCCTTGGACAACTACAGCCATCTTCTCCAGGCCTCAGTTGATCAGCAGATGCAGCTCGTGATGGCGGTGGATGCACTCAGTGCGGTTCTGTGCCAGGCAGATGAGCAGCGCAGCAGGGACCATGGCTTGCTCCTGGCAGAGTTGGCCCAGCAGCGGGCGGATGTGACTGCTACCATTGACAGGCAGACCACTGCAATGACGACTGTCATGGCTACACTGGCCACCCAGTGTGGTGCCCAGCTGCCGCAGACCCCACACAGTGTTATGTCCCCCTCCATTCCCGATGTCGTGCGACCCCTACTATGTTGACACCGGGTTCGGCTGTGGGCATACTGAGCACACCTGGTGCGGGCATGTTCAGTGGCCTGCAGACCCCTGTGCGGACACAGTCACGTTCATGCAGCATCACCCCTTGGGGCCTGTTGGTGCCACCCCATGAGGCCACTGGTCAGCCTGGCACAGCTGGCAGGTCTTGGCGGAGCCGCCCACACATCCGTGGTGGCTGTGGTACTGTGCCACATGACTGACCTGTCTCCCACCATGGCCACTGTCTGCCACTGCCCTGTGTGCACTGTGGTGTTCATTGTGCGACGCATGGGTGGGGTTTCCAGCCCTGCACACACATGGTCCCTGTGCACACCCTCCCGGCTGCTGGCCACTGTGGCGTGTACATGATGATGCCTGCGTAGCACTGTCCACCACTGTGCAATGGTGCCCAGTGTCTGAGGCATGCACAGTACCAGCCACTGGGCATGGTCATGTGTGGTCCTGTGAGGGTGTGGAGGTGCCTGTTGGGGTGGGCGTGCCATTTGCCCTTTGGGCATTTGTTGTGGTGTGTGTGCATGTGTGTGCATGTGATGTGTTCAGCCCTGCCTATCCCTGCCACCATGTGCGGTCCCCCGATCAGTTCCATTCCCTTACTGCCGTCCGCCCTGGTGTCCAGCCCTGCCTGTCTGTGAGCTGTACCCTTGCCCTTGGTGGTTGCACAGGGCCCCGTTACCTACCTGTGTTGTCCAAAGTGCTCCTCTGCACTGGTGTCCCGGTGCTGCTTGCCATCCAGACCAGCCGGGGGTCTCATCGCCCGGGGGTGGCTGCCATACACCAGCTGGACCGGTGTCCTCATCGTCCCCACCGCTGTCCCCCTCTTCAACCTCAATGGCTATCCTACAGTCGGTGGCCATGTTGTGAAGGATACAGCTGGCCAGGAATAGCCCACAGGCCTTCGAGGGGCTGTACTGTAGGGCACCGCCTGATGTGTGCAGTCACTGGAACCATGCCTTCAGCAGCCCGAACACCCACTCGATGACATTCCGTGTTGTGGTGTGTGCGTCATTGTATCATTGCTGCGATGGGGTCATGTGGCGCTAGTATGGTGTGAGCAGCCAGGGCCATAGCGGGTAACCACTGTCACCTGTGTGTAGAGGGGAGACATTAGCATGGTGGTCTGCGTCACTATGCCATGGACCATCATGGCCAGTACCCATGGCACCCCTGACCATGCCCCCCCCACATCTGCACACATCATCCAGTGTGCTATAAATACTCACCTACTAGATGGCCAGTGGGGATGTCCCCACTCTCATACCTGTGGCACAGTGCAGGCTGCTGCCAGATGAAGGCATTGTGTGCTCCCCCAGGGTGCGTGGCACAGACATTGATTATGCGCCCCCTGGCATCGCACACCACCTGGCAGTTTATATTCGGGTAGCCCTTACGGTTAATGTACGCTGCACCCTCCGGTCCAGGTGGCATGTAGATGCCTACATGGGTGCAGTCAATGGCCCCGAGCACGCCAGGCAACCGTGCTACCCTGTGGAACTCCTGTATGTGTGTGGTGTGCTCCACCTGTGTGCTGGGGAAATGGATGTACTCCACAGAATGTGGCAGTAGTACACTGAGGAATTGTGTGAGTAGGTGTGACGCGGCCAACTGGGTTATGCCTGTCATGTCCCCTGTTGGTCTCTGGAAGGTGCCTGTGGTGAGCAGGCACATGACGGCTGTGACCTTTGTCTCCACTGACAGCGCATGGCTCCGTCCTGTGGGTGCCTGCATCTCTTCACTGTACAGCTCACAGAGCCACCTCAGAATCGCCCAGTTCAGGCAGTCCCGACCCACAATCTCACTGTCAGGGTACTGTTCAAAGCTGGTGCGGGCTCGGTACTGCCTGTTCTGGGCGTACCGCCAATGGGCCCTTCCATGGCCATGCCTCCCTGCTGCCTGCCTTCTCACACCCCTCATTACTGCCTCCATCTGGAAGGTGGCACTGGCCATGTCCCTGGCTAGTGTTCCCTCCCCCGGGTGGATGTCCTCCTGTTCCCCCCGCTGTCTGTTGCTGGTGCTGCCCCTGCACTGGGTTCACCTCCGGCTGTTTGCCTGTGGCTGTCTTGCCTCTTGCCACTGCCCTCCGTCCACTGTGGCACTCTCAGGCCCTATCACGCACACTGGCACAGGCACACCCACTACTACCCTCGCTCAGGCACACCTCTAGTGGGACCTGTCCTATATCTGGCCACACCTGCACCCTGCTTCCTGTCTTGCCTCCCTGGCACTCTGTCTCCACGCTCCCACCTATGGCTTCCCTGTGGTGAATTCTTCCTCCCCTTACTTACTCCCTTTTATTTTGGCTCATTTCCGCTGTCGCGCAACTTCTGCTTGCTCCTTTATTTTGCATGTCGCATGCTGTTGAATATCGCACTGCGCATGTTATTCCTGGTTCCGCCCCCTGCAGTTGCGCATGCATTCATTACTGTTGCACTCTGGTGCATTGCTTGTTGTGCTGCACCGCCGTCTCCCACTGATTATCGCACCATGGCGCATCCCTGTTGCGCATGGTGCATCCGCTCTGAATATCCCACCCAATGTGTGTAAGTCAGCTGGGGTGAAGTCTGAGAGTAGTGACATGTCAAGTAAAACATAGCACCAGTTGAATCACTTTCCAGTCAGCTTACCGTCCTCCCCAAACACACACACGGGTTTACTTACCCATGATGCTCTGTGCTGGGTTTAAGGCTTTTTACTGTACATGCATTTACAGAAACCACAAAAATGGCAAACCACGTGCCTTTATGTATCATTTATGCATCTTACATACTGTATTATTCTTCTTGCAGCATTTAAATTATTTCACCTCTTTGTTAGTCACTACAAAGAAAGAAAGGAGTTCAGATGTGTCTGACTCTTACGCAGTTGAAGCAACAGTAACAGCTCAACCTTTTGGGATTCATCTTGTAGTGAAAAGGAATTTTCAACAGTCTGAGAGTAGTTCTCCTAAAAGTGTGTATGACCCTGGATTTTGACTGTAATTAGGGGCTGTTTATACTATTGCTGGTTATGACCCCTTTTTGGAAGCTGAAGGTGTAAATTCTTGTGGATTTCAGTAGGAGAAAAGTTTAAGAAAAATGTTACCTTTTAGTGTGCATGGCCTGGGTATGGTGGGTATAGTGCAGTCTGCATAAAGATATGGGGCTGGAGTTTATAAAGGTTAGACTTACCGAAAGCCCTGGGTGCATCAGTGAAATGACACACCAGGCCTGTGGCAGTCTAAAGGGACGTTCTGTCCCTTTTGCCAAAGTGATGCTCACTAGACCATCTTTTTGTGGTCTAGCTTGCGTCTGCACTGGGGACCCTTTACATGCAGCTTACATCCGAGGTTTGGCACAAGCTGCCATAAACTGGGTTGATTGTGGCAACTGCACTCAAGATTATAAAATTGGGTGCAGCTGTGGCAATCATCTGTGCTAGGATTTGATGCAGAGCCTTGTGCCAACCTTAGAAAATCTGACCCATGGTCTTTGGCACATCTCTGTACCATTGACATCTCAGTACTTTGATTAATGACTGGTAGTGCGTGAAGTGCAAAATAGTACACAATTTTCATTCATATAGTAATAGTTGTGTGCTGCATACCAATGTGTTTCACAAGCATTTTATTTATACAGGATAGCATAGCTGAGATTCCATATCAAATTTCTAGTGGGACCCTGCTTCTGCTTAGGACAGCTCGACATTTCTCAGTACCACTGGTACTTTTATTTATCATTGTCATGAAATAAAACAGGGAAGCAGTATAGCCTAGAGGTTGAAGCACCAAATTGTCACCTGGGGATACAGAAGACCTGGGTTTGGATCCTGCAACCTCCACTATTTATTTGTACTTTGTTGACCAGGAAAGATGCAATATGTTGTGATAGCTCGTTTCCAGTTGCATCCTGAGGTACGTTTTGTGGACCAATTTTAATTAACAATGGAATTGTTGGCTATGACACTGGGAAAACTCCCTTACTGTTCTTGGATAAGTGCCATGGGATCTTCAACTTCTACATGGACAGTGACCAGAGATGGACACTGCATACTGTATGACCCTGAGCAAGTCATTTAACCTCTCTGTGCTCCTGGGATGCATCTGGAAATGAGCTTCAGCTCAGTTGGCCTTTGCTGGCCAAACATTCTAAAACAAAACAAAAAAAAACTATACCATATATTTAATTACTATCCTTTGGCTGCCTATGTGTCAAAGAAGTAAAGAACTAACCAACCAACCAATAAACAAACACCCGCCCACCAACCAACCAATTGACCGACCAACTAACTAACCAACACAAACCGACCAACCAACCACCCAGCCAACACAAACACAAACCAACCAACCAAAAAATACAAACACAAACCAACTAACTAACAAATACAAACACAGAAATACAAAACAACCAATGAACCATCCAACTAATACAAATGCAAACCACCAACTAACACAGGAACAAACCACCAACTGACCAGTTAACAGACAAGCATAAACCAGCCAACTGACCAAAAAATACAAACACAACTAACCAACAAACAAACACACACCAACTAATCAACCAAGCAGAACACAAACACACATAATCCAACCAGCCAGCCAACACAAACAACAGCCAACCAAAAATATAAACAAACACCAACCAAACAACCAACACAAGCACAAACAAACCAATAACCAATAAATAAACAAACACAAACCAGCTAACTGATCTACAAATACAAACATAATCAACCAATGAGCCAACCAAAAAATACAAACACAAACCAACCAACCAACTCCAAGAAAATACAAACTAATCTACAAACCATCCAACAAATACAAATTCAAACCACCAACCAACCAACACAAGCACAAACCAACCAAGTGACCAATTAACTGACAAACACAAATCAGCCAACTGACCAACAAGCACAAATACAACCAACCAACTAGCACACACCAACCGATTGACCGACCGAACAACAAACATAAACAGCTATCCCCAAAAATATAAACAAACAAATGAACCAACAGATACAAGCAAATACAAACCAACCAACACACAGCCAACAAGAGCACAACTCAACCAACTGACCAATTAAACAAACAGACAAATAAACAAACCATAAAGCGCAATACATTGCCAACAAACCAACAAACACACACCAACCAACCAACCAGCAAACACAAACCAACCAACTAACCAACAAAACCAACAATCAACCAAAAAATATAAACACACATAAACCAAGCAACTATCAAATAAAAGCAAACAAATACAAACCAACCAACAAACCAGTCAACAAATACAATTGCAGACCACCAACTAGCCAAGACAAGTAAAACTAATCAACTAACCAACAAACAAACACAAACCAACCAACTGACTAACACACAAAAAAATACAACCAACCAACAAACCAATCTTCCGACCAACCAACATACAACAACCAACCAACTGAAAAACACAAAGAAATGCAAACCAACCAACCAACAAAAAGAAACACAAACCATCCAACCATCCAACCAACACAAACACAAGCCAACTAACCAACCAATCAACCAAACAATCCAATGATCAACAAACATAACACAAATCAACCAACCAATCAACTAGACCAACCAACCTACCAACATAACACAACAACCAAACAAACAACTAACCAACAAGCAAACATAAACACCACCCACCCAACCGACCAGTTGACCATCCTAACAAAGCAACTGACCAAGCAACAAAAAGTATGATTATAGGGGTCAGTTTTGATATTTTAATAAGCTCGCCTTTAACTTGATCCCTTCCGCCCTGACTTGATTGTAGCATTACCATAATTAAATTTTTAGTTATATTTATATGAATATGTTATTTAGAAAATTACTCAAAAGTATTGTTCTGGTACCTTGGGCTGGACTGTGTAAGATTTGCAGCCCTGCTATTTGAGATTGTGGGTACAAAAGGATCATAACATTTCAACAGGACAGTCCTAAAAATTAGATTTTTTTTGGCTAAATGGGCCTTTCCTGAATAAACAATTAAAACAACATACAAACAAATTCCAATACCATAATGTCTACTCTCCTGATAGCAACCAGGAAATGTTTTAAGTTATCACTTATTAGAAAATGAATAGAAAAAGTCATGAAAATAGATTGGTCTAAAAGACGTTCCAGTTATAATTCTTATCTCACTACAACATCAAAAATTTGAAACTAATCTAAAAAAAACTACATAAAAGTTTTTTTTTTTTTGGTTACCTCTACAGAATATAATTAATAATTGTAATAAGGCATTCCAGGATATGCACACCTCTTAACCTTCTGCTATGCAAATCAGGGACAGGACTTAAACAATAAGGAACAAGTAGCCAAAATCAGGGTGAATCTTACAAGAAGGAAACCTGCTATATTGTATGGCTTGATGTGAAACACATTTTCTGAAAGAGAACTAGGCTGTAACACTAATGTCTGGCGATATTTTATGCGTCAGATCCCTACTCTCCAGTGACAGAAATACCACATTTAGGAGTGACTGGGGAAAATGTTGAGGTAAGATTGGGGATGTTTCTGAAAATCAGGGACAGTTGAAAGGTATGAGGACAAGTGTTATGCTGCTCAATATCACTTCCATAATGCTCAACCTCTTGCCTCATAAGTCAGGGACAAGGCTAAAACAAATCAGGGACAAAGACCCAAAAATCATTAACACAGCTTAAAAACTGCTAATATGCATTTAGAAAGCTAATGGAATAAGGGGTATAGTGTAAAATACATTCTCTGAAGAAGAAGAAGTCTGTAACTTTATAGAAACATAGACTTTGACGGCAGATAAGGACCACTTGGCCCACCCAGTCTGCCCATTTCCCTACCTACTGGATAAGCTGCAGATTCTAGTTAACCAACAGCCTACTTCCTGCCACCCCCACTACAATTGCCTTGTGTCTGTCCCATGCATGTTTGAATTCCCCCACTGTTTTAGCCCCAACAACCTCCCTAGGAAGGCAGTTCCATGCATCCACCACTCTCTCCATGAAAAAAGATTTCCTCACATTATCCCTGAGCCGTCCCCCCTCTATCTTTAAATTGTGTCCCCTTGTTCTTACACATCTCTTTTTCTGAAAGATACTACCCTCCTGGACTTTGTTGATTCCCTTGAGGTACTTGAACATTTCTATCATGTCCCCCCGTCCCTCCTTTCATCAAGGGTATACATATTAAGCTCTCTCAGTCTCTCTTCATATGATTTCTGATGCAGACCCTGCACCATTTTAGTTGCCCTCCTCTGGACTGCTTCCATCCTGTCTATGTCTTTGCGTAGATGAGGTCTCCAAAACTGCACACAGTACTCCAGATGAGGTCTCACCAACTGTCTGTGCAGAGGGATAACCACTTCCCTTTTTCTACTTGTGATGCCCCTTCCTATGCATCCCAGTATCCACCTGGCTCTCCTCATTGACTTCTCACATTGCTTACCCACCTTTAGATCATCCGATATGACTACCCCCAAGTCCCGTTCCATTTTTGTTGTTGTTAGTACCTCCCCTGCTATTGTGTACTCTTCTCCTGGGTTTTTGTTTCCCAGGTGCATTACTTTGCACTTCTTTGCATTGAATCTAAGTTGCCATATGTCTGACCTCCAACCTTGCCAAGTCCCTTCTCATCCTTTCTACCCCCCCTTGTGTATCAGCTCTGTTACAGATCTTTGTATCATCTGCAAAGAGGCATACCTTTCCCTTCAGACCCTCTACAATGTCACCTATAAAGATGTTAAAGAGGAATGGACCCAGTACTGAGCCCTGAGGTACTCCACTAGTGACCCCCCTTTCTTCAGAATGTGTTCCACTCACTGTTACCTTCTGTGTCCTGTTGTGTAGCCAGGTTGCAACCCAGGCTACCACCCTGGGACCCACTCCCAAGCTGGCTAACTTAATTATTAATCTTTTGTGTGGGACTGTGTCAAATGCCTTGTTAAAGTCTAGGTAGGCCATATCCACAGCCCCTTCCTGGTCTATTACTTTGGTCACCTAGTCAAAGAAATCTATTAGATTCGTCTGACATGACCTCCTGCTGTAAATCCATGCTGCTTTGGGTCCTGTGCCCTTTAGACCTCTAGGTACTCAACAATTCTTTCTTTCAAGTGATTCCATCATTTTCCTACCACTGAGGTCAAACTTACAGGTCTGTAGTTTCCTGCTTCTGCCTTGCTCCCACTTTTGTGAAGGGGAATCACATCTGCCCTCCTCCAGTCCTCAGGTATCACCCCATCCTCCCATGATTTGTTAAAAAGTGTGGTCAGTAGTGTCACTAGGTCCTCCCTTAGTTCTTTTAGGATTCTGGGGTGAATCCCATCAGGCCCCATTGCTTTGTCCACCTTGAGTTTTCGGAGTTCTTTCAGGACTCTTTCTTCTGTAAATGGACTGGTGTCAACCCCACTACCCAGAGTGCTTCTATTGTCTGGTTTAGGTAACTCCTCCTCATCTTCTTTTGTGAATACTGAGCAAAAGTATTCATTCAGTATCTCTGCCTTTTCACTGTCTCCCTCTGCCCACCTCCCCTCTCCTTATTAATCTTCACTATTCCTCCCTTAACCTTTCTATGCTCCCTAATGTACCTATAAAAGGTTTTATCCCCCTTCTTAACTGACTTGGCTATTTTTTCCTCAGTTTGGGCTTTTGCTATTCTGACTGCCTTCCCCACTTCTTTCTGCTTTAATTGACACATTTCCCTGTCGTGCTCCTTCTGTGATGCCTTATACTTTTTGAATGCAGGTTTTTTCTCCTTAACCTTCCCTGCCACCTCTTTTGAGAACCATAGTGTTTTTTTACTCCACTTTGTTTTCTTTATCTGTTTCACACAAAGGCTTGTTGCCTCTATGATGGCAGTTTTGATTTTTCTCCATTGTTCTTCCACCCCTCCTTTTTGCCCATTTGCCAGTGTATTCCTCAGGTATCCACCCATTTTGCCAACGTCAGCCCTTCTAAAGTCCAGTATGCTTGTTTTTGTATGGCTTGTCTCCATGATTGTGCTTATTGTGAAGCACACTGTGCAGTGGTCGCTTGTTCTCAGATGTCTACTGATTTCTAAATTTGTGATCCTCTCTCCATTTGAGAGTACCAGGTCTAGTATTGCTTCCTCCTGAGTGGGTTCCAACACTAGCTGTCTAAGGCCTGCCCCCTGCAGGGCATCGAGAATTACTCTGCTCTTGGATGTGGCTGCAGTACATGTCATCCAGTTAACATCTGGCATATTCAGGTCCCCCATTAGCAGTATCTCCCCTTTTTCAGCCATTTTGAGAATGTCCTCTATCATTTTCTTGTCCATTTCCTCCCCTTTAGATGGGGTCTGTATACAACCCCTGTGCAGATTGTGATGCCATTCCCTGTCTCCAAGGTGACCCAGAGTGCCTCTTGTCCTCCCCTTTACTTTTTAGTTACGTAGCTTTGATCCCTTCCCTTATGTATAGAGCTACTCCACCTCCTCTTTTCCCCTCCCTGTCCCTTCTGTAGACTGTGTACCCCGGTATGTTGACATCCCAGTCATGGTTCCCCGTGTACCATGTTTCTGTGACTGCCACAATATCCAAGTGTTCATCTTCCATCAAGGCTACTAGCTCAGGAAGCTTGTTTCCCAGACTATGGCATTGGTACTCATTGCCCTCCATTTAACGTTGGCTTTATCCTTTTTTCCCCCATGCCTGCTCTTTTTGCCCTTGTCTATTTTTCCATTTACCCCTGTCCTGACCTCTGTTGAGCACTGTACCTCAGTGTTTACCTTACTACCCATCATGTTTTGCGGAGGGAGGCTTGAAATTTCCTGCCTCTTATTAGCACCTCCCCCCATGGCTAGTTTAAAAGCTTGCCAAGGAAGCATTTAAACCTGTCACTTAGGATCTTGGTTCCCTTCATGGACAGATGCAGACCATCATGCCAGTATAAACCTTCATCTCTCCAGGTGTACCCCCAGTCCCCAGTGAAGCCAAAGCCCTGTGCTCTGCACCAGTCTTGCAACCATTCATTAAACTGCATGGTGTGTAGTACCCTAGCCTCACCCCTGCCATGGACTGGCAGCACCTCTGAGAAGGTAACTGTGCTTGCTACCTGTCTGAGGCCCCTCCCCAACTCCACAATTTCATCCTGCACTGATCCCATGCCTAGCTATGTCATTTGTCCCAAGGTGGACAATGATATCTAGTTCCCTCTCCTGTGATGCTGCTTCTGCAATCCTGAGGATTCGCTTCTTGTTCCTCCAAGCCATGGCACCAGGCAGGCACCTTACTTCCCTCTCCTCTCCCTTCCCCAGGTCTACCCCTCTAACAATTGAGTCCCCTATCAGAAGCTGTTTCCTTCCCTTGTGGGGTCCCTTGTGACCCTTCTGTGGGTCTCCCTTGTGGGTGTCCTCAGCATTCTTCTTGGTCTCCACTGAGGGTGCCATCATAGAGGAACCTTGCTCTGCCAGACTGGCATATGGTTTGTGTAGAGGTACAACTAGGGGGCTTTGCCTCTGTTCCACCACCCGTACCCTCCCAGAACCCACTGTGGTCCACCTGCTCTTCAAACTTGGCAGCCTCTGTGGCAGTGGTGCTGTTTGGGTGGGGGAGGCCTCCTTAGTCCTTGCCAGTTCAGCCTGGAGGTGGGCTACCTCCTCCCTCAGAGCTGACAGTTGCCTGCAAATAGGACAGCAACGCAGTTTCCAGAATGTTTCCCAGAAAACTGCTGCCCCACAGCCAGTGCAATGTACCACTCCCCACATGTCCCTCTCCCTTATAATATACAATATGTAATATATATATATTTTTTTCTTCCTTTGTGTGGTGTGTTCTTACCCTTTATGCACTGTGCTGGGTTATTAAGAATGACAGTTCTGCCCCAAGATCTGTTGAGAAGTGATGTCAGAACATGGCTATAAAGGAAACATCACGCCTGGGGGTGGGGTGCAGGGAAGGGTGGGTGGGTAGTCCACAACCACTGGTGACTGTTAGAAACAATCAAATACACCACTGCTCCACCACCCTGGTGAGTACTGCCCTTTATAGTAATTCAGCTAATCTCCAGTAACTGATTTGTCAACTATTTAAAGTAATTTGATGCAAACTGTTACAGAATACTAGTAGACAGTCCAGTTAGCCACAAGGAAAATCAAATATGCAGTTATTTCAACCCTTCTGAGTTGCTCACAAGATAAGTAGTTTTGAAAACCCCTTCCTGATTTAAAAACAAAATTAAACAAAAAGCAATACCAATGTAAGACTGTAAAGTAAGGAAAACTTCCCTCAGATGTACGTAAGAGAGATCAGTTGCAGATTTCTAGTCCAATATAGTATATCCCATGCAGCTTCTCAGTTGTTTCAAAGCACAGCCTGTTACACCACTTGAAGAGATGGGCTTCTGTCTGAAACAGGATCACACCAGTAGTTTATAGTAATTGATCAATGCTAGAATAGTCCTCCACCCAAAACAATTGGCTATGATGCAAAGTCTCCCTGACTAGTAAAGACAATTTCCCCCACCTGAGGCTGTGTCTGGCATCAAATTACAAACTGCAGCCTTTGTTATTCAAAGTACACAGCTACTACCAGTCAGTTATTTCCAACTATATTAATGTAATGTAAACTGTCAGAATACTAGCAGACAGTCCAGATAGCCACGAAGGAAAATCAAATATGCAGTTATTTCAACCCTTCTGAAGTTGCTCACAAGATAAGTAGTTTGGAAAACCCCCTTCCTGATTTAAAATCGAAATTAAACACAAAGCAATACCAATGTAAGACTGTAAAGTAAGGAAAACTTCCCTCAGATGTAAGTAAGAGAGATCAGTTGCAGATTTCTAGTCCAATATAGTATATCCCATGCAGCTTCTCAGTTGTTTCAAAGCACAGCCTGTTACACCACTTGAAGAGATGGGCTTTATGTGTGACTTTATGTGTGACATTATTTTGTGCTTACATCCCCACTGTTCAGTTGCAAAAACACAAATTTTATGAGGGACAAAGGAAAGTTTTGAAGCAAAATTAGGGATGTCCCTGATGATCAGGGACAGTTGAGAGGCACGATGACTTCTTGGGTGGTTGAAGGCATGAGATGCACATAATACACCCAGGGCATGATGTTTTCCCAGTATAATATGATGTTTTCCCAGTATAACGTGCATGTTGTGTCTTATTGCGTAAGTGACTTAATATGAACCACTAGACACTTTATTTCTTGAGAACCACTCCAGGTTTGAAGATGGTGGAGGATAACAACCTAGGGCATGTGTACAAAGTCCGGGGGGAGTCAAGGAGAGATCCTCTGTCAGCAGTCGTAAGATTACTCCGATTGTGGTGGTCACACATGCGTGCTGAGCATGGCCCATTGAGGTATGTGTCTGTGCCCAGGGAAGCTCAAGAACATTTGCCCCACAGTAAACTACAGTAGAGGGTAAGTTGCAGGGAAGCATGGGAAGAGTTTCCCATGTAAATGCAGACCTCCCAGGGGACAGAGTAACAGTAGACCCTAAGTGTACCATAGGGTTGGCAACTGTCAGACTATGCTCAAGTGCCCAGTTCTGAGTGGTAGCAGTTAAATGATCTGAAGTACTGCTGGCACAATCACAAAACAAAAAGATGTAGCCACCTTCAGCTTCCTGCAAGTGACAGGAGCATACACTCACATGCTGTGCCTTTGGATTGTGTATATTTTGTTATAAATATCTCTCAACAGCATAACAACAGGCTCTAATACTGCATGCAGACATTCAAAGTGCTAAAAGTGATTAGGCTGTGCTGGATTACATTTCACCTACTCTCCTGGTAGGCTTCATAGATAAAGTGCAAGTGTGCAATCACTGTGAATTTACTTTACATTTAAAATGGGTCACATGTCATGACATCATATTCAGCTTCCCCATTGTTGGAAGGCTCTAATCTTAAAGGCAAATTGCCTGCTAACAGCATATAATCACATACTATCACAAAAATATATAGTGTCCCCTCTGTGCATCTATCCAGATGAGGAGTTGTGATCTTGAGGAGTTTTCGTTTACCAGAGCTTGATATTGTGGACACAAATATTGGTCTCCGTATTGCAACAATCTTTGTTATATAGGAGGTGTTGTTAGTATCTCAATATCAATAGGGTCCCAAATTCATTTGTAATGGGTATCCCTTAAAGGTACAAAGAACACATTTAAGTGTTTGAACTTACATACATCTCATATTTACAGCCGTTAACATTTTTTTTCTTTATTGATGGCTGACGACTGGCTGGAGGTCAATGGGCAGAGCAACAAGCCACTACCCCAATCAGGCCTTAAAAGGCCCTTCTCAGGGCCAGTCCTCATTCGTTTTCTTTGTTGCAGCCAGAAACTCTGTCAGCTGCCCCTTCTTCTGCTCCCAATTTTCCTCGTTCTGCCCCTATTTTCCTACATAGCCTCCGGCTACGCCCGCACTCCGTCCTTCTCCTTCAGCTTTCTCCGCTCTTCGTTGTTTTCCCCTGCTGCTCCCTGAGGCTGCCAGGTCCTGTATCCTGCTTCTGGTTGTTCTCTCCCCCACCCCATACTCCTTCCCATTTTACCTTTCAGTTTGCTGCGGCTCCTTGGGGCTTCAGTTCTCCATTGCCCTGCTGTTCCTTCCTGTTCCTTGGCGGCGGCGGTCACCCTGGTGCTATCCTGGTGCTTCTGGGTATGCTGGCATCCGGGGTCTGACCCTTCTTCCTCTGGATGACTTTTTGTGCTGTCTCCTACTCCTTATCCCATGCCTCCATGCTGTTCCTCCTCCCCTGTTGCCTGCCCCCGTGGGTCGTCCTTCTGTTCTGGGCCCTATTCCACTCGGGTCCGCCTCTTCTCTGGGGTGAGTTGTCTTCCTTCATGTCCCTGCCTTCGACCTACCATTCACCGCATCTAGCTCATTCATCTCTAGTCCTCCCTCTATTTTGTCACGGGCTCAGCCCCATTCCCCTGCTTCCGACTGTTTGCCCCCAGTGCTCTGCCTGCTCCCTTGCCCCTTCCAGTGTGCACTGTATTAAGCCACTGCTCCCCTGCCTTCAGACTTGGTCCTCCACTTGGTTTCTCCCTTGCAGGTTTAGAGCTCTCTCGTCGGCTCCTGGACCTGCGTCTCCTTCATGCTAGCACCATTTCTTCCTTCGCTCTCGTCTTGGTCTTCTCGATCCTGGGAACTATTGCTAGGTTCCTCTCTGCAGCCTTCCCATTCATTTCCTTGCTGTGTGTGTTCTGCTGACCAGTGCTGGTTTTTAGTCTTGCTTCAGTCACTGGTATGTACTCCTGCTCCTTTTCTTGTTGGTTTCCCTAGTGGCCATTCCCAGCACAACAAGGTTCCCTCTTGCTCTTCCCCTCCAGCCACGATACCTCCTTCTCTCTCCCTTCCTGCTTCTCCATTCTTTTGGGATATCTTGCCTTCCCATCCTCACATGCCCTACTTGCATACCCGTCCTCCTGGTCCTACATTCTGGAACCCCTGTTGGAATCTTATCTTCGGTCTGGCCTGTTGTTTCCCCTTCTCAGGGCTCAGTTTGCCTGGCATTCTGCTTGCCCATTGGTTGCTCCTCTGCTCGTTATTTATTGCTCTTCAATCCATGGACCCCATTGAGCTTGTTCTGCTCATCTTCCTCCCCACCCTCATTCTTTTGGCGCTCTCAATCCCACCATCTCTCAACCCCTCCATGGTAGGTCTCTGTCTGCGTTATCTCCATTCTTTCTCCTACAAAATTTTATTTCACCTCTTGGTGCCCCGGTGCCTAGTTCATGGCTCTCTGTTTTTTCCCACGGTGGGGGACTGCTGAGTCACGGTGGGCACCACAGCTCCCAGCAGCCAGACCCTCCGCCTCCATTCTTCTCCTTCTCTGACCTCTGCTTTCTTTTTGGGGTCTTCCCTATCCTGCCGTCCCACTGTACCACCATACACTACTCATTCACATAGCCTAATATTCCCTCCTGCACATCGCCCTGCCTACTCTTCTCCTCCCCAACACTATTCCCTTGTTCTAGTCAAACCTATTCAGATGTCCTCCTGCTACTGCCTACCTCACTGTTGGCTGCCCACCTGCACCCTGGCTGCACTCACTCCTACCTTCATGCAATTCTATCCGTTCCTAATTTGGCTCTCAATGGACCCGGTTGGCATGCACTTCCATAGTTACCAGTCACGGGTAGTTTCCTCATGACATGAGTCTGATTCTCCTTCACTCAGTCTGACCTCATAGTCTACTCATTCACATTGATTAATCGAGCATACCTCTCATTGGGTCTTAAGCTACCTCATCAAACTGCTCTCCATTCGGATACATGCCTTCCATGTCCATTGCTCCTTAGCTCAGGCTGGTCTGCAGTCGGCGGTTCCGCCCAAATCTACCTAAATCCATCTAGAGCATGCAAAGCTCGGAGTGGGGTCCTTCTCCCTAGCCCATAGTGAGGATGTCTTTGCTCCGGGTGGACCTTCAGTCGTCCCTCATCTCGGTGACACTTCTGGATGTAGAATTTACAACTTCCAGCTGTGAGGAGTGGGACTCCCATCATCTGAGCCCCTTTAGCTGCCTCAGCAGGTTCAGAGGCACCCTCTATGCTATTCTCCATCAAGATCACCTCTGGTTCACCTGGTCTGTTTCATAGGCTCGCATAGACCAGCTGAATGCCTCAGCAGTCATCTCTCTCCTCTCTTGCTTTTGAGCATCTAGTTGCAGTGACATTGCTCGCAACCCACAACAGCTATCCTTTTAGAAGGACAGAGCAACAGCTTCCTCTAAATTGGAATATTTTTCTCCTGCCTCGATCTCGACTCTAAATTGCAGTAGCTGAGCCATCACTAATCAAAACGTCCTTCAGCCTGGTGGGAAGGTGACCTAGGCCTTTGATCCCCAGATGTTTCCTCCTCAAAGGGTGTTTTCCTCTCCCCCATGCCAATGGTCATATATTAGATAGGGTTGGAGTTTCCTTAGGTTCCGTAGTTTAGTTTCACTGTTGGATGGAGTCGGATGGTGGCCCTGGCTGTTCCCTCTCTCCTTAGGAATTCCACCCTTCTGCATAGTCTCCGCTTTCATTTCATTCATCGTCCTCGTCATATCTCATTCTTCTCCTGTCCTTCCCTTTATGCCTATCACCTTAATTTTTCCGATCTCGGTATATTCTGATTTCTCGCCTCTTCGATGCTTGACACCCTTTTTGACATTCTTTTTGGGCTTCTTCCTAAGCTACCTTTAGGCAAAGGAATTATTCCCATGGCAACTATAGGGGAGGAGCCCTCCTCTAGTGTTCCTTGCATTGTACCCCTACAGGGTGGCATATCCCATGGATAAAGAGGTGAGCAGCCACAATGTATCGAAGTCATACAAGCATACATCTCATCCAGTTGTGCAAGCCCACTGAAATTTACAGCTGAGGGCTGGTCGGAGTTCAGTGGGTGAAGCAACAAACCACTCCCCCAACTAGACCTTAAAAGGCCCTCCTCCAGGGCAGTCCTCATTCATTTTCTTTGTTGCCCCACCATCCACCCCCCTCCTCCAGCGGCTCATCTCTCTTTCCTGGGGACTTCTTCCTAAACTACCTTTAGCCAAGGGAATTATTCCCGTGGCACCTATGGGAGAAACCCTCCTCCAGGGTTCCTTACATCGTAGCCCTACAAGGTAGTATATCCCATGGATAGAGAGGTGAACAGTCACAATATATCAAAGTCACACAAGCATACATCTCATCCAGTTGCGCAAGCCCATTAAAATATATTTTATAGTATTTTTTTTGTTCATTTTCTCCCCAATCCCAACCTCCTACCTCAGATGCGCATGCCTATGTAGAGGCATGTGCATGCGGCATCTCGAGGTACCCTCCCACTATGTGTCACCCCCTCCACCTACATTGACCACCGGACCTCCACCCGGTGGCAGCAGGACTATGGGGAGGGGCAGTGATCACCCCAGGAGAGGAGAACTGCCTTCCAGCTGCTCAATCCTGATCTGACCCTCCCCCCCACCGGTGCCAGCATCCCGATGACCCGAGTCCATTCCTGAACCCGGGTCAGTGACATGGCATGAGGTAAGGCATCCAGCACCTCAGCCCTCAGCGCCACCGGGCTGGCTCCTCAGCTGTTTGTAATAGGCACTGTTTTTACTATCTTAATACACAAAACCACATTTGATCGTACAATGGCGGGACTCCAGCAGGACTTGAGACTGAGTAAATCATGTGTTTCTAAATACATATGCTCAGCACAATATCGGTCAAGTGCAATTTTGTATGCAATGTCTACTATAAACTGCTATGTTTAAAACTATCGTTTAATCTAAGCAGAGCACGTGCCTGGGTTTTGTTTCCCTCCTTTTTGTACCAGTTTGATTTTTTCAGTTCCAACAAAAAAAAAAACTGATCTAGTGTGCTGTTAGATCTTTATTACACACATGCCTCCCAACTGCATGTTTAGCATCCACACTTTCTCTTGCTCTGCAGTGCTTGCTTATTCTGATTTTAAAGGCTCTCCTGGTTTGACAAATATAAAATGCTCCACAGGAGCACTTCAATAGGTAGATGTCTCCAAAGTGTTGCACATAATAAAGTCTCCTGTCCATAGAAACCCTTCCATATTAGGAGAGATGCATGTTACCTGTTATTACAAGTGGACAATATTTACATCAACCACATTTGGCATTCTTTTGAGGGGTGTGTGCCAGCACTTTTTGTTCTACTCTTTGTTTATCCACATACAAATTTCTCACTAGAGTATCCCTAATGCTTGTAGCACATTAAAGGAGTACTACAGTCAGAATCTGCAAAAACATATGTTGTGCCGAGTGTTTTGATTTCTTTTTTCTCTCTCCTATGTTCCTGCCAGAGCCACTAAAACCCATCCCTGCCACCAACTTACCTGCTGCTCGGGGTCCCTCATACTGCCTTGGATTACCCCCCGGGCGGACCCCTGTGCCTTAATGTCTTCTCCGGTCCCTGAGACAGCGGCAGTCAGTGGCACATCAGGACTGGGTTCGGCGCTTTGTCTTCCTGGCTCTGGATGGTGATTTTTCCCTATTCCTTGAGGACGTTGCTAGCCCTGGACATCAAGGCGCAAGCGCCGACGTCCACAATGTCCTCCCCCCCTTGTTGATACAGCCCCTAGAGGTGATTGGTCCACAGGCCTCCGCCCGTGACCAATCAAACCCCCGAGGTGCTGATGAACTGTCGTACCCCCAGCCTCCGCCAGAGGTCACCGTTCGCTGGGATGGATCACCCACCCTCCCCCCGGAGAAGGCGAGCTGTCGTTGGACGCTCAGCCATTCTCCCCCCAGCCAACCCCTGGTGACCCAAGTCCGCTCCCGAACCCGGGTCACCGGCATGGTGTGAGGTGTGGCGTCCAGTGTCTCAACCCTCAGCACCACCGGGATGGTGTGAGTGTTTTGATTTCTATGTGTAGTCCTGGTGTGATCCTTCCCTTTGTTTGCTATTATTTTTTTTCTCATTTTTGCCTACTAGTCTTAAAGGGATACATTCATGCTCACTGACCATCCCAGTTTATAAATCCAGGCAAAGCTCTTGCAAACAAGATATTGCACTCACCTGTAGCTGTGATGTCATCAAGGAACAAGGTGTGCTTGACTCAATGTAGTTAGGCATGAGCCAAGCACAGCTTGTTCCTTGATGACATCACAATGTTCTACAAAGGGCTGCAATGTAGTATTAATATCAACAGACTCAGCCATCGGCATCTCTGGAGTGCTTCCGCTACAGGTGAGCCCAATACTTCCTTTGAAAGAGCTTTTCTTGGGCTCTCAAACTGTCAGTCACTGTACGTGAATGTTTCCCTTTAAGGCCTCTCCTACTAGTTTTATGGCCTCTGGGGATCGCCATATTACCATGGTTTGTTGCTCTTCTTTTTCCTACAATGCCTCTTGTCCCATGTGACAGTGATGCGTTCGGGACCATTGTTTCGGCAAGTACTGGTTTACAGTCAATTTTTTAAGCAGTGCCGCTATGATTTTAAGTTGCTTTCCTTATCCAGTGGGCACTGAAGGCTTTATTTACAGCTTAGCAATCACTTGAGGTCTAACTGAGTGGGTATTCTATAAGAAAACAGCTAGAGTCTTTACTAATTATAGCCTTGATGACCTAGGGTGATTTGTGTGCTTTTTATGACTGGGTGTAGTTTGATGAAACTAAAAGCTTTGAAAGCAGAATATTCACTCCTGCTGGCTAGACCTAGACAAACATATAGGAGACAAACATAGTGAATTAGAATTATTTAGTTGAGGCTAGAACATCAGGGTCCTATTTTTGGGTTATTGCTGCAGTACTTTCTCTTACTGAATCAGTGGTCCCAGACACATCACTGTCACATGAGGTTGGAGGCATTGTAGGACAAAGATGGGCAATAAACCATGCTACAGTGGAGATCCCAAAAGGCCATAAAACAAGTAGGCAAATTTAGAAAAAATCCTAATAGTAAACAAAGGGAAGGACACACCAGTACTAAACACACAGATCGAAACACTCTGCACAACATATGTTTTTGCAGATTTTGACTGTAGTACTCCTTTAAAATGTAGTCTGTGGACTTTTTGGTTTGATTGTTGTTAACACATAATTTGTCCTGAGAGTCTCCCAGTTCTTCTCTATAATGGCTGTAGTCTGCCCTGCCCATGCACTGAAAGTAGTTATAATGCTCAGCCACACTGGGAAAGTTCCAGTTCTCATCCCCAGTGTCCTGTTATTTTGTGCGGTTACCAACAAACCCTGCCTTTGCATGCTATCCACCTCTTGTACTGCTTTTTCCTCTATAGTTCCACTATACACTGTATGGTGTGGTTTGATGTTAGAACCAAGCCACACGAGGACGAGGATCCTGGAATTTAGGAGGGCTGACTTCAAGAAAATGGGAGAATGCCTGAAGGAAGCCCTAGGAGGAGTAGGGGAAAAGGGGGGAGTAGAGGAACAGTGGGCAGCTATCAAAGAGAGAATTCAAATAGTGACACAACGCTGTATAATGAAGGTCAGCAAGGGTAAGAGGAAAAATAGATCACTATGGTTCACCAAGGAGGTAATGGAAAAAGTAAAAGTTAAGAAGATGGTGTCTTAGCTGGCCTGGTGATGTTGAGGGGTTGAGGTGCTGGACACCACACCTAGCGCCATGCCAGCGACCCGGGTTCGGTGATGGACTCAGGTGGCCGGGGGTCAGCAGGGGAGGGAGAAGATGAAGCATCCGGAGGACAGCTCTCCTCTCCCTGGGGAGAGATCCAGGGTTGCTCGGTGTCCTGGCAGCCCTCAATGGAGATCAGAGGCACTGCAGGTACACCAGCCAATGCAAGGGGAGGACTGTGGCAGATGCCAGCAGGGCAGCCATGTGCAGGCATCATTGCAAGCCGCACTCCTGGGGGAAAGAAGAAGTAGAAAAAAACTGCCAGCCGGGTGAGGCAGCGGCAGTCCTCCAGGGGCTGATGCTCCACACGCCCAACGCTGGCCACGACTCAGACCCTACCCCCCTGGGGATCCTTGGTCTTCTCCTCTGGGGCCAGGAGAGGCAGGGATCCTGACACCGATGTATCAGTTGGAAGGAGTGGTTCAGGTGGGCAGTTAGGGGCAGAAGTCGAGTGAGTTCAGTCTGAGAGAAGCCCTGGACTGGCAGGAGAAAAAAAGAGTCAACAACAAAAAGAAACAAAAACAGATGATGGCATTTAGAAAATACAAGCAAACGCAGGAGGACGTGGATAGGGAGGAATACCAAGTAAAGCAAAGGGGAGGCAGGGAAGACAGCACTCTAAAGCACAAACAGAGGAACACATTGCAAATTCAGTAAAAAAAAGGGGGATAAAATTTTATATAGGTACATAAGTGAGAAAAGGAAGGTAAAGGGTGGGATAGTAAAACTAAAAGGAGAAGGGGAGGTTCTGTGGAGGACAACCACGAAAAGCAGACACACTGAACAATGCTTCTGTTCCATATTTAAGGAGTAGGGGCCAGGAAATGGGCCAACAATAAAGGACAAAGGTATCAAGGGAAGGGAGGTGGATACAAGTCCTTTTTCAGAGGAGAGTCCTTAGGGAACTAACGGTGCTAAAAGTGGATAAGGCAATGGGACCAGATAGGGTGCATCCCAGGATACTGAGGGAGCTAAAAGAGGTGCTGGCTGCACCTCTGACAGCCCTGTACAACCTGTTAATGGAAACAGGGGAGGTACTGAGGGACTGGAGGAGGGCAGATGTAGTCCCTCTGTACGAAAGCAGAAACAAGGAGGAGGCAGGAAACTATGACCTCTGTGGTGGGCAACATAATGGAAATACTACTGAAGGAAAGGATTGTGGAATACCTAGTTGCCAGTGGTCTGCAGGACCTGAGGCAGCATGGATTCACAGAGGGGATGTTGTGCCAATCAAACCTCATAGAGTTTTTTGACTGGGTAACCAGGGAAGTGGATTGGGGAGGGGGGGCAGTGGACATGGCCTATCTAGATTTTCGTAAGGCCTTTGACACTGTTCCACACAGAAGTCTGCTAAGCAAGCTGGACAGACTAGGAGTAGGCATGAAAGTAGTATAGGGGTAGACAGTTGGCTGGATAATAGGACTTAGAGAGGGTTCCACCACTTTACATCGTTGGCAAAGCTGCCAGTATCCCTGACAGCAACAAGAACAATGCTGACTGTTGGCATTGCTTGCGTCAGAAGAAAGCCTTTTGCCATGGGGGCGGCTGAACCCCCTGTACCCTCCCATCTCTAAGTATACAACTCTGAGTTGGAGTTGTTTCAGGGGTGGGGGCGGAACACCGGGCATGGCGGTGCCGTTGTTCAGCGCACCATCACAGCAACCTGGTGAGATTCAGCGCTGTGGTGGTGTTTGTTGTGAAACTGTCGCTGTTGTGGGGTGATACCCTCAGAGAGTGATCGTAAATGGCATACACTTTGGAGCAGGCAGAGTGACCAGTGGGGTGCCACAAGGATCAGTGTTGGGCCTGGTCCTCTTTAATGTCTTTACCAGTAACATTACAGAGAGTCTAAAAGGGAAAGTGCACCTGTTGGTGGATGACACAAAGCTCTGCAACAGAGTAGACACTCCAGTGGGGTGGATAGTATGAGGGGAGAGCTAAGAAAGCTAGAGGACTGGTCAAGGGATTTCACAACTGAGTTTCAGTGCTAAGAAATGCTAAATAATGCATATGGGGCACAGAAACCCAGGAACAACATACCACCTGGGAGGGGAGGCAATATCATGCTCAAAACAGGAAAGGGGCCTAGGAGTAATCATCTCTGATGACCTGAAGGTAACAAAGCAGTGTGACAAAGCAGCAGGGAAGGCTAGCAGGATGCTGGGATGCATTGGCAGGGGAATCACCAGCAGAAGAAAGGAGGTAATAATCCCACTATACAGATCTTTGGTGAGACCACACCTCGAGTACAGTGTCCAGTTCTGGAGTCCCCATCTTCAAAAGGACATAAACATGGTGAAGGTGGTCCAGATGAGGGCAACCAAAATGGTGTGGGGCCTACACAAAACAGCATATGAGGTAAGGCTTAAGGAACTAAACTTGTACTCCCTGGAAGAGAGGAGGGAAAGGGGAAATATGATTGAAACATTCAAATACCTCACAAGCAAGAACAAAGTACAAGAAGGGCACCAATTTCCATAGAAAAAGATGCTCAAGGACAAGGGTCCATAATATGAAGTTGGAGGGGGAAGGTTCAGAGAAAATATAAAGAAGTATTTCTTCATGGAGAGGATGGTAGACCAATGGAACAGCCTACTGGCAGAGGTGGTGGGGGCAGAATCAACTATGGGGTTCAAGAATGCATGGGTTAGACACAAAGGAATCTTGGAAATTAAGGAGGAGGGGAGACCTAAGGCTGATTAGCACCCGTGGTGTCACTGTAGGCAGAGAAAATAGGGCAGACCGGGTGGCCTGGAGGCCCTTATCTGCCGACAACTTCTAAGTTTCTGTGTTTCTGTATCTCCTGCTGAGGAATGGGCTGATTTGTTTCGTTTCTTGCATTCACATAGTTCATTAGTTGAGCAATTCCGTTTGGTTCTTGTGAGTTGTCCTTTGGGTATACCCCTAATCTGATGTCTGGGGTGACAACTTGATGACACTAATAGAGAATTTCTGTCTGTTGGATTACTGTACCAGGATCGATTTGCAACTTTAAACACTCTTTCATCTTGGAGCACAATCTCCTGAGAATGCATGTGGGGTTTACATTGTAAATCAGAGTTTTTGCTCTTGAAGCATGCTACAGACTGCAACGTTTCAGCCTCATCCCCTTTTCATATAATAAAAGTATCATTGATTAAACTTGTAAAATGTTAGAGGGCTACAAGATTGATGTAGAGCGGTCTCAGTAATTCAAGGACCTTAGGAGCATGCCCTATAACATTTTGTGCCACAGTAAATATCTACGTCTTTCTTGGGGGCAAAGTGTCTACTGTGGCCAATAAATGTTATCTGTGCTTGATTGTACTTCCTCATGTGGCAATGGTGTTTGTAAAGTGCATACAATAGTTACTGCAGTTAGTAGCAGCTTTAAGGGGCCCCTGCTAGCCCCAATGCCTGGATACAACTTAGAATCCTGGCTGGCTCCTCCCCGAGCTCAGAACCTGTAGACCCAGGTTTCCAGTACCAGTTACTCAGTGAGTGATTTTAGGCAAGTTGCTTTAACCTGCAAATAGGGTATACTGGATGGGCCAAGCAATCCTTTTCTGCCAACAAATTTCTGGTCAGGATTTTCAAAGCACGGCACAGGGCGTCTGCCAAGCCCTGTGCCATGACACTTGGATTCTGGCAGTGCACCAACCCCGTCACGGCAACTGCACCTAATTCCACAAGCTCAGGTGCAGTTGCAACAGCTTTTAAAAATTATGGCAGCTTGTGTCAAACATCTGGGGCAAGCTTCATAAAAAAGGCCCCCAGGATTGCCACATGTTAGAGCAAAAAAAGTTGGTCTGATTTGCGGCAATTGCTGTGCGGTATAGAAACTCCCGTTAGTGTGCCACAAGCGCCATGCACTATATCATTGGTGCACCCAGGGCTTGCGGTGATCTAAGCCTTGCGAAATCCTGCCCCTTATGTTTCAGTGGGATGTCATCGAGCTGGTCATTGTTAATTGTTGATAGGAAGAATAGGAGAGCAAGTAGCACAGTGTTTCCTTACGGATAATAGCACCCATTGTTTTCTAGCATCAAGTAACAAGCGTAAATCCAGCAGGCACTCAGTCCTGTGGAGGTCTGACTGAAGTTGGGTGGCAGTGATTGTAATAGATTTGGAGGAGGTGTACAGAACGGTGCCATCAGAAGAGGCCCTAGCACTGAGCCCTACAGGAAGATGCCTTTATTAATGGCTGGAAAAATTTGATATGAGGTTAAAAGTGCGAACACTTTGGGACCTTCCTTAGATACACAGTGGAGCCCGCCATGATGCAATGCAGTACTGCAAGAATCTGCAGCAGAGTTACTGCAGGAAACAAGGCAATGTCAGTGGCGGTCCCTTTTGTCATGCAGGAATCTGTGACTCTGCGTTGCATGCTAGTGTGCTCCACTGTAGCTTCTGACCTGTAGGCGTGCTTGGAAATTTTGATAAATGGTGTTAGGCTGTTAAATAATTGTGATGTTACAAGGATAACTGTGAAGTCATAAGTAAAGCATTAAGATTTCAGGTGGGGAATGAGCAATAGGGCTGATGAACTCTCAAGGAACAAGAATCCTGTTTTAATATATATGACCTTCTTAAAAACTAACGAGGAGAAGAAAGACAGCGCTAATGTGAAATATAAACTGAGTTTTGTCTAAATATTATGTTTTTCTATTTTTGTTTCCCTTTCTGTTTATAATTCTCCCTTGCCCGCTGACAGCCTACTCCTTCTGGCTGCTAGCAACCACCTTCTATCCACTGAACTCACCCCTCGCATCTCTCATCAGCTAGGATCCGGTCCATACCACCATCCATCTCCTAGGGCTGGTGTATCCCTGCTGGAGGACCCCTCTGACCATTGTAGTGGTTAATTTCCTGAATGTTTCTTGTCCCATTACTGCTGCTGGCTTGTCCCTGCCAGGTGCCACTCCACAGCCTAGAGGAGGATCACACACTCATTGGAGGTAGGCTGGAGGGTTCATGCGTCAGGCACATGGGAGGATTTGTGGTGTGGGGTGGGGCAGACAAGCTATCATGTGGTGTACTGGTGTGGCATTTGCAGCTGTTATAGTCCCACTCACCCAGTACTCAAATTCATGCAGGGGCTGGCTTGGGGGAGTACCCAATAGCATGTGGTCACCCATGCCATCAATCACTGGCACCACCACCACGAGCCACTAGAAAAGGGCATAGTGAGAACCCTCCCCCTGGGAGGAAAGCGTCTAGGAGACACTCTGAAATCCTCCCTGTCTCCACTCCTGACCTAATGGGCTTGGAGTGTGAACCTGTGTCACTAGCATGCCAGAGTGATTCCCCATCGCTCAGTGCCATGGCGCCAGCAATATTATGTTTTTCAAAGTTCTCCTGGATGCATCAGCTGCTCATTAAAGGGCTAGTACTGCCAAAATTATCAGGCAAAAATGTTATTAATGTTTGAAAGTATTCAGCTGTTTTACTTTTTCTTTACAAAGTATTTTTCTTTCTTCATTTGCTCAGTAGCAGGTTTTCTACCTGATACTAGGTGTGATGTAAAGAGCAGTATGTCACCTGGAGACTGACATATCTAGTTCTGTTCCTCTTTATACCTCATCAGCATCATGACCCCACCCATTGTGACATTACAAGTCTGCTTTTCCACAGGACAGAGTTCCCAGCTGGATTTATTCTTGTTACTCAATGCCAAAAAAACAGAGTGGGTACTATTCTCTCCTGAGAGCAGGTAACTGGCTCTTTTTGGTCATTTGTGATGTCACAGACCGTGAAGCCATGGGGCTGATGATGTGTGAGGAGGAATAGAACTAGCTGTGTCAGCTGCCAGGTAAAGTATCATTCTACATATCACACTAAGTGCTGCCAGGTACAAAATCTTTCTATTCAACAAATAGCAAAAGAAAAAAAATGCTTCAGGTATAAGAAGTGACATGTCACTACTTTTGAAAGTTGATAATGATTTCAGGCAGTACACAAGCACTTTAAAAATTTGCTGTGTTGATAGTGCTGTTTGTGATTCATTTAGTCTGGATAATGGATTTGGACATCTATCTGATCTGGATCCATGGATAGTGCAGCATCTTCTCCAGATCCACAGACAGTGCACTATCTACTCTGGATCCATGGACAGTGTTCTGTCTGCTCCAGATCCATGGACAAGGCACTATCTCCTCCAAATCCATAGACAGTGCACTATCCAATCAAGATCCATGGACAATGTATGTCTGCTCTGGATCCATAGTCAGTGCACTATCTACTTCTAACATACTAACATACTAAAATGCCAGCAGAATAGGCCTAACGGTCTTTCGTGTCTGCTCCTTTGGTCAGCCCCCACCCTGGGTGCTGACCTTGCTGTCCCCCTCGCCTTCTCTGGCTTCTCCCTTCCCAGTTCCAGATATTCTTGCTGCATTGGATTTTGCTTCCTGAACCCTTCCCCTGTACCTGTCCTACCCCCTCTTGAACCCCTCCACTGTCTCTGCCTCCACTAGCCCTCTAGGTAGTGCATTCCATGGCTCCACCACCCTCTCAGTGAAGTAGCACCTCCTCCTTTCTCCCCTGAATCTTCCCCCCTCCAGCTTCCACCCATGCCCTCTAGTGGCCCCTTCCTCCTTCCTTTGAAGCACCTGACTGTTCCTCCCCTATTTACCCTCTTCATGTACCTGAGGCCTCTATCATGTCCCCCGGTCCCTTCTCTCTTCCAATGTGTACATATTTAGCTCTTGAGCCTCTCCTCATAGAGTCCTGTCCCCCAAGCCCCAAATCATTTGGTTTGCCCTCCTCTGGACCCTCTCCAGGAGGTTAATGTCCCTCTTTAAGTGTGGCCTCCAAAACTGCGCAGTACTCCAGGTGCGGCCTCACCAAGCAGTTATACAGAGGAGTATCACTTCCCTCCTTCTGAGGTGATCCCCTAGCGATGCATCCCAGCATCCTGTTGGCCTTGGCTGCTGCCCTCCTACAAGTCTCAGAGTTGTTCATCTTGACATCTACCACCACCCCAGGTCCCTCTCAGCCATTGAGACTTGTAGTATTCCCCAGGGTGTACACTTGGCCTGGGTTTCTGCCCCAGGTGGAGTACCTTGCATTTCCTGCATTGAACCTCAGCTTCCACTTTCTAGACCATCTTTCCAGAGCCTCCAGGTCCCCTGCAGGCCCCTCCCCTCCTCCCCATTCACCACCGCCCCCAGTTTGAGTCATCTGCAAGAGACTCATCTCACTCTGATTCCTGTCCTTATGTCAGATACGTGGCGTTGAACAGAGGGGCCCAGGACTGATCCCTGTGGGACCACCTATGACCCTCCTTGGGGATGAGACTATCCCACCAACTACGACCCTCTGGGTCCGGTCCTGGAGCCAATTGCCTATCCATCTGATCATCTGGTTTCCCACCCCCATTTCTCTAGCTTATTCAACAGGCCCACGTGAGAGACAAGAGTCAAATGCCTTGCTGAAGTCTAGAAAGAGGACATCCACTGGTCTACCCAGGTCCAAGGCACTTGTCACCTAGTCATAGAACTCCACCAGGTTTGTCTGACACGATTTCCCTGGGATGAATCCATGCTGTCTATCGTCCAGGCACCCTGACTTATCCAGGTCCCCCCCTAGCCTCTCCTTGACAATGCCCTCCATCACCTTGCCCACCACCGATGTCAGGCTGACAGGCCTGTAGTTCCTGCCAGCTCCTTGATCCCCCCTTGTGGATAGGCACTACATCGCCACCTTCCAGTCTTGGGGCACCACCCTGTCCTCAGAGATGGTGAAAAGCTCTGCCAGGGGTTTCACAGGACATCTGCAAGTTCCTTCAGCACTCTAGGATGTAATTTATCAGCCCGGTGCTTTTCCATCTTAAAGGGCTGAGGCTTCCTCACTCTCTCTGCTGTGATTCCACTTCTGGTACCTCTTCTCCTGCTTAGCCTCCCCCACCTGCCAGTGATGCCCCCAGACCTGCCAATCGGTAGGGTCCCCCTCCTCATTATCTCTGTCTCCTCCCATGTATGATGCAGCATCCCCATTTCCCTGGTGAAAACTGAGGTGAAGTACTCATTTAGTACCTCAGCCTGCTCCCCGGGTCTTGTGCCCACTCTCCCCTGATTTAATCCTGCTAATCTTCCCTTCACCCTTCGTCTTTCCCCAATGTATCTAAAGAACCCTTTTCCTCTCCTAATTTCCCTGGCCAGGTTCTGCTCCTTTCTTGCCTGAGCCCCTCCACCACTCTAGTGGCCTTCACAGCCATCAGCTCATGCTCCCTCGATCCTTTCACTCCTTGAGCACTTGAATTTCTTATAGGCTGCTTTCTTTCCCTTTACCACCTCCTGGACCTCCCTGGTCCACCAACAGGGTTTTTGGCCCTACGCATTTCGTCTTACTCTTGCACAGGTGCTGGTAGCATCCTGCACCCCTCTCTGATGATTTCCACCTACACTCGAGCGTCCATGTCTGACCCAATCCCATCCAAATGCTCCTTAAGGATCCTTCCCATTTCTGTAATCCGCCCCTGAAGTCGGTTACTCTGCCTTTGTGCAGCCTTTCTACCCTCCTAGGTCCAGGCAGAACCAGACCGTGGCATGGTCACTCCCCGCCAATGGGTCCCTTACCTCCAGGCTCCAATCTGGTCACTGTCTGCCAGGACCACATCCAGTACCCGTGCCTCCCTGGTGGTTCCCTCACCTGCTGAGTTAGGAACGCGTCTTGAAAGACATCCAACAACCTCTGTTCCCTGGTCACAGAGGATGTCATAGTCTCCCAGCCTGTTCCTGGCATGTTTAAGTCCCCTAACACCACCACCTTTCCTCTGCCCAGTCTGCAGTGTCTCCTAACATCTGCCACCAGACTGTCCTCCAGCTCCTCCTCCAGGGCAGGGGTCTATACACCACTCCTATTTTTACTCTTGCCCCCTTGTTATCAAGGTGACCCAAATCGCCTCCACGGTTCCCTCCGCCTCCTCTACTCCCCCTATGCCAATGCAGTTTTTGACTATCATTGCTACCCCTCCTCCCCTTCCCTCCCCCCTGTCATAGGTTCATAGGTTCATAGGTAGTTTCAAGCCAGGGTCAGTAATTGCTAACCAAATAGGCTTGCCTTCCAAATTTAAAAATTTACAAAAAATTTGTCATTTCCATGATGGTCGTCCATTCCCTTTTTGAATGTGTTCATGCTAGAACTATTTATTATCCGTTTAGGTAAATTATTCCATGCCCCGACCACTCTCAGACTAAACCAATGTTTCCTAAAGTTATGTACCCAGGTTTGTTGATAAAGTTGTTTGGTGTGCTTCCTTCCTGAACATAGTGTAACCCTCCAGGTTCAGGTCCCAGTCATGTCTTGCAGTGGCCCAAGTCTCAGTGACCGCTGCCACATCCACTGCTCCCTCAGTTAACATCGCCTGGAGCTCAGGCATTTTATTGCTCAAGCTCCTGGCATTTAGCAGGACTACCTTCCACCCTTTCCCTATAGTTCCATTTCCCCTGCTTGTGTTCCCATGGGGATTCTGTTTTCTCCTGGTCTGCACTTTGCCAGTTGGCCTTTTCCTGCAATCCTCCTGGTCCCCAGGGGGGTGGAGACAGAGTCCCTCCTTTATCGGCACCCCCTTGACAGCCTTTTCTCCCATCCACCCCCTTCACAAGTTTAAACCCCACTTTTCACCAGTGAACTCCTCTATTTTCAACTTAAGGATTCCCCTCCCCTCCAAATTGAGATGTAGTCTATCTCTAGCATACAGCTCCTTATCCTCCCAGGTCTCCCCCCAATCCCCCATCAACCCATACCCTCTGGCCTCACACCACTCCCTGAGCCACTGGTTTATCTCCTAATTTTCTTTTGTGTTCCCCACTAGCCCTGGCACTGGCAGGATTTCTGAGAAGGAAACTGTGCATCCTATGTCATGACAGACCCTGGCGAGCTCCCTGAATCTTGCCTGTATCTCTAGCTCGCTATTTCCCTCAATGTCATTTGTACCCAGGTGGACCAGTATGTCTGGGGAACCCCCATGATCCTTTGCCAGCTGATATACCTCGTGCTTAGCCCTGTGCACCGTTAGTCCAGGGAAGCATCTTGTTCTAACTGGCCAGGCTTCTCCTTCCTATCCCATTTGATACCCCTGATCATAGAATCCCCCAGCAGGAGCACTCTGACCACTCCTTTTCCTCCATTCCCCCTTCCATGTCCCTCATCCTTTCTACCGGCCCCTCTACCCAGCTGGCTCCTTGTTCCTCCCCCTATCTGGGTGCCACATGCCACCCCCTCCATATTTACCATGGCCACCCCCTCCCCTCCAGTCCTATGCCTCTCCTCCTCATGAGTATCTTTCTGTACCTTGCTAATTCCCCCTTCACTGCTCGCAACTGGTCCTTCTCCCCCATCTGCTAAACTAGCCTGACTCATCCTCCCTTCCTTCCTGTCTCCATTTAGTTCCTCCTTGCTCGTCGTGCTCCCCTGGCCTAAACCTTCAGCTCCCTTTACTGAATCCTCCTTGTACTTCTGGTCCTTCTTTACCTTTCCTCCCAACTGGTCCTTCTCCTTGCGCTTTCCTCCCTCTTCCCCCTGCCCCTCCTGCTTTGATTCACTGCTCCCCCCATTCTCCTGCATTCCAGGTCCCCTGTTCTTCCTGCTATCTGGCCCCTGCCTCCTGCCTCCCACTCCCACACCCTTTCCGTCTCTAACCACCTCGTGGCTACATCACCCCCTCATCCTTGAGCGAAGAAGAGGTAGGCAGTTTGGAGTATAAGGTCTGATCCACCTCCCGCCTTGCTTCCTTCTGTCCAGCACTGGCCATCTGCCTACTTCCCTGAGAATGTTGTCCCTCCGTCCCCCCTTTGTGAGGGTCCCCAGTTACCTGCCTGCTTCCTTGGTAGTGTCCTTTTGGACCCCCTCTGCCAGGGTCCCTATGTGACCCCTGAGTATTCTCCTGCACTCCTTTCCCTATACCCCCACCCCCAGTGCTTGGTGCAACCCTGTGGGAGATTTCCAGCCCCCTTCCCCAACCATACCACCTGCCTTCCCCCAGCTTTCTCCTCATCCCCATAATCTCCTCCCTAAGCTGTACTGGCTAGTAGCACACTGGCAGCCACCAAACTTAAGCCAGTCCAGTATCATGGCTGCTCCACACCCTGTGCACCCCACCACCCTCCCAAGATGCCAGCCCTAATGATGTGGTTCCATCCCCTTCCAAATAGGTTTCCTTGGGTGAGCCACCAGGTTTCCCCCTAGTCCAAGATACCCCTACTGCCTAATCGGGTCACCCACTAATCTTAGAGACAGTCCACTGTACACCAGTAACTCTGTTACTAGGTGCAGTACAACCCATTACACTTATAAGGGAAATGAACAACTCCCTAGCTCCTCTCTCCCAGCCTTTAAATCCAACCCCAGTGGCTAGAACTACATGAGCTGCACCAGCAGCCTTTTCCTCAATTGCAGGGCAGGTGTTCCCCTATAAATTTGCAGACTTCTGGGGAGGAGGGGTGGGGGAGGCGGTCTTGGGCAGACACCTGACAAGAGAGTGTATCAGCCTGTGTCTCCCCTCCAAGCCTGCAGCTAAAGAACCAGGCCCAAGCAAATCCCACCAAATAGAGATTTAAATCAGAAGAAATAGGCCTCTACCAGCGCAGCCTGTTACACAGTGAAACATCCACAAAAAGAGCCCCACTTACAGCCGCCAAATCAGTTTACAAACATCCAGCATCCCCCAAAACAATACCCTGCTAGCCCCTTAGAAGTAAGAAAGAAAAGAACTAACCTACCAAGTAAAATCCACAAGAACCCTGTGAAAACAACAGCAGTAGCTACTGTCCTGGGACACAACTGATCCTGTCCCCTTCCAGTTCTTACTTCTGATCCATGGACGGTGTACTGTCTGCTCCAGATCCATAAATAGTGTACTATATGCTCCAGATCTGACAGTGTGTTATCCACTCCAGATCCATGGACAGTGTATGTCTGCTCTGGATCCATGGACAGTCCACTGCCTGCTCTGGATCCAAGGACAGTGCACTCTCTGCTCAGGATACATGGATAATGTGTTATCTGCTCCAGATCCATCGACAGTGCTCTATCCATTCCAGATCCATGGACAGTGTATTATCTGCTCCAGATCCATGGACAGCATACTATCTGCTCTGGATCCATGGACAGTGTACTGTTTACTCCAGATCCACAGACAGTGCACTGTCTGCTTTGGATCTATGGACAGAGTACTATCTGCTCCGATGCAGTATATATGCAGGGAGGCAGTATAGCACAATGACTTTAGGGCTCTGAGCTGCAAACCTGGAGATCTGGAATCCTGGGTTTGAATCCCACAGCCCTCACTTGTATACTGTGTGGCCCTGAGCAAGTCACTTAACTTCCTTGTGCTCCCATGTCGCACCTGGAAACAAGCTTTGGCTTAGTGTGCCTTTCCTGGTTAAACAATTTCCCCTTTCCTGCTCCGGATCCACGGACAGTGTACTATCTGCTCCAGACCCATGGACAGTGCACTGTGTGATCTGGATCTTTGACAGTGTACTGTCTGCTCCAGATCCATGGACAGTGCACTGTCTGCTCCAGATCCATGGACAGTGCACTGTCTGCTCTGGATCCAGGGGCTGTGTACTGTCTGCTCCGGATCCATGGACAGTGCGCAGTCTGCTCCATAGAAACATAAAAACATAGAATTTGATGGAAGATAAGGGCTACTTGGCCCATCCAGTCTGCCCGTTTCTCCCTAGCTCAACTAGTACTGCAAACCATACCCAATCTACAGCTTTCTCCCCCTCCCCACTATGATCCTCTTGTGCTGTTCCCATGCATTCTTGAACCCCACCACTGTTTTTGTCCCCACCAGCTCCGATGGAAGTCTGTTCCAGGAATCCACCACTCTTCTTGTGAAGAAGTATTTCCTTAGGTCTCTCCTGAATCTACCTCCCCCCCAGCTTCATAGCATGTCCCCTTGTTCTTGAGCTCCTTTGCTTCTGAAAAATGCATTCCTCCAATACCTTATTTACCCCTGTGAGGTATTTAAAAGTCTCTATCATATCACCCATCTCCCTCCTCTGTTCCAAGGTGCACATACTGAGGTCCTTTAGTCTCTCCTCATAGAGCTTTTGATGCAGACCTTGCCCCATTTTAGTTGCCCTCCTCTGGACTGCCTCCATTCTGTCTGTGTCCTTCTGGAGATGTGGTCTCCAGGACTGAACACAGTACTCTAGGTGGGTCTTACCAGCAATCTATACAGAGGCAACACCACCTCTCTGTCCTTCTACTGGTGATATCCCTCCGTATACTCCCCACCATCCCAACAGCCCTCCTGACTGCCTTGTCGCACTGCCTGGTCACCTTTAGGTTATCTGATATGGTTACCCCAAGGTCTCTTTCTTGCTTGGTGGTTGCTAATACCACCTCACCATTTTGTACTCCACCCCTGGGTTTCTATGCCCGAAGTGCATTTTTTTTCTCTTTTTCTCACTGAAACCCAGTTGCCATACACATGATGACTCCTCTAGTTTTCTCAGGTCTTTGCTCATCCTTTCCACCCCCTCCCAGAGTGTCCAGCTCCTCTGCAATGTCACTTATAAAGACATTAAAAAGGACCAGTCCCAGCACTGATCCCTGAGGCACCCCTCTGGTCACCCTCCCTTCCTCTGAGTGAACTCTGTTTACCACCAGCCTCCATCACCTGTCCACTAATTAGTTTCCTAGCCAGTTTACCACCTGTGGACCAACTTCTAAGCTACCCAGCTTGCTTACTAGTCTTCTGTGTGGAACGGTGCCAAAAGTCTTACTGAAATATAGGTAGGCCTCATCCACTGCTTCACCCTGATCTAAATCCTTTGTGACCTAGTTAAAGAAATCCATCAGATCCATTTGACATGACCTCCCTGTGTGAAACCATGCTGCCTCGGGTCTTCACAAGCCTTTCCAGTGATTTCCTTAACTTTCCCACCACTGATGCCAGGCTGACTGGCCTATAATTGCCAGAACTTCCCTGCTACCATTTTTGTGTAGTAGGACTACATCCACCCTCTTGCAGTCCTTTAGAACCACTCCTGTTTCCAGTGAGCTGTTAAATATAACTGTCAGAGGTGCAGCCATTATTTTCCTGAGCTCCCTCAGTACCCATGGATACACCCCATCTGGCTCCATTGCTTTGTCCACTTTCAGATTAGCGAGTCCTTTCAGGACTCTCTCCACCAAAAAAGGACTAGTGTCCACCTCCCTCCCTTCCTTCAAAGCTTCTGTTACTTTTTGTAGTTCTGCCCTTTCTCTTTTCACTGTGAATACTGAACAAAAGTATTTGTTCAGGATGTCTGCCTTTTCCTGGTCTCCCTCTGCACAGTTCCACCTTCCCTTTTTAACCTTATAATCCCACTTTTGGTCTTTCTCTTTTCTTTTACATAACTACAAAATGTCTTGTCCCCTTTCATTTCCTCCTGGGCTATTCTCTCTTCAGTTTGTGCCTTTGCGCTCCTTACTGTTTTCCCTGCTTCCCTCCTTTAGAAACATAGAAACATAGACTTTGACGGCAGATAAGGACCACTTGGCCCACCCAGTCTGCCCATTTCCCTACCTACTGGATAAGCTGCAGATTCTAGTTAACCAACAGCCTACTTCCTGCCACCCCCCACTACAATTTCCTTGTGTCTGTCCCATGCATGTTTGAATTCCCCCACTGTTTTAGCCCCAACAACCTCCCCAGGAAGGCAGTTCCATGCATCCACCACTCTCTCCATGAAAAAAGATTTCCTCATATTACCCCTGAGCTGTCCCCCCTCTATCTTTAAATTGTGTCCCCTTGTTCTTACACATCTCTTTTTCTGAAAGATGCTACCCTCCTGGACTTTGTTGATTCCCTTGAGGTACTTGAACGTTTCTGTCATGTCCCCCCGTCCCTCCTTTCATCAAGGGTATACATATTAAGCTCTCTCAGTCTCTCTTCATATGATTTCTGATGCAGACCCTGCACCATTTTAGTTGCCCTCCTCTGGACTGCTTCCATCCTGTCTATGTCCTTGCGTAGATGAGGTCTCCAAAACTGCACACAGTACTCCAGATGGGGTCTCACCAACTGCCTGTACAGAGGGATAACCACTTCCCTTTTTCTACTTGTGATGCCCCTTCCTATGCATCCCAGTATCCCCTTGCTCTCCTTACTGACTTCTCACATTGCTTACCCACCTTTAGATCATCTGATATGACTACCCCCAAGTCCTGTTCCATTTTTGTTGTTGTTAGTACCTCCCTGCTATTGTGTACTCTTCTCCTGGGTTTTTGTTTCCCAGGTGCATTACTTGCACTTCTTTGCATTGAATCTAGTTGCCATATGTCTGACCATTCCTCCAACCTTGCCAAGTCCCTTCTCATCCTTTCTACCCCCTTGTGTATCAACTCTGTTACAGATCTTTGTATCATCTGCAAAGAGCATACCTTTCCTCAGACCCTCTGCAATGTCACCTATAAAGATGTTAAAGAGGACTGGACCCAGTACTGAGCCCTGAGGTACTCACTAGTGACCCCCTTTCTTGGAATGTGTTCCACTCACTATTACCTTTGTGTCCTGTTGTGCAGCCAGTTTGCAACCCAGGCTACCACCCTGGGACCCACTCCCAAGCTGGCTAACTTGATTATTAATCTTTTGTGTGGGACTGTGTCAAATGCCTTGCTCAAGTCTAGGTAGGCCATATCTACAGCCCCTTCCTGGTCTATTACTTTGGTCAACCAGTCAAAGAAATCTATTAGATTCGTCTGACATGACCTTTCTGCTGTAAATCCATGCTGCTTTGGGTCCTGTGCCCCGCTGGCCTCTAGGTACTCAACAATTCTTTCTTTCAGAAGTGATTCCATCATTTTCCCTACCACTGAGGTCAAACTTACAGGTCTGTAGTTTTCTGCTTCTGTCTTGCTCCCACTTTTGTGAAGGGGAATCACATCTGCCCTCCTCCAGTCCACAGGTACCACCCCATCCTCCCATGATTTGTTAAAAGTGTGGTCAGTGGTGTCACTAGGTCCTCCTTAGTTCTTTTAGGATTCTGGGGTGAATCCCATCAGGCCCATTGCTTTGTCCACCTTGAGTTTTAGGAGTTCTTTCAGGACTCTTTCTTCTGTAAATGGACTGGTGTCAACCCCTACCCAGAGTGCTTCTATTGTCTGGTTTAGGTAACTCCTCCTCATCTTCTTTTGTGAATACTGAGCAAAAGTATTCATTCAATATATCTGCCTTTTCACTGTCTCCCTCTGCCCACCTCCCTCTCCCTTATTAATCTTCACTATTCCTCCTTAACCTTTCTATGCTCCTAATGTACCTATAAAGGTTTTATCCCCTTCTTAACTGACTTGGCTATTTTTTCCTCAGTTTGGGCTTTTGCTATTCTGACTGCCTTCCCCACTTCTTTCTGCTTTAATTGATACAGTTCCCTGTCGTGCTCCTTCTGTGATGTCTTGTACTTTTTGAATGCAGCCTTTTTCTCCTTAACCTTCCCTGCCACCTCTTTTGAGAACCATAGTGTTTTTTTACTCAGCTTTGTTTTCTTTATCTGTTTGCCTCTGTGATGGCAGTTTTGATTTTTCTCCATTGTTCTTCCACTCCTCCTTTTTGGCCATTTGCTAGTGTATTCCACAGGTATTCACCCATTTTGCCAAAGTCAGCCCTTCTAAAGTCCAGTATGCTTGTTTTTGTATGGGTTGTCTCCATGGTTGTGCTTATTGTGAAGCACACTGTACAGTGGTCGCTTGTTCCCAGATGTCTACTGACTTCTAAATTTGTGATCCTTTCTCCATTTGAGAGTACCAGGTCTAGTATTGCTTCCTCTGTAGTGGGTTCCAGCACTAGCTGTCTAAGGCCTGCCCCCTGCAGGGCATCGAGAATGACCCTGCTCTTGGATGCGGCTGCAGTACATGTCATCCAGTTAACATCTGGCATATTCAGGTCCCGCATCAACAGTATCTCCCCTTTTTCAGCCATTTTGAGAATGTCCTCTATCATTTATTTGTCCATTTCCTCCCCCTGAGATGGGAGTCTGTATACAACCCCTGTGCAGATTGTGATGCCATTCCCTGTCTCCAAGGTGACCCAGAGTGCCTCTTGTCCTCCCCCTTTACTTTTTAGTTCTGTAGCTTTGATCCCTTCCCTTATGTGTAGAGCTACTCCACCTCCTCTTTTCCCCTCCCTGTCCCTTCTGTAGACTGTGTACCCGGTATGTTGACATCCCAGTCATGGTTCCCCATGTACCATGTTTCTGTGACTGCCACAATATCCAAGTGTTCATCTTCCATCAAGGCTACTAGCTCAGAAGCTTGTTCCCAGACTATGGGCATTGGTACTCATTGCCTCCATTTAATGTTGGCTTTATCCTTTTTCCCCATGCCTGCTTTTTTGCCCTTGTCTATTTTTCCATTTACCCCTGTCCTGCCCTCTGTTGAGCACTGTGCCTCAGTGTTTACCTTACTACACGTCATGTGTTTTTCGGGGGGCTTGAAATTTCCTGCCTCTTATTAGCACTTCCCCCATGGCTAGTTTAAAAGCTTGCCAAGGAAGCATTTAAACCTGTCACTTAGGATCTTGGTTCCCTTCATGGACAGATGCAGACCATCGTGCCAGTATAAACCTTCATCTCTCCAGGTGTACCCCCAGTCCCCAGTGAAGCCAAAGCCCTGTGCTCTGCACCAGTTTTGCAACCATTCGTTAAACTGCATGGTGTGTAGTACCCTAGCCTCACCCCTGCTATGGACTGGCAGCACCTCTGAGAAGGTAACTGTGCTTGCTACCTGTCTGAGGCCCCTCCCCAACTCCACAATTTCATCCTGCACTGCACTGATCCCATGCCTAGCTATGTCATTTGTCCCAAGGTGGACACTGATATCTAGTTCCCTCTCCTGTGATGCTGCTTCTGCAATCCTGAGGATTTGATTATTGTCCCTTCAAGCCATGGCACCAGGCAGGCACCTTACTTCCCTCTCCTCTCCCTTCCCCAGGTCTACCCCTCTAACAATTGAGTCCCCTATCAGAAGCTGTTTCCTTCCCCTGTGGTGTCCCTTGCCACCCTTCTGTGGGTCTCCCTTGTGGATGTCCTCAGCATTCTTCTTGGTCTCCACTGAGGGTGCCATCATAGAGGAACCTTGCTCTGCCAGACTGGCATATGGTTTGATTAGAGGTACAACTAGGGGGCTTCGCCTCTGTTCCACCACCCGTACCCTCCCAGAACCCACTGTGGTCCAACTGCTCTTCATACCTGGCAGCCTCTGTGACAGTGGTGCTCTTTGGGTGGGGGAGGCCTCCTTAGTCCTTGCCAGTTCAGCCTGGAGGTGGGTTACCTCCTCCCTCAGAGCTGACAGTTGCCTGCAGATAGGACAGCAACGCAGTTTCCAGAATGTCTCCCGGAAAACTGCTGCCCCACAGCCAGTGCATTGCACCACTCCCCACATGTCCCTCTCCCTTATAATATACAATATGTAATGTATATAAATATATATATTTTTTTCTTCCTTTGTGTGGTGTGTTCTTACCCTTTATGCACTGTGCTGGGTTATTAAGAATATGACAGTTCTGCCCCAAGACCTGTTGAGGAAGTGATGTCAGAACCTTGGCTATAAGGAAGCGTCACACCTGGGTGTGTGTGTGGGGAAGGGTGGGTGGGTAGTCCACAACCACTGGTGACTGTTAGAAAGAATCAAATACACCACTGCACTACCACCCTGGTGAGTACTGCCCTTTATAGTAATTCAGCTAACTTCCAGTAACTGATTTGTCAACTATTTAAAAGTAATTTGATGCAAACTGTCACAGAATTCTAGTAGACAGTCCAGTTAGCCACAAAGGAAAATCAAATATGGAGTTAGTTCAACCCTTCTGAAGTTGCTCACAAGATAAGTAGTTTGAAAACTCCCTTCCTGATTTAAAAACGAAAATAATTAAACACAAAGCAATACCAATGTAAGACTGTAAAGTAAGGAAAACTTCCCTCAGATGTAAGTAAAAGAGATCAGTTGCAGATTTCTAGTCCAATATAGTATATCCCATGCAGCTTCTCAGTTGTTTCAAAGCACACCCTGTTACACCACTTGAAGAGATGGGCCTTTATCCCTGATACACCTTCCTATCCTCTTTCAGCTGTGTCTCCTTATACCTTCTGAATGCTGTCCATTTAGCCTTTACATTCTCAGCCACCTCTTTCGAGAACCATAGCAGTCGCTTTTTCCTCTTGGCTTTGCTCACTTGTTTGACAGAGGTTTGTTGCCTTTACTATGCTCCCTTTTAGCGTCATACATAATACAGTGTACTATCCACTCCGGATCCATGGACAGTGCGCTATTAGCTCTAGATCCATGAATAGTCCACTGTTTGCTCTGGCTCCATGGACAGTATGCTATCTGCGCCAGATCCAAGGATAGTGTAGTATCCATTCTGGATCTATGGGCAGTGCACTGTCTGCTCTAGATCCATGGGCAGCATACTGTCTGCTCTGGATCCCTGTATAGTGCACTATGTGCTCCAGATCCATGGACCCTGTACTGTTCACTCTGGATCCATAGACAGTGTACTAGCCACACTGGATCCATAAACAGTGTAATATCAACACTGGATCCATAGACAGTGTACTATCCACACTGGATCCGTAGACAGTGTACTATCCACACTGGATCCATGGGCAGTGTGCTGTCTATGATGGATCCATGGGCAGTAAACTATCCACACTGGATCCATGGGCAGTGTACTGTATGTAATGGATCTATGGGCAGTGTACTATCCACACTGGATCCATAGACAGTGTACTATCCACACTGGCTCCATAGACAGTGTACTATCAACACTGGATCCACAGACAGTGTACTATCCACACTGGATCCATGGGCAGTGTACTATCCACACTGGATCCATGGGCAGTGTATTGTCTGTGATGGATCCATGGGCAGTGTACTATCTGTGCAGGATCCATGGGCAGTGTACTGTCTGTGCTGGATCCATGGGCAGTGTACTATCTGTGCTGGATCCATGGGCAGTGTACTATCTGTGCAGGATCCATGGGCAGTGTACTATCTGTGCTGGATCCATGGGCAGTGTACGATCTGTGCAGGATCCATGGGCAGTGTACTATCTGTGCTGGATCCATGGACAGTGTACTATCTGTGCAGGATCCATGGGAAGTGTACGATCTGTGCAGGATCCATGGACAGTGTACTATCTGTGCTGGATCCATGGGCAGTGTACTATCTGTGCTGGATACATGGACAGTGTACTATCTGTGCTGGACCCATGGACAGAGTACTATCTGTGCTGGATCCATGGGCAGTGTACTATCTGTGCTGGATCCATGGGCAGTGTACTATCTGTGCTGGATCCATGGACAGTGTACTATCCACTCTGGATCCATGGACAGTGTACTATCCACACTGGATCCTTGGGCAGTGTACTATCTGTGCTGGATCCATGGGCAGTGTACTATCTGTGCTGGATCCATGGGCAGTGTACTATCTGTGCTGTATCCATGGACAGTTTATTTATTTATTTATTTAAATTTTGTTAACTGGGTAGGGACACTGGACCAGAAGTCCTTTTTCAGGTCTGACCCGGAAGTACAGTACAAATACAGACACACAGTACAATGCAGCATTAATAATTAAAAGAATTACAAATTTCCTGATCTAGTAAAGATTGCTTAAAATTAAATAAAAAAAAGAAAAAAAAAGAATCAACAGATGGCAGTGCTTCAGGTAAGCCATTCCAATATAAAGGTGCTGCTATGGAAAACGCCTGAGAACCAGCCTTAGATCTGTAAGAAATAGTCTGAAGTACCTTGCCCTTTGCAGACCTTAGTTTAGAAAAAAGCAGATCTAATGGAAACAACATCAGACAAAGGAAACAAAATGCATAAAAAAAATGAGTTAAAAATCATGCACCTCAAAAAGAAATACTTAGTCCTGGATTTTTGGTTCAGCCATCCAGTCTGGGAGTAAAGATCACAGAGATGAGTTTAGACGGGGGCAGACAAAACAAAACAACAAATACTGTTGTAACAGAAAGAATATTGCACTGCTTACAACCCCAATTAAAGTAAAGATTAGACACATAGTCAAAATGTGGAAGGAGGGAACCAATAGCAATAGATGTTCGAGTTTCCACCGGAAAAAAACTTTTACATTTATAAAGAATACCCAACTTCTGATTAATAGTCCAACTTACTAATCTCACTTGTGTAGAAAAGGTAAGACCTGGGTCAAGTAACACCCGAGATATTTAAATAGGTGCACTAGTTCAATAGCAGCACCAAAATGATCACGCAACAGTAAATAAGGATTTATATTCAGCATGCGGGGAGTACCAAAAACCATAGACTGATTTTTTGTTTTATAGTTTAATACAAGGGAATTATTAGAAAATCAATTACAAGCATCAGAAAAGTCCTGGTCAAGATTAACTATTAACTCAGATGCAGTCTTGGCACAAGGAAACATAAAATCATCTGCATAAAGAAGAGAATCAGAACATTTACATAATAAAGACAATTGATTAACAAAAAGGAAAAACAACAATAGGCCCAGAATGGACCCTTGAGGTAGCCCCTTTCCCATAGTGCACTCATCTGACTTGGTTAACCTTATATCAACAAACTGAGAACCATCAGTCAAATAATCTTTAAACCATGAAACGACATTTCCAGACAAACCTAAAGAACTAAAGTTTAGAATAGAGCAAGTTGTGTTCTATCCATAGGAATCATAGGAAGGATACAGAGCTAATGGACTTGCATCCTACATGCTCGCCATCTAATTTTTAAACTCTAATTTTTTTTTTGTGTATTCCATCTCAATTTGAATGCTGTGGTTGTTGGACTAGCCACGATCTCTAAGGGTAGTCTATTCCAGTCGTGCACAACCCTTTGGTTAAACCACCATGTACTGCACACTTTCCTTTTATGTGGCGCTGTTAGTTGCATGGGGTGGGACCTAGTATTATATGTACTTGTGTTCATTTCAAGACCTGTAATATTCCAAAGATCCTCATTGTTCCATGCCTTCTGTACCACACACATATCACCCCTCTTTTTTCTGTCCTCCAGGGAGTACATATCTAACTCAAACAGTCGGGTCTGATAATTTTTACCAGTCATATCATGAAGTGCCCTGGTGGCTCTCTTTTGTATTCTCTTCAGCAGTACTATATCCTGTTTTTTGTATGGTGTCCAAACCTGTGCACCGTATTGCAAAATTGGTCTTACCAGGGATGTGTACAGTGGTAATATGACAGCCCTACTTCTTGAGGTTATATGTCTAAGGATACAATTTAGCATTCTGTTTCCTTTTTGAGCTATATTATGGCAATGTGGTGTAAAGGACACATCACTAGATACAATAATGCCCAAATCCCTTTCCTCCTTGATTGTTTTCAAAGAAGTATTTCCCAAATTGTAAGATATTCTAGGGTTACTGTTTCCCAAATGCATAATAAAGCATGTATCATAATTTAGTGATAAGTGAAAGCGCTTTATCCATATCTCGATATTATCTATAGTTGCTTGTAAATCCGATGAATTTTGGCCAATATTTATTTCTGCACCTATCCTACAATCGTCCGCGAATTTTTGTAACCAAACAATACTATGGTTTATTTGAAGAGATGATACATATAAATTGAATAGACAGGGGCCCAGTACCGAACCCTGGGGAACTCCACTAGTCACTTCTGACTGTTCAGAAAATTCTCCTCTAATACAAACACGATGGTTTCTATTTGTTAACCATTCTTGAACCCATTTTATTCAATGTCAATTTATTTCAATTTATTGGAATACAATCGGAATTACAAACCTTATAATAGTTGGATGGATAGTTAGTTTGCTCATTTGTTGTATGAGCTCTGGATGGGGGAGCTTATCAAAAGCTTTTGAGAAATCAAGAAATAGTACATCCCAAGGTGTTCCTACACCTAATCAGTCTATCACGTTATTATAGAATGCCAGCATATTTGTCTGGCAAGATCTTCCTTTTACGAACCCATGCTGGGAGTGGTCTGTAAGGTGATTTAGATTTAGATGTTGGTTTATCTCATCTCTCAATATTCCTTCCAACATTTTACAGGGGATAGAGGTGAGGCTTATGGGACAATAATTTGCAGGATCAGACTTGTTTCCTTTCTTAAAAATAGAATAATAGATAGGTTCCGGTGAATTACAAGGCTGTAATTCCATCGAGAGGTTCTGGGGACATAGGTAACCTTGAGAGTGAAGCTCGAGAGGTTCCTATGTCCCCAGAACCGGACGGAATTACAGCCGTAGTGATCTACTGGAACTCTAACTGTTATTTTTGTAATATATGGATGCGAGATGCTGATGAGGTCTTACCTCTGATTCCTTGTGGGACGGTTCCGTGCTGCTTGTTCTCGCTCTTCACTCACATCCCCCCTTCCTGCGTGCAGTCCTGCTTCTCTCTCGCAGGAATAAAAAGAAACAAAAAAAAAAACTATGCTTTGGACACTAGGCAAGTTGGCGATCCCAACGATAGTATTACGAGGACCGGAAGTATAGTATTATTGGACCGGAAATATAGTATTACGAGGACCGGAAGTATAGTATTATGGCAGTGACTAAGGTATTACAGGTTTTTTTTTTATATGCTTTTTGGGGGTATTATTTTTAAAATCCATATATTACAAATTGGTATAACTGTCGCTGATTTCCAGTAATCAGCTACTTCCCCATTATCCAAGCATTTTTGAAAAATGTGAGTGAGGGAGGGGGGCTAATATTTTACCCAATTCTTTCAGTATTCTTGGGTGCAGACCATCAGGACCCTGAGATTTATTTGGGTCAGGTTTAGCTAGCCTTGATTCAACATCTATGATTTTTAATACTAATTTTCCTTTTTATGATTTTCCTGGATTATTACAGGAAGAAGATCTCTTTTTTACTATATACTGTCGAGAAATAGTTATTTGCTAGATTAGCCATTTCTTTATTATCAGATGTTATGTCCCCATTTGTTGTTTTAAGAGGACCTATACAGTTTGAGTTTCCTTTGATGTTATTTACATAGGCGTAGAATGATTTATAATTCCCTTTAGCTTTGTTAGCTACTTTAATTTCATAATTATTTTTTGCCCTCTTTATTTGCCTTTTTTATGTTGTTGGATAGCTGTGTATTGAATCCTAACTTTGTGTGAATTTGTTGTTTTCCATTTCTTAAACAGTCTGGCTCAGATATTCAAACTGCGTCAGGCTGGGGCGCAAGCTTAGGCGCAGCTCAACTTAGCTGCGCAGGGGTGTAAACTGGGCGATATTCAACGGAGCTGCGCCATGGCTCAACAGCTTTGAATATCACACCCTGGCCACCCCCAGTGTGCATGGCGCAATGGCACTGCGCCAGCGCAAGTGGCCAGAGTGAAGCATGGAGATGCACTAGCGTAAGTTCCATTGCGCCATGCACAGCAACTGCGATATTCAAAACTTGACATGCAAATGGAGCCATAATGTATGCAAGACACACATGGGGCCATTTGCATGTCATCATGGCCCCATTTGCATGCAGGTGCGCTGATCCCTGACAACTTTTTTTTTTTTCCAATTGTTTAACCAGGTGAGACACACTAAGCTGAAAGCTTTTTTTACAGGTGCAACCTGGGAGCACAGGGAAGTTAAGTGACTTGCTCAGGATCACAAAGTACATGCAAGTGGGGGCTGTGGGATTCAAACCTAGGTCTCCAGATTTGCAGCTCAGAGCCTTAAACCACTGCACTATACTGCCTCCCAGGCAGCAGCCGTCAGGGACCGACGCCCCTCTGCAGCCCGATCGTGGGCATTTGTATAAAAACATAAATATTCCCAATATCCCTGGTGGTCCAGTGGACCGCTATCTGCCCTATTGCGGGCATATGTATCTAAAAATAAATATGTCCTAATATCCCTGGTGGTCCAGTGGACCATTGTCTGCCTGATCGTGGGCATCTATAAAAATAAAATAATTCATCCTATATCCATGGTGGTCCAGTGGACCGCTATCTGCCTGGTTGCAGACATCTGTATCTAAAAATAAATATGTCCTAATATCCCTGGTGGTCCAGTGGACCGCTGTCTGCTCGATCGTGGGCATCTGTATAAAAACAGAAATATTCCCAATATCCCTGGTGGTCCAGTGGACCCCTGTCTGCCCGATCGTGGGCATTTGTACATAAAAATACATAAGTCCAATATCCCTGGTGGTCTAGGGTACCCCTCCCACCATCGCTAGGCCCGCCCCACTCCTCCCGGTCAGCTGGCGGTGCCTTCCACCGCCTGCCGCCCGCCGACGACACCATCCGGTGAAAGCTGTATGCCTATTGGTTCTGGCGTGAGCCAATGGGCGTGCACCCGTACCATACAAATTCCAGATATGTGAATGAATTCATTCACATATCTGAAATAATAACGATATGGGCTGCACACCCGTGTCGCATTGCGACACTAACGCCAACTTCGATGGTGATGATCGACGAGTGTGGTACGGGCGAGCGGGTGGAGTGCTGCCGCCCGGCTGGCGAGCAGGCGGGTGGAGGCCTCAGTGGGCAGGCAGGCGTGCCCAGACCACCGGTATGTATTGCTCGCCAGCTCTGCGATCTCAGAAGTCTGGATAATTCCTGAACATTGAACTTACTGCTTTGGTACAGATGCCTGTGATCGAGCGACGAAATCACTGGCCTTCAAAGTTAATGAACATTTCATTCTATTTTTACAAATGCCCCGATGGGCCAGATAGCGGTCCACTGGACCACCAGGAATATAGGATGGAATTCTTATTTTTTTTACAAATGCCCATGATCGGGCATGGGGGGGCACCGCCAGGTGCAACCGGAACTCGGGTGGCCACCCACAGGTGGCAGCTGCCGTGTTGCACCCTGCAATGTTGCAGCTCACCTGTGGGTGGCCATTAGTTGTTCCTTTTTTTTTTGGATCAACTTTGTGCTGGTGCAGGTAGGGGCTGCGCATGCATGGCTCTGCACATCCCGGGCTGAATATCGGGCTGTGCAGAGTATGCATGGGCACGCCCCACCCACCTGTGCCTGCATACATTTGATGCGCTCCGGTGCATCGGGATTTGTGCCGCACACTTTTCCCTTTTGAATATCGTGCCAGGGCGCATCAGTGGGTTGCGCGTGGCACCACACTGTTGCGCCATGCGTAGCCCTTTTGAATATCTGGGCCTCTGTGTTTCTTATTAATTAGTTTTTTTATTGTAGGCGTCCACCATGGTTTTTTATTGTTCTTTGGTAGATATTTTTGCTTTACAGGGATATTTTCAGTTGTTTGCTGTTTAAGTTTTGTGGAAAAAATTTCCCACATATCACTTAGTGGTTTATTACTGAAATCTTTCTTTTTTTTTTTAAACCAATTATTTTACCAGGTGAGACACACTAAGCTGAAAGCTTGTTTGTAGGTGCAACCTGGGAGCGTGAGAAAGTTAAGTGACTTGCTTAGGGTCACACAGTATGCAAGTGGGGGCTGTGGGATTCAAACCCAGGTCTCCAGATTTGAAGCTCAGAGCCTTAAACGACTGCACCATGCTGCCTCCAACTTCTCCCACTGCCATGAGCTAAATTAGCTTTCATTCTAACAAAATTGGCTTTACCAAAATCTAGAAATCATTGTTTTGCCTTTTAGTTCATTTATTGGTTCAGCCAACTTAAACTCTACCTTAAGGTGGTCACTAGTTCCTAGTGGTGTAGTTGTCTTGCATTCACTCAGTGTGTCTCCCATGTTAGTTAACATTATGTCCAAAATATTATGTCCCCTTGTTTGAACTTCGACTCTCTGTGTGAGTCCTATTTGATCACATGCATTTAGGAACTCTCTCTCTAGAGTTGTATCTGTAGTTGCTTGGTCCCATTTTATACCAGGTAAATTTAGATCTCCTAAAATTAGTATTTTCTCAGCCGGATTTAATTGTAAAAGTTTGTCAATCAGAAGTGTGTTTGCCTGTGGGGTTAACGCTGGGGGTCTATAAATGATACCCAATGTTATTTTTGGATTGTTTAACGGCATTATTTTGACCCATAGTTGGTCAGGTATGTCAATAGCTGTATTAATTATTTCAGATTTTATATTGTTTGAAATATACAACGCCACCTCTTCCTATATACTCTAGACTTTTTGTAGAGGGTAAACCCTGCTATTTCTTGGTCCCAGTCATCATTTGCATCCCACCAAGTTTCTGTTACAGCTGCTATATGAATATTTCTGTCAGACATCATATTTCTAAATTCGTCCATTTTATTTTATAAGGTCCTTGCATTCAAGAGCACACAGTTCCAAGTATCAGGTTTCCTTGGTGTGTAGATATTTTTCTGTGGTGTAATATTATATCTTACATTTCCCACTGACCCCCTATTTATTAGTTTAAATAGAGCCTGGTTGCATCCCTAAATCGCTTAGCTAGGTACAGTATCTTGTACCTGCCCTTTCTAAATGGAGTTCATCTTGCTTAAACAGTTGCGGGTCCCTAAATGCCACTGAATTATCTATGAATTCAGCTCCCTCCTTCCTACATAATTCTTTCAGCCATCTATTTAGTGCATTTATTTTTGAAACACTGGTAGTATACTACCTACTATAGTGCTCCCCCCTTTTTGTTTTATTTTTCTAAGGTGCTCTGAAAATCTAAATAGATGTCTTGCAAGTTCCTACAATGAATATCATTTGTCCCCACATGTAACAAACCAAATGCCTTGGTCAGGACCACAAAAACAGCTCCAATCATAAAGCCATTATCAAATCCTTTTAGGACGGAATCTGTGGATCCATAGGCAATGTACTATCTGTACTGGATCCATGGACAGTGTACTATCTGTACTGGATCCATGGGCAGTGTACTATCTGTACTGGATCCATGGACAGTGTACTATCTGTACTGGATCCATGGACAGTGTACTGTCTGTGCTGGATCCATGGACAGTGTACTGTATGTGCCGGATCCATGGACAGTGTACTATCTGTGCTGGATCCATAGGCAGTGTACTGTCTGTGCCGGATCCATGGGCAGTGTACTATCTGTGCCGGATCCATGGACAGTGTACCGTCTGTGCCGGATCCATGGGCAGTGTATTTGATTCGCGCCGGATCCGTAAGGTGTACTATCTGTGCCGGATCCATGGGCAGTGTACTATCTGTGCCGGATCCGTGGGCAGTGTACTATCTGTGCCGGATCCATGGGCAGTGTACTATCTGTGCCGGATCCGTGGGCAGTGTACTATCTGTGCCGGATCCATGGGCAGTGTACTATCTGTGCCGGATCCGTGGGCAGTGTACTATCTGTGCCGGATCCATGGACAGTGTACTATCTGTGCTGGATCCGTGGGCAGTGTACTATCTGTGCCGGATCCATGGACAGTGTACTATCTGTACCGGATCCATGGGCAGTGTACTATCTGTATGGGATCCATGGACAGTGTACTATCTGTGCCGGATCCATGGACAGTGTACTATCTGTACGGGATCCATGGACAGTGTACTATCTGTGCCGGATCCATAGGCAGTGTACTATCTGTGCCGGATCCATGGACAGTGTACTGTCTGTGCCGGATCCATGGACAGTGTACTATCTGTAGCGGATCCATAGGCAGTGTACTGTCTGTGCCGGATCCATGGGCAGTGTACTGTCTGTGCCGGATCCATGGGCAGTGTAGTGTCTGTGCCGGATCCATGGGCAGTGTACTGTCTGTGCTGGATCCATGGGCAGCGTACTATCTAACATACATACTAGATGCCAGCAGAGTAGGCCTCTTGGTCTATCAAATCTGCTCGTGCTTCAGCACCCTGATTGGGTACCGTAGCCATCTACCTGTCTCCTCCCTGATACCCATCCCCCCAAGTCCTTCCTCCCAGGTAAGCCATCCTCTGCTTCACCCCTTGCCTATACCTATCCCACCCTCTCTTGAATCCCTCCACAATAGCTGCCTGTACCAGTTCCCCAGGCAGCGCATTCCACAGCTCCACCACTCTCTCAGTGAGGTACCTTCTCCTCCTTTCCCCCCTAATCTTCCCACCCTCAATCTTCCAACTGTGTCCTCTGGTGATACCACCCTCCTTCTGCCGAAAGATCCCATCTCAGCTTACATTATTTACTCCCTTGAGGTATTGAAGACCTCAATCATGTCTCATAGGTCCCTCCTCTCCCCCAGCGAGAAGAGGTTGCGCTCCTCTAGCTGCTCCTCATATGACATATCCCCCAGGCCCCCGATCATTTTAATTGCCCTCCTTGAACCCTCTCCAGGAGTTAGATGTCCTTTCTCAGGTGTGGCCTCCAGAACTGCACACAGTACTCCAGATGTGGTCTGACCAGGCTGTTGTACAGTGGCAAAATCACCTCCCTGTTCCTTGAGGTAATCCCCTAGCAATGCAGCCCAGCATCCTATTTTCCCTGACCGCAGCCCTCCTGCATTGCTCAGAATTATTCATGTTAACATCCACCAAGACTCCCAGGTCTCTTTCCCCTGCTGTGGTCTGCAACTTATCCATCCCCCCAGAGTATACACATAGTTGGGGTTATCTCGCCTTAGATGCAGCACCTTGCACTTGGAGGAGTTAAATTTCAATTTCCAGGTGCAGGACCACCTGTCCAGAATATCCAGGTCCCCTTACAGGGCCAACCTTCCCTCCTCCCCTTCCACCACTACCCCCAGTTTGGAGTTGTCCGTGAAGAGACTCATTTCACACCCTATATCTTTTCAAATATCGGAGATGTAGGCATTAAGCAGGAGCAGCCTGCAGGACCCCAATTATGACCTCCCTAGGAGACGATACCTTCCCCCACCACCACCCACTGAGTGTGCCCAGAAAGCCAATTTCCAATCCACCTAACCATCAATGGGCCTACCCCCATCCTCCCTAGCTTCTCCAGCAGGCCATTGTGAGGGACCAAGTCAAATGCCTTGCTGAAGTCCAGGAACAGTACATCCACCGGTCTCCCCCGTCGAGTGCTGATGTCACCCACTTGTAGAATTCAACAAGGTTAGTTTGACATGTCCTACCTGACACAAACCCATGCAGCTGGTCATCCAGATACCTCATCTCCTCCAAGAAACCCCCAGCCTCTCCTTAAGTATGCACTCCATTATCTTGCCCACCACCAACGTCAAACTGACGGGTCTATAGTTACCTGGTTCTTCTCTTGATCCCCTTTTATGGATGGGCACAACATGCATCTGTCTCCAATTCATTGGCACCTTCCCTGTCTGCAGCGACATGTTAAAGAGTTCCGCCAGTGGCATAGCCAAAACATCCACCAACTTCCACAGTACTCTGGGCTGAATAGTGTCAGGCCCCGGAGATTTGTCCTTTTTTAGGGACTTGAGGGCATCCCACACCCAACTGACAGGAATATCAGCATCTGTTCCCCTCCTTCAGCAGAAACGGCCTGACGTCGTACCCGTGGACTACCTCCACCAGCAGCTTGTTCTCCAGCAGGTACTCCAATAAATAGTAGTAAAAACATTTTTATTTTTACACGCAAAAAACAATTTGACAATGCAAAAAGTTTACACCATAGGTCTTAAACAAGACATGTTTTCATGGTGATCCTGTTATCGATGTTTATGTATAAATTACAAAAGGTTCCAAACATTTTCAATATTGCACATATTACATAAGATACAAATATTATATCATACTAAAAAGGAAAATGTTATAGCAACAACACAGACATATTAACGACAAACTAGTACATATCGCATGTGATAACATGTTCATGTAAAAAGCACTATGATCTGATATCCTATGTCTTATACTAACCTGTGTCCTGCAACCCCCTTTTTGGGAGTTCTCCAACCACCTCCCTTGTGAACACCGAGGCGAAGTACTCATTTAATACCTCCACCTGCTCTCCAGCCCCTTCCACCCCCCAGCCGACTTCAACTTACTGAGCTGGCCCTTGACCTTCCTCCTCTCCCCAATATACCTAAAGAAACCCCCTTTCCCCACCCCGTATCCCCTGTGAGAGCCTCTGCTCTTTCCAGGCCTTTGTTCCCCCTCACCACTCTGGAGACATGCCTGGCTGCAAGGCGATAGGTTTCCCTATCCCTCTCTCCTCTCATTTGTTTGTAACTACTATAGGCAGCTTCTTCTCCCTTACTGCCTCCTGGACCTCCCTGGTCCACCAACATGGTTTACGAGACCTACCACCCTTGCACAGGTTCTAGTGGCTTCCAGAATCCCCTGCTTTATGAACTCCCACCTGCCTTCAAAGTCCATACCTGGTTTTATCTTCTGCAAATGCCCCTTGAGTATATCCCCCATGCTCCTAAAGTCAGCCCCCCGAAAATCCACTATCATCATCCTTGAGCAATTACCCCCCAAGTTCAGCTGAAACCAGATTGAGTCATGGTCGCTCCCAGACAGGGGTTTTCCCACAACCAGATCCCGTACCAGGTCCCCATTTGCTAAGACCACATCCAGGATAGTACCCACCCTTGTTGGGTCCATCACCTGCTGGTTTAGGAACACGTCCAGGAAGCCATCCAGTAGCTTTTGCTCCTTGGACACAGTGGACGTCATAGTTCCCCAATCGGTAGCTGGCATATTAAGGTCCCCCATCAACACCACTCCTTCTCCTTCCAGTCAACACTGACCCTTAATGTTAGCCAGCAGTCCCTCCTCCAGGTCCTCCGCCAACCTTGGGGGCCTATATACCACCCCCAGCTTAATCCTCCCTCCCATGGGGGTTCACAAGGGGACCCACAAGGCCTCCATGCTGCCCACTCCTTCCTCCACTCTAATAATCTCAATGTTATCCCTAATGAACATTGCCACTCCTCCCCCTCTGCCCACCTTTCTATCCTTCCTCAGCACAAGGTACCCACTTAGATTAAGATCCTAGTCATGGCCAGGGGTGGCCCAAGTCTCAGTGACCACCGCCACATCCACCCCCCTCAGCCAGCGTGGTCTGGAACTCAGGCATCCTATTTCCCAGGCTCCTGGCATTAATTAAAACCACCCTTCAACCCTTGTCCCCACCCCCCTAACCATCTCTACCTTGGGTCTTACATTTGTCCATCCACCTCCCTCTCCTGGGGTACCGTCTGCCTCCCCATTTCAGGGTTTAGGGCCATTTCTACTTGCCATATGGATGGCTGGATCAGCCCCGCTTTCCAACCCTCTCCCTTCACAAGTTGAAACCCCATGTAGCCAGAATGAAATCTGCCATCCCCCGCTGGAGAACTTCCTTTCCTACTGGATTTAGGTGAAGCCTATCCTGGGCATACAATATTTTGTCATACCAAACTCTCCCCCAGTCCCCCAACACCTCCATTCCACTTACAGCACCCCACTGCTTGAGCCAATCATTTATCTCCCTGATCTTCTGTTTGTCCTCCGCTGTGGCCCTTGGCACTGGCAGGATTTCCGAGAAGGAGACAGTGCAATCATTGTCATGACAGACCCTGGCCAGCTCTCGGAACCTTGCTTGAATTTCCAGCACACTATTCCCCTCAATATCATTTGTCCCTAAATGCATCAGGAAGTCTGGTGACCCACCATAGTCCTTCACCGGCTCATACACCATGATCTTCGCCCTATGCACAGTCAGGCTGTAAATACCCACTGTCTTAACTGGACTGGACCTTCCCACTCCCAGCTCCTCCCACTGAATACCCCTGATCATAGAGTCCCCCAACAGGAATACCTTAATGTCCCCCTTGGGCTTGGGTTTACCTCCCTTTGGACCCCCTTCCTGCCCCTGTCACCTCCCCCCTTCCCGAGATCACTTCCACCTGGTTTCCCTCTGGTCCCTCTACAGTAGAACCCTTTGCTGTCCTACCCATCTTGTCACAGCTTTTATAATCGAGTTCCCCAACTCTCCTCAGTTTAGCCACCACTCCATTCCCTACCCCAGTCAAGCCCTCTTCTCCGACATTTCCCCTTCGTTCCTATCTCACTGGACCCCCCAATACGTCACTCCTATCACCATCACCTCCATCTACCTCATCCCTATCCTCTTACCCCCTACCCTGCCTCCTGCAGGCCCCTTACTCTGGGCCCTACTCTTGTTTTATCCTCCCCCATGGGATGCACCTCCCTTGATTCAGTGTCACCACCTTTTTCATGACGAGCTTGCAGCCTCCATCCCCTCCCCCTGCTGGGTTCCCCCTCCCTACCTGAGACATTTGATTCACCCTTCCCCTGCTAGCATGCTCATGTGGTTCTGCCACCCTCTCCCCTTCCGGTTTTCAGTAACCCTCCCACCCCACTCCTCTTCTTCCTCTTCCCCACTCAACAAGTCTTCATCCCCCAACTTGCTCAATGGCTCAAATTTGTTATAGCACACAAAGTCTACCTCTTTTCTATGTCCAGGTTTCCCACTATCCACCCCTCTGGAAGGCCACCTGTTGCTCCCAACCCTCCTGTATGCCCCCAACCTCCTATGATTTAGACAGTTTCCTCTACATGTATCCTCCCAGGTAGGTACTCCCTTAGCCATCAGCCCCCGCTCCGTAAGTTCTCCCTTCCTACCGATGGAACGGATCCAGATCTCCCACCATCATCACAGCCCTCCTGCCCCCACAAGCCCTCCCAGACACATTTACCCCTCCCCCAACATCTCCAGTTCTCTCCTTAACCAGTCAATCTCCCTCCTGATCTGCAAAAACTGTCTACAAACTGGACAACCTCCTCCCTCCAGTCCCAGTTTAGAACCATGGCTGCCCCACAGCCACTGCATCCTACAACCCTGCCAAAGATGCCTGCCCTGGTGGGTGGGGGCCATCCCCAGAGACCTTCCCTAAAAATTATTGGACGTGCCCCCTTGACTAGGTCACCCCCCCAGGTGTCCCTACCCGCAACCCTCTAGAGGCAGTCATACCTGGAGATGCAGCTTTTGAAATTCAAACACACAGCCCTTAGACCAATGTTCTAGGCAGTATAAACAATAATGAACACAGTGTTACAGCCCCAAAACAGTTTCAATAGAATGTACAGATTACCACCCCAACAGTTCCAGCTCCACACCTCCAATGTACTAGGCAGTAGAAACGATAATGAAGACAATGTTATAGCCCCAAAGCAGTTTCAATATAATGAACAGAGTACCCCCCAACAGTGTCACCTCCACAGAGATCCACCCCACACAGTTCCAAGAAACAGAGACAGAGTCAGAGTCACAGCTGGAGAGAGTGCTCCACCAAGAACCTCCCCCACCCAGATTCCCCAACCCCAGTATAGTCCCCCCGCCAATCAGTGACCTACCTCCATCAGACCCCTCTTCCTCCAAGCATTTAATAGAGGTTGGGGCTGGGGCCGGGGAGGGTGGACAGGAAAAAAAATAGCTCCTCAATGCTGCAGAAGCAGCCCGCCGATGCGGCCTGCTTAGTCTCCCTGCTCCAATCTGGCCGGATCCGAGTAGCGGCTGGGCGTGTCCCTTATAAAGGCCCAAGCACGAGTTTGAAGTTGGTGCCCTTGCTGCCGATTGGGCACTCGCTCCTCAGTCCACTACGCCACTGATGTGACCACCCCTGACCCTGCAGCTCAGCTCCTCTACAGCCTCAGTTCACCAGCTCCTCAACACTACAGAAGCAGCCCACTGATGTGACCTGCTTGGTCCAAAAATAGCTCCTCAGTGCTGCAGAAGCAGCCTGCCGATGCAGCCTGCTTAGTCCCCCTCCTCCAATCTTGCTGGATCTGAGTAGCGGCTGTGTGTGTCCCTAATAAAGGCCCAGCCATGAGTTTGAAGTTGGCGCTCTTGCTGCCAATTGGGCGCGAGCTTCTCAGTCCACTGCACCACCGATGTGGCCGCTCCCAACCAGCAGCTCGGCTCCTCTGCTGCCGCAGTTCACCAGCTCCTCAATGCTGCAGAAGTAGCCCTCTGATGCGGCCTGCTTGGTCCAAAAATAGCTCCTCAATGCTGCAGAAGCAGCCTGCTGATACGGCCTTCTTAGTTACCCTGCTCCAATCTGGCTGGATCTGAGTAGCGGCTAGGCGCGTCCCTTAAAATGGCCCAGCTATGAGTTTGAAGTTGGCGCCCTTGTTGCTGATTGGGCACTTGCTCCTCAGTCCACTGCGTCACTGATGTGGCCACCCCAGCCCCGCAGCTCAGCTTCTCTGCCACCGCATTTCACCAGCTCCTCAATGCTGCAGAAGCAGCCTGCCGATGTGGCCTGCTTAGTCCCCCTGCTCCAATCTGGCCAGATCCGGATCAGTGCTGGATCCATGGTAAGTATACTATCTGTGCTGAATCCATGGTCAGTGTTCTATCAGTGCTGAATCCATGGGAAGTGTATGATCTGTGCTGGATCCATAGGCAGTGTACTATCTGTACTGGATCCACAGACAGTGTACTATCTATGCTGGATCCATGAGCAGTGTACTATCTGTACTGGATCCATGGGCAGCGTACTATCTGTGCTGGACCCCTGGGCAGTGTACTGTCTAAACTGGATCCATGGGAAGTATGCTATCTGTGCTGAATCTAGGGGCAGTGTACCATCTGTGCTGGATCCATGGGCAGTGTACTATTTGTACTGGATCTACGAACAGTATGCTATCTGTACTGGATCCATGAGCAGTGTACTATCTGTGCTGGATCCAAGGGCACCGTATGATCTGTGCTGGATCCATGGGCAGTGTACTATCTGTGCTGGATCCATGGGCACCGTATGATCCGTGCTGGATCCATTTGGCAGTGTACTATCTGTGCTAGATCCATGGCCAGTGTACTGTCTTTGCTGGATCCATGGGCAGTGTATTATCTGTGCTAGATCCATGGGCAGTGTACTGTCTCTGCTGGATCCATGGACAGTGTACTATCTGTGCTGGATCCATGGGCGGTGTACTATCTGTGCTGGATCCATGGACAATGTACTATCTGTGCTGGATCTATGGGCAGTGTATGATCTGTGCTAGATCCATGGGCAGTGTACTGTCTTTGCTGGATCCATGGGCAGTGTACTACCTGTGCTGGATCCATGGGCAGTGTACTCTGTACTATCTATACTGGATCCATGGGCAGTGTACTATCTGTGCTGGATCCGTGGGCAGTGTACTATCTGTGCTGGATCCATGGACAATGTACTATCTGTACTGTATCTATAGGCAGTGTATGATCTGTGCTAGATCCATGGGCAGTGTACTATCTGTGCTGGATCCATCGGAAGTATGCTATCTGTGCTGAATCTAGGGGCAGTGTACTATCTATGCTGGATCCATGGGCAGTGTACTATCTGTACTGGATCTACGAACAGTATGCTATCTGTACTGGATCCATGAGCAGTGTACTATCTGTGCTGGATCCGTGGGCAGTGTACTATCTGTGCTGGATCCATGGGCAATGTACTATCTGTGCTGGATCTATGGGCAGTGTATGATCTGTGCTGGATCCATGGGCAGTGTACTATCTGTGCTGGATCCATGGGCACCGTATGATCCATGCTGGATCCGTTTGGCAGTGTACTATCTGTGCTAGATCCATGGGCAGTGTACTGTCTTTGCTGGATCCATGGGCAGTGTATTATCTGTGCTAGATCCATGGACAGTGTACTATCTGGCTGGATCCTTGGGCAGTGTACTATCTGTGCTGGACCCACGGGTAGTGTACTATCTGTGCTGGATCCATGGGCGGTGTATTATCTGTGTTGGATCCATGGGCAGTGTACTATCTGTACTGGATCCATGGGCAGTGTACTATCTGTGCTGGATCCATGGACAATGTACTATCTGTGCTGGATCTATGGGCAGTGTATGATCTGTACTAGATCCATGGGCAGTGTACTGTCTTTGCTGGATCCATGGGCAGTGTACTACTTGTGCTGGATTCATGGGCAGTGTACTGTGTACTATCTGTACTGGATCCATGGGCAGTGTAATATCTGTGCTGGATCTGTGGGCAGTGTACTATCTGTGCTGGACCCATGGGCAATGTACTATCTGTGCTGGATCTATGGGCAGTGTATGATCTGTGCTGGATCCATGGGCAGTGTACTGTCTTTGCTGGATCCATTGGCAGTGTATTATCTGTGCTAGATCCATGGGCAGTGTACTGTCTCTGCTGGATCCATGGACAGTGTACTATCTGTGCTGGACTCATGGGCAGTGTACTATCTGTGCTGGAATCATGGGCAGTGTACTACCTGTGCTGGATCCTTGGGAAGTGTACTATCTGTGCTGGATCAATGGGCAGTGAACTATCTGTACTGGATCCATGGGCAGTGTACTATCTGTGCTGGATCCATGGGCAGTGTACTATCTGTGCTGGACCCATGGACAGTGTACTACCTGTACTGGATCCATGGGCAGTGTACTATCTGTGCTGGATCCTTGGGCAGTGTACTATCTGTGCTGGACCCAGGAGTAGTGTACTATCTGTGCTGAATCCATGGGCGGTGTACTATCTGTGCTGGATCCATGGGCAGTGTACTATCTGTGCTGGATCCATGGACAATGTACTATCTGTGCTGGATCTATAGGCAGTGTATGATCTGTGCTAGATCCATGGGCAGTGTACTGTCTTTGCTGGATCCATGGGCAGTGTACTATCTGTGCTAGATCCATGGGCAGTGTACTATCTGTGCTGAATCCATGGGCGGTGTACTATCTGTGCTGGATCCATGGGCAGTGTACTATCTGTGCTAGATCCATAGGCAGTGTACTGTCTGTGCTGGACCCATGGGCAGTGTACTATCTGTGCTGGATCCATGGGCAGTGTACTATCTGTGCTGGACCCATGGGCAGTGTACTATCTATGCTGAATCCATGGGCAGTGTACTCTGTACAATCTGTACTGAATCAATGGGCAGTTTACTATCTATGCTGGATCCATGGGCAGTGTACTATCTGTGCTGGATCCATGGGTAGTGTACTGTCTATGCTGGATCCATGGGCAGTGAACTCTGTACTACCTGTACTGGATCCATGGGCAGTGTACTATCTGTGCTGGATCCATGGGTAGTGTATTATCTGTGCTGGAATCATGGGTAGTGTACTCTGTACTATCTGTACTGGATCCATGGGCAGTGTACTATTTATGCTGGATCCATGGGCAGTGTACTATCTGTACTGGATCCATGGGCAGTGTACTATCTGTGCTGGATCCATGGGCAGTGTACTATCTGTGCTGGATCCATGGGCAGTGTACTCTGTACTATCTGTACTGGATCCATGGGCAGTGTACTATCTGTGCTGGATCCATGGACAGTGTACTATCTGTACTAGATCCATGGACAGTGTGTACTCTCTGTGCTGGACCCATGGACAGTGTACTACCTATACTGGATCCATGGGCAGTGTACTATCTGTGCTGGATCCATGGGCAGTGTACTATCTGTGCTGGACCCAGGGGTAGTGTACTATCTGTGCTGGATCCATGGGCGGTGTACTATCTGTGCTGGATCCATGGGCAGTGTACTATCTGTACTGGATCCATTGGTAGTGTACTATCTATGCTGGATCCATGGGCAGTGTACTATCTGTGCTGGATCTGTGGGCAGTGTACTATCTCTGCTGGATCCATGGACAATGTACTATCTGTGCTGGATCTATGGGCAGTGCATGATCTGTGCTAGATCCATGGGCAGTGTACTGTCTTTGTTGGATCCATGGGCAGTGTACTATCTGTGCTGGATCCATGGGCAGTGTACTCTGTACTATCTGTACTGGATCCATGAGCAGTGTACTATCTGTGCTGGATCCATGGGCAGTGTACTATCTGTGCTGCATCCATGGACAATGTACTATCTGTGCTGGATCTATGGGCAGTGTATGATCTGTGCTAGATCCATGGGCAGGGTACTGTCTTTGCTGGATCCATGGGCAGTGTACTGTCTTTGCTGGATCCATGGACAGTGTACTATCTGTGCTGGACCCATGGACAGTGTACTATCTGTGCTAGATCCATGGGCAGTGTACTGTCTGTGCTGGACCCATGGGCAGTGTACTATCTGTGCTGGATCCATGGGCAGTGTACTATCTATGCTGAATCCATGGGCAGTGTACTCTGTACTATCTGTACTGGATCTATGGGCAGTGTACAATCTGTGCTGGTTCCATGGACAGTGTACTATCTGTGCTGGACCCATGGGCAGTGTACTATCTGTGCTGGATCCATGGGCAGTGTACTGTCTTTGCTGGATCCATGGGCGGTGTAGTATCTGTGCTGGATCCATGGACAGTGTAATATCTGTACTGGACCCATGGACAGTGTACTATCTGTGCTAGATCCATGGGCAGTGTACTATCTGTGCTGGATCTGTGGGCAGTGTACTATCTCTGCTGGATCCATGGGCAGTGTACTATCTGTGCTGGATCTATGGGCAGTGTATGATCTGTGCTAGATCCATGGGCAGTGTACTGTCTTTGCTGGATCCATGGGCAGTGTACTATCTGTGCTGGATCCATGGACAGTGTACTATCTGTGCTGGACCCATGGACAGTGTACTATCTGTGCTAGATCCATGGGCAGTGTACTGTCTGTGCTGGATCCATGGGCAGTGTACTATCTGTGCTGGATCCATGGGCAGTGTACTCTGTACTATCTGTACTGGATCCATGAGCAGTGTGCTATCTGTGCTGGATCCATGGGCAGTGTACTATCTGTGCTGCATGCATGGACAATGTACTATCTGTGCTGGATCTATGGGCAGTGTATGATCTGTGCTAGATCCATGGGCAGTGTACTGTCTTTGCTGGATCCATGGGCAGTGTACTGTCTTTGCTGGATCCATGGACAGTGTACTATCTGTGCTGGACCCATGGACAGCGTACTATCTGTGCTAGATCCATGGGCAGTGTACTGTCTGTGCTGGACCCATGGGCAGTGTACTATCTGTGCTGGATCCATGGGCAGTGTACTATCTGTGCTGAATCCATGGGCAGTGTACTCTGTACTATCTGTACTGGATCTATGGGAAGTGTACTATCTGTGCTGGATCCATGGACAGTGTACTATCTGTGCTGGACCCATGGGCAGTGTACTATCTGTGCTGGATCCATGGGCAGTGTACTATCTTTGCTGGATCCATGGGGTGTAGTATCTGTGCTGGATCCATGGACAGTGTACTATCTGTGCCGGACCCATGGACAGTGTACTATCTGTGCTAGATCCATGGGCAGTGTACTATCTGTGCTGGATCCATGGGCAGTGTACTCTGTACTATCTGTACTGGATCCATTGGCAGTGTACTAAGTGTGCTGCATGCATGGACAATGTACTATCTGTGCTGGATCTATGGGCAGTGTATGATCTGTGCTAGATCCATGGGCAGTGTACTGTCTTTGCTGGATCCATGGGCAGTGTACTGTCTTTGCTGGATCCATGGACAGTGTACTATCTGTGCTGGACCCATGGACAGTGTACTATCTGTGCTAGATCCATGGGCAGTGTACTGTCTGTGCTGGACCCATGGGCAGTGTACTATCTCTGCTGGATCCATGGGCAGTGTACTATCTATGCTGAATCCATGGGCAGTGTACTCTGTACTATCTGTAATGGATCTATGGGCAGTGTACTATCTGTGCTGGATCCATGGACAGTGTACTATCTGTGCTGGACCCATGGGCAGTGTACTATCTGTGCTGGATCCATGGCGGTGCCGCTCTTTGCTGGATCCATGGGCGATGTTACTATCTGTGCTGTATCCATGGACATGTACTATCTGTGCTGGACCCATGGACAGTGTACTATCTGTGCTTAGATCAATGGGCAGTGTACTGTCTGTGCTGGACCCATGGGCAGTGTACTATCTGTGCTGGATCCATGGGCAGTGTACTATCTGTGCTGGATCCATGGACAGTGTACTATCTGTGCTGGACCCATGGACAGTGTACTATCTGTGCTAGATCCATGGGCAGTGTACTATCTGTGCTGGACCCATGGGCAGTGTACTATCTGTGCTGGATCCATGGGCAGTGTACTATCTGTGCTGGATCCATGGGCAGTGTACTATCTGTGCTGGATCCATGGGCAGTGTACTATCTGTGCTGGATCCATGGGCAATGTACTATCTGTGCTGGATCCATGGGCAGTGTACTATCTGTGCTGGATCCATGGGCAGTGTACTATCTGTGCTGGATCCATGGGCAGTGTATGATCTGTGCTGGATCCATGGACAGTGTACTATCTGTGCTGGATCCATGGGCAGTGTACAATGTCTGTGCTGGATCCATGGGCAGTGTATTATCTGTGCCAGAATCATCATGACGGTGTACTATCTGGCTGGATCCATGGGCAGTGTACTATCTGTGCTGGACCCGGGTAGTGTACTATCTGTGCTGGATCCATAGGTGGTGTATTATCTGTGCTGATCCATGGGCAGTGTACTATCTGTACTGGATCCCATGGGCGATGTACTATCTGTGCTGGATCCAGGACAATGTACTCATCTGTGCTGGATCTATGGGCAGTGTATGATCTGTACTAGATCCATGGCAGTGTACTGTCTCTTTGCTGGATCCATGGGCAGTGTACTACTCTGTGCTGGATTCATGGGCGGTCGTACCTGTACTATCTGTACTAGATCCATGGGCAGTGTAATGTCTGTGCTGGATCCATGGGCAGTGTACTATCTGTGCTGGACCCATGGGCAATGTACTATCTGTGCTGGATCTATGGGCAGTGTATGATCTGTGCTGGATCCATGGGCAGTGTACTGTCTGTGCTGGATCCATTGGCGGTGTATTATCTGTGCTAGATCCATGGGCAGTGTACTGTCTCTGCTGGATCCATGGACAGTGTACTATCTGTGCTGGACTCATGGGCAGTGTACTATCTGTGCTGGAATCATGGGCAGTGTACTACCTGTGCTGGATCCGTGGGAAGGTACTATCTGTGCTGGATCAATGGGCAGTGAACTATCTGTACTGGATCCATGGGCAGTGTACTATCTGTGCTGGATCCATGGGCAGTGTACTATCTGTGCTGGACCCATGGACAGTTACTATCTGTGCTGGATCCATGGGCAGTGTACTATCTGTGCTGGATCCTTGGGCAGTGTACTGTCTTTGCTGGATCCATGGGTGGTGTAGTATCTGTGCTGGATCCATGGACAGTGTACTATCTGTGCCGGACCCATGGACAGTGTACTATCTGTGCTAGATCCATGGGCAGTGTACTATCTGTGCTGGATCCATGGGCAGTGTACTCTGTACTATCTGTACTGGATCCATTGGCAGTGTACTAAGTGTGCTGCATGCATGGACAATGTACTATCTGTGCTAGATCCATGGGCAGTGTACTGTCTGTGCTGGACCCATGGGCAGTGTACTATCTGTGCTGGATCCATGGGCAGTGTACTATCTGTGCTGAATCCATGGGCAGTGTACTCTGTACTATCTGTACTGGATCTATGGGAAGTGTACTATCTGTGCTGGATCCATGGACAGTGTACAATCTGTGCTGGACCCATGGGCAGTGTACTATCTGTGCTGGATCCATGGGCAGTGTACTGTCTTTGCTGGATCCATGGGTGGTGTAGTATCTGTGCTGGATCCATGGGCAGTGTACTGTCTTTGCTGGATCCATGGACAGTGCATTGTCTTTGCTGATCCATGGACAGTGTGTAACGTCCTGTGCTGGGCAGTGCTACCAGTACTATCTGTACTGGATCCATTGGCGATGTACTAAGTGTGCTGCATGCATGGACAATGTACTATCTGTGCTGGATCTATGGGCAGTGTACTGTCTTTGCTGGATCCATGGGCAGTGTACTGTCTTTGCTGGATCCATGGACAGTGTACTATCTGTGCTGGACCCATGGACAGTGTACTATCTGTGCTAGATCCATGGGCAGTGTACTGTCTGTGCTGGACCCATGGGCAGTGTACTATCTCTGCTGGATCCATGGGCAGTGTACTATCTATGCTGAATCCATGGGCAGTGTACTCTGTACTATCTGTAATGGATCTATGGGCAGTGTACTATCTGTGCTGGATCCATGGACAGTGTACTATCTGTGCTGGACCCATGGGCAGTGTACTATCTGTGCTGGATCCATGGGCAGTGTACTGTCTTTGCTGGATCCATGGGCAGTGTACTATCTGTGCTGTATCCATGGACAGTGTACTATCTGTGCTGGACCCATGGACAGTGTACTATCTGTGCTAGATCAATGGGCAGTGTACTGTCTGTGCTGGACCCATGGGCAGTGTACTATCTGTGCTGGATCCATGGGCAGTGTACTATCTGTGCTGGATCCATGGACAGTGTACTATCTGTGCTGGACCCATGTACAGTGTACTATCTGTGCTAGATCCATGGGCAGTGTACTATCTGTGCTGGACCCATGGGCAGTGTACTATCTGTGCTGGACCCATGGGCAGTGTACTATCTATGCTGGATCCATGGGCAGTGTACTATCTGTGCTGGATCCGTGGGCAGTGTACTATCTGTGCTGGATCCATGGGCATGTACTATCTGTGCTGGATCTGTAAATGTGTATGATCTGTGGCTGGATCCATGGGCAGTGTACTATCTGTGCTGGATCCATGGGCACCGTATGATCCATGCTGGATCCGTTTGGCAGTGTACTTATCTGTGCTAGATCCATGGGCAGTGTACTGTCTTTGCTGGATCTATGGGCAGTGTATTATCTGTGCTAGATCCATGGACAGTGTACTATCTGGCTGGATCGCTTGGGCAGTGTACTATCTGTGCTGGACCCACGGGTAGTGTGCTATCTGTGCTGGATCCATGGGTGGTGTATTGTCATGTTGGATCATGGGCAGTGTACTATCTGTACTGGATCCATGGGCAGTGTACTATCTGTGCTGGATCCATGGACAATGTACTATCTGTGCTGGATCTATGGGCGAGTGTATGATCTGTACTAGAATCCATGGGCGATATACTGTCTTTGCTGGATCCATGGGCAGTCAACTACTACTTGTGCTGGATTCATGGGCAGTGTACTCTATTACTATCGCAAGGATCCATGGGCAGTGTACTATCTATGCTGGATCACAATGGCAGTGTACTATCTGTAAGGAACCAGAGGCAATGTACCTGTGCTGGATCCGGGAGCGAACATTCAGCTGGATCAATGGGCAGTGTCATCTTACTGGATCCATGGCGTATTATCTGTACTAGATCCATGGGCAGTACTGTCTCTGCTGGATCATGGACAGTGTACTATCTGTGCTGGATCATGGGCAGTGTACTATCTGTGCTGGAATCATGGGCGGTGTACTACCTGTGCTGGATCATGGAAGTCTATATCTGTGCTGGATCAATGGGCGGTGAACCTCTGTACTGGATCATGGGCGGTGTACTATCAATGCTGGATCATGGGCGGTACTATCTGTGCTGGACCCATGGACAGTTTACTACCATACTGGATCCATGGGCAGTGTACACTGTGCTGGATCGGGGCAGTCTACTATCATGCTGGACCCAGGAGTGTGTACTATCTGTGCTGAATCCATAGGCGCACTATCTTGTGCTGGATCATGGGCAGTGTACTATGCGCTGGATCCGGGACAATACTATCTGTGCTGGATCCATAGGCGATTATGATCTGTGCTGAATCCATGGGCAGTGTACTGTCTTTGCTGGATCCATGGGCAGTATACTATCATGCTGAATCATGGGCGGTGTACTATCTGTGCTGAATCATGGTGTACTATCATGCTGGATCATGGGCAGTGTACTATCTGTGCTGAATCCGCCAGGCAGTGTACTGTCATGCTGGACCCATGGGCATGTACTATCTGCTGGATCATGGGCGGTACTATCTGTGCTGGACCCATGGGCAGTGTACTCTGTACAATCTGTACTGAATCAATGGGCAGTTTTATCTGCTGGATCCATGGGCAGTGTACTATCTATGATGGATCCATGGGAAATGTACTGTCTATGCTGGATCCATGGGCAGTGAACTGTACCTGTACTGGATCCATGGGCAGTGTACTCTGTGCTGGATCCATGGGTAGTGTATTATGTGCTGGAATCATGGGTGTACTCTGTACTATGTGTGGATCCATGGGCGGTGTACTGTTATGCTGGATCATGGGCGGTGTACTGTCTGTACTGGATCCATGGGCAGTGTACTATCTGTGCTGGATCCATGGGCAGTGTACTATCTGTGCTGGATCCATGGGCAGTGTACTCTGTACTATCTGTACTGAATCATGGGCAATGTACTATCTGTGCTGGATCCTGGACAGTATACTGCTGTACTGATCCACAGACAGTGTGTACTCTCTGTGGTGGACCATGGACGTGTACTACTATACTGGATCCATGGGCAGTGTACTATCTGTGCTGGATCCATGGGCGATACTACTGTGCTGGACCGGGAGTGTACTTATTGCTGGATCACTGGGCGGTGTACTATCTGTGGATCCATGGGCAGTGTATATCTGTACTGAATCCGTGGTGGTACTATCTATGCTGGATCCATGGGCAGTGTACTATCTGTGCTGGATCTATGGGCAGTATACTATCTCACTGGATCCATGGACAATGTACTATCTGCTGGATCATAGGCAGTGCATGATCTGTGCTAATCCATGGGCAGTGTCTGTCTTTGTTGGATCCACGGGCAGTGCTATCTGTGCTGGATCATGGGCAGTGTACTCAGCTATCTTTGGATCCGCAAGCGATATACCTGCTGGATCATGGGCGATGTACTATCTGTGCTGCATCCATGGACAATGTACTATCCATGCTGGATCTGGGCACAGCAGTCTGTGCTGATCCATGGGCAGGTACTGTCTTTGCTGGATCCATGGAAAGTGTACTGTCTTTATGGATCATGGACAGTGTACTATCATGCTGGACCATGGACGATGTACTATCTGTGCTAGTCCATGGGCGATGCTGTCTTTCTGGATCCATAGGCATGTATTATCGTGCTAATCCATGGACAATGAACTATCTGACGGATCCTTGGGCATGTACTATCTGTGCTGGACCCACAGATAGCGTACTATCATGCTGGATCCATAGGCGGTGTATCTATGTTGGATCCATGGGCAGTATATCATACTGGATCCATGGGCATGTACTACAATGCTGATCCACAGACAATATACTATCTGTGCTGGATCTATGGGCAGTGTATGATCTGCTAGATCATGGGCAGTGTACTGTCTTTGCTGGACAATACATTAATGGCTCATGTTGAAATTTGCAAATGCAGGCTCATAACATTGTTAGTTTTCAATATTTCAACCCCAAATTTTCAACATAGCCATTTCTTTACAGCACCTTATGATTGTGATAGCTGTCATTTTTCAAATCCTGGCCAAAATGTGTTTTGCATCCCAAATGGCGATTTCTGCAGTCACTGCGTGAAATCATATTTCAGGCAGGAGTTAAAGTTTTCTCTGTGCTTGTTCATGAGTTGGGGTCATAAGAAGGCTATGTTGAAAACTTGGGGCAAAAATACTGAAAAAACAACAAAGTTATGAGCCTACATTGAAAATTAGAATGCAGGCTTGTAAATTTGGTAATTTTCAATATTTTGGCACCAAATTTTCAACATAACCATTTCTTCACAGCACCTCAAATGTGACAGCTGTCATTTTTCAAATCCTGGCCAAAAATGTGTTTTTGTACCTGTGGCACAAAGTGACATTTTGGTGGCATGGAATGATGTTTTGGTGGGATTTGAAAATGTTCACCTACCAGGTTCATTAGGTGGGGTAATAAGAAGGCTAAGCTGAAAATTTGGTGTACAAATATGGTAAATGCCTAGATTATGACTGAACATTACACTGTTTCAGCATTCACTCATAACTCAGCTAATGTTCAATAATGTGACTCCAACCTTTCAACATAGCCATTTTTCATGCCACCTCATAAGCGTGATGTCATTTTAAAATTCTGGATGAGATGTGTTTTGTGCGAAATCACATTTGACCAATATCTATAAATGGTACATGTCATGTCTATAAGGTGAATCCTAAAACAGTATCTTCAAAATTTGGGGTCAGAACTGCAGAAGCCCAGGCCCCGGATATTCAAGGGGTTGTGCCTGGCATAACCCACCATTGCGCCCTGGTGGGGGTATTCAGAAGGGCTGCCAGGCACAGTGCAAATCCTGATGCACTGGGGCAAAATGTAATTGTAAGCAACACAGAAGCGAGAAGCGTGCCCATGCATATCGGCACATCGGTATTCAACCAGGATGTGTGGCGCATATGCTGGCTGGCGCAACCCTGCGGTGCACCGCAGAGGCTCAAAGTTAAGCCCAGAAAGAGGAACAAATCCCGGCCACCCACAGGCGGGCTGCTGTATTGCATGGGCGCAACACAGCAGCCACCAGATGTGGTGGCACCTACCCACAGAACACCATCAGCGAGCACCAGAGCGCTTGGTGGCTAGTGTTCCCCTCCCACCCGATTCCCGAGATATGTATCAATGACCATCCCTGATGGTCTAGTGGTTCACCCTCCCACCGATCCCATGAAATATTTAAAAGACCATCCCTGGTGGTCTAGTGGAACCCCACCCACCCATTGCCATGATCACGGTACAGCTCCCTCAATAATTCCATGGGTGATCCAGTGACACCCCTGCCCCTCCCACCCCACTCCCCATCATCGGGGTGGTGGCTGCAACTCACCCACATACTGCCCAGCCACCCCCCGAATGACAAGTACAGTATGGACTGTAAGCCCATTGGTCCCAGTGTGGACTAATGGGCTTGCAGGGCATATGGGCAAATGCAGGGCATGCATCAGTAGGTGCGTTCCTCGCTCCCCAATCAGGCAGTTGCAGGCACCGACACACTCTCAACATGTAAACTGGCCACCAGATCTAAGGAAAGGTCCGCTGCAATGACAGCCAAGCTTCTCACATAGCAGCGTGCCTTTTCTGGTGACCAGTTTACGAAACATGGCGGCATGCTGGGCCGCAGAGTGCCTGACCCACTTCATTTGTGAATGGAGGAGCCCACTTCGGCCGGGCATAATGCAACCCTCCCATTTAATGTGCCAAGGGGTGCCTAACCCCATCGCATCATGTTCCCCTTCCCAGTTTAATTTGCCGATGGGGAGCCCACTCCCTGTCAGCATAATTCCTCCCCATTTGTTGTGTGCCGACGGGAGTGCCCAATCCCCCATCGGCTACAGAACCCCCCAAAAACAAACACTCAGGTGGCATGCTGGGAGCCCACCCCAGCGTGTCACATGTCCCTGTAAAAGAAAAAACATTCTGCGATTTTTTATTTATTTTTTTAACAACCTGCAAAGCAGAAAACGGTCCCTTATCAACTCCGGTGACCCTCCTGCAGCCCGCACCCACCCTCTGCGCATGCTGCCTCCCCACACACACCCTCACCCTATACGTACCTCTGGAGCATGGCACGAAGATATTCAGTGGACCGGGAACACATCTGCACTCTTCAAAGCCGACCGCAAACTGGAGAAATGCCGGTAAGCTGTATAATGGCACAAATAGGTTTTTTTCAACTTTGGTGCATATCTCGAGCATTTTGGTGAATTTTGGCACCAAAATTTCAACATGGGGTTATTGGCATGCCTCCTCATGAATTCAGTCACTGTTATGGCGTTATTCGGTCCCGAAAAGTGATTTCACGGTCACTGCGTGGAATCACCTTTTGGGACAGATTAACGTAACAACAGTGCCACTGTTCATGAGGTGGGCTCTCCTAAAAAATCCTGTGTTGCAAATTTGGTGAAAAAAATCCAAAAAATGGCTGTTTCACAGGCGTGCATTGCGCAGTTTCCACGTATGCTCGTAACTTCGTGAATTTGTAATATTTGCACTCCAGATTTTCAACATTGGCATTTTTCCACACCTCCTTATGAACAGTACAGCTGTCATTTTACATGTCCTGGCTGAAATGTGTTTTCGCATCGTCCGCACACTATAGCGCGCTGGTCACAAAGTAAATCAGTTTTCAAGACAGTTTGAGACAATGATGGTGACACTGTTCATGAGCAGTGGTCCAAAATGCCTATGTTGAAAATTTGGTGATGAAAGTCCATAAAATGACTGTGTTACAAAGCGTGCATTGCACAGTTTCCACGCACCTTGTAACCCATGGAATTTTAGTAATATTTTCATGCCAGATTTTCAACACTGGCATTTTTTCACATCTCCATATTTTTTTTTTTTTTTGATGACTGGGTAGGTGCACTAGACACAAGAGTGACTATTTTCAGGCACAACCCGGAAGGTCGACAACACATAGAGATACAGGCACATGGAAATACAGTGTCAAATATATATATATATATATATATATATATATATATATATATATATACACACATATATACACAATACATCACATATCATACATCACATATCAGAGTGAAGAAGATTAAAACAATGAAGGTACCAAGGCACAGATGGTGTATTTATACAGATAGAAGATAGGTGCCCATGAGTAAACAGTTATAGTGATATAACATTTAAAGTGCAAGAAATACCACAAGGTATCAATTCAGTGCAGTGGAATCATACAATCAGCTGAAAACAGAAAAATAACACAGTTTTGGGAGGACGTGGGGAAAGGTAATGCAGAGATGTAGCCTAGCGAGAGGAGGAAGAGAGAGGGAAGGGATGAGAAGAAGGGGTAGGATAGAAAAGAAACAATTTCCACAGAAGAAAGGAGGAAACTGCTGGGCTGCACAAATAGAAAAAGCCAAGATCTATGGAGGGTTAAAACAGGTGCATTGGGCACTGAAGGAAAAGAGGGAGCAGTGCTTCTTCTTAAATATAGCATGACTAGGTGCCACGCGTACATCTAGGGGCAATGAATTCCAGTAATTGGGAGCTACGTGCGAGAATCCTGATTTCCCTTTGATAGTTCTACATCTGGGGATGCTAAGCAGGGAGAGGTCAGAAGATCGGAGACCATAGGAGATGGGCTGGAGGGGTCAGCATGGAGGCGAGGTAAGTAGGCATACTGGACCGCAGTATACTGTCCAGAAGGTTCCCAAGAGAGAGGAGCTGGTGTGCAATGGGGGAGGGTCACTGTAGATCTGAATATAGTAGGCAGTGATGTCTTAACCTAGGGGTTGCTGAGGCGTACCAGCATATATTATTGTAAGTTGTGTCCCACCTCTGAAGAGTAGTCTTTGGTGCATTAGTATAGAGTATGGATCCATATGAGAGTGCCGGGAGTAGGATTCCTCTAGCAATGGCCAGCCTTGCAGAAGGGGTTAGAATATGACTTGTTTTGTAAGCTAATCCCAGTTTGGCATTTACAGCCTTGCGTGTGAAGGTTATATGGGTGTCATAGGTGAGGGATTCATCAAGCAAGACACCCAGATATTTAAAAGAAGTTACCATCTCCAGTGGGAAACCATCGGCCCAGGAGACCCGGAAAAATGCCTGGCTCTGTTTTAGTTTAATAGAAGATCCAAAGAGCATAGCCTGGGTCTGGCTAGTATTGAGAACGAGCTTCTTCCTAGTGATCCAGGACTGAATATTTAGTAGATCCATAGTGAGTTTATGGTTGATATACTGAACATTATCTGAGCTAGTGTAAAGAACAAGGTCAGCGGTGTAAAGCAACGATGAGCAGCAGGATATGTTTTGTGCTATTTTATTTATGAAGATTGAGAAGAGAAGAGGTCCAGGATGAATCCCTCCGGTACACTACAACATTAATGACTGCTTTTTCGAAGTGGCCGAGTTGAATTTTACAGCTTGATCCTATTTGAGATGTAGCTACGGAACCAAGTTACAACTCCAGTTGAGAAACCCAGGGTTTGGAGATTAGCCAATAGAAGAGGGTGGTTTACAAGATCAAAAGCTTTCATCAGATCGATAAATACTGCGTGGGTTAGGTGACCTTGATCCATGGCATGAAGAACATCATCTGTTAGCTGTAATAAAGCAGTTTGAGTACTGTGGCCTTTTCTGAAACCATGTTGATTTGTGTGGAGGAGGTTATACTTGGAGAGGTGGTCTGAGATTTGCGCTGAGACGAGCTTCTCAAGGACCTTATTTATAACTGACAGTATAGCTATTGGTCTGCAATTAGCAATGTCTTTATTGTCACCTTTTTTAAAAACTGGCATGACTCTGGCCCGTTTCCATATATCAGGCACTACACCTTCACACAAGGACAAACTGAATATTCTGGACAGTGGTCCTGCAATGAACGGTGCTGCCAGCTTTAAGAGTTTAAGTTCAAGGCAGTCCGACCCAACAGCAGTATGGTCTGATATAGAATTGAGATGTTTGAGGACATTCTTCTTCAAGATAGCTTTAAAATAGAAGGGATGTGTCATTTTTGTATTTTTCGTGGTGGGGGTACAAGGGATTAAGTTATTGGTAGAGAGAGTAGTGGTATAACTGGAGAAGTCAGAGAAGTGAGAATTAAATGCATTGGCAGTTGTACCTGGGTCATTACAGTAAACATCTTTCAGTATCATGTTCAGGAGAGTTTGCTTGGATCCGAGAAAAGTTTTGATATGAGACCAGAATTTCTTAGGGTCACCAGCCGCATTCATCAGAAGACCCTTGCAGTATTGACTTTTTGCATGTCTTATTTGTGTTTTGCAGTTTGAGCGCTGTTCTCTGTAGATGTTAAAGTCTGCCACAAGACCGGAGAATTTAAACTGTCTCCAGCATTTGTCCCTGTTTTGGGGGGATGCTAGGAGGTCTTTATGCAGCCACCTGGTTTGTTTACCATTGACGTGCCGAGTAATGATTGGAGTATGCTTTTCTTGAAGTAACACAAATCTATTCAGGAAAGCTTGAGGACGGCATCTGTATTGAGCATTTGATAGACAGGGGACCAGTCAGTGTGAGACATGTCATACAGAAAATGGGCTTGGTTTAAGTTGGCATAGTTCCTAAAGCTTATACATTGTGGAGGTAGTAGATGGACTCCATATGCAGAAAACAGGGGAATGATCGCTGACAGTGTCCGGCAGCGTACCTGTTCCTGCAATTCTATCCATGCGATTCGTTAGTATCCAATCAATAAGGGTGCTGGAAACAGTGGTGGCAGACACTCTAGTGGGGTCGGTGATAGTTTGGTGTAACTTGTAGCTGTGCACTAGGGATTGTAAGGAATCTTGGGATTTGCCAAGCCAGTTTAAGTCTAAGTCACCAAGAATGATGAGTTCATTTTTCCCTGCAGATGCAGCTGTATAATCCAGTAACTCCACTAGCCCATTTAGCCCACTATTGGGAGGATTATAGGCACAGACAATTTGAAGTTTTTTAGCTCCTAGTCTGAGTATGGTATGTATACAGTATATTCACATAGGGAGCTTCACTTGTCAGTTATCATAGTTAGGTTTAGATTGTTTTTGTAATAGATTGCGACGCCCCCTCCCCGCTTTGGGGGTGGCCTTTCCCGCCTAAGAAGGTTGTAGTTTGGGAGCATGCAATAGGTATCCGTAATAGAGGGTTTTAGCCATGTTTCAGAAAGACAGAGCACATCGGGGTAGTAGTTCACCACCCAGGCTTCAAGTTCTGCATGATTGTGGAGAAGGCTCCTAACATTAAGATGTATCTTGCAAAAACCTTTCATAACATAGGTAGTACAACTTAGTGGTAATTGACTTGGCATTGGTCCAGGGTTCAGCTCAATGTCCCCAGACAGCAATAGGGCCAGCAATATGATGTACCCTAGCTTATGCAGAGTAATTTTCGGGCTATTTCGTCAGTAGATACGCCATCATTTAGTAGCAGATGCAGTAGCGTAGTAGAAGAGGAGTCTAGGGAGGAGGGCAGGAGTCACATCAAGTCCTTGTTGTGGTAGGATTAACATGTTAGAGTAAGTGAAATCTCTTTGATCCATGTCCCTACTGTGGGGTGATTATGGAAATCAAGAACTGTAAAGAAATTCAGTAATGACAGAGACAGGATAAGAGAGGGCAGTAATAGAGATTTCCAGGACACTCTGTATGATGTTTGAGTAAGCAGGAGAGTAAGACCGGAGGGTGGGTTGGAAAATGCAGAGGAGGATAAATAGAAACTGTCACGATGCAGTGGTCCATCTAAATCTAGGAGATCCTGTGGCTTCTCAATTTCCAGCGATCCCAAAACATGAGTACACTGGATTGCTAAAGGGTATGAGAGTGTCAGCTGACAGAGCAATTGATAGCTGTAGCATAACAAATGGAACTGCAATATGTGAGTAGAAAGCTATACAAATGTTGATCAGTCAAAAAAAAACAACAGCTCAAGCACAGTGGATGAAAGAGAAATGGAGAAACTTAGTGAAGGTGCCATCCAGTGGCTGGTTTCTATAATGAGCCAATGGAAAAGTGAGGAGTTAGTTTTATTTCATGATTGGTCACAGCACACTATAAAGTAAATGCCCAGATAGGGCGGGAGAGTGGGGTGGGTGGGGAGACGCCGGAGGCATTGGAGATAACAGCAGGTAGATGAAAGCAAGAGAGGGAGCCTGGCCATATAAGAGTAAGCAGAAAAACAGCTGCTGAGTCCTGAGGGAGGGAGAAAATCCTTGTTGTCAGTAAGATGCCAGGCTCCTTACAAAATAGAATTCCCAAATGCTAGTCTCCTTTTTAAAATAGTCTGAGGTATTATTTGCTCCAGCTATTATTTGTTATGAACAGTACAGCTGTCATTTTTCACATCCTGCCAAAATGTGTTTTCACACCTGTGGTGCACAATGGCATGGTCGCTGTGGGAAATCAACTTTGGGACAGATTAACACAATCACAATGCTACTGTTCATGAGGGAGGTCATAAATGCCTGTGTTGTAAATGTGTCTCTTCAGGGTAGGGTGAGGTTGGCATCAGTTCAATACTTCACTGCCATTCCTATTACGCATCTCTAACTCCTGTACTACCAATGTCAATGCCAGCTAGACAACATTCGCATTGACAAATGCTTGTTATTATTACTATTGCTGTTTGACTTCGAATACATTTAGCAGGTCCAACCAGATGTTTGTCCATGCAGCTTATTTAAATGTTATTGTATTTCAATTCCCTTGGTTCCCTCGACCTGTACCTCAGCTATTGACATGGGCCAGTATTTGGTTGTATGTTTCCTGACAGCAAAAGTAAAAAAAGTGTGAACCCTCTCATTGCCCTTAAACAATATTTCAGATCCAGTTGCTTTTTCCTGGTCAGTTTGGGTTGCAAGCAATCCTATCCACACAAAGTCTATGGGCAATACTGCAACATTCCCCTTGTGCTATCATAAGTGTCAACCCATTATAATGATAACAGAGCTGGAAGTTCAGGGTACTGATGGCCTGGGGTCAACTGAGACTCCACATGTTTTCAGGTGAAACCAGTTATCCAGGAATATACCATAATCTTCCATTAGGGGCCTATCATTCCTGCAGTACAGTTCAGTATGTACTAGATTTAGCAAAATTAGTGAGTGAAAAACATTTTTACTGGTTAAGTAGCTTCAATCAGATTGGGGTTTAAGATATTAACAGTACCAAACAACACAGCAAAGGATCACCTAAATATGGAGTCAGCTAGAGACAGTGTCAAGCAGCTCAAAGCATGGTTCACCCAGATAGGGTGTGACTAGGTGCAGTACCACACATCACTAATCAAGGTCCACCAAGACAGGGTATAACTAGGGACAGTACCATACATCACTAACCAAGGTTCACCCAGATAGGGTCTGACTAGGGACAGTACCATACATCACTAAGCAAGGTTCACCCAGATAGGGTGTAACTAGGGACAGTATCATACATCACTAATAAAAGGTTCACCCAGATGGGGTGACTATGGACAGTACCATACATCACTAACTATGGTTCACCCAGTTAGGGGGTAACTAGGGGAAGTACCATACATCACTAAGCAAGGTTCATCCAGATAGGGGGTAACTAGGGACAGCACCATACATCACTAAGCAAGGTTCACCCAGCTAGGGTGTGACTAGGGACAGTACCATACAACACTAAGTAAGGTTCACCCAGATAGGGGGTAACTAGGGACAGCACCACATCACTAAGGTTCACTCAGATAGGTGTGTGACTAGAGACAGTAATTTAATATCATTAACTGTTCACTCCAGATAGGGGTGTTAGTAGGGACTGTACCATACAACACTAAGCAAAGTTTCACAGATAGGGTTTAACTAGAGTCATTACCATACATCACAACACAGGGTTTACCCATATAGGATGCTGACTACAGTCAGTACCAATCATAACTAAGCATGGTTCACCCTGATAAGGCACTTGGCAAGGATCAATACGCAAAACAGAAATTTATTTAGATGAAAATTGGTGACCGGGGAAGGCACAGAGCCAAGGCTCATTTCCAGGTGTGACCTGGGAGAGTGGAGCAAAGGATAAAAAAAAGATATATAGCATAGACATATTCAGCGTTACAAAAAAAGCGCAACGTCAGAGCACACAAAGACCAAAGAAAGTGCACAGTAAGTCAAAAGCAGGCAGTTAAATATTACAGCACGTGTATGAGGGACTGTTAAGGGGGGGAAGGGACAAGAACAAGGTGGGGAGGAGAGTCTCAGTTGATATCTGAAGGGGAGACAGTGAAGTGAAGGGAAGAGGGGAGCTGGTTCCAAAGTGAGTGGAGATGATAGGCAAATGCTGATTGGCCAGCTGAGGTACAGGCACATGGCAAAGAAATGTTCTATGGTCCCTAGAGTGGAGAGAGCAGAATGCAGAGGGCACAATGGAGAGGAGTGATGAGAGGTAGTGGGGGAGAGGACCCAAACCAGAATTTCAATATAAAGGAGGCACAGTGCATCTGGCGATGGGATGGCAGAGGAAGAAAGGACAGAGATGTGTAAAGCAAGCAGTGATGGCTTCAAGAAAGTGAGCTGGTTGCAAAGCAGCAGAAGGAGTTATGGGGGTATCCAGTCTGGCTAGGGAAGTTAGCGGGGTGGAACCATAGACCACGTCCGCTTAGTCAGAAAACTGGGTACACATTCTGGTAAGAGGTTCTTGGTGGCATGGGGTCATAATGTTGCAAGACATTACAGCGCAGCCGTATACCACACTGCCAATACAGCACAGTATATTGTCAGCTTAACTACTGTATGTCTTTCAGTGGGCTCTGCCCCCCGCAACCCCCATTACAGGGGGCTATATACCCCAAACCCCCCCAACTGAAATGACCAACTCGGGTGGGGAGGGGTTAACACTTAAAATCATGCAAAGTGGAAAAATAAAAAATGTTCTGCATCTGGGACCGAGAATTGAAACCCAGTCCACAGACACACTGCTTCCCTTGCTGCCTGTGGCTCATCCCGTCAAGCCATGGCAGCTGCTCACTGGCCCCTTCCCCCAGCAGAGGTCTTATCCTCTTCCTAGGAACAGTAAGAAGCTGCACTACCATGCTACACCCTTTCGCAGTTTTGCACCCTCTCGCTCTTCCCGACCATGCTGTTCCTGTTGCGCTGTATTGACGTATTCGGTAGGGCATGTAACAAACTGACCTGGTAGAGTTCTCGTGAACCTAAAGGGAAAGACAATCTCTATTTCAGTACAAAACACCAAGATTAGGTTGGGGCTTAACGTGGATGGTGTTAATGTGGGCTGTGAAGTCAAGCTTGCTGTCAAGCCACACACCAAGGTACCTGAAGGAAGGAACCATTTGAGTGGGGAACCATCTTGAGTGGAGAACACGGGCACTGATGGGAGTTTGGGCAGTTTTTGTTGGTGCTAAGGTCATGGACAGCATTTTTTAGTGTTTACCAAAAGCTGGTTTGACTGGAATCGAGGCGTATAGTATAGTGGTTAAGAGCACTGAGCTGCAAACCTGGAGACCTCGGTTTAAAGTCCGTCAGCCCCCAGTTGCATGCTGTGTGACCCTGCACAATTAACTTCCTTGTGCTCCCAGGTTGCAGCTGGAAACAAGGTCCAGCTTAATGTGCTTTTCCTGATTAAACAATTTCCCCTTCCCCTTTCCCCAATGTAAGATGTTGTAGAAATATTGTTGTAGCAGACCTTCCACATCTGAGGTGGAAGGACCAGAAATGTAGATTACTGTCATCTGCATACATGTAAATATTTGAGGTAACACAGGCTGAAGGGAGGTCACTGAGGAAGATAGAGAAGAGTGTGGGGCCCAGGATGGAGCCCTATGGGACCCCCTCCTGGATAGGAAGAGGAGTTGAGAGGGCACTACCAACCTGAACTGACTGTTGACGGCCCATCAGTTAAGAACAGAACCAGTCAACAGCAGCAGCTAAGAGGCCAGCAGATCCCAGTTTGTACAGGAGGAGCGGGTAATATATAAAGGAAGCTCATGCTCCTGGTGAAGGGGCTGCAGTGTGTGCCTCGGTAGCTGACCCTACCAGAAACAAACAGTCAAATCAGGCTGCACTCAAACATGGTAACTTCACAGAAACTGCATGGGCAGACATCTGGTTTAATCTGATAAATTTATCATAAATCAGACAGTTTACATTCAAATGTTTAAGAGCTCAGTGTTCTGCTACATACAAACATTCAGAAGGCAAAATCCCTCAGAACCTCCTGGAGTTTATTACTCATCCTGGCACCTCAGTTGTCAGACCTTCCTCAGGGGGCATCTTCAGGGTGAGTAGTAGACTCAAGGAAGCTCTGAGGGATTTGCCATTTTGAATGTCTGTATGTAGTGGGACACTGAACACTTAAGCATTTGAATGTAAACTGACAAATTTTTCAGGTCAAACCAGATGTCTGTCCATGTGGTCTTTTTGGAGCTTCCTCTAAAGTTAGCAGGTTCAAGGATCAATATAGTAAAGGGGTACTCACTGTTCCTGAGAGTCTGAGGTGAGGTAAGAGGGTACACAGCTGTGGGGCAGCGTGGATGGCCGACAGCTGACTCCACAGCTGACACCCACAGTGTGACATCCTTTGCGCTGTGGCCTTTTGCGCTCTGGACTGCAGTGCTCTGAACTGCTTGGACGGGGCTGATCCTATAATGGAATGTAGATCCATCCACTGAGCAACCTGGTTAGTTGCTTGAGGTTGGTGGGCTGGAGGAGCTTTGGGCAGTCCAGCAGTGATCAGGAGGAGGGAGAAAAGCAAGGTGAGCACTGTCCCTCTCGACTATTTGGTGAGGCATCTTGGTGGCTAGAAAATGCACTACTTGGATGTGAATATGGGGGGGTACATCCCCCCCAGACTCTATGGGCATGATGGCCCTGGTTGCAGCCTCCATTTAGTATGACTCTGTGGTGCTACAAAATGCGAACTTTCATGAAGTGTTCTTTGCTACCACTTAGCACCAAACAGAGGGTTGGTAATCAGATCTTTTTTTTGATAAACAAACTTCCTGCTCAGTGGCCGGGGGGCGGGCACTGTCACATCTTACAAAAGACAGGACATGCTCTAACAAAGCTCTTTGAGAAAGATGCTTTTTTCTACTCAAATAAAACAAGTTTTTAATTGATATACCAAAAACTGTCATTTAAATCAGAGAATCTGGAGGTGCGCTCTGTTTCCAAAAAAGGGTGCTTCATGAAAATTGTCGATAGAGAAGAGTAAGAGCAACAGCCACCCCTTGCAGGGGGCCCAGGTGGCAGTAGCAGTAGCAGTATTTTTTTTTTTTATTTGTAAGGCATCCCTTCCAACAGCTCAGGGTGCATATGAATACAATTACTGAACTAAACAGATGGGAGAGAGAGAGAGAGAGTGAATAAATACAAATATTACGCAGCACTTATAAATACATATAGTATAGGTAGGTAGTGCCAGAGCAAGCAAGCAAGCCCCAGGCTGCAGGGGAGGAACCACCCTGGCAGTCATCCCTCATGGCAGTGTGAGCCATGGACTGCAAAACAGCACAAATATTGAAGCTTATTGGGACACAAAATATTAAACCTGCCCTGACAATGGGAAAAGCAAACGTCTTGGACAACAAGACTTCAATGGCCCTTATTACAGCACCAAAACCTATCCAGAAAAATGCCCTGCTGTGGCACCACCTTGAATCCATGGAGAATGAGGCATGCCCACAAAATCTGAGATTGTCTGGGCTTCCTGAGGGGATCAAAGGACTCTTGCTGACCATAGGCTCTTGGCTGCAGAAGGAACTCAGTGTGGAAACACGGTTTGAAGTTTGGGCACCATGCAGAGCTACTGTCTGAATGTCAGATCTGTGGCAGTGAAAGAGATTGTCTCATGAAGTGTCCTGCTGACTATTAATGGAGCAGACATCAGGGATAAATTGCCCAAGGCAGCCCGGTGGTGTGGCACATCCAGTTTGAGGAGCATCACGTGACTGTATGTGTTTCCTAAATTTAGTCTTCAGCCTGGAGTCACAGAACAATTGAACACAGTTTGCCAGCAGCTCTGGGGAGCTTGGCATTATGCACTTGCTTATCTTTTTCCCAGCAATCTCAGCATCACCAGTGTTGGGACAGTCTTCTAGTTCAGCATCCTACAAGATGTAAAGTACTAGTCTCTAATACTACATCGAAATTCCAGCTGGGACCCAACTGGGAGTCAGTCACCTCTGAAGATTGGCCTAGACAATGTACCTATGTTTAAAAAGGAACACTCAGCACTAGGAGCCCCATACCCAAGTGTGGGCTGGTCCCAATTTGCACGATGTGTGCAAAAATTACTTTTTTTTACTTACTGTTTACTGCAGTATAGCAGATTGTATCAGATCAATTCTGTTGACTTGCAAGCTGATATTTTCTGTAGCTACAAATCCCAGACTACACTGCAGCTGACATCAGAGGAGGACTGCAGCAGTGGGAGAAGCAATAGCCTGCAGTACATGTTAGAGTTTTTATAAGTTCTGATCTATTATGTGCTGGTCCCACTGTCTTCCCTGGGCTAAGCACAGTCACGGAGGACTGTTCCTAGCCCTTGAAGAACAGCAGAACCAGCAACCATCTGCTCAGAGCTTATAAAAACTCCAACTTGTATTGCAAGCTATTGCTCCTTCCACTGCTGCAGCCCTCCTCTGATGTCAGCTGCAGGGGATTCTGGGATTTGTAGCAACAGAAAATGTCAGCTTGCAAGTCAGTAGAATTGGTCTAATAGAATCTGCTATACTGCAGTAAACAGTAAGTAAAAAAAAGTAATTTTTGCACACAACGTGCAAATTGGGACCAGCCCTACACTTGGGTATGGGGCTCCTAGTGCTGAGTGTTCCCCTTTAAGAATGTGAGCAAGGTTAGGGTTTCTCAGCTTATCAGATCAACAACTGAGTAGGAACATTAAATTTAACTTTATCAAAAAGATATTTTACTTATTTAGTTTTTTTTGTTTTGTTTTGTTTTTTTAACCAGCTAGGTGCACTAGAAAAATAATTCCCTATTTTCATGCCAGGGGTGCTCAAATCAAAACTTTTATTACTTGCCCAGCCATGACTATAGCTGAATTTTCACTTACCCCTATTAATTACATTGAAATTAGTTCTGTTTTGGTACTTGCCCTTCAATAAAATTTACTTGCCCCGGACAGGGGGCAATGGGATTTGCATACCCATTTTCAGGCATGACCTGGGAGATTACAAAAGGTCACAGCAGCAGATCAAGAGCACAATCAGTAAGCAATGATTAAGAACATAATACAAATTACAAAAATATACATCAGAACATAGAACAATACAGAATCAACAATATGTCAAGGAATAAATAAAAAGCGTACATCATCACAGAAGATACCAAACTGAGAATTGGTAGGCAAAAATAAATAAATATAAATGGGGAGCCGGTTTCATGAGGGGCAGACCATTTTTTTTGCATCATCTGTTTTATACACTCCCTCCCTGCGTACGCATCGGCCTCTCCTTCTGGTTGCAAGGGACTAACTCACCACCCCCTTTCAGAGCCCCCATCCTGCACCTCATATCGAGCCTGTTTGCAACCCGACGATCCCTTCGTCAGACGGGTTCTCCCCTTCCGGAGAGAAAGTGCCTTGTGGCTTACCTTTTTCTTGGCCCTGGGTGCTGCTGAGTTCTTGTCCGGGGTTCCATGGCAGCGAGGGTCTAGGTGGCCGTCATCCGGCTGATCGACACATCATTTTCTCTGGTTTTCTGAGCCCCTCCTGTTGTGCCGCTCTTGTGGTGCTCCCGGTCTCCACCAGGGGCTGCTACAGAGTGAGGCAAACTCCCCAACCCACCCCAGGAGAGGAGAGGAGAGCAGTCCTCTGGATACTCAATCCTTCTCCTTCCCCACCAACCCCCGGCATCCCGAATCCATTCCTGCACCCGGGTCGCCAGCGTAACGCGAGGTAAGGCGTCCAGCACCTTAACCCTCAGTGCCTCCTGGCCGCGAGGGCAGATCATTTAACAAAGAACAGCCATGCCCCCAACATCAAAATCATACAAATTGATAACAAGAGCAGCTGTCTGACTGGTGTAGGTATTCTTGAAAATGTATGCACAACTTCTGGTTATAGGTGTCTGCTTGTAAGTCATTTGAGTCACTGTTTTTATGTTACAGTGGTTTCTTTGCCCAATCAGCAAGCAGTGCTATTCTCTCAGAATATTATCAGGAGTCTCCATTGTACAAGATAGGGTAGAAAGTGTAATGGAATTCATCACGTGTTCTTCATCTTGTAAAAAGCATTTTATAAGACATGAATCAGTTGCATGATCGAAAAGGGGCCCAAGTTGCTTGGTAACAAGATTGGGAATTCCATTTCTTCTTCCATATCTGAATTTGCAGACATTCACTTACAAGCATAACTCTTTCTGGATTATTTTTCAGGTTTTGACTTTCAGGAATGGATATACTGTATATATATATATATATATATATATCTATATATATATATATATATAGATATATATATATATATATATATATATATATACTATATATATATATATATATATTAGAGACAAACTCTGTTTAATGCATCAGTTAGGGTTGTTCCACAGTGGCAAAAAGCAAGGAAATTTGGTGTTAGGGTTGAAAGCCCCCTGGACCCCTCAGCCCACCCCCAACGGCATCGGGATGCGCGGTGGGGTCATCAGCCCTAACTCTCACCCCATCACATGTAAAAAGCTGAGGTATAGGAGAATGGGGTGAGAGTTAGGTCCGACGACCCCAATGCGCACCCCGATGCCGGTTGGGGGGCCTGGGGGGTCCAAGGGGGGGCCTTCAACCCTAACACCAAATTTCCTCACTTTTGTTGCTGTGGAACAACCCTAACTGATGCATTAAACAGAGTTTTTTGCCTCTAATTTCCCTTCTTTTTGAGAATGAGGATGATAAATAGTTAATATAATGTGGTGGCGGGAGCGTGGGGCACCACCAGGTGATATCTTGTCACACAGTAACAGGAACAGCAACAAAAATGCAAGCACCAACAGTTACGCACATGGTAACGCAAATGTAAATGGTAAAGTAAATGTTAATAGTAACGCAAGCGCAAAGTGACGCCAAAGTGAACAGAGACGCAAATGGACATGCAAGCGCGCACAAAAACACAACTGGTAAGGTGCACAGTGATGGCAGTGGTATCTTACATGCAAATGTTAAGTAGTACAGCAAAAAGAATGCGAAAGGGAACAGAAACGGAAACGCGAACACAAGCGCGCACATAAATGCAAACCATAACGCGCATGGGCACGGTACCGCAATTGTAAACGCAAATGGTAAAGTTAACATGAAGAATAATGCCAAAGGAAATAGAAATGTAAATGGGAACAGAAGCGCGTACGGAAATGCAAACTGTAAAGCGCACGGGCACAGTACTGCAATTCTAAATGCTAATGGTAACAGTAACAGCAACAATAACAGTAAAGGAAACAGAAACGCAAAAGGAAACGCAAGCGCATATGGAAACGCAAACCATAATGCGCACAGGCACAGTAACGTAATTGCAAACGCAAATGGTAAGAGTAACAGCAACAAAGACGCAAAACGAAAGACAAACGCAAATGAAAGGGCTGCTGGAAACATAAATGGCAATGTGCACAGTGACGCAAACCAAAATGCAAAGACAGTGTAAACGCAAATGGTAACAGTAACGCAAATGCAAGCGCAAATGAGAACGCAAGGGTGTCATTACGGGTGGGCGTATACAGGAACAGTAACGTAAACAGGTCCGTGAAACACGGTAACGCGAAGTGTAACAGTAATGGGTGCACACCCTGTTTTGGCCTAACAGCTGCATAAAGAAACACAGCGTGTACAAAGAATGTATGCATAATAATGGGCCTCAGAGCAGAAAATGAGCTGTTGGAAGACTAAATTGCTTATATCTCAGGGACCGATGACGAAAAAAAAAATTCACATCAATCATGATTTTTCTGGCTACGTCCGCTGAACGAAAATGATGAAATACCAATATCTCGCACTACTCGGATACGCAGCCCCAAAAGCATGTGGATGCCACCATGTTAGTCTATGGAGAAAAATGCCAACTTCGGAGTACTGTAACTTGGCATCTGTGCAATATTTTTTTCACCAAACCACCAAAAGGCACATCTGTGAGATGTTGGCTGCCTTCCCTCCAAATTTCAGCTCAAAAGACCAAACCGTTCTTTCGAAGCAGGGTGGCAAAGAATTCCTGTCATTTTGCCATAGCCTGGAAAAGTAGTGTCGTGATTTGTGAAAGCTTTCGCTAAAATTTGTGAAAGTGTCGCTAGTGCGACACTACTTTGCAACACTACTTTTTCCAGAAATTTGAAAAACATATTTCTGGGGTGTTTAACCCCAAAATAAAGACATGGCTAGCATCCTCAGGGTCCGACTAGGTGAACACAAAAAGAATTGTGTCTCTAGAGGGTCCCAAATTTAAAATGACAAGCATTTCTGTGACCAGTAACTGAATAAAAATGGCTGACTCACAACACTACAGGGGTCATTTGCGACACTAAAAGTGCATTTCACGCACTTTTGCACTTTTTGTTAACTTTTCCCATTGACTTATATAATGGGAACTTGTTTTGAATAACTTTGAACAGTTCAATGTTTTTCACGAAATCTTCAAAAGGCACATCAGGCACCTGGCCGATGTTCCCCAAGTTTTTGGATTTTGGACCAGTCACACAAACTGTGCGACCTGTAGGCGAGCTAAGAATGCACAAAAAGCGAAATGCTCACACAGATGTTGCTTATTAAGTCCACAGCCGTATATCCGACTGGTACGAAAGTTGGCAGATCCCAAGATTTATGGTTACGCCCTGTGCCTGCCAAATTTCAGGCAAATCTGTTGAATGGTGGCAAAGTTATTATGGTGCAAAATTTCACCATTTAACATTAAAAGGGCTACTCAACCCTAACTATGGTAGCACTACCGATTACTATTATATATATATATATATATATATATATATATATATAGAGCAGTTACTTACTGATCCTGTTTCTGGAGGTGATGTATTGGTTTTGTGTGTCTTCAGCAAACACCTAAATGTGTGGCTTACTGTTGGGAATATAGTCCCCTTACTGTAAAAATGAAATGGGGTTCGGTTTTTAAAAGGACCAAAGAGTTGTAACTTGCTACAGAAGCCTGACACTGTGTAGGTATTGTCAGTGTTATTTAGTATGTGCTGTATGTGGCTAAAGATTTGAAAACTTGGTGACTGTGAGGCCAGAGTTTTGTCTCACAGTCTTGAGGAAAGGATAAGAATTGGCTCTCATCACACAATTGTCCTTATCAGCGGACAAAACATGATAGAGCTGCTCAGAGTACCGTATGCCATTTAAGTGCACGCAGACACTGCTGTTTCTATTGCTAGCACCATACAGTAGCCGGTGAAGACAAAATAGATACATTTCTTTGGCATTGCAAGAGCACATAGGTTCATTATCAGAGAGACGGGTTTGTTCTTCTGAGAATGAGAAATGTAACCTAAATAAGTTAATCTGCAGTACGAACTGCGGAGCAGGCCAAACTGATGGTGGAGCAGTAAGGCTACACGGTGTCAAAAGTGAACTTGGGATGTCAGAGGGCTGGTAGGGGCAGAGCACTGTAGCTCCAAGGGATGCTCACCTCTTCTGGGAGGGTGTCTGTAGTCTACCGCACCTGTGCCACCTATGGATGTACAGGCAGCATACCAGAGCGATCTTCAGGATGGGATGGGGATGTGCAGTGCACTCTGGGATGAGATGGGATGCGGTGCACTCTGGGATGGGGGATGTGTGGTCTACTTTGGGATGGGATGGGGGATGTGTGGTGCACTTAGGGATGGGGGATGTGTGGTGCACTCTGGGATGGGATGAGGATGTGGGTGCACTTTAGGATGGGATGGGGATGTGTGGTGCACTTTGGGATGGGATGAGGGATGTGGTGCACTTAGGGATGGGACAAGGGATGTGGGGCACTTAGGGATGGGATGGAGATGTGGATGCACTCTGGGATGGGATAGGGATGCGTGCACTTTGGGATGGGATGGGGATGTGGTGCACTTGGGATGGATGGGATAGTGGCACTTAGGGATGGGATGGGGATGTGTGGTGCACTTAGGGATGGGATGGGGATGTGGTGCACTCTGGGATGGGATGGGGATGTGTGGTGCACTTAGTGATGGGATGGGGATGTGTGGTGCACTTAGGGATGGGATGAGGATGTGCAGTGCACTCTGGGATGGGATGGGGATGTGGTGCACTTAGGGATGGGATGGGATGTGCAGTGCACTTCGGGATGGGATGGAGGATGTGTGGTGCACTTGGGATGGGATGGGGATGTGAGTACTTAGGGATGGATGGGGATGTGTGCACTTAGGGATGGATGGGGATGTGTGGCACTCTGGGATGGGATAAGGGATGTGTGGTGCACTTAGGGATGGGATGGGGGATGTGTGTGCACTTAGGGAAGGGATGGGAGATGTGGTGCACTTCAGGATGGGATGGGGATGCTGATGCACTCTGGGATGGGATGAGGGATGTGCGGTGCACTTAGGATGGGATGGGATGCGGTGCACTTCGGGATGGGATGGGATGCAGTGCACTTAGGGATGGATGGGGATGTGCGTGCACTTGGATGGGATGGGATGTGGCACTTAGATGGATGGGATGCGGTGCACTTAGGGATGGGATGGGATGCGGTGCACTTGGGATGGGGAGATGCGGTGCACTTGGATGGATGGGGATGTGCGGTGCACTTGGGATGGGATGGGGATGTGTGGTACTTAGGATGGGATGGGGATGCGGTGCACTGAGGGATGGGATGGGGATGTGCGTGCACTTTAGGGATGGATGGGGATGTCGATGCACTCTGGGATGGGATGAGGATGCAGTGCACTTGGGATGGGATGAGGATGCGGTGCACTTGGGATGGGATGGGGATGTGGTGCACTTAGGGATGGGATGGGGATGCGGCACTTGGGATGGGATGAGGGATGTGCGGTGCACTTGGGATGGGATGGGGATGTGCGGTGCACTTAGGGATGGGATGGGGATGTGGTGCACTTAGGATGGGATGGGGATGTCAGTGCACTTAGGGATGGGATGGGGATGTGCGGTGCACTTAGGGATGGGATGGGGATGCGGTGCACTTTGGGATGGATGAGAAGGTGCACTTAGGGATGGATGGGATGTGCACTTAGGATGGGATGGGGATGTGCGTGCACTTAGGATGGATGGGGTGATGGGATGTGCGTGCACTTAGGGATGGGATGGGGATGCGGTGCACTTTGGGATGGGATGGGGATGTGCGGTGCACTTAGGGATGGGATGGGGATGTGCAGTGCACTTAGGGATGGGATGGGATGTGTGGTGCACTTAGGGATGGGATGGGGATGTGCGGTGCACTTAGGATGGGATGGGGATGGTGCACTTGGGTGGGATGGGATGTGCGTGCACTTAGGGATGGGATGGGGATGTGCGGTGCACTTTGGGATGGGATGGGGATGTGGTGCACTTAGGGATGGGATGGGGATGTGGTGCACTTAGGGATGGGATGGGGATGTGGCACTTAGGGATGGATGGGATGCGTGCACTTAGGGATGGGATGGGATGTGCACTTAGGGATGGATGGGGATGTGGTGCACTTTGGGATGGGATGCAACTTAGGATGGATGGGGATGTGCACTTTGGGATGGATGGGAGAACGGGTGCACTTTGGGATGGGATGGGGATGTGCAGTGCACTTAGGGATGGATGGGGATGTGGTGCACTTAGGGATGGGATGGGATGTGCGGCACTTAGGGATGGGATGGGATGTGCGGTGCACTTAGGGATGGGATGGGATGTGCGTGCACTTGGGATGGGATGGGGATGCAGTGCACTTCAGGATGGGATGGGATGTGCGTACTTGGGATGGGATGGGGATGTGCGGTGCACTTAGGGATGGGATGGGGATGTGGTACTCTGGGATGGATGGGATGTGTGGTGCACTTAGGGATGGGATGGGGATGCGGTGCACTTTGGATGGGATGGATGTCGGTGCACTTGGGATGGGATGGGGATGTGCAGTGCACTTAGGATGGGATGGGGATGTGCTGCACTTCGGATGGATGGGGATGTGGTGCACTTAGGATGGGATGGGGATGTGCGGTGCACTTAGGGATGGATGGGATGCGTGCACTTAGGATGGGATGGGGATGTGGGTGCACTTAGGGATGGATTAGGGATGGGATGGGTGCACTTAGGATGGGATGGGATGGGTGCACTTAGGATGGATGGGATGCAGTGCACTTAGGGATGGATGGGATTGTGCACTTTGGATGGGGATGCGGTGCACTTAGGGATGGGATGGGGATGTGGTGCACTTTGGGATGGGATGGGGATGTGTGGTGCACTTAGGGATGGGATGGGGATGCAGTGCACTTAGGGATGGGATGGGGATGTGTGGTGCACTTCGGATGGATGGGATGCAGTGCACTTAGGGATGGGATGGGGATGCGTGCACTTTGGGATGGGATGGGGATGTGGTGCACTCTGGGATGGGACAAGGGATGTGTGGTGCACTTAGGGATGGGATGGGGATGTGGTGCACTTAGGGATGGGATGGGATGTGGTGCACTTCAGGATGGGATGGGGATGTGCGATGCACTCTGGGATGGGATGAGGATGCGGTAATTTAGGGATGGATGGGATGTGGTGCACTTTGGGATGGATGGGGATGTGCACTTAGGGATGGATGGGACAGGTGCACTTAGGGATGGATGGGGATGCAGTGCACTTAGGGGGATGGAGGATGTGGTGCACTTGGGATGGGATGGGGATGCAGTGCACTTAGGGATGGGATGGGATGTGGTGCACTTTGGGATGGATGGGATGTGGTGCACTCTGGGATGGGACAAGGATGTGGTGCACTTAGGGATGGGATGGGGATGTGGTGCACTTAGGGATGGGATGGGATGTGCGGTGCACTTCAGGATGGGATGGGATGTGCGTGCACTCTGGATGGATGAGGGATGTGGTGCACTTAGGGATGGGATGGGGATGCGGTGCACTTTGGGATGGATGGGGATGTGCAGTGCACTTAGGGATGGGATGGGGATGTGCGGTGCACTTAGGGATGGGATGGGGATGTGGGTGCACTTTGGGATGGGATGGGGATGTCGGTGCACTTAGGGATGGATGGGGATGTGCGTGCACTTAGGGATGGGATGGGATGTGCGGTGCACTTTGGGATGGGATGTGCAGTGCACTTAGGATGGGATGGGGACACGGTGCACTTTGGGATGGGATGGGGATGTGCGGTGCACTTTGGGATGGGATGGGGATGTGCAGTGCACTTAGGATGGGATGGGATGTGGTGCACTTAGGATGGGATGGGGATGGTGCACTTAGGATGGATGGGGATGCGTGCACTTGGGATGGATGGGGATGCGTGCACTTCTGGATGGGATGAGGATGTGGTGTACTGGGATGGGAGGGGATGTGCTGTGCACTTAGGGATGGGATGGGGATGTGGTGCACTTGGATGGGATAGGGATGTGTGGTGCACTTAGGGATGGGATGGGGATGTGTGGTGCACTTAGGGATGGGATGGGGATGTGGTGCACTTGAGGATGGGATGGGGATGTGCGATGCACTCTGGGATGGGATGAGGATGTGGTGCACTAAGGATGGGATGGGATGTGCAGTGCACTTGGGATGGATGGGGATGCGTACTTAGGGATGGGATGGGGATGTGCGGTGCACTTGTGGGATGGATGTGCGGTGCACTTAGGGATGGGATGGGGATGTGCGGTGCACTTAGGGATGGGATGGGAGATGCGTGCACTTAGGATGGGATGGGATGTGTGCACTTTGGGATGGGATGTGCGGTACTGAGATGGATGGGATGCGGTGCACTTGGGATGGGATGGGGATGTGGGCACTTAGGATGGATGGGATGCAGTAATTTAGGATGGATGGAGGATGTGGTACTTGGATGGGATGGGGATGTGCACTTAGGATGGATGGGATATGGTGCACTTTGGGATGGGATGGGGATGTGGTGCACTTGGGATGGGACAAGGATGTGTGCACTTAGGGATGGGATGGGGATGTGGTGCACTTAGGGATGGGATGGGGATGTGGTGCACTTCAGGATGGGATGGGGATGTGATGCACTCTGGGATGGGATGAGGATGCGTGCACTTAGGATGGATGGGATGTACGTGCACTTGGGATGGGATGGGGATGCAGCACTTAGGATGGGATGGGATGTGCGTGCACTTAGGGATGGGATGGGGATGTGGTGCACTTTGGGATTGGATGGGAGCAAGGTGCACTTAGGGATGGGATGGGGATGTCGGTGCACTTAGGGATGGGATGGGATGGTGCACTTTGGGATGGGATGCAGTGCACTTAGGGATGGATGGGATGTGCACTTTGGGATGGATGGGGAATGGTGCACTTTGGGATGGGATGGGATGTGGTGCACTTAGGATGGGATGGGATGTAACTTAGGGATGGATGGGGATGTGCGTACTTAGGGATGGGATGGGGATGTGGTGCACTTAGGATGGAATGGGGATGCATGCACTTGGGATGGGATGAGGATGTGCGTACTGGATGGGATGGGATGCAGTGCACTTGGGATGGGATGGGATGCAGCACTTAGGATGGATGGGATGGTGCACTTAGGATGGATGGGATGTGCACTTAGGTGGATGGGGATGTGGTGCACTTGGATGGGATGAGGATGTGGACTTTAGGGATGGGATGGGGATGTGGTGCACTTGAGGATGGGATGGGATGCGGTGCACTTAGGGATGGGATGAGGATGCGTGCACTTGGGATGGATGGGATGTGTGCACTTAGGGATGGGATGGGGATGTGCGGTGCACTTTGGGATGGGATGGGATGTGCAGTGCACTTAGGATGGATGGGATGTGGTGCACTTAGGGATGGGATGGGGATGTGGTGCACTTTGGGATGGATGGGGATGCGTGCACTTAGGGATGGATGGGATGTGCGTGCACTTGGATGGATGGGATGCGACTTGGGATGGGATGCAGTACTTAGGATGGATGGGATGATGTGCACTTTGGGATGGGATGGGATGTGCAGTGCACTTTGGGATGGGATGGGGATGCAGTGCACTTTAGGGATGGATGGGAGTGCGTGCACTTAGATGGATGGGACAGTGCACTTTGGGATGGGACAGTGCACTTAGGATGGATGGGATGTGCACTTTGGGATGGGATGGGGTTGTGGTGCACTTAGGGATGGGATGGGGATGCAGTGCACTTGAGGATGGATGGGGATGCGGTGCACTTAGGGATGGGATGGGATGCAGTGCACTTAGGATGGATGGGATATGTGCACTTTGGGATGGATGGGGATGTGTGGTGCACTTGGGATGGGATGGGGATGTGTGTGCACTTAGGGATGGGATGGGGATGTGGCACTTGAGGATGGGATGGGGATGTGCGGTGCACTTGGGATGGATGAGGGACAAGTGCACTTAGGATGGATGGGATGCGTGCACTTTGGGATGGGATGTGCAGCACTTAGGATGGATGGGGTGCACTTAGGGATGGATGGGATGTGCACTTGGGATGGGATGGGATGAGTGCACTTTAGGATGGATGGGGATGCGTGCACTCTAGGATGGATGGGATAAAGTGCACTTTGGGATGGGATGCAGTGCACTTAGGATGGATGGGATGTGTGCACTTTGGGATGGGATGGGAACAGTGCACTTTGGGATGGATGGGGATGTGCAGTGCACTTAGGATGGGATGGGGATGTGTGTCACTTAGGATGGGATGGGATGCGGTGCACTTAGGATGGATGGGATGTGCGTGCACTTGGATGGATGGGGATGCAGTGCACTTGGGATGGGATGAGGGATGCGGTGCACTTGGGATGGGATGGGGATGCGTGCACTTAGGGATGGGATGGGGATGTGGTGCACTCTGGGATGGGATAGGGATGTGGTGCACTTAGGGATGGGATGGGGATGTGGTGCACTTGATGGATGGGATGTGCTGGCGCACTTGGGATGGATGAGGGATGCTGCACTTTAGGATGGATGGGGAAGTGTGCACTTAGGGATGGATGGGATGTGGTGCACTTAGGGATGGATGGGGATGTGCGTGCACTTAGGATGGATGGGGATGTGCAGTGCACTTAGGGATGGATGGGGATGGGCACTTGGGATGGATGATGCGACTTGGGGATGGGATGTCACTTAGGATGGATGGGACAAGTGGTGCACTTAGGGATGGATGGGAGATGTGCACTTAGGATGGATGGGGGATGCTGCACTTTGGGATGGGATGGTGCACTTAAGGATGGGATGGGGATGCGTGCACTTAGGGATGGGATGGGGATGTGGTGCACTTAGGGATGGATGGGAGTGGTGCACTTAGGATGGGATGGGGATGTGGTCACTTGGATGGATGGGATGTGGTCACTTAGGGATGGGATGGGGATGTGCGTGCACTTAGGGATGGGATGGGATGTGTGGTGCACTTGGGATGGGAAGGGATGTGGGCACTTAGGATGGATGGGGATGTGGTGCACTTAGGGATGGATGGGGATGTGGTGCACTTCAGGATGGATGGGATGCGATGCACCTGGGATGGATGAGGATGTGCGTGCACTTAGGATGGATGGGATGCGTGCACTTGGGATGGGATGGGATGTGCAGTGCACTTAGGGATGGATGGGATACAGTGCACTTAGGGATGGATGGGGATGTGTGCACTTTGGGATTGATGGGATGTGCGTGCACTTAGGATGATGGGGATGGCGGTGCACTTTAGGATGGATGGGGATGCGGTGCACTTTGGGATGGGATGCAGCACTTAGGATGGATGGGATGTGGTGCACTTGGGATGGGATGGGAATGTGTGCACTTTGGGATGGGATGGGATGTGCAGTGCACTTAGGGATGGAATGGGGATGTGTGGACTTAGGGATGGATGGGGATGTGCGTACTTAGGGATGGATGGGGATGTGTGCACTTGGGATGGAATGGGGATGCAGGTGCACTTCGGGATGGGATGAGGGATGTGCGTGCACTTGGGATGGGATGGGATGATGCACTTAGGATGGGATGGGGATGTGGTGCACTCTGGGATGGGATGAGGATGTGGTGCACTTAGGATGGATGGGGATGTGCGGTGCACTTGGGATGGATGGGATTGCGTGCACTTGGGATGGGATGGGATGTGCGGTGCACTTAGGATGGGATGGGATGCGGTGCACTTGGGATGGGATGGGGATGCGGTGCACTTAGGATGGATGGGGATGTCGGTGCACTTAGGGATGGGATGGGGATGTGCAGCACTTAGGGATGGGATGGGGATGTGGTGCACTTTGGGATGGGATGTGCAGTGCACTTGGGATGGGAGTGCACTTAGGATGGATGGGGATGCGTGCACTTAGGGATGGATGGGATGTGTGCACTTAGGATGGGATGGGGACGGTGCACTTTGGATGGGATGGCGTGCACTTAGGGATGGATGGGGATGCGGTGCACTTTGGGATGGGATGTGTGGTACTTAGGATGGATGGGGATGCAGTGCACTTGGGATGGGATGGGATGTGGTGCACTTTGGGATGGGACAAGGGATGTGGTGCACTTAGGGATGGGATGGGGATGTGGTGCACTTAGGGATGGGATGGGATGTGGTGCACTTAGGATGGGATGGGGATGTGCGTGCACTTGGGATGGGATGGGATGCGGTGCACTTAGGGATGGGATGGGGATGTGCGGTGCACTTTGGGATGGGATGGGGATGTGCAGTGCACTTAGGATGGATGGGGATGTGTGCACTTAGGGATGGGATGGGGATGTGGTGCACTTGGGATGGATGGGATGTCAGTGCACTTAGGGATGGATGGGGATGTGCACTTAGGGATGGATGGGGATGCGGTGCACTTATGGATGGGATGCAGTGCACTTAGGATGGATGGGGATGCGTGCACTTAGGGATGGGATGGGGATGTGTGCACTTTGGGATGGATGGGATGTGCAGTGCACTTAGGGATGGGATGGGGATGTGGGTGCACTTAGGATGGGATGGGGATGGTGAATGGAGGATGGGATGCGGACTTAGGGATGGATGGATGGGGATGTGCGTGCACTTCAGGATGGAATGGGGATGTGCAGTGCACTTGGGATGGGATGAGGATGTCGGTGCACTTGGGATGGGATGGGATGTGCGTGCACTTAGGGATGGGATGGGGATGTGTGGTGCACTCTGGGATGGGACAGGGATGTGCGGTGCATAGGGATGGGATGGGATGTGTGGTGCACTTAGGATGGATGGGGATGTGTGTTCACTTCAGGATGGGATGGGATGTGGTGCACTCTGGGATGGATGAGGGATGTCGGTGCACTTAGGGATGGGATGGGGATGCGGTGCACTTCGGGATGGGATGGGGATGCAGCACTTAGGGATGGATTGTGGATGCGGTGCACTTAGGATGGATGGGGATGTGGTGCACTTTGGGATGGGATGGACAAGTGTGCACTTCAGGATGGGATGGGGATGCAGTGCACTTAGGGATGGATTGGATGTGCGTGCACTTAGGGATGGATGGGGATGTGTGCACTTGGATGGATGGGGATGTGCAGTGCACTTAGGATGGATGGGGATGCGGTGCACTTTGGGATGGGATGCGGTGCACTTAGGATGGATGGGATGGTGCACTTGGGATGGATGGGGATGTGCAGTGCACTTAGGGATGGGATGGGGATGTGCGGTGCACTTAGGGATGGGATGGGGATGTGCGGTGCACTTAGGGATGGGATGGGGATGTGCGGTGCACTTAGGGATGGGATGGGGATGTGCGGTGCACTTAGGGATGGGATGGGGATGTGCAGTGCACTTAGGGATGGGATGGGGATGTGCGTGCACTTAGGGATGGATGGGGATGTCGGTGCACTTGGGATGGATGGGGATGCGTGCACTTTGGGATGGATGGGATGCGGTGCACTTAGGATGGGATGGGATGTACGTGCACTTTGGGATGGGATGGGATGTGCAGTGCACTTAGGATGGGATGGGGATGGCGGTGCACTTAGGGATGGGATGGGGATGCGGTGCACTTGAGGATGGATGGGGATGTGGTGCACTTTGGGATGGATGAGGGGATGTGCAGTGCACTTAGGGATGGATGGGGATGCGGTGCACTTAGGGATGGGATGGGGATGTGCGGTGCACTTGGGATGGGATGGGGATGTGTGCACTTTGGGATGGATGGGGATGTGCGGCACTTTGGGATGGAATGGAGGATGCAGTGCACTTCGGATGAGATGAGGATGTGCGGTTTGCCCGGGATGGGATGGGGATGTGCGATGCACTTAGGGATGGGATGAGGGATGTGCAGTGCACTTCAGGATGGGATGGTGGATGTGCGGTGCACTTAGGGATGGGATGGGGGATGTGCGGTGCACTCTGGGATGGGATGGAGATGTGCAGTGCACTTCAGGATGGGATGGAGAATGTGCGGTGCACTGAGGGATGAGATGGGGGATTTGGGGTGCACTTCTATGCATGCCCATTTTGTGCTCTACTCAGGGCACATACCGCTGCCCTCTGGGGCCTGTGTGGGAGAATGCTGACAACTCTTGCAGCATGACAGGATGAAGTACTGCAGCACACTTGGGCCCTCCACCCACTGTCCTGAATGAGGAATCCCTGCCACCTAATTTGCAGTTAACTGAGAAGAGGTACAGGGACTCCCACCTGAAGACTCTCTATGGAGGGTTATCTACAGGGCAGGAAGGTAGCCATCTCGATGGAGCTGTAGCTTAGCAGAGGAGAAACAGTAATTGAAAAGAATTATGGGGAACGAGATGGCCATTAAGTATATATCTATAAGAACATTCATTGCAAAAACTTTGTTGATGCACCAGTTATGGTTAAAGCAACAAACGTAGGGAAATGTGGTGTTAGGGTTTCCGTCCCTAACACCACACCACCACACCACCACCGTGCAGGCAGTAACAGGAAAAACCATTATGGTTTCACCTCTCCTGAGTCTTTGCAAATCAGGTGTGGGGTGTACCTTGGGGGTTGTCAACCCTAATGCTCACCCCATTCCATCAGTAAATAAGCTGAGATGTATAGAGTATATGAGAATGGGGTGAGTGTTAGGGTTGATAGCCCCAAGGTAAAAAAACAAAACAATTTTTTCACTGTCTGGATCATACAATCCACACATCTGACTGGAGCAAAACTTGGCACATTAAGAGATCTACCCCCAGACCACGCATGCAAAATTTCATGCAAATCCATTGAATGGTTGTAAAGCTTTTAAAGTACAAAATTTGAGGTTTAACATATAAACCCCTGCTCAACCCTAACTATAGTGATGCTACCATGCCACTATAATATGTATGTATGTACTCTACCTGCCTACCTACCTACCTATCTGTCTCTGCTTGTCTGGTCTATTTGTCCTGTTATTTTGGTTTTACCTGTATGATCTATTTTGCACACTGCCCCTGGGTTTCACCTGAAAATGAGCCTTGGCTCCATGTGCCTTTCCTGGTCATCAGTTACAACTAGCGAGCTAGCTAGCAAACTAACAAGCTAGCTAGCTAACTTTGTTCTTGTATCCAATCCAATCCAATCCAACTTTATTTTTAAAAGTGCCTTTCCAAAACCAAGGCACTTTTACAATAAATAGATAAAATACATAAAATTAAACAGTATAATAAAATCGATCATTAAAACATTCTTAGAAATCAAGGTAAGCCAGGCTAAATAGGTAAGTTTTCAATGCCGATTTAAAACTTTGGATGGTCAGGCAATCTCACACCCGATGAGGTAGAGAATTCCACAGGGTCAGGGCCATATAACTAAATGATCTGGCCCCAGATGTCTTCAAACAGGCCCTGGAAATCTCTAACAACCCCTCATCGGTGGATCGGAGAGGGCGGGGGGGGACGGTAGGGATGAAGAAGATCTTGCAGGTAACTAGGTCCCTGGTCGTGTAGGGCCTTATAGGTCAGCAAACCAACCTTGAAGGTGATCCGCCACAATACTGGCAGCCAGTGCAGTCCATGGAGGACAGGCGTTATATGACTGGTCCTAGAAGTACCAGTCAGAAGCCTGACCACCACATTCTGCACTAGCTGCAAGGGGTGGATATCTACCCCCGGTAGCCCTAGGTAAAGGGCACTGCAGTAGTCCAGGCGGGAGGTAACGAAGGCATGGACCAACACTGAAAGATCGTCAGCAGGAACCAGGTGCTTCACCCAGGCTATATTCCTCAGATGGTAAAAGGAAGTTTTGACAACAGCCGACACCTGATGTTTAAGGGTCAGGCAGCCATCAAATATAACACCCAGGTTCCACACCCGGTCTGAGGTAGCTAACTGGACCCCCCCAAGCCAAAGACCCGAAGGTGATCCTGTCAGCAAACCTGCCTCCCAACGACCTGAGTCCACAACCAACACCTCCGTTTTTTCAGGGTTTAACCGCAACCAACTCACAGTCATCCAGTCCTGGATCTCGGCAAGACAGTTGTTAAAGACCGAGACAGCATCATCCTGGCCAGGCACAAAGGACATGTACAGCTGAGTATCATCTGCATAGCAGTGAAAACTCAAGCCGTACCACCTTATAATCGCTCCCAACGGCAGCATATATACTGCAAACAACATGGGTACCAAAATGGAGCCCTGCGGCACCCCAGAGGATAGGGGGAGTGATGCCAAGGAAAAAATCCCAGACACCACCCTCTGAGTCCCACCCTCGAGGAATGATCGAAACCAGCTGAGGACCGAACCAGACAGCCCACAGATAAACCGCAGGCACTCCAATAGCACTCCATGGTCAACGGTATCAAATGCTGCAGAGAGATCAAGAAAGACCAAGATGGAACAGGTCTTTCGATCTCTCGCTATTAGGAGGTCATTCAGTACATGAACAAGGGCCATCTCGGTACTATGTCTCTTCCTAAATCTGGACTGGAGAGAATCATAGACATTGTGGCTGGTCAAATGATCATCCAGCTGCGAGGCAACCACCTTCTCAATAACCTTACCCACAAAGGGCAGGTTAGAGACAGGTCTGTAGTTCGCCAGACAGTCCGGGTCCAAGGAAGGTTTCTTAAGAAGGGTCCGAATCACAGCTTCCTTCAAGGGATCAGAAAAGATCCCCTTCTCCAATGACAACCAGACTATCTTGGCAAGGACTGGGCCAATTTTATTCACACATCCTACTAAAAGGCGTGTGGGGCCGGTCAAAATACAGTTGAGTCGGTCGTATGACTGGACAATCATCACTATGTCATTGATTGTGGGTAGGTCGAAGTCAAACCACACAAACCGAGTGTCCGACATCTCCTGCTGATTACCACAACTTCTATTTGAGAGAGTTAGGAGGAGGTCAGACCTGATTGTGGCAACCTTATCTGCAAAGAATCCAGCAAACTCCTCACACCGTTCCTGTGAAAAAGCACTTTCGGGCTGAAGACAGATTGGATTGCACAATCTGTCCACAGTCTGTAAGAGCTGGGCTGGTCGATTCTACGCAGCAGCAATTTCCCTGGAAAGGAATTCTGCCTTCTTACGGGTAATTGCTGATTGATAGACCCGATAATGGTCCATCAAACTAAGTCTGTCACACTCCAGACCTGACTTCCGCCAACACCTCTCAAGTCTTCTTCCCACCATCCTCAACTCCCTCAAGGTCTCATCAAACCAAGGAGACCTGTATGAAGGAGTGAGGGTACAAACTTGAATAGGAGTAATGGAATCCAGGGCCCCAACTACTGCCTTATTATAGGCAAGAACCAGGTCCCCAGGATCCATGTATTCACTTGGTAGACTCAATAGGTCCAGCACCACCATCAGACCCTCGGTAACACCCCTCGATGGGCAGTACCGGACCATCTCCATAGGGGCTGGCCTACTGGGGGGGGGGTCAGGAAACTGAACCCAATGGTGTGATGGTCAGACCACCCGACTGGTTCCACCACCAAGTTAGATATCTCCATCCCCAGGAGGAACACCAAGTCCAAGGAATGACCGTCTATATGGGTCGAGGAGGAAATAACATTTGTGAAGCCCAGAGAATTCATCAGCTGGAGGAAGTCCTGACCAAACTGTGAGAGTTCATTATCGACCCAGGCATTATAATCTCCCAGGATCAGCCATCTGGAGGATCCCAATGTCATGTTGACAATGAAGTCCACAACTTCTCACTGGAAAACATTCCCATTACCTGGTGGATGGTAGATGAGAAGAATCCTGCACCCCACACTCTCACCCACAATACATTCAAAGGAGTTGGTAATTCCCACTGGTACCTCCATCAGGTTCAGTTCCATTCTAAAACAGATCGCCACTCCCCCGCTCCTAGGATCCAACCTCGGACGGTGTATCACCGAGTACCTAGCTGGTATAATTGAAGCCAAAACAGGGCCAGCATTATCATCCAGCCAGGTCTCGGTGATGCACGCCAGGTCCGATGACCCAAGATCAGCTATTTATAGCAGTCTTGTTTTAATGGACCTAATGTTGCATAACACCGCCTGAGCAGGATGAGTCACCAGCGAAGACCAAGCCACCTGCCTGTCGTGATGCAGAGCTCTTGGGTATGGGAATCAGGCAGGAGACACCCTCCTGAACCCATTTCACCCCAGGGCATCTTCTTGTCCCCACTGTCTCAATCCAGCCACCTCTTTCCATTCCCTCCAGGCCCTACCTCTGCCTTCCTCCTCCTCACAATCCTCAGAGCCTGACACCATCTATACACCTCGGAGATAGTGAGGGACACCTGAAAGGTGGAGGTCTTTAAGCTGGGAGGGGGAATAATGCCTGACCATCCCAGCAACTCCCAGCACATCTTCACATGTTCAGAGCACCCAAATTAACTTCACACCAAACCACACCAAAATAAATAAACTGCCTCACCCCTAACAACTACCCACCCTTAAGCAATGTCTATACTAACTCACAAACCCCAATAACCTAATAATAACTTCTACCCTCCCCTCCTACAATAAGTACATGAAAATAAAACACTAAACAATTAAATATAAAATGAATAAAGTCTTATGGCATTAATTCAGTCTTTAAAGTTCAATGAGAGAGTCACTAAAATCTCTTGAACAGTTCTTGTAAAGGTCCATCCGAGCTCTCACCTCTTCAGGTAATGAAACCAAAGCTCAAAACCAAAGTTCAATTCTCACTTTGAACTTTAGTAATAGCAGGCAGAAATTATTTGAAATGGTTTAACAGAAATAATTTCAAAGGCACTCACACTATCTAAGAACATGTGAAATAACCAAGCCCCAAAAGATCTGACCAGTAGTATTTGATGTTGAATCCTTCCAATGTGCCGCACTAAGGACTGTTTATATCCTCTTCACAATTCTTGTATCTTTCCCTCTGGGATCACTGTACCCATGGCAAAATTTCAGCAGCAAGCTGGAATGCTGAAATTAGGGAAACACAAGGGGTCCTTCAAAAACCCACACCCTGGGAACAACCACCCCGTCAACTGAACCCACAACTACGGCCATAGCCCAGAGTCTGCTAAACAGCAGACCTCCGCAGAAACCTAGAGGCCACCAATAGCCAAGATCCATCCTCCAGCAGACCCGAGCTGGCACCTCCCGCTATGGGCCTGGCGCACTGCAGCCACCCTCGGATGGACAGAACCCCCAAATGCTCCTACCAACCTCCACAATTTGCCAGTCCACCAGTAACAGTGATCCAACGATGTTCCAGGAAGAAAGTCCAACCACCAAAACTCCTCGGTCAATATTCCGGCTGAATGCTCCCACCAAATCCACACTTTGCCTGTCCAGCAACTCCTCGGAAGAACCAGTCCGCCATAACAATGATCCAACGATGTACCCAGGAAGAAAGTCCAGCCACCAAGACTCCTCATTTGACATTCCATCTGAATCACCCTCCTTCACTAGTTCCTCCCAATTTCCTAAGGTCTCTCCTCTTATGAGAACAAACCACAATGAACTCCACGGACCTCCACCAAATCCTCAATACCCCAAATAGAGGGACACCTCGGGTGGTTGAAGCACAAGGCTACAAGTCATGTGCGTTCAACACCCGAGAAGTGACGTTACTACACAATAGCACACATCATGGAGTGCCTTCTTGCTATTATACAATGGCTCATTTTGTTTTAGGAAGAAAAAAAAAATGGGAAAATATTTTTTAAATACTTTTTTTTCACTTTTTTGTTAGGGCAGGTATACCTATTGAAAAAGTCCATAGTTTATGTCTTGTCCAGCAGGTGGTGATTCCCCTACATGGTTGCCCTGTATTCCCTTGTAGGTCTCTCTTTGTGGCTCAGTCCAGTCAGATCGGGTGAAAGTGGAGTCGGGACCGGAGCAGACATGAAGAAAAAAGGGCTGATTGTAACATTATTTCTGTTAAATATTGACTTCGGACGGGACAAAAAGGTGAGGGCCATGACAGGAATCGGAAGATTGCTGCTGAGCGATTGTGCAGTGTGGCGCTGAAGTGTGCACATGCTATTACAGTCGCAGTGTCCACCGGGCAACAGAAAAGCAATTTGGAGCAGTGTTGCTTGGACAGTATCCTAGCAATTAGGATACCACCAAATACCTGCCATTGGCAGAATAGGACAAACATCTGAACATGCAATTGCCAGCAGCAAACGGCCATCATGGTCTATCTAGGCTGCTTTAGACTGCAGCTAGCTCCCTATTCAGCAGCTCCCACCCTCTCTCTTGCCTCCCTTACCCTCCCTTTGCCCTGTCCCATCCTTCTTGAAGCATTCCACTGAGTTACATGCCACCACCCAGCTGGTAGTACGCTCCACTTTTCCACCACCCCTCCGTAAAGAAACATCTCCTCACCTCCCTCCTGAATCTACCCCATCCAATCTCATGTCATGTCCCCAGTGTCCTCCCCACCCTCCTCCTGAATAGACCCTCTGTGTCTGTTTTGATTATCCCTTTCATGAATTTGAAAGTCTCAATCATATCCTCCCTGTCCCTCCTCTCCTCTTCTCTAGTGTGTACATGTTTAACTATCTTAGTCTGACCTCATATGACAATTCTCCCAGGCCCTGAGTCATCTTTGTTGCCCTATGGTGCACCCCCTCCAGCAGCCTAATGTCCTTTTTGTAGGTAAGGCGCAAGTACTGCGTGCAGTATCCAGGTGGTGTCTAACCAATGATCTGTATAACGGTAGAATAACCTCCCTTCTTCTTGTAATGGCCCTGTAATGCACCCCAGCATTTTGTTAGCCATTGCTGCTGCCCTTCTGCATTGCATGGAACTGTTCATTGCTTCCATGATGAGCACCCCCAGATCCTTCTCCTCTTCTGTTACCTGCAGTTGCACTCCCCCCCCCCACAGATGGTAGCTTATCCTTAGATTTTTTGTTCCGAAGTGCAGCACCTTGCATTTTTTGTGCTGAACCCCAGCTGCCATCTGTCAGACCATGCCTCCAGCCTTGCCAGATCCTCCTCTAGCCCTGCCAGCACCCTGGTTGTCCACCACCGCACCCACCTTGGTGTCATCTGCAAATAGGCTGATTTTGATCAGCCATCTGAGATGTATGCAATAAATATGCAAAACAGCACTGGGCCCAACACTGACCCCTGTGGAACACCACTTGTCACAGACTTAGGGGCTGAGTATTCCCCACATACTACTACTCTCTGCTGCCTATCTTTTAGCCAGTTCTCCAACCACCCCACCAGTTTTGCTCCTGCCCCATACCCTGTAGCTTGCTTCCAGTCTCCCATGCAGTACTGAATCGAAGGTTTTACTGAAGTCTAGGTACAGGACATCCACCGCATGGCCCCCATCAATTTGCCTAGTCAGCCAGTCATAGTATTCCACCAGGCTGGTCTGGCATGACCTGCCCTTGATGAAACCAAGCTGCCTCCTGTCCTGCACCCACACCCATTTCACCCCAGTAGTGCCATTAGCCTCTTTAGGATTGTCTCCATTAGCTTCCTGCTATGGGTGTTAGACTTACTGGCCTATAGTTCCCCAGTTCATCCTTGGGTCCACTCTTGTGGAGGGAACCACGTGAGCCAGTCTCCACTCCCGCGGTATGCATCCTGTGTCTAGAGATGAATTAAATAAGTCTGTCAAGGGTCCTGCCAGGACCTCTGCCAGCTCCATCAGCACCTCGGATGTACTCCATCTGGTCCCAGTGCCTTGTCTACCCTCAATGCCCTTAACCCTCTAGCACCCTCACCACTGTGATTTCTCCATCCGTCACCTCCCCATCTGTTTCTGCTCCTCCTACTATGGGTAGTGCCCCTCCTTTCTTTTGTAAAAGACTGAACAGAAGTAGTTGTTGAGCACTTCTGCCTTTTCACCCCTCTTCCACCCATCCCCTCCTTCTTAATTCTTAAAATTTGGTCCTTCCAGCTTCTTTCTCCCTGATGTACCTAAAGTCTTTCTCCTCTTTTCTTATGCCCTAGTGGATCCAGTGGGACCACGGATCCACCCAAGATCCAGGTCGGATCTCGCGTTTGCAATGTCAGATCCCTGGATCCGCATCGATAATGTGGATCCAACCAGGGTCTGACCTCCAAATTCATTTGGGTCCCAGGTCAGATCCCATCTCGGATACTGCCACTATTTGATGGATCACAGTCGGATTCACGGAGGCACTATCCGAGCAACACTGTTTGGAGCCACAGCTTTTTTTGTTTTATGTTTGCTTGCATGCATGCTGAAAACATAGTGCCATCATCAGAGATTTCAATTCTCCAATTCAGTCAGTGTGCTGGCAGGCGCGGCCCCTGTAAGCCAATGCATTTTGGAGCTGTCTATGACAAGCTCCAAAATGCAGTGGTATACAGTTGAAACGGGGAGCTACGCTTGAGTGAGCAGCGATAAGATAAGGCTGCTCACGCGCAGCTCACCCCCCACAGACGCCCGCAGGCATGCGCGCCCCCGCACGCACGCACTGTATAGCCGACGGGGTGCCCAATCCCCGTCGGCTGTTGCGTTCCCGCCTTCCCCGAAAGGTTTCTTCCAAAATGCCACGCTGTGCCCACCCAGCGTGGCAACTAATCATATAGCCGACGGGGGTGCCCAATCCCCCGTCGGCTGCACTGTCCCCCGCGTACTGAGTGCCACGCTGGGAGCCCACCCAACGTGGCAAGCAATTCATAGGCCGACGGGGGTGCCCAATCCCTCGTCGGCTGAAGACCCCACCTTGTGCCACGCTGGGAGCCCACCCCAGCATGGCAAACGGTCCCACGTCGTCTTTTTTTTTATTTTTACCTGAAAAACGAAAACTGTCCCGCGGCACGTCTCCCGACCCCCACTCCCACAACCCGCACCCACCCACTGCGCACCCAGCCTCCCCACACCCCCCCTCACCCCATACTTACCTCCGGAGCTTGGCGCGACGATCTTCGGTGGACCGGGAACACGTCTGCACTCTTCAAAGGCGACCGCGAACTGAGGAAATGCCGGTAAGCTGTATAATGGGATAAATAGGAGGGTTCAACTTATTGATATTCAGGCATTTTTGAAATTTGGCACCAATTTTCAACATGGGTTTTGGGACCCTTTCATGAATGATGTCACTGCATGGCGTTATTCGGCCGGAGGGTGATTTCGCAAGTGACTGTGAAATCACCTTCGGCCTGAATAACGCCATGACAGTGACATCAATCATGAGAAGGGGTCTCAAACCTAATGCTGAAAATTTGGTGCCAAAATTCTAAAATGACTGTTTTATGAGCGTGCATTATGCAGTTCCTACGCAGGCTCGTAAGTTCACGAATTTTCAATATTTTACCCAGATTTTCAACATTGCCATTTTACCACACCTTCTTATGAGTAGTATAGCTGTCATTTTTCACATCTCACCCAAAACGTGTTTCCTCTTCATGTAGCGACAATGGCGCAGTTGGTGTGCTAAATCAATGTAAAGACAAATTAAGAAAATCACAGTGACACGGTTCATGAGCAGGCATCTTAAATGGCTATGTTGAAAATTTGGTGAAAAAGTCCTAAAATGACTGTTTTACTTGAGCGCATTGCGCAGTTCCTCACGACGCTTTAAGGTCGTGAATTTTCAATATTTTCACCCAGATTTTCAACATTGCCATTTTACCACACCTTCTTATGAGTAGTACAGCTGTCATTTTTCACATCTCACCCAAAACGTGTTTCCGCCCATGTAGCGCACTATGGCGCAGTCGGTGTGCGAAATCAATGTACGGGACAAATTAAGAAAATCACAGTGACACAGTTCATGAGCAGGCATCTTAAAATGGCTATGTTGAAAATTTGGTGAAAAAAGTCCTAAAAATGACTGTTTTACGAGCGTGCATTGAGCAGTTCCTACGCACGCTAGTAAGGTTGTGAATTTTCAATATTTTCACTCCAGATTTTCAACATTGCCATTTTACCACACCTTCTTATGAGTAGTACAGCTGCCATTTTTCACATCTCACCCAAAACGTGTTTCCGCCCATGTAGCACACAATGGCGAGTCGGTAAGTGAAATCAATGTACGGGACAAATTAAGAAAATCACAGTGACACTGTTCATGAGCAGAGGTCTTAAAATGGCTATGTTGAAAATTTGGTGAAAAATTCCTAAAATGACTTTTACGAGCGATGCTTGCACAGTTCCTATGCATGCTCGTAAGTTTGCAAATTTAATATTTTCATCCAGATTTTCAACATGTCCATTTTATTAAACTTCCTTATGAACAGTACAGCTGCAATTTTTCATATGTCAGCCAAAATGTGTTTTCGACATGTAGCGCATAATGGTGCTGTTGGTGCGAAAGCAATGTTTAGGACAGATTAAGAAAATCACAGTTACACTGTTCATGAGCAGAGGTCTTAAATGGCTATGTTGAAAATTTGGTGACAAAAGTCCATAAATGACTGTGTTACGAGTGAGCATTGCACAGTTTCCACGCATCCTCGTTAGTTCATGACTTGTATATTTTCAGTCCAGATTTTCACCAGTGGCATTTTTCCACACTTCCTTATGAACAGTACAGCTGCCATTTTTCACAACATGGCCGAAGTGTGTTTTCACACTTTCAGTGCAGAGATGCGTGGTCGCTGTGGGAAATCATTGTTCGGCACAGATAAAGAAAATCACAGTGACACTGTTCATGATCGGAGGCACCAAAATGCCTGAGTTGACAATCTGCTGTAAGAAATCCCCAACCTAATTATATTACGGGTGTGCGTTGCACAGTTTCTATGTACGCTCGTGACTTCACCATTTTTTTAAATATTTTTACTACACATTTGCAACATAGCCATTTTTTACACCTCCCCATGAAAGAGTACAGCTGTCATTTTTTACATCCTGTTCGGAATATTTTTGCACCTGTGGTGCTAAATGCCGTAGTCACTGTGCATAAGCAGCTTTCGGCTAACAAACTGATATTCCCCCTGTTCATGAGGTGGGGTCACAAAACAAACATGTTGAAAATTTGGAGTGAAAATACCAACGAATGCCTGAGGTATTAGGTTTCAACTCATAACGCCCAACCCTATAGAGAATGACAGGAATCAGGGTGTGACTTGGGATTCTTGCCTGTGATGCTCATACCATTCCACACCCTGCAGTCACTGAGAGGCATCGAGGTATGCCTTGACTCTTCGCCCCAAAGTTCACCCCATTCTCCTATATCGCACCCATCTCACCGTATTTCTAATGAAATGGGTGCGATAAGGCCAAAGACCACAAGGAACACCGTGGGCACTTGTCAGTGTCTGCAGGGTGGGGTGGTGAAATGGCGTGGCCGTTATGCCTGATGACCCAAATGCACACCCCAATGCCTGTCACTCTCTGCAGGTGGTGATGGGGTTGGCTTCAGTTCAATACTTCACTGCCATTCCTATTACGCAGCTCTGTAATCTCTACACTGCCACTGCCAATGCCAGCAAGCAAACATTCGGCATTGACAAATGCTTGTTACAGATTGTGTTGAAGTGGCAATGCTAATGACAGAGAGGTGTAGACTACTTTTACATGTGGCGAATGTAGTTTTCATGTCATCTTTATTCCACCAAATCAAGCGGTGTCACTGAACCATGTGACCAGCAGTTACGATCTGCACTCTTTAGTGAAGTCGCTGGGTTCGTGGGGAAAACAGCAGGGATGAAAATTAATTTTACTTTGTCTGCTGCAGTATCAGCTTTTGTGTGACTGGCTGACTTTGGGTAGCTGTTGGAGTGAAAACAGCTGCGTGTATGTGTGTGTGTGTGCGTGTGTGGGGTCACACTTCACAGATGAAGCCATTTACAGCGGCGGTAACCTGTGAAGTGGTGGAATGATTTCTGAATGTGTCATGTGGTCATGTGTGCCTGGACTTCATACAGTGATGTTATTGTGAAATAACATCATATTTTGATTTGCTGTACCTTGTTTGCACTTACCCTACTCTTGTATGAAGTTGCTGTTAGTGAGTTAACCCTAACATTTTTTTAACTCCCTATGTCAGTGCCTCACTTTATGAGGATTCCTGTTCCTGCTGAATATGCTTACGTTGCATGTCTACCTGCATTCCTGTACAAAGCTGTGTATTGAATTCTGTCAGTATGTAATGTAGGCATTACGTATTGCTCGTATGTGTTCTTATCTCCCGGGTCATACCTGAAAAAAGGCAGTCTCTGTCTAGTGTACCTACCGGTTAACAAAAATCAAATAAATAAACATCACTGATCCAGGCACCAACTGACCAATTAGAACACAAGAAACTTCCTAGCCATTGAATAATAGAAACATAGACGTTGTTGGCAGATGGGGACCATATAATACATCAGGTCTACCCTTGGTTTCCAACCCCTTGCTTAACTACCCTTTGAGTATCCCACATTGTCTGTCCCATGTCCACTTGAATTCCGCACTGTCTTGACTCCACCACCCCTCCAGCAGGCTATTCCATGGTTCCACAACACGCTCTGTGAAGAAGAATTTCTTTTATTGCTCCTGCACTTTCTTCCTTTAAGTCTAAGGTCATGCCTCTAGTCCTGTTGTAGTCTTTTAACTGAAAGAGGTTCTTGCACGTGCACCCTGTTGTTGTCTTTAAGGTATTTAAATGTTTTGATTATGTCCCCACGATTCCTGCGTTGCTCTAGGGAGTATAATTTGAGGTCATCTAGTCTTGCCTTGTATGGTTTCTGATCTTTAACTTGTGCATTAAAGTCTCATATCGATACATGATATATACAGTAAAACACTTCCTGAAATGGGTAGAAATTTAAAATTTCCAAAACCATACTGAATCAATTATCACTTGAAGGCGTTCAATAGCTTGTGTGAAATTAGTTGTGGTGGTTTCAGTCCAGTTCCCAGTGAGCAGGTGTCCACATCACAAAATGACCAACACATTTAGCACCAGTTGTCACACTTGTTGTCATTATTATATGCAAGACCAAGGATTGAATGGGCATGGAGTCTGAACTACAACACACCCATGCGCAGCGCTTCAGTTGTAAATATGTGACACTGGGAAACACAGTCTTACATGGAGTCTGAACTGCAACACATTCATGCGGCGTGCCTCAGTTGTAAATATGTGACACTGGGAAACAGTCTTACATGGAGTCTGAACTATAATACACTCATGCACGGTGCTTCAGCTGTAAATATGTGACACTGGGAAACAGTCTTACATGGATTCTGAACTACAACACACTCATGCCGGGCGACTTCAGTTGTAAATATGTGACAGTGGAAACACAGTCTTACATGGAGTCTGAACTACAACACACTCATAAGCGGTGCTTCAGTTGTAAATATGTGACACTGGGAAACAGTCTTACATGGAGTCTGAACTACAATACACTCATGTGCGATACTTCAGTTGTAAATATGTGACACTGGGAAACAGTCTTACATGGAGTCTAAACTACAACACACTCATGCACAGCGCTTCAGTTCTAAATATGTGACACTGGGAAACAATCTTACATGGAGTCTGAACTACAAAACACTCATGCGCGGCGCTTCAGTTGTAAATATGTGACACTGGGAAACACAGTCTTACATGGAGTCTGAACTGCAACACACTCATACGGCACACTTCAGTTGTAAATGTGTGACACTGGGAAACAGTCTTAAATGGAGTCTGAACTACAACACACTCATGAGATGTACTTCAGTTGTAAATATCTGACACTGGGAAACAGTCTTACATGGAGTCTGAACTACGACACACTCATACAGCACACTTTAGTTGTAAATGTGTGACACTGGGAAACAGTCTTAAATGGAGTCTGAACTACAACACACTCATGAGGCGCACTTCAGTTGTAAATATGTGACACTGGAAAACAGTCTTACGTGGAGTCTGAACTGCAACACACTCATGCGCAGTGCTTCAGTTGTAAATACTGTATGTGACACTGGGAAACAGTCTTACATGGAGTCTGAACTACAACACACTCATGCAGCGCACTTCAGTTGTAAATATGTGACACTGGGAAACAGTCTTACATGGAGTCTGAACTGCAACACACTCATGCGCGGTGCTTCAGTTGTAAATATGTGACACTGGGAAACAGTCTTACATGGATTCTGAACTACAACACACTCATGCGCAGTGCTTCAGTTGTAAATATGTGACACTGGGAAATACAATCTTACATGGAGTCTGAACTACAACACACTCATGCGCGGCGCTTCAGTTGTAAATATGTGACACTGGGAAACACAGTCTTACAAGGAGTCTGAACTGCAACACACTCATGCGCAGTGCTTCAATTGTAAATACTGCATGTGACACTGGGAAACAGTCTTACATGGAGTCTGAACTGCAACACACTCGTGCAGTGCGCTTTAGTTGTAAATATGTGACACTGGGAAACACAGTCTTACATGGAGTCTGAACTACAACACACTCATACAGCATATTTCAGTTGTAAATGTGTGACACTGAGAAACAGTCTTAAATGGAGTCTGAACTACAACACAATCATGAGGTGTGCTTCAGTTGTAAATGTGTGACACTGGGAAACAGTCTTAAATGGAATCTGAACTACAACACACTCATGAGGCGCACTTCAGTTGTAAATATGTGACACTGGGAAACACAGCCTTACATGGAGTCTAAACTACAACACACATGTGGCGCGCTTCAGTTGTAAATATGTGACACTGGAAAACACAGTCTTACTTGGAGTCTGAACTACAATACACTCGTGAAGCACGCTTCAGTTGTAAATATGTGACACTGGGAAACACAGTCTTACATGGATTCTGAACTGCAACACACTCATGCGGCGCGCTTCAGTTGTAAATGTGTGACACTGGGAAACACAGTCTTACATGGAGTCTGAACTTCCCTCTCACCAATGTGTTGGTCCCTCCATTGCTGGACTGAGGCACATTGGTGAAGCAGCGGGGGAAGCTTTCACTGTGATCACCTGTGCTGTACCTGTCACATGGATACGCAGAGGACTTCAGGTTCCAGTGCTGTTGGTCCAGTACCTTTCACAAGTACTAAAATTCACACGCAGATAAACAAAACTATAAAATTTGGAATTTTAAGGTAAACTTTGGTACCATTAAAACTGTTCCCTTGGGCTACAGTTGTACATCATGCTTGTGCAAAAGGTGCCAGCACTAAAGTGAAGAAATAAGACATGACAGACTCTGTTGTTTGTGCTGGAATAAGGCACACTTCAGGTGAACTGAAACATGAGGCTGAAGGTCAAGTGCTTCTACCTCTCAAGAAGTGTAATTATCCTGAGCATAAAGTCCACTCTGGAGTGCCTTATTGAAATTATGAAATTGGTCCATTAGCAGTGGTAAAGAAATCATTTTAAACGCTTTTAATTCAAATTAATAACAAAAACAAGCATTTGTCAATGCCAAATATTTGATGCTTGTTAAACAATGAGGCCCAGATATTCAGACTGTGCCAGGCAGTGGCGTAAGCCTGGCCACAGTGCAACTGGGATCTTGGCGGGTCAGGACAAGGTAATATTCAATGGTGATGCCATGGTGCAGCACCGTGAATGTAACAGGTCAACACATACTGCGCATGGCGCAGTGGGACTGCACAGTGCAAGCCACAGATAGGGAGCGCGGGGATGTGCCAGTGCAAGTGCAGTTGCGCTAGGCACATCACCTGCGATATTCAGCAGGGGGCATGCAAATGAGGCCATAAAATATGCAAGGCACACATGAGGCCATTTGCATGTCATTATGACCCCATTTGCATGCCTTGCACAGGGCGGCCCCGTGACTTGCGCCTGGCGCCCTGCACAGCATGACATATGCAGTGGGGATCCCAGGGCATCCCCTGCATCATAGCTGCAAGCACGGTATATGTCACACATTGATATCCCTGGTAGTCTAGTGGCCCCCCCCTCCCCGAGTCCCCGATTCCCAAGATATGTATACATGACCATCCCTGGTAGTCTAGTGGTCCCCCCTGCCACCTGATCCCTGAGAAATGTACAAAACAACATCCCTGGTGGTCTAGTGGAACCCTCACCCATTGCCGCGATCGCTGTACAGCTCCCTCAAATAATTCCATAGTGATCCAGTGGCACCCCCAACCCTCCCACCCACACCAGATCCGTGCCCACCTCGCCCCTTCCACATCATCAGTGGGCAGTTGCAACCCACCCGCATACTGCCCAGCCGCCCGCCAATGACAGGTACAGTATGGTTAAGCCCATTGGTCCCCAGTGTGGACCAATGGGCTTGCAGGGCATTCTGTACTAGACAGTCCCAAATATGTGAATGAACCAGTCACATATTTGGGACTGTCTAGTACTCGGGAGGGGGGCCACTAGACTACCAGTGATATCTATGTGTGACATATACCGTTCACAGCCACGTGGGGCTTGTGGATACCCCGGGATCCCCACTGCATATGTCATGCTGTGCAGGGCGCCAGGTGCAAATTGCCAGGCTGCCCTGTGCAAGGCATGCAAATGGGGCCATAATGACATGCAAATGGCCCCATTTGCACCTTGCATATTTTATGGCCTCATTTACATGCCCCCTGCTGAATATCGCAGGTGATGTGCCTAGCGCAACTGCACTTGCACTGGCACATTCCCGCGCTCCCTATCTGTGGCTTGCACTGGCACAGTGCCACTGTGCCATGCGTAGTATGTGTGCTGACCTGGCCATATTCAATGGTGCCATGGCGCATCACCATTGAATATCACCTGGTCCTGGCCCCGGTGCATCTTATTACTTGTAAAAGGTACTGAACTGACATCACTGAAACCTGAAGTCCTCTGCGTATCCATGTGACAGGTACAGCACAGGTGATCACAGTGAAAGCTTCCCCACACCGCTCCACCAATGGCTAGGAAGTTTCTTGTGTTCTGATTGGTCAGTGGGTGCCTGGAACAGTGATGTTTATCTATTTATTTAGTTTTTGTTAACCGGGTAGGTACACTAGACAGAGACTGCCTTTTTTTCAGGTATGACCCGGGAGATAACATCACATACGAGCAATACGTAATGCATACATTACATACTGACAGAATTCAATATACAGCTTTGTACAGGAATGCAGGTAGACATGCAACATGAGCATATTCAGCAGGAACAGGAACCCTCATAAAGTGAGGCACTGACATAGGGAGTTGATAAAATGTAAAGGTTAACCCACTAACAGCAACTTCATACAAGAGTAGGGTAAGTGCAAACAAGGTACAGCAAATCAAAATATGATGTTATTTCACAATAACATCACTGTATGAAGTTCAGGCACACACGACCGCATAACACATTCAGAAATCATTCCACCACTTCACAGGTTACCGCCGCTGTAAACGGCTTCATCTATGAAGTGTGACCCCACACACATATACACACAGCTGTTTCCATTCCAACTGCTACCCAAAGTCAGCCAGTCACACAAAAGCTGATACTGCAGCAGACAAAGTAAAATCAATTTTCATCCTTCTGTTTTCCCTGAACCCAGCGACTTCACTGAAGAGCACAGATCGTAACTGCTGGTTACATGTTTCAGTGACACCGCTTGATTTAGTGGAATAAAGGTGGCATAAAACTACATTCGCCACATGTAAAGTAGTCTACACCTCTGTCATTAGCATTGCCACTTCAAAACATAATCTGTAAAAATAAATAAAAGCTGTGGCTCCAAACTAGTGTTGCTCGGATATCCAAATGGGATCTGACCTGGGATCCAGATGAATTTGGAGGTCAGACCTGGTCGGATCCCATTATCCGATGCTGGATCCAGGATGTGACATTGAATAACGCAAGATCCGACCTGGATCTCGGGGGTCAGATCCACGGTCCGACCGGATCCACTAGGGCATAAGAAAGAGGAGAAAGACTTCTTTAGGTACATCAGGGAGGAAAGAAGCTGGAAGGACCAAATTGTAAGAATTAAGAAGGAGGGGATGGGTGGAAGAGGGGTGAAAAGGCAGAAGTGCTCAACAACTACTTCTGTTCAGTCTTTTACAAAAGAAAGGGGGCACTACCCATAGCAGGAGGGAGGACAGAAACAGATGGGGGAGAGGTGACGGACAGTGAAATCACAGTGGGGAGGGTGCTAGAGGGGTTAAGGGCATTGAGTGTAGACAAGGCACCAGGACCAGAGTACATCCGAGAGTGCTGAAGGAGCTGGCAGAGGTCCTGGGAGGACCTTGGCAGACTTATTTAATTCATCTCTAGACACAGGATGCATACCGCAGGACTGGAGACTGGCTCACGTGGTTACTCTCCGCAAGAGTGGACCCAAGGATGAACCGGGAACTATAGGCCAGTAAGTCTAACATCCATAGCGGGGAAGCTAATGGAGACTATCCTAAAGAGAGGCTAATGACGCTACTGGAGGTGACGGGGGTGTGGGTGCAGGATGGGAGGCAGCATGGCTTTGTCAAGGGCAGGTCATGCCAGACCAGCCTGGTGGAATACTATGACTGGCTGACTAGGCAAATTGACTGGGGCCATGCGGTGGATGTCCTGTACCTAGACTTCAGTAAAGCCTTCAATTCAGTACCGCATGGGAGACTTGGAAACAACCTACAGGGTACAGGGCAGGAGCAAAACTGGTGGAGTGGGTGGAGAACTGGCTAAAAGATAGGCAGCAGAGGGTGGTGGTAAGTGGGGAATACTCAGTCCCTAAGTCTGTGACAAGTGGTGTTCCACAGGGATCAGTGTTGGGCCCAGTGCTGTTTGGCATATTTATTGCAGACATCTCAGATGGCATCAGCAGCAAAATCAGCCTATTTGCAGATGACACCAAGGTGAGCGCAGTGGTGGACAACCAGGGGGGTGGCGGGGCTAGAGGAGGATCTGGCAAGGCTGAAGTCATGGTCTGACAGATGGCAGCTGGGGTTCAGTGCAAACAAATGCAAGGTGCAGCACTTGGAACAAAAGATCTGAGAAGTTACCATCTGGGGGGTGCAGCTGCAGCTAACAGAAGAGGAAAAGGATCTGGGGGTGCTCATGATGAAAGCAATGAACAATTCCACACAATGCAGAAGGGCTGCAGGAATGGCTAGCAAAATGCTGGGGTGCATTACAAGGGCATTACATTGAGAATAAGGAGGTTATTTGACCATTATACAGATCATTGGTTACACCCCACTTGGAATACTGCATGCAGTACTGACGCCCGTACCTACAAAAGGATATTAGGCTGCTGGAGGGGGTGCACCATAGGGCAACAAAGATGATTCAGGGCCTGGGGGAATTGCCATATGAGGTCAGACTAAGATAGTTAAACATGCACACACTAGAGGAGAGGAGAGGAGAAGAGAGGAGGGAGAGGGAGGACATGACTGAGACCTTCAAATACATGAAAGAGATAATCAAAACAGACACAGAGGGTCTATTCAGGAGCAGGGTGGGGAGAGACACTAGGGGCCATGACATGAGATTGGAGGGGGTAGATTCAGGAGGAAGGTGAGGAGACGTTTCTTTATGGAGAGGGTGGTGGCAAAGTGGAACGCACTACCAGCTGAGGTGGTGTCATGTAACTCAGTGGAATGCTTCAAGAAGTGGTGGGACAGGGCAAAGGGGAGGGTAAAGGGAGGCAAGGAGAGAGGGCTGGAGGAGCTGCTGAATAGGGAGCTAGCTGCAGTCTAAAGCAGCCTAGATAGACCATGATGGCCGTTTGCTGCTGGCAATTTTCGTATGTTCGTATGCTCTTACTATTCTGCCAAATGGCAGGTATTTGGTGGTATCCTAATTGCTAGGATACTATCCAAGCAACACTGCTCCAAATGTTTTTTCCATTCCCCGGTGGACACTGCAACTGTGACAGCATGTGCACATTTCAGCACCGCACTGCACAACCGCTCAGCAGCAATCCTCCGATTCCTGTCATGGCCCTCACCTTTTTGTCCAATCTGAAGTTAATATTTAACAGAAATAATGCTACAAACAGCCCTTTTTTCTTCATGTCTGCTCTGGTCCAGACTCCACTTTCACCCGCTCTGACTGCACTGAGCCACAAAGAGAGACCTACATGGAAATACAGGGCAACCAAGTAGGGGAATCACCACCTGCTGGACAAGACATAAATTATGGACTTTTTTTATAGGTATACCTGCCCTAATAAAAAAAGTTAAAAAAAATATTTTTAAAATATTTTCCCTTTTTTTTCTTCTTCTTAAAACAAAATGAGCCATTGTATAGTAGCAATAAGGCACTCCATGGTGTGTGTTATTGTGTAGTAACGTCACTTCTTGGGTGTTGAACGCACATGACCTGTGGCCTTGTGCTTCAACCACCCAAGGTGTGATGTTATTGCACAATAACACACACCCTGTTGTGCCCTATTGCTTTAATAAACATTATTCATATGGTAAACATATAGGACAAACTGCAGACATTAAATGTAAGCCTCCATAGGGATTCTCTAGTACACACAAAGATTTGTGCTTCGATGACATCATCGTCACATTGCATGTTCGTGGACATCTTAGGATCCAATTGGTGCCTAACTTAAAAACGCTCCTTGATATCGGTAAAAGCTTTAAAACCTATGAAACCATACTAAATCCCTGATTTTCAGGTAAACATTAGCAGCACTTTAAACTGTTCCCTTTGGCTCTACTTATACAAGAGGCGCTGGCACTACAACAGTAGTTTAGGTATAATTAAAACACTTTTGATTTATGGGATTTATTTGTTTATAAAGCACACTTCAACAGAGTATTAGAGTACTGTACAACAAAAGAAAATACAGAGCAACGTGAAGTAACATTACAAAATTAATACATGTACATAACAATACAAGAAAAAAGTTAGCTAGCTAGTTAGTTAGTTCGCTAGCTAGCTAGTTGTAAACTGATGACCAGGAAAGGCACACGGAGCCAAGGCTCATTTTCAGGTGAAATCCAGGGGCAGTGCGCATGAGAAAAATAGATCATACAGGTAAAACCAAAATAACAGGACAAATAGACAAGGCAAGCAGAGATAGATAGATAATGGATAGATAGATAGATAGATAGATAGATAAATAGAGTACATACATACATATTATAGTGGCATGGTAGCATCACTATAGTTAGGGTTGAGCAGGGTTTTCTATGTTAAACCTCAGATTTTGCACTTTAAAAGCTTTACAGCCATTCAACAGATTTGCATTTTGCATGCATGGTCTGGGGACAGATCTCTTAATGTGACAAGTTTTGTTCCAGTCAGGTGTGTGGATTCTAAGATCAGACAGTAGAAAAATTGTTTTGTTTTTACCTTGGGGCTGTCAACCCAACACTCGCCCCATTCTCATATACTCTGTACATCTCAGCTTATTTATTGATGGAATGGGGTGAGCATTAGGGTTGACAGCCCCCAATGTACACCCCATGCCTGATTTTCAAAAAATTCAGGAGAGGTGAAACCATAATGGTTTTTCCTGTTGTTGCCTGCAGGGTGGTGGTGAGGCATTAGGGATGGAAACCCTAGCACCACATTTCCCTGTTTGTTGCTTTAACCTTAACTGGTGCATCAACAAAGTTTTTTGCAATGAATGTCCTCATAGATATATACTGTACTTTATGGCCATCTCGTTCCCCAGAATTCTTTTCAATTACTGTTTCTCCTCTGCTAAGCTACAGCTCCACTGAGATGGCTACCTTCCTGCCCTGTAGATAACCCCTCCATAGAGATTCTTCAGGGTGGGAGACCCTGTACCTCTTCTCAATCAACTGCAAATTAGGTGGCAGGGGACTCCTTATTCAGGACAGTGGGTGGAGGGGGCCCATGTGTGCTGCAGTACTTCATCCTGTCATGCTGCAAGAGTTGTCAGCATTCTCCCACACACAGGCCCCAGATGGCAGCGGTATGTGCCCTGAGTGGAGCACAAAATGGGCATGCATGGATGCACCCACATCCCCATCCATCCCAAAGTGCACAGCATCCTCACCCCATCCCAAAGTGCACCACACATCCCCCATCCCATCCCTAAGTGCAACACACATCCCACATCCCATCCCAAAGTGCACCACAAATTCCTCATCCCATCCCAAAGTGCACCACACATCCCCATCCCTAAGTGCACCGCACATCCCTCATCCCATCCCAAAGTGCACCACACTTTCCCCATCCCATCCCATCCCTAAGTGCACCACACATCCCCCATCCCATCCCTAAGTGCACCACACATCCCTTGTCTCATCCCTAAGTGCACCACACATCCCTTGTCTCATCCCTAAGTGCACCGCACATCCCTCATCCCATCCCAAAGTGCACCACACTTCCCCCATCCCATCCCATCCCTAAGTGCACCACACATCCCCCATCCCATCCCTAAGTGCACCACACATCCCTTGTCTCATCCCTAAGTGCACCACACATCCCCACCCATCCCTAAGTGCACCGCACATCCCCATCCCATCCCTAAGTGCACCACACATCCCCATCCCATCCCAAGTGCACCACACATCCCCATCCCATCCCTAAGTGCACCACACATCCCCATCCCATCCCAAGTGCACCACACATCCCTCATCCCATCCCTAAGTGCACCACACATCCCCATCCCATCCCTAAGTGCACCGCACATCCCCATCCCATCCCTAAGTGCACCACACATCCCCATCCCATCCCTAAGTGCACCACACATCCCCCATCCCATCCCAAAGTGCACTGCACATCCCTATACCATCCCTAAGTGCACCGCACATCCCCATCCCATCCCAAAGTGCACTGCACATCCCTCATCCCATCCCTAGGTGCACTGCACATCCCCATCCCATCCCTAAGTGCACCACATCCCCATCCCATCCCAAAGTGCACTGCACATCCTCATCCCATCCCTAAGTGCACCACATCCTCATCCCATCCCTAAGTGCACCACACATCCCTCATCCCATCCCAAAGTGCACCACATCCCCATCCCATCCCTAAAGTGCACCACACATCCCCATCCCATCCCAAAGTGCACGCACATCCCCATCCCATCCCAAAGTGCACCGTACATCCTCATCCCATCCCAAAGTGCACCACACATCCCTCATCCCATCCCTAAGTGCACCCACATCCCTATCCCATCCCAAAGTGCACCACACATCCCCATCCCATCCCAAAGTGCACCGCACATCCCCATCCCATCCTAAGTGCACCACACATCCCCATCCCATCCCAAAGTGCACACACATCCCCATCCCATCCCAAAGTGCACTGCACATCCCTATCCCATCCCTAAGTGCACCGCACATCCCCATCCCATCCCAAAGTGCACTCGCACATCCCCATCCCATCCCTAAGTGCACCGCACATCCCCATCCCATCCCTAAGTGCACCACACATCCCTCATCCCATCCCAAAGTGCACCACACATCCCCCATCCCATCCCTAAGTGCACCACACATCCCCATCCCATCCCAAAGTGCACCGCACATCCCCCATCCCATCCCAAAGTGCACCATACATCCCTCATCCCATCCCAAAGTGCACCACACATCCCTTGTCTCATCCCTAAGTGCACCACACATCCCTTGTCCCATCCCTAAGTGCACCACACATCCCTCATCCCATCCCAAAGTGCACCACACATCCCCCATCCCATCCCTAAGTGCACCACACATCCCCATCCCATCCCAAAGTACACCGTACATCCCTCATCCCATCCCTAAGTGCACCACACATCCCTCATCCCATCCCAAAGTGCACCGCACATCCCCATCCCATCCCAAAGTGCACTGCACATCCCCATCCCTAAGTGCACCACACATCCCTTGTCTCATCCCTAAGTGCACCACACATCCCCATCCCATCCCAAAGTAGACCACACATCCCCCATCCCAGAGTGCATCGCACATCCCCCATCTCATCCCAGAGTGCACCGCACATCCCCCATCCCATCCTGAAGATCGCTCTGGTATGCTGCCTGTACATCCATAGGTGGCACAGGTGCGGTAGACTACAGACACCCTCCCAGAAGAGGTGAGCATCCCCTTGGAAGCTCAGTGCTCTGCCCCCTACCAGCCCTCTGACATCCCAAGTTCACTTTTGGCACCGGTGGCAGCCTTACTGCTCCACCATCAGTTTGGCCTGCTCCGCAGTTCGTACTGCAGATTAACTTATTTAGGTTACATTTCTCATTCTCAGAACAACAAACCCGTCTCTCTGATAATGAACCTATGTGCTCTTGCAATGCCAAAGAAATGTATCTATTTTGTCTTCATCGGCTACTGTATGGTGCTAGCAACCAAAACAGCAGTGTTCATGGCACTTAAATGGCATACGGTACTCTGAGCAGCTCTATCAACTTTTGTCCCCTTATAAGGAGACTGCTTAATGAGAGCCAATTCTTATCCTTTCCCCAAGACTGTAAGACAAAACTCTGGCCTCACAGTCACCAAGTTTTTCAAATCTTTAGCCACGTACAGCACACACTAAATAACACTGACAATACCTTACACAGTGTCAGGCTTCTGTAGCAAGTTACAACTCTTTGTTCCTTTTAAAAACCGAACCCCGTTTCATTTTTACAGTAAGGAGACTATATTCCCCAACAGTAAGCCACACACTTAGGTGTTTGCTGAAGACACACAAAACCAATACATCACCTCCAGAAACAGGATCAGTAAGTAACCTGCTATATATATATATATATATATATATATACACACACACACACACACACACATACACACACACATACATATATATATACCATTCCTGAAAGTCAAAACCTTAAAAATATTCCAGAAAGAGTTATGCCTGTAAGTGAATGTCTGCAAATTCAGATATGGAAGAAGAAATGGAATTCCCAAGCTTGTTACCAAGCAACTTGGGCCCCTTTTCGATCATGCAACTGATTCATGTCTTATAAAATGCTTTTTACAAGATGAAGAACACGTGATGAATTCCATTACACTTTCTACTCTATCTTGTACAATGCAGACTCCTGATAATATTCTGAGAGAATGGCACTGCTTGCTGATTGGGCAAAGAAACCACTGTAACATAAAACAGTGACTCAAATGACTTACAAGCAGACACCCTATATAACCAGAAGTTGTGTATACATTTTCAAGAATACCTACGCCAGTCAGACAGCTGCTCCTGTTATCAATTTGTATGATTTTGATGTTGGGGGCATGGCTGTTCTTTGTTAAATGATCTGCCCTTGCCAGCCAAGTGGCACTGAGGGTTAAGGCGCTGGACGTCTTACCCTGTGCCACGCCGGCGACCCAGGTGCAGGAATGGATTCGGGATGCTGGGGGTCGGTGGGGAAGGAGAAGGACTGAGGGTCCGGAGGACTGCTCTCCTCTCCTCTCCTCTCCTGGGGAGGGTTGGGGAGTTTGCCTCACTCTGTAGCGGCCCCTGGTGGAGACTGGGAGCACTACAAGAGCGGCACAACAGGAGGGGCTCAGAAAACCAGAAAAAATGGCATCTCGATCAGCCGGATGACGGCCACCTGGACCCTCGCCGCCATGGAACCCCCAGACAAGACCAACCTCAGCAGCACCCAGGGCCAATAAAAAGGTAAGCCACAAGGCATTTTGTCTCCGGAAGGAGAGAACCTGTCCGACGAAGGGATACATCAGGTTACCCAGGGTAGGCTGCGATATGAGGCGGAGGACGGGGGCTCTGAAAGGGGGGTGGTGAGTCAGTCCCTTGCTGCCTAAAGGAGAGGCCAGTCGTATACAGTGAGGAAGAGTATAAAACAGATGATGCAAAAAAAAATGGTCTGCCCTCATGAAACAGCTCCCCATTTATATTTATTTATTTTTTTGCCTACCAGTTCTCAGTTTGGTATCTTCTGTGATGATGTACGCTTATTATTTATTCCTTGACATTTTGCTGATTCTGTATTGTTCTATGTTCTGATGCATATTTTTGTAATTTGTATTATGTTCTTAATCATTGCTTATTGATTGTACTTGATCTGGTGCTGTGACCTTCTGTAATCTCCCAGGTCATGCCTGAAAATGGGTGTGCAAATCCCATTGCCCCCTGTCCAGGGCAAGTAAATTTAATTGAAGGGCAAGTACCAAAACAGAGATAATTTCACTGTAATTAATAGGGGCAAGTGAAAATTCAGCTATAGTCGTGGCTGGGCAAGTAATAAAAGTTTTGATTTGAACACCCCTGGCGTGAAAATAGGGAATTATTTTTCTACTGCACTTAGCTGGTAAAAAATAAATAAGTAAAATATCTTTTGATAAAGTTAAATTTTATGTTCCTACTCAGTTGGTGATCTGCTAAGCTGAGAAACCTAACCTCACTCACATTCTTAAGGGAACACTCAGCACTAATTCCATACCCGCGTGGGTCTGGTCCCAATTGCACGCTGTGCAAAATTACTTTTTTATTTGCTCTTACTGCAGGACAGCAGATTGTATCAGACCAATTCTGCTGATTTCAGCTGACATTGCAGCTACAAATCCCAGAATCCTCGAAGCGACATCAGGGAGTGAGGGTGCGTGAAGTATTAGCCTGCAGCATGTTGGAGTTTTATAAGCTCCGATCAGATGTTGCTGGTCCTGCTGTTCTTCAAGGGCTAGGTACAGTCCTCCGTGACAGTGCTTAGCCCAGAGAAGACAGTGGGACCAGCACATAATAGATCAGAACTTATAAAAACTCTAACATGTACTGCAGGCTATTGCTTCTCCCACTGCTGCAGTCCTCCTCTGATGTCAGATGCAGTGGAGTTTGGAATTTGTAGCTACAGAAAATATCAGCTTGCACGTCAGCAGAACTGGTCTGATATAATCTGCTATACGCAGTAAACAGTAAGTAAAAAAAATCATTTTTGCGCACAGCGTGTAAATTGAGACCAGCCCCACACTTGGGTATGGGGCTCCTAGTGCTGAGTGTTCCTCTTTAAACATGGGTACATTGTCCAGGCCAATCTTCAGAGGTGACTGACTCCCAGTTGGGTCCCAGCTGGAATTTCAATGAAGTATTACAGACTAATACTCTACATCTTGTAGGATGCTGAACTAGAAGACTGTCCCACCACTGGTAATGCTGAGATTTCTGGGAAAAAGATAAGCAAGTTCATAATGCCAAGCCCCCAGAGCTGCTGGCAAACTGTGTTCAATTGTTCTGTGACGCCAGGTGACAAAGACTAAATTTAGGAAAACATATACAGTACCTGATGCTCCTCAAACTGGATGTGCCACACCACCCGGGCTGCCTTCGGCAATTTATCCCTGATATCTGCTCCATTAATAGTCAGCAGGACACATCATGAGACAATCGCTTTCACTGCCACAGATCTGCCATTCAGACAGTAGCCCCTGCATGGTGCCAAACTTCAAACCGTGTTTCCACACTGAGTTCCTTCTGCAGCCAAGAGCCTACGGTCAGCAAGAGTCCTTTGATCCCCTCAGGGAGCCCAGACAATCTCAGATTTTGTGGGCATGCCCCATTCTCCATGGATTCAAGGTGGTGCCACAGCAGGGCATTTTCCTGGATAGGTTTTGGTGCTGTATTCAGGGCCACTGAAGTCTTGTTGTCCAAGACATTTGCTGTTCCCATTGTCAGGGCAGGTTTAATATTTTGTGTCCCAATAAGCTTCAATATTTGTGCTGTTTTGCAGTCTATAGCTCACACTGCCATGAGGGATGACTGCCAGGGTAGTTCTTCCCCTGCAGCCTGGGGCTTGCTTGCTTGCTCTGGCACTACCTACCTATACTATATGTATTTACAAGTGCTGCGTAATATTTGTATTTATTCACTCTCTCTCTCCCATCTATTCAGTTCAGTAATTGTATTCATATGCACCCTGAGCTGTTGGAAGGGATGCCTTACAAATAAAAAAAAATACTGCTACTGCTACTACCACCTGGGCCCCCTGCAAGGGGTGGCTGTTGCTCTTACTCTTCTCTTTCGACAATTTTCATGAAGCAGACCCTTTTGGAAACAGAGCACACCTCCAGGTTCTCTGATTTAAATGACAATTTTTTGATATATCAACTTAAAAACTTGTTTTATTTGAGTAGAAAAAACGCATCTTTCTCAAAGAGCTTTGTTAGAGCATGCCCTGTCTCTTGTAAGATGTGACAGTGCCCCCCGGGCACTGAGCAGGAATTTTTTTTATCAAGAAAAGATCTGATTACCAACCCTCTGTTTGGTGGTAAGTGGTAGCAAAGAACACTTTATGAAAGTTCGTATTTTGTAGCACCACTGAGTCATGCTAAATGGAGGCTGCAACCAGGGCCATCATGCCCATACAGTCTGGGGGGGGGGGTGCCCCCCCGTAAATTCCCATCCAAGTAGTGCATTTTCTAGCCACCAAGACACCTCACCAAGGGGTTGAGTGGGACATTGCTCACCATAACATCCTCCCTCCTCCTGATCGCCTGGACCACCCACAGCTACTCTGTCACCACCGATCCCAAGGAACCAATCGGGTTGTTTGGTGGGTGGAACTACTAGAGCAGAAACTGCTTTAAAAATAAAAGATGCTTCTTTAGTGGGACTGGTGCTCTAACTAACCTCCTTGCCACCAAGATGCCTCACCAAATAGTTGAGAGGGACAGTGCTCACCTTGCTTTCCTCCCCTCCCCTTCCCTCCTCCTGATCACTGCTGGACTGCCCAATGCTCCTTCACCCCCACCAACCTCAAGCAACTAACCGGGTTGCTCAGTGGATGGATCTACATTCCATTAAAAGATCAGCCCCGTCCAAGCAGTTCGGAGCACTGGAGTCCAGAGCGCTGTGGGCCACAGTGCAAAGGATGTCACACTGTGGGTATCAGCTGTGGAGTCAGCTGTCGGCCAGCCACGCTGCCCCACAGCTGTGTACCCTCTTACCTCACCTCAGGCTCTCAGGAACAGTGAGTACCCCCCCTTACTATATTGATCCTTGAACATGCTAATTTACAGGAAGCTCCAGAAAGATCAGATGGATGAGACATCTGGTTTGACCCTGATAAATTTTTTCAGTTTGCTCAAATGCTTAGGTGCCCAGTGTCACGCTACATACAGACATTCAAAGGAAAATCCTCAGAGCTTCCTTGAGTCTACTACTCACCCTGAAGATGCCCCTGAGGAAGGTCTGACAACTGAGGTGCCAGGACGAGTAATAAACTCCAGGAGGTTCTGAGGATTTTGCCTTTTGAATGTCTGTATGTAGCAGAACACTGAGCTCTTAAACATTTGAATGTAAACTGTCTGATTTATGATAAATTTATCAGATTAAACCAGATGTCTGCCCATGCAGTCTCTGTGAAGTTACCATGTTTGAGTGCTCCCTAATTTGACTGTTTCTGATAGGGTCAGCTACCGAGGCACACACTGCAGCCCCTTCAACAGGAGCATGAGCTTCCTTTATATATTACCCGCTCCTCCTGTACAAACTGGGATCTGCTGGCCTCTTAGCTGCTGCTGTTGACTGGTTCTGTTCTTAACTGATGGGCCGTCAACAGTCAGTTCAGGTTGGTAGTGCCCTCTCAACTCCTCTTCCTATCCAGGAGGGGGTTCCACAGGGCTCCATCCTGGGCCCCACACTCTTCTCTATCTTCCTCAGTGACCTCCCTTCAGCCTGTGTTACCTCGAATATTCACATGTATGCAGATGACAGGAATCTACATTTCTGGTCCTTCCACCTCAGATGTGGAAGGTCTGCTACAACAAGATTTCTACAACATCTTGCATTGGGGAAAGGGAAATTGTTTAATCAGGAAAAGCACACTAAGCCAGACCTTGTTTCCAGCTGTAACCTGGGAGCACAAGGAAGTTAATTGCTCAGGGTCACACAGTATGCAACTGGGGGCTGACCAACTTTAAACCCAGGTCTCCAGGTTTGCAGCTCAGTGCTCTTAACCACTACGCTATACTGCCTCAATTCCAGTCAAACCAGCTTTGGGTAAACAGTAAAAAAATGCTGTCCATGACCTTTAGCACCAGCCAAAACTGCCCAAACTCTCATCAGTGCCCGTGTTCTCCACTAAGATGGTTCCTACTCAAATGGTTCTTCCTTCAAGTACCTTGGTGTGTGGCTTGACAGCAAGCTTGACTTCACTGCCCACATTAACGCCATCCATGCTAAGCCCCAACCTAATCTTGGTGTTTTGTACTGAAATAGAGATTGTCTTTCCCTTTAGGTTCACGAGAACCCTACCGGGTCAGTTTGTTACATGCCCTACCGAATACGTCAATATAGCGCATCAGGAACAGCATGGTCGTGAAGATCGAGAGGGTGCAAAACTGCGAAAGAGTGTATGCATGGTAGTGCAGCTTCTTACTGTTCCCAGGAAGAGGATAAGACCTCTGCTGGGAGAAGGGGCCGGCGAGCAGCTGCCGTGGCTTGACGGGATGAGCCACAGGCAGCAAGGGAAGCAGTGTGTCTGTGAACCGGGTTTCAATTCCCGGTCCCAGATGCAGAACATTTTTTTATTTTCACTTTGCATGATTTTAAGTGTTAACCCCCCCCACCCAAGTTGGTCATTTAAGTTGGTGAGGTTGGGAGTACATAGCCCCTGTAATGGGGTTCAGGGGCAGAGCCCACTGAAAGACATACAGTAGTTAAGCTGACAATATACCGCTGTATTGGCAGTGTGGTATACTGCTTGTGCTGTAATGTCTTGCAACATTATGACCTCATGTACCGAGAACCTCTTACCAGAATGTGCACCCAGTTTTTTGACTACGTGGATGTGGTCTATGATTCTGCCCCCTTAACTTCCTTAGCCAGACTGGATACCCCTATAACTCCTGCTGCTTTGCAACCAGCTCACTTTCTTGAAGCCATCACTGCTCGCTTTACACATCTCTGTCCTTTCTTCCTCTGCCATCCCATCGCCAGATGCGCTGTTCCTTCTTTATATTGAAATTCTGGTTTGGGTCCTCTCCCCCCACCTCTCATCACTCCTCTGCACTGTGTCCTCTGCATCCTGCTCCCTCCACTCTAGCAACCATAGAACTTTTCTTTGCCACATGCCGTACCTCAGCTGGCCAATCAGCATTTGCCTGTCATCCCCACTCACTTTGGAACCAGCTCCCCTCTTTCCTTCACTACCTCCCCTTCAGATATCAGCTGAGACTCTCCTCCCCACCTTGTTCTTGTCCCCTGTCCCCCAACAGTCCCTCATACACGTGCTGTAATATTCAACTGCCTGCTTTTGACTTACTGTGCACTTTCTTTGGTCTTTGTGTGTTCTGACGTTGCACTTTTTTTGTAACGCTGAATATGTCTATGCTATGTATCTTTTTTTATCCTTTACTCCACTCTCCCAGGTCACACCTGGAAATGAGCCTTGGCTCTGTGCCTTCCCCCGGTCACCAATTTTCATCTAAATAAATTTCTGTTTTGCATATTGATCCTTGCCAAGTGCCTTATCTGAGTGAAACTTGTTTAGTTATGTTTGGTACTGACTGTAGTCAGCATCTTATGTGGGTGAACCCTGTGTTGTGATGTATGGTAATGACTCTAGTTAAACCCTGTCTGGGAAACTTTGCTTAGTGTTGTATGGTACAGTCACTACTAACACCCTATCTGGGTGAACCTTAGTTAGTGATATGTGGTACTGTCCCTAGTCACCCCTACCTGGTGACTTAGTGATGTATGGTACTGCCCCTAGTTACCCCCTATCTGGGTGAACCTTGCTTAGTGATGTGTGGTACTGTCCCTAGTCACATCCTATCTGGCTGAACCTTGCTTAGTGATGTGTGGTACTGCACCTAGTTACTCCCTAGCTGGGTGAACCTTACTTAGTGATGTGTGGTACTGCCCCTAGTTACCCCCTATCTGGGTGAACCTTACTTAGTGATGTGTGGTACTGTCCCTAGTTACCCCCTAGCTGGGTGAACCATGGTTAGTGATGTATGTTACTGTCCACAGTCACTCCATCTGGGTGAACCTTTGTTAGTGATGTATGGTACTGCCCCTAGTTACACCCTATCTGGGTGAACCTTGCTTAGTGTTATGGTACTATCCCTAGTCAGACCCTATCTGGGTGAACCTTGGCTAGTGATGTATGGTACTGTCCCTAGTTATACCCTGTATTGGTGGACCTTGATTAGTGATGTGTGGTACTGCATCTACTCACACTCTTTCTGGGTGAACCTTGCTTTGAGCTGTTTGGCACTGTCTCTAGCTGACTCCATATTTAGGTGCTCCTTTGCTGTGTTGTTTGGTACTGTTAATAGCTTAAACCCCAATCTGACTGATGCTACTTCACCAGTAAAAATGTTTTTCACTCACTAATTTTGCTAAATCTTGTACATACTGAACTGTACTTCAGGAATGATAGGCCCCTAATGGAAGATGATGGTATATTCCCAGATAACTGGTTTCACCTGAAAACATGTGGAGTCTCAGTTGGCCCCAGGCCATCAGTACCCTGAACTCCCAGCTCTTTTATCATTGTAATGGGTTGACACTTATGATAGCACAAGGGGAATGTTGCAGTATTGCCCATAGACTTTGTGTGGATAGGACTGCTTGCAGCCCAAACTGACCAGGAAAAAGCAACTGGGTCTGAAATATTGTTTAAGGGCCACAAGAGGGTTCACACTTATTTTACTTTTGCTGTCAGGAAACATACAACCAAATACTGGTCCATGTCAATAGCTTAGGTACAGGTCAAGGGAACCAAGGAAATTGCAATACAATAAAATTTAAATAAGCTGCATGGACAAACATCTGGTTTGACCTGATAAATTTATTATAAGTCAAACAGCAATAGTAATAATAAAAATTGGGAGGCACTATAGCATAGTGGTTAAGAGCACAGAGCTGCAAACCTGAAGAACTGGGTATGAATCCCACAGCCACCACTTGCACACTGTGTGACTATGAACAAGTCACTTAACTTCACTGTGCTCCCATGATGCACCTGGAAATAAGTCTTGACTTAGTGTGTCTTTCTGGCCAAAAGTTGCAAAATGAAATAAATAAAACTACCGTCTTATTAAACATTGGAAGTGTACTTGCCAGATTTGAACAATTTGAAACCTGTGTGGAGTCAGTACAACCTTACATAATATCATTAACCAAATCTTGACTTACCCCAAAAATACCAGAGGCTGCTGTCTCTCTACCAGGATTTAATCTCTGTAGAAAGGACCGTCTGGGTAAGCAAAGTGGGGGCTGCCTAATGTACCCAAAGTCAGACTTGCAGGGCTCAGAAGTTGAATTTAAAGGAAAGGCTACTGACTGTGAATGCTTGGCTATTAAACTGCTTCTGGATAGTGGTCACAGACCTCGTCTTCATGACCATTTATATTGTGCCAGGAAAGCAATCATTTCCAGCGTCTATAAACAAATTAATCAGAATTGGGAAGTTATAGTCACAGGGACTTTAGTATCAGCTGGAATTCTAAGACCAGCACTGGCCACAGGGATATGATTGCAAGGCTGTTGACTCAAATGGTGTTGGATAGTACTCTTATTGGTTGGATACTGGCAACCTACTCCGAGTCAAAGATGTTAAGATTCTATAGGACACTTTAAGCAATCATTCACCAGTGCAGCGTAAGTGGCCTGTTAAATAGCAAAGCCCTGCCCACCCAGTGTATCTTTAGTCCCGTTCTAAACAAGGCAAAGATGTGTGATATTTTAAGAATAAAGTGACTGAAATTGACTGGCACTACCTGGATCACATTCCTGACATTGATTTACCCCAAGAGTTTCTAATCATAGAATTCAGTAAAGTACAGCATGTTACCAATTTGGCCCAGTAAAAAAATGCAAGGTAAGGGGTACCTCAACAGACTGGCTCTCCACAGATCTCCAGGTCCAAATGAAAGAGAGGGACAAATGGTGGATCCTGGCTAGAGAGACTGTGTATTTAGCACACCTTCAGAAATTCAGGCAACTAAGAAACAAGAGCAAAAGGAGGATAAGAATGGAAATAAAATCAGAGTTCTGCAAGGCTCAACCAATCCAAAACTGGAATAGTGATAAAAACTTTTGGGAAATGTTTCAGAACTCCTGGGTAAGGAAGAAAAGGCATCGCCAACAAAGTTAAGGATTGATAGGAAAGAGATTAGACCTTAAAGAGATTGCTAACAGGTTTAATCTGGCCTCTACGGACTTAAGCTCTTTTATCCCATCGGGCCCTGTGCCACAACTCTGCAACAGCATTGGGGTAGTTCCGAAACTGCTGAAGGATCAAGACCCTGGCCACTCAAAATTTTACTTCAGGTTAGTCTCGCAAAGTGATACCTTAAAATACATCAGAAAGAGACAAGGCAAGCCCAGGTTGGGGGGGGGGGCACATCTTAGATATGAAGCTACTAGCCTTGGCATTGAGCAGTGAGCATACCCTATTACAAATATCTTAATTTCTCCTTCAGTTCTCTCAGTTCCCAGAGAAATGCAAGTCTGCATGGTCACACCTGTATTCAAGAGTGGTAACCAACAAACTCAGGAAATTATAGGCCGATCTCTATCCTCTCCCTGCTGTCCAAGGCCCTTGGGAAAAATAGTTTCTGAACAACTCATCTCTTGCCAGGAAAATATGACATCCAATGTGCTTAACAACATTGGTTCAGGAAGCTACACAGCACCAATACTGTTGTAATTGAGTACACCAAGTATCTACATAAGGCTCTGGATAGTAATGAAATGGTCAGGGCTAGCTACATTGACTTAATGAAGGGCTTTGACCTGGTCAATCCTAAACTTTTGCTTAACAAGACTATTTGACCTGGGTCTGTCGCTGGACATGGTAGCATGGTTTAAAAGCTATCTGATAAAAGAAACACAAAAAGTAAAACTTGAGGGCTTAGCATCTGTTTATTTATGTTTTGTTGAGCAGGAAAGTGTACTAGGCAAACACATGCCTATTTTCAGGCACAACCTGGGAGATTACATAACATGTAAAGCAATCACAAGGAATGGTAGAAGGCTATAACAATACAGGCAGAACAATTCAGTGTACAAGACTACATAAGTGGAAAACACAGCATATAAAACATTAACAAGAACTGTAAAAAGCTCCTACAAATCCAGAGGGGACCAGGACAGATAAGATATATTGCCAGGATCCATCTGTTCAAACTGAGTAAGCTGTTGACAGGAATATATCTATTAGAGTGCCTCAAGTCTCTGTTCTGGGCCTGCTACTATTCAGCCTGTTTATAAATCTCTTGCTGAATGCCTGCCAGTCTGCTAATGGTCTTCTGTATGTAGATGACGCAGTAATCTATGCAAGGCACTTCTGATACAAGCAGACTGGCATTAGATTTGCAATGCAGTTTCGAGTCTGTTGAAAACTGATTCTCAGAGAAATGGTTTGTCCTTGGCTATAAGAAAACTAAGTCCACCTCTTCACTAGCCCGTATCAGAAAAGAGAGTACCTTTTTGACATCTATAATGCCAAGGAATTAAAGCTGGAGCAAGCTAAAGATTTTTTTAATTATGTTTAATCGTGTCAGATTATCATACATACATACATTGCAATCCAGATAGCTTACATCTGTATACTTTCCAGAATATCATTTACAAGTTCCTTTTCTTGTGTTAAACGTATATAGTGTGTTTATGCTTTCTATCTTTTTATGCATAACATTTATAGTCTGCTCACTCCTATTTTAAGTTAACAAACATTACAGCTATAACCTCTTTTAACAGTTTAACAATTTAATGTCTGGCTGTAGAGATTCTGATATCCTTTGATATCTACCCTCCTGTGAGAGAGTTTTACTGGGAGATCATTATACACTTGGTATAAGGTATTTATTTGCTTATAGGTTTTAATGCATTTATGTGTCTACGTTATGTCTTATGTCACTATGACGTCACGTTTTGAAGTGTATATAGGGAGTGATTTGCTTGATTTCTGCACTGGCCTGTGAGGAAGGACTATCTGTCCGAAATGTGTCAGGCGTGCAGCATGAATTTTGCTATTAAATAAATTTTACCATGCTTTAATGCTATAACCAAGTGTTCATTTTTAGTTAAAGGCAGTGTGTGCCCGTATTTTTTGTTTTAGAGTTCATCAATATATATCTTTAATTTTACTTTTTACTCTTTATGTGCGCTCAGTTTCCTCTTCCTATTTACTTGTGTTTTAAATTATGATAATAAGGTGCATGAGCATTGCTTCGTCTGGTGAGAAGGAGTACCTTTCCCCATACCCTCTCAAACAACTCTCCCTTCTCCTTCAGTTCATATGTTACTCTTTCTGGGCTACCAGTTCTAACTGCATACTTACAGTGGGTTTTGTGCACGACACCCATGCGTTCTGAATACATTTCCTCACTAATGTTAGTAACACCCTTATCACTCTATGGTGAGGGTCTCATCTTTCCCTCCCCTACGTGGTCCATCCCCATCAACATGGATATCAGTGTTTTGGGTATCTGAACTTCCGTCCATTGTTCAATTTGTTGCCTGACCTCTGTTCAATACATTCTCAGAAATGGGCATTCCCAGAAGTAATGTATGTACATTCCTCTCGCTACCTGACATCTGCCACACATGGGTGAGATCCCGGTGAGAATCTGTGAACCACCGCTGGAGGCAAGTACAGTCTGTGTATGAATTTATACTGAGCTTCTTTCGATTTATTGCACCACAGTAACCCCATGTGTGATTCACAGATACCCACCCAATTTTCTTCTGTGATTTCCTCTTCCATATCTCTTTCCCCATTGCTGCCTCACCCTCATGGATTGGCTAGGCATGGCAGATGGGAATATATTTTCGCCATCAGTCCTTTGGGGTTTGCTCATGACAGCATTACCTCTCTCTCCAACCCATATAGGTTCGATTTTCCTGGGTGTGTTCTATGCATTGCCCCTATATGCATCCGCACCTGTAAGTACCTAAACATGTGCCGTCCCTCTATGTCATACGTGTGAGGTAAGTCCTCTTGACTCTCTGTTCCCCCTTGACCTTGTATGTCTCCAAAACATTGAATTCCCTTCCATTTCCACTGGGCAAATCCCTTGTCTCTAATTCTGAGTATGAACTTTGGGTTGTCACTGGTGCCAGGACTGTCTTGTCTTCCTCCCCTTTTACAATTCTAGACGGCATTCTCCATGCCTGCAGAGTGTGTAGTACCAGCGGATTCGAGATCCTTCTAGTCCTGTTTTTTACTCCCCCTCTTATCCAGGTAAATTAGGTGTAAGTCCTCTTCTCCCCCCCCCATCTCAAGGGTTACCCAGTTTGCTCCCTTAAATCCTAGAAGCCACTCCCTCATCAGTCTTAGTTGGGTAGCCACATGATACTGTTTTAAGTCTGGAAATTTAAGACCCCCATTGGCAGGTGTCCGTTCTAATCTTCTTAAGGAGACCCTGGATCTTTTGCCCTGCCAAAAGAATGTGGTGCACTGTGCTTCCACTTTCTGCAAGGCAAGTCTTTCCTATTAAGTCCCATGGGTAGCATTTGAATTGGGTATAGTATTCATGGCCGAGGTTCATCTTAACAGGTTCAGCCTGCCCCATCCAAGAGATGGGGAGATCTCCATCTCTTTAGGTTTCTTTCAGCAGTTTTAACATGCCTTTGTAATTTAGTATATACAGACTTGAAATCTGTGGGCCTACCTTAATCCCCAAGTATGTCATGTAGGTGGTGACTTCCTTTAAAGTTTAAATTTTTATCTGTCTTTGCATCCCTCCCCAACCTGAATGAGTTCCAATTTATCCATGTTTGTTTTATAGCCTGAAAACTTGAAAATTCAGTCAGTGCTTCCCTAATACCAGGTAATGATCACTCTGGGTCCATCACAAACATCAAGATATTGTCTCATATAATGATATCTTGTGCTCCCCAGCTCCTTTGATGTCAGGCCTGATGTGAATTTATTCTGCCAAGGGCTCTATCACTAGAGCAAAGAGGAGAGTGGGCACCCTTGTCTAGTGCCCTCCCTAAGTTGAATTCTCCAGACAGGCCTCCATTTACCATCACCCTCACCTTAGGCGCTGCATATAGTAGTTTACATATTCCAGAAATCCTCCCCATGCCTGGTACATATATGCCCATTCCACTCTGTCAAAGGCCTTCTCTGCATCCAGGGACAGCACCAATCTCTCCCTGGACACAGCGAGCCCCTCCCCCCCCACACACACATTATGTTTAGTAACCTTCTAATGTTGTTGTATGAGTTCTGTCCTTTACAAAGCCTGTCTGGTCATTTATTTTTTTTATTTATTTATTTGTATAATCAGAATTACAACACTTTGAGTCAAAGACTCATTTCCAAAGGCTCATTGTCAAAGTAAGACACAGACGCGACCAGGTTCACAGGTTAACAAGTGGTCACAAAGTTACAGAGTTACATGAGTCTCAAGTTTCACAGACAGGCAGATATTTACAGGATGTACAAGATTCTCAGATTAGACTGTTAAGCCTATAGTTCAAGACAGGCACATATTTACAGAGTGACAGAAGTTTCAAATTTCACAAATCGGTAGGTATTTACAGGAGAAATTGCAGCAGAAATATTTATTACATAGTTCGGGGCCAGAGTAGTGCATTATGCCTACACCCAGTATTCTATGGCAATCATTTATTTTACGGGTGGGTAATAACATTGGCCTATACAGTGATGTAGCTAGACAGTAGTTAGAGCAACCAGAGAGTAGGTGGCTAAGGGGAGGCGGGTTTTCTGTGGACTGAGGGGCGTTGTCAATAAGATTGTTATACAGTGGCAGGCCATCATTTATTAGTGTTGGTAGTAACGCCTCCAACCTCCTTGCTAGTGCATTGGCTATTATTTTGGTATCACAGTTTAGTAGTGAGATTGGTCTATAGGCCAAACATGTTGCACGGCCCTTGCCTGGTTTGGGAATCACCACTATTGTGGCTTGGTAGCAGGTTTCTGCTAGAGCACCCACCTCTTGTGTTTTCTCAGCCATGGTTTGTAAAGTCTTTATGCCTTAGGACCCCACACTTCTATAATATTCTACCCCAACCCGTCTGGTCCTGCTGCCTTCTCTTTTTGAGCATGTTCAGGTGCCCGACCTAGTTTCTCATTGTGTGGGTGCTACTAACCAGGTCCTCTGATCCACATCTAGCTGGGGCAGTTTTAGGCATCCAGAAATGTCCCTGCTTCCCTTTCTGTGTTTTGACATTCTCTTCTATACAGTTTATTTTTTAATTGAGATCTCAGATTACAACATCTTTGAGCTGAAAGCTCTTTTACAAAGGTTCCACATCCGAGCAAAACAGGTAACATACAATAATGACAAGATGGGACAAAAAATGGCAGGACACGCAGAGAGCTAAAAGTAGTAGTCAGTCAGTTTGAGAGTGACACTTCAATTTAGAATTTAGTATGTAACTAAGCTAGGAGCAGCCAGGGGCTTTGTCGAGGATAGGGAAGGTACAGGGTGAGAGAAGCATGGGGCATAGAGACAGGGAGGTGAGGTGAGGGATAGGGTTTGGGTGAGGGTGGTGGGGTGGGGGGCAAGGCCAAGGGCAAGCAGAATGTAAGTGCTGATAGTTACTAGCAACTAGTAGGAGGTTGCACTGTGGAGTGTAGTCACAGCCACTAAGAGCTGCAAGGTTTTGGTGAAACTTACATTTAAACGGACCAATTTTTGGCTGGACAATTTCTGGTAGTATTCCATAGATTTTGCTCTGATGTCTGGGTTCTTAGTGTATACCCTTCCCTGACTATCTTTTATTGCTGTTACTGTTGGGGACCCTTTCTTTCCCCTAGCTAATCTTGCCAGCATTGGGCTTGGCTTGTTCCCACATTCATAAATGCACTGCTTTGCATAAAACAGTGCTGTACTGGCTTCGCCTGTTATGAATAAATTCAGTTGCTCATGCGCGCCCTAAGTTGTCTTAGGCTTGCATCAGAGGAGTGTGCATAAACTTCCCTCTGTTTATTTTTAACTACTTGTTCTAAATCTTTAATTTTATCTTTCTTCTTTTTGCTCTTTGGGCCATCCATAAGATAATCATTCCTCTCATATAAGCTTCCTTCCCCGTAAGATCATGTTTGAGGGTGCTGTTGTTTGATTCCCCAATTAAGTACCCCAGTTGCTCTTGTAGGAATTCCTTGAATGGCTTAGAGGACGTCATGTATGCTGGGACTTTCCTGCCCTCCCCTCTTGAGTCTGAAAAGCCATTACTACTCTGGCTTGGTCGGATACTGCTGTTGGTGTGATTTCTGTTTGAGTGATCATGGGATATAAGCTTCTTGGGGCATAAATGTAGTCAATTCATGACCAAGTATGATGTGGGTTGGAGTAGAATGTGTACTCCTTTGCTCCAGAGTTCACCTCCCTCTAGACATCCACCAAATCCATCTCATCTAGCCCTTTTGCCCATCTACAGACACTCCCATCATGCTTTCCCTCTCCTTCCAATCTAGTGCTCCTGATATCGCAGTTAAAATCCCCTGCCAGAATAAGACTGGGGAATAGCTCCCTATGGGGTATGTCTAGCATTTCATCATAGAAGACCAGATCGTGTTGTGCCAGTGTGTAAATGTTCCCCAGTGTGTATTGTTGTCTGTGTATTAGTCCTTGCACAAATATATATCTAACCCCCACCCCGGGTCTCTTACCATCAATCAATCAAAATCTTTATTTATCCAGGTGAACATCATTGAGCAGAGCTCTTTTACAAGATGGACCTGGTTAGAACAGGGTCGTGTAACAACCATCATAAAAACATATAAATACATGTAATAAGTATATAAACACAAGCACAACAGTGCAGTAATAGGGAGTAAAATGATAAAGGAAGACAAGGCAACCATAACAGAGGAGGATTCAAATACAAGGTGGCAGATCCACCATTGAACCATGCAACTGTATATAAACCATGTTCTCTGTATAAAAGTACCAGTTAGTTTATTTACCAGGGACAGTCACTAGTACTAGCCATGAAAATGGCTTGGAGCACCACCAACTAATGGCATATGGGGTACCAGGAAGGGTATGTAATATGTAAGCGAAGGATAAACATCGTGAGAAGTGAAGTCCAAAGGATAGGTTGGTAGAACTGATGTGACGGTGGGGGCCTACGGGGAGAGGGAAAGGGGAGTTAGGACTTTTATAGTATGATTGCATGTAGATTGTGGATGAGTGCAGTATAGAGTTGTGAAAAGAAGGCTGGAGAAAGCAGGAAGATAGACCAGTATCAAAGGAGGACAGAGGCATCAAGGTGTTACATGAAAGCATGATGACAGACCAGGGCCAAGGCGAGACAAGCACTAGAATTAATTCATGGTTAAATGGTACAGGTTAGCATGATGACAATTCATGGTCATAGGAAACAATTGCACTGATAATTTCTGAGACGTGAATATAAGAGCTTGAAAGATGAGATGCCGATGGGTGACCTCAGTTTCAGTTTTATTTGCAATTTATTCCACAAGGAGGACAGTGTAAAGCTTATAGCAGCCCAGCCAAAATGAGAGTTAACTTTGGGAACCATCAGTAGGAGAGATTTGCAACTTCTCAGGGCATAATTGCTTATTGGTTTTATAGGAAGACAGTCTGTAATGTATTGGGGCAGTTTTTTGGAGATGGCTCTCAGGGTCCATAAGGCTGCATTTTTATCACACCTGAATTGAAGAGAACTCCACCCCACTGATTGATATAGGGATCAGTGATGAGTGGAATAAGGAAGGTCTGTGATGAACCTCAAAGCACTATGATATAATGTGTCAAGTTTGGTGAGGTAGGAAATGGGACAGTGACTATAGAGGATGTTAGCATAATCTATCAAGGATAGAAAGGTTGATTGTACCAGCTGTAGTTTGGCATCTCTAGTTAAGAAGCGGGCTATCCTAAAGAACAGGCCAAGTCTCTGTCGTAATTATTTGAGTAATTCTTCAACGTGCTCTATAAAGGAGAGCCTGTGGTCCAGCCATACTCCCAGGTATTTGAATTTAGGGACAAACTCCAACTTCTCACCAAGAATTGTAGTAATCTCCGGCACAGGATCTGATAGGGCTGAATTTACCATTTGGGCAGAGGGAGAAAAGAGCATTGCTTTTGTTTTCTTGGCGTTAAGTAATAGTTTTTTGTTTAGGAGTTGGTGTTGCAGCAGGTTGAACTCAGATTGAAGGTCATTACATGCAGATTGTAATGATGGGTGGCTTACGTAAAGAACTGTGTCATCTGCAAACAGATGAATGTTGGCCTTAGTTATGCTTTCATCAATATTGTTGATGTATATTGCAAATAAGATTGGTCCTAAGATAGAACCCTGGGGAACACCTCTTAGGAGAGGTTTGAGAGTTGAGAGATCTCCTTCCGCTTTCACCTGCTGGAAACGATCAGAGAGGTAGTTGTTGAACCACTGTAAAGATAATGGGTCAGCACCTAGTGAGGTCAGGGAAGAGAGTAGCAGAATGGTCGACAGTATCGAAGGCCTTGCTCAGGTTCAAGAATACAGCGCAGGTGTAATTCCTGTTGTCTAGCTCTCTTTGCCATCCTTTGTTCCTCAACCTGGAGACCTTTTCTTAATAGTATAGCCACTCCTCTTTTGTGCCCATTAAATGATGTTGCATAGCAGGCTTCTATCCATTCCCTTACTAATTTAACACGCGTAGCTGCGCTTGTCTCTAAGATGAACTAGCACACTATGCACTGACAAAGCTCACTGAGTGGCTCCTCACCCAAACCAATCACCAACCACGTCCCATAGCCCTCTGAACTCTTACCTCCTTCAGTCTCTGCACATTACTGCGTGTATGCTTATACCAATGTATGTTTAATCTGTTACTCTGTATCCAAATAACTGTAAAAGCTTGTGAATGCCAAACCTGTAACCTAACTGATGTAACAAAGAAATAACTGCATGTGGCTGCCAAAGCTGAAACCACAATGATGTATCAAATGTTTGTGATGTATTTGTCCTCTTTGTGACGAGGTACCTTTGGAAATGAGCCTCTGGCTCAAAGGTTGTAAACTGATGTACAAATAAATAAATAAATAATTGACTATGCTCTGTGTCCACGAGGTGTGTCTCCTGTACCATAATAATGCCTGCATTCACTCCCTTTAATGGATTAAGCACTTTTTTTGTGTTTGATTGGTGTGGAGAACCCCTGGACATTCCAGGAATATACAGTTACTGTATTCATTTTAACATTCTGTTATGCAGTTTGGCCCGTGGGGGAGAGGCAGGGGCGGCTGTACCCCTTCCCTGCACAGACCCAGGGTTTTCTTTTCCTTTGCACCACAAAGCATTTTAGTCACCACTGATTCTCTCCCTCTTGTTTCTATGACCTCCCAGCCAGTAATAACTTCAACTGCTGAACACATTTTGCTCATATTCTTGATGCAATTTATTAACATTTTAACTTTGAATATCAACAAAAAACATTTTGTCGGGACTTCCGGTTCCGCCCTCGAGAAATGGCAGCCTAGAAAGAGAACTGTGTCTACCCCGAGCTAAAAAAAAACTACACTTCAGCTGTAATTCTGCATATTTCTTAAATAGAGTTTGCATCACAAAATCAGAGGAAAGTGTAGAGAATTGGAGAGACTGAATTTAGTAACGAAACACAGCACGATGGAGGAGACAGCTGATGGAACCGAATTGGAGGCCTCAGTCACATCAGATAACTGCGACTCTGCAGATCTTAAAAAGAGCCTGGTTAAATCACAGGGGAAACAACCAAAAGCCAAAGGAAGAAGGTAAAACTTGACCTAATTTACCAAGAGATATTCACTTTTCATGCAGAAATCAAAGAAATGTACAATGAGTTACGAAGAGATGTGATACAATTAGAGAAGAGAGTAGACGAACAAGACAGAATTGCTACGGTAACTGAGAATAGAAAGGATGATCTGGAACAAATGGTACAGTAGATGAAAGAGCTGCAAGAACAAATAATTGATCGCCAAGAAGATTTTGAGAACAGAGCATGCCACAAAAACATTAGAATTTATTGTCTACCTGAGGACTCTGAGGGAAATAACATTAAGGAATTTGTTGAAGCTTTGCTACATATGGCCTTAGAACTCCCAAAAGATTTCAACCTCCAACTAGAGAGAGTGCATAGGGCATTAGCACCTAAACCTACCTCTGCAAATATTCCTCCAAGGTCAGTAATTCTTCGTTTTAACAGCTATGCAACAAAAGAATATATTCTGCTTACAGCATGGCGGCACCAGAAAGTTTACTAATGGTCCAACTTGTATATATCTTGATCATGACTATGCACCAAAAACTACTCACTTACGACGTGCCTATTTACCGTTACTTCCAGTACTGAAAGCAGCAGGGCACAAATTCACAACCCCTTATCCAGTGTGGCTAATTGTTCATCTGCCTACCGGAAAGAGGAAGTTCTCCACAGCTCAGGAAGCAAAAGAAGAACTTATAAAAATGGGCCTGCGCTTTCCCGAACGAAGTCTGTGTAGCAAAAATCCAGAAAAACGCCAAGTTGGTTGGCAGTCTAATTCTAACAGAAAACAGGGAAAACAACAAGAACTGGGAACAATCAAAACTACCCTAGCGGTTTACAGGAGGGAAGCAAAAAGTGACAATACTTGAAATTTACAGAGAAACTCATTCGGCTGAGTGAGCAGGAGAGAGAGTTTGAAAAATATGTGCTGCGCCATCTGTTTTTCAGGCCTGAAGCATGCTCTCAATTTTAATGAGCTGCTCTGAGCCTGGAATAGGCGACTGCATGATGAACAGACACTGCCTTACACAATTTGCTAGATAAATAACAGCCAGTAACTAAATAACCCAAGTGCCTTCTAATGGTGGACTAGAAGTTATAGACATAATTTTTTGTTCATGCTAATTGCAGCCTGTTTCTTCTTCCATCGATAATCGAAGTAACATAACGGGGAAAAATTTTTCAGAAAGCTTGGGGAGCAGGGAATAGGGGAGGGAGCAGTTTTTGAGCTCTATGCTGCTTTTGGGGGACATCCCTAAAGATTTTCTTTGGAGTTATTTACTCCTTTCCTATGTTGTTTTTGCCTTATTTAAAGGTGAACAGTTTACTGGCTCCTCGAAGACCCCTAACAGCAATGTTAAGGGATTCCCTTCACTTTTAGGGAGAGTTCAAATGCTCCAGGAGCAGTTTCTACTGGAAAGTTGGAGTTTTTTATTTCTCTCCCCACATTTGGAAGTCCTAAAGCTTCTACAGAATAGAATAATACTAAAAGCAATACCTATATGTATATATGTTTTCGATTTACTGTCAATCATTGTTGGACAGCTATCCTTCCAGATTACTGGATACACCACTTACATTAGCATTTTACAGTGGCTAGTTACAGTTATATATGTGATAATAAGTTATTTTTGGTTGATAAGGGACAGTAAGAAAACTTTAGTTAGATTACGTGGCACTGGTCAGATGACAGGATATCTAAGACAAGATAAGATATTTTGTGCTGGAACCATTATTAGGACATCCCAGAGACTTTCTAGATCCTTGTGGAGATTGGAAGGGGAGTGGTGGAAGGGAGAAATTGTAATAATCAGTAATGCTTTATCAAATGAAAACATAATATGGTATTAGAAACAACTAGGATATTGTCATTAAATATTAGTGGCATTAATCATCCTATAAAAAGAGCTAGACTACAACGGTATTTGAGGAAGCAAAACGCAGACTGCATTTATTAACAGGAGACACATTTGTCACAAGGGGAACGTGCTAAGCTTGCAGCAGGTGGCAGATTCACTGTTTTTTCTTCATCTAGTAAGTCAGGGAAAAGGCGTGGAGTGGCTATTTTGATTCCAGCTACTACTTCATTCACTAAAGGGGAGGTCTATTCAGATAATAATGGGCATTTTGTCATAGTACAAGGGAGGTTGTATGAGACTGACGTGACAATGGCGAGTGTTTATCTGCCACCAGGAGCATCTCCCTCGCTACTGAGACAGTTCTTTAATAGACTGCTCAGAAAGCAAAAGGGGGTAATGCTTATAGGAGGCGACTCAACTTAATAATGTCTTCTCACAGAAAGACTTCCACTTTCCCTAAACAACATAGGTTTACTCCCACTAAAAACTTTAAAACCCAGATACCTAAGATGGGTCTTACAGATATATGCGCCATTTTTACCCCTCTGTGGAAAGACACACTTTTGTCTCCCCTAGATTTCACACATCAGCTAGAATAGATTATTTTTTTACTTCTACAGAGCACTTAGATATGATCCAAGATATATCCCTGGAAGCTCGCCTCCTCTCAGACCATATACCTCTCTTAATTAAGGTGGGGTTAAAAAAAACTCATAAAACAACTTTACGGAGACTGAATCTTTCTCTTTTGAAGGATCCAGTGTTTAAGACCAGAATTGTGGATAGCATCACACAAATCTTAGAAGAGAACGCAGACCCTTCCATTTCAGCTACTATTCTCTGGAATACTCTGAAGGCTGTGATTAGAGGAGAGATTATCTCTGATTCCTCCAGACTAAATAAACAGAGAGAATCCAGATACAAAATATTACAAGATAAGCTACAAGAATTACAGCAGAAGAGAGACAGAGGGGAACGAGTTTCACAACTTGAGCTTAGACAAATTCAATCAGAATTACAATCCATTTTAGATCATATAACGCAAATGAAATGTCTTTATTATATCTTAAAAGATACTATTATGAGGGACGTCCTAAAGGTGCCAGAAATTTAGCTAGACGTACTAGAGGATTTAAGCAGACTGCCACTATTACAAAGACTAGAGACCCCTTAACAGGAGATACTTTAATAAAACTCCTGCAGTTCTGAAAGCATTCCAACAATACTATGCAGATTTATACTCTGATCCTACACCACCACCACCCTCCCCAGAGGACATAAAAATTTCTTGTCTCCCTTAACTTCCCACACTTGTCTGAATCCCAGCAGGCTTCACTTCTACGCCCTATCTTCACTATAGAGATCCAGAAAGCAGTTAAAAATTCTGAAACTTTAAAAAGCCCAGGCCCAGACAGCTTTGGAGCTGAATGGTATAAGACATTTCTTTCAAAATTGATCCATCCGATGCAAAAAACTTTTTTAGAGGTGCAGGATAGAGGTGTCCTCCCACCCTCTTGGTCATATGTGGCCATCTCAGCTATACTGAAACCAGGTAAAGATACATTAAATTTAGAGTCATACAGACCCATTTCGGTTTTAAATAATGATTATAAGATATACATGGCAATATGGGCCCATAGGTTAGAGACTATACTGCTTACCCTGATACATCCAGATCAGGCAGGATTTTTATGCATGCGTCAGACTGCAGATAATGTACAAAGAGCAATCCAATTGATGGATTATATGGCTAACTCAGCTACCCCCTCGGCTTTAGTCAGTTTAGATGCCTGTAAGGCTTTCGACAGGGTATCCCGGAAATTTTTATGGGGAACACTAGTGTCATTTGGGTTTCTGAAGGAATTTGTGAATTGGCTGGAGCAAATATATTCTGAACCAAGGGCTTATAGAAAACTTAATGCCGGTATTACACCTCATAGTAAACTACAGCGAGGCACTAGACAGGGGATGCCCCCTATCGCTTTTGCTATTCACCATCTATATTGAACCCTTGGCTATGATGCTTAGAAAATCAGAAAAAATTGAGGGCATTCAGCTGGGCAATCAATCTTGGAAGTTGACTTTATATGCAGATGACATTTTGTTGTCATTATCGAATCCAGAGTCCTGTATTCCAGCAATATGGGAGGTACTTGAGCAGTTTGCTCAATTCTCTGGATATGAAATAAATTCTTCTGAAACGGAAGTTCTCCCCTTTCATTTCTCCCCCTCGCAGACACTGAAGGGTAGTTTGCCTCTGCACTGGAACAGCATCAAGATAAAATATCTAGGCATACAGTTACCAAACCAGATAATGCATCTCACTATGGTAAACTATGAACCTCTAACACAAAAAATAGAGTCTGATCTACATCAGTGGTCCCAACTTCATTTATCATTATATTCTAAGGTGGATCTTATTAGGATGAATAGTCTTCCAAGGCTGCTATATATTTTTCAGACCATACCGATGATGCCAGATGGAATGTACTTTCCCTCCTAGAACAAATCTTTGGCGAGATTTGTCTGGGCTGGAAAAAAACCTTGAATCAAGTGGTCCACATTAATGTTACCAAAAAATAAGGGAGGCTTAAATTTGCCTGCTCTTTAGATGTATGCATCCACCACTGTGATAGCTCGAGTTTTCAATTGGAATAATCCAATGTATGACATACCCTGGAAGAATTTGGAATTCACCCTTAATGGGGTGAGGGAAGGGAGCGAAATTTTGCAATTGTTATATGTCCCAGTAAATAAAAGACCTAGACTTATTTATAGTACAAATTCTACTATGGAGACTTGGAGGAGACTCATCCATTTAAGAGAGCTAGAACCAGTAGGTCCCTATCTTAATCTATTAAATTTCGGAACCCAATCTCTTACTTTAGAACAGGAGGGTACTTTAGTTCAATGGAGACAAAAAGGTTTTAAATTTATGTTCCACTTGGTGGACGCCAGGGGGTCCTCTCATTTACTAAATTTCAAGAAACTTACAATCTTCCACAACAAGACTTTCCAATTTATACAAGCTTAAGAGAGGGCATTGAACGTAAAGGACCAGCCTTTAGTAGGCTCCCAGATCCCCCCCCTTCACTGCTTACTTTAGCCATAACCACTGGGAGAGGTCAGATGTGGCCCCACTTTATGGGACTAATATATAGGGGTTTGAGGGAATTATCAAAAAATTCAACTCAGGGAATTCTGAATGCCTGGAATAAAGAGCTTCCACTCCAGGCATCAAAGGAGGATTGGGAAAAGTATACTAAATTCTCAATGGGACTTTTGGGAGCCCCCTATTGGCAAGCATTTGCCTGGAAAGCTAGAAATAGATTTTTCTATACACCGGCAAGACTGGCCAAGTTCTCATCAGGGACACCAAGCAATTGCTGGAGAGATTGTGAAGAAATATCTGCGGATCAGTTCCATATTTTTGGGGCATGCCCACATTTAGCAGGTTACTGGAGAGATATTTTAGGAGCATTAAGAGAATTGGTAGATGCAGAAGCTGTGTTGACCCCTGAGGTAGTATTACTCTCAAGTCCGCCAGGGGGTCTCCCAATACCCAGAGGATCACTGTTAATCACATATATGCTGGCAGCTAAAAAAGCAATTACTAGAAACTAGGGGAAGAAGATGTCTCCAAACATACAGACCTGGCAGGGAATAATGGGAGAAATTTATGTATTAGAGAGATTAATAGCTAAAAGCACAGATAAATGGTCTGCATTTGAGCTTAAATGGAGGAAATGGATTCTATATATTTCATCTTTAGATCCTACTTTTGTATCTTAGAAATATATTAACCCAGATGATGGTTTCAATAAATGTCTTAGTGCTCATTATATGAATTGCTTTGTAAAATATGTAAGTTGTCCTGAGACCTTTGACTAATGTATTGCTACGTATCTGACTGATGTAATTATGTGCTGTCTTAACTTATACACTGTAAAAACTATCCTATGATTTTGCAAATGAAAATATAATAAAGCATAAAAAAAAAAAAAAATTTTGTCTGTGTGCATAGAAGTGTTATCTTCTGGGGGTCAACCAGGTAGATCTTCCTGACAGTACCTCCCAGCCCAACAGTCCCTGTGAACCATCTATTACATTACATTTCATCTGTGACTCTCAGCGTGCTTTCACTCCTCCCTCCCCGCTCATTTCTCTTCTATACCCTGTTTAAGTATCTTTTACCTTAACTATAACTTGTCCTCAGTCTAGAGCATAGCTCCAATCGGAGCTTACAACTGCTCTGTACCTTATTGTTGGTTTCATAGTGCATTGTAGAGCTCTGAGAGTCCAATATGGCACTTCCAAATGTGGTTCTTCTTATTCACCTCCTTTATGCACATCTTCTGTCTCCTATTCCCTTCTCTTCTTACTTTCCCTCTATTATTGTGGTCATCCCTTTAGCCTGTCTCTGACTCCCTCATTCTTGTTCTTTCTTTTCTGTTCATTGTGTCACCTTGCATTATATTACTCCCCCCTCCCTCCCTTTATCCCATATCTTAGTTTCCCTCTTCCCTACCAATTAGATCTACCTACCATCTGTAGTACCCTATGGTCATGCAAATTATTACCCCTATTTAAACTTTCCCCCATTAGACCTCTGCCCCACTCCTTGGGATGGCTTGTAATCCCCCGTTATAGTCTTTGAACACTGACCTGGGGGTATGGATTGTTTTTGAGCATTTCTCAGTATGCAGGTGCCAGTCCTCCCTCCCCCATAGTAACCAACTGTGCCCCATGCCCCCCTCTTCTTTGTTCCTTGCCCCCTTATATCTAGTGGATGTGATTTGTATTCCCTTCTTGTGCCCTTGGTGTGCTTTTTGGCTTTTGTTCTTTGCCCACAGTGCAGCATTGTTTTACTTACTGAGGTGTGCCAGGGTTCTTGGCACCTGGACCCTGTAGTCTGCAGGAACTTCCGTCTTTCTTGTCCATGTCTCTGCATCCAGCTGTGTGCATTTCTGCTTACCCCTCCTGTACAGCATCAAGCAAAAATATGTTTCTTTACCATCTATGACATTCCCCTTTTCAGTGTCCCATTCCTGTAATGTAGCGGAGAACGCCTGTGTGGTTCGCTTACAACTGCCCCCCTTCTATCCCTGGTATCTACCCCATGCCCATCTCTTCAAGTGGTGTAACAGGGTGTGCTTTGAAACAACTGAGAAGCTGCATGGGATATATTATATTGGACTAGAAATCTGCACTGATCTCTTTTACTTACATCTGAGGGAAGTTTTCCTTACTTTACAGTCTTACATTGGTATTGCTTTGTGTTTAATTATTTTCATTTTTAAATCAGGAAGGGGGTTTTCAAAACTACTTATCTTGTGAGCAACTTCAGAAGGGTTGAAATAATTGCATATTTGATTTTCCTTTGTGGCTAACTGGACTGTCTACTAGTATTCTGTGACAGTCTACATTAATATAGTTCGAAATAATTTACTGGCAGTAGCTGTGTACTTTGAATAGCAAAGGCTGCAGTTTGTAATTTGATGCCAGACACAGCCTCAGGTGGGGAAATTGTCTTCTAGTCAGGAGGCCTTGCATCATAGCCAATTGTTTTGGGTGGAGGAACATTCTAGCATTGATCAATTACTATAAACCATTGGTGTGATCCTGTTTCAGACAGAAACCCATCTCTTCAAGTGGCGAACAGGGTGTGCTTTGAAACAACTGAGAAGCTGCATGAGATATACTATATTGGACTAGAAATCTGCAACTGATCTCTCTTACTTACATCTGAGGGAAGTTTTCCTTACTTTACAGTCTTACATTGGTATTGCTTTGTGTTTAATTATTTTCATTTTTAAATCAGGAAGGGGTTTTCAAAACTACTTATCTTGTGAGCAACTTCAGAAGGGTTGAAATAACTGCATATTTGATTTTCCTTTGTGGCTAACTGGACTGTCTACTAGTATTCTGTAACAGTTTGCATCAAATTACTTTTAAATAGTTGACAAATCAGTTACTGGAGGTTAGCTGAATTACTGTAAAGGGCAGTACTCCCCAGAGTGGTGGAGCAGTGGTGTATTTGATTGTTTCTAACAGTCACCAGTGGTTGTGGACTACCCACCCCCCAGGTGTGACGTTTCCTTTATAGTCAAGGTTCTGACATCACTTCCTCAACAGGTCTTGGGGCAGAACTGTCATATTCTTAATAACCCAGCACAGTGCATAAAGGGTAAGAACACACCACACAAAGGAAGAAAAAAAAAAAATATATATATATATATATATTACATATTGTATATTATAAGGGAGAGGGACATGTGGGGAGTGGTGCAATGCACTGGCTGTGGGGCAGCAGTTTTCCGGGAGACATTCTGGAAACTGCGTTGCTGTCCTATCTGCAGGCAACTGTCAGCTCTGAGGGAGGAGGTAGCACACCTCCAGGCTGAACTGGCAAGGACTAAGGAGGCTTTCCCCACCCAAAGAGCACCACTGCCACAGAGGCTGCCAAGTATGAAGAGCAGTTGGACCACAGCGGGTTCTGGGAGGGTACGGGTGGTGGAACAGAGGTGAAGCCCCTAGTTGTACCCTCTACACAAACCATATGCCAGTCTGGCAGAGCAAGGTTCCTCTGTGATGGCACCCTCACTGGAGACCAAGAAGAATGCTGTGGACACCACAAGGGAGACCCACAGAAGGGTGGCAAGGACACCACAGGGAAGGAAACAGCTTCTGATAGGAGACTCAATTTAGAGGGATAGACCTGGGGAAGGGAGGGAGAGGAGAGGAAGTAAGGTGCCTGCCTGGTGCCATGGCTTGAGGGACAAGAAGCGAATCCTCAGGATTGCAGAAGCAGCATCACAGGAAAGGGAACTAGATATCATTGTCCACCTTGGGACAAATGACCTAGCTTGGCATGGGATCAGTGCAGTGCAGGATGAAATTGTGGAGTTGGGGAGGGGCCTCAGACAGGTAGCAAGCACAGTTACCTTCTCAGAGGTGCTGCCAGTCCATGGCGGGGTGAGGCTAGGGTACTACACACCATGCAGTTTAATGAATGGTTGCAAAACTGGTGCAGAGCACAGGGCTTTGGCTTCACTGGGTACTGGGGGTTCACCTGGAGAGATGAAGGTTTATACTGGCATGATGGTCTGTATCTGTCCATGAAGGGAACCAAGATCCTAAGTGACAGGTTTAAATGCTTCCTTGGCAAGCTTTTAAACTAGCCATGGGGGTAGGTGCTAATAAGAGGCAGGAAATTTCAAGCCTCCCCCCACAAAACATGGCTGGTAGTAAGGTAAACACTGAGGTACAGTGCTCAATAGAGGGCAGGACAGGGGTAAATGTAAAAATAGACAAGGGCAAAAAGAGCAGGCATGGGGTAAAAAAGGATAAAGCCAACATTAAATGGAGGGCAATGAGTACCAATGCCCGTAGTCTGGGAAACAAGCTTCCTCAGCTAGTAGCTTTGATGGAAGATGAACACTTGGATATTGTGGCAGTCACAGAAACATGGTACACAGGGAACCATGACTGGGATGTCAACATACGCAGTCTACAGAAGGGACAGGGAGGGGAAAAGAGGAGGTGGAGTAGCTCTATACATAAGGGAAGGGATCAAAGCTACAGAACTAAAAAGTAAAGGGGGAGGACAAGAGGCACTCTGGGTCATCTTGGAGACAGGGAATGGCATCACAATCCGCACAGGGGTTGTATACAGACTCCCATCTCAAGGGGAAGAAGTGGACAAGAAAATGATAGAGGACATTCTCAAAATGGCTGAAAAAGGGGAGATACTGTTAATGGGGGACCTGAATATGCCAGATGTTAACTGGATGACATGTACTGCAGCCACATCCAAGAGCAGGGTCATTCTCGATGCCCTGCAGGGGGCAGGTCTTAGACAGCTAGTGTTGGAACTCACTCGGGCAGAAGCAATACTAGATCTGGTACTCTCAAATGGAGAGAGGATCACAAATTTAGAAGTCAGTAGACATCTGGGAACAAGTGACCACTGCACAGTGTGCTTCACAATAAGCACAACCATGGAGACATGCCATATAAAAACAAGCATACTGACTTTCAAGGGCTGACTTTGGCAAATGGGTGAATACCTGAGGAATACACCAGCAAATGGCCAAAAGGAGGGTGGAAGAACAATGGAGAAAATCAAAATTGCCATCATAGAGGCAACAAGCCTTTGTGTGCACCAGATAAAGAAAACAAAGCGGAGTACAAACCACTGTGGTTCCAAAAGAGGTGGCAGGAAGGTTAACGAGAAAAGGCTGCATTCAAAAGTATAAGGCATCACAGAAGGAGCAATGACAGGAACTATATCAATTAAAGCAGAAAGAAGTGGGAAGGCAGTCAGAATAGCAAAAGCCCAAACCGAGGAAAAGACAGCCAACTCAGTTAAGAAGGATAAACCTTTATAGGTACATTAGGAGCATAGAAAGGTTAAGGGAGGATAGTGAAGATTAATAAGGGAGAGGGAGGTGGGCAGAGGGAGACAGTGAAAAGGCAGAGATACTGAATGAATACTTTGCTCAGTATTCACAAAAGAAGATGAGGAGGAGTTACCAAACCAGACAATAGAAGCACTCTGGTAGGGGGTTGACACCAGTCCATTTACAGAAGAAAGAGTACTGAAATAACTCCTAAAACTCAAGGTGGACAAAGCAATGGGGCCTGATGGATTCACCCCAGAATCCTAAAAGAACTAAGGGAGGACCTAGTGACACCACTGACCACACTTTTTAACAAATCATGGGAGGATGGGGTGGTACCTGAGGACTGGAGGAGGGCAGATGTGATTCCCCTTTACAAAAGTGGGAGCAAGGCAGAAGCAGGAAACTACAGACCTGTAAGTTTGACCTCAGTGGTAGGGAAAATGATGGAATCACTTCTGAAAGAAAGAATTGCTGAGTACCTAGATGACAGCGGGCGAGGACCCAAAGCAGCATGGATTTACAGCAGGAAGGTCATGTCAGATGAATCTAATAGATTTCTTTGACTGGGTGACCAAAGTAATAGACCAGGGAGGGGCTGTGGATATGGCCTACCTAGACTTTAGAGGCATTTGACATAGTCCCGCACAAAGATTAATAATCAAGTTAGCCAGCTTGGGAGTGGGTCCCAGGGTGGTAGCCTGGCTGCAAACTGGCTGCACAACAGGACACAGAAGGTAATAGTGAGTGGAACACATTCTGAAGAAAGTGGGGTCACTAGTGGAGTACCTCAGGGCTCAGTACTGGGTCCAGTCCTCTTTAACATCTTTATAGGTGACATTGCAGAGGGTCTGGAAGGAAAGGAATGCCTCTTTGCAGATGATACAAAGATCTGTAACAGAGTTGATACACAAGGGGGGTAGAAAGGATGAGAAGGGACTTGGCAAGGTTGGAGGAAGCGGCCAGACATATGGCAACTTAGATTCAATGCAAAGAAGTGCAAAGTAATGCACCTGGGAAACAAAAACCCAGGAGAAGAGTACACAATAGCAGGGGAGGTACTAACAATAACAAAAATGGAACGGGACTTGGGGGTAGTCATATCAGATGATCTAAAGGTGCGTAAGCAATGTGAGAAGTCAGTAAGGAGAGCCAAGGGGATACTGGGATGCATAGGAAGGGGCATCACAAGTAGAAAAAGGGATGTGGTTATCCCTCTGTACAGACAGTTGGTGAGACCCCATCTGGAGTACTGTGTGCAGTTTTGGAGACCTCATCTACGCAAGGACATAAACAGGATGGAAGCAGTCCAGAGGAGGGCAACTAAAATGGTGCAGGGTCTGCATCAGAAATCATATGAAGAGAGACTGAGAGAGCTTAATATGTATACCCTTGATGAAAGGAGGGACGGGGGAACATGATTGAAATGTTCAAGTACCTCAAGGGAATCAACAAAGTTCAGGAGGGTAGCATCTTTCAGAAAAAGAGATGTGTAAGAACAAGGGGACACAATTTAAAGATAGAGGGGGGATGGCTCAGAGGTAATGTGAGGACATCTTTTTTCACAGGAGAGGTGTGATGCATGGAACTGCCTCCTGGGGAGGTTGTTGGGGCTAAAACAGTGGGGGAATTCAAACATGCATGGGACAGACACAAGGCAATTGTAGTGGGGGGTGGCAGGAAGTAGGCTGTTGGTTAACTAGAATCTGCAGCTTATCCAATAGGTAGGGAAATGGGCAGACTGAGTGGGCCAAGCGGTCCTTATCTGCCGACAAAGTCTATGTTTCTATGGTTCTACACTCTTCAGTCATATTCTTATCTTTCAACCTCCTCCCCATATCCCATTTCCTCCTCTCATCTTTTATTTCAGAGATCTGTTTGGCTTTTAGTTTCCCCCGGGGCACCAGCTTACCCCTCCTTCAGATTATCACTCTCCTATGTCCCTTCCCACACTCTTGCTGTACAGCACTCAACTTTGTTATCCAGTCAGTATCCACCCCCACCCCACGCTTTTAACCATTTAACAATACGTGCTGCTCATGCTTTCAGCAACCACTAGCACTCTCCGCTGCATCCATTTTATATGTTCTCTCTTGCTCTCCTTCTGCAGTTCCTCCATCCCTCCCCTCCCCTTCTCCCACGCTTTTAATTATTTCAGCTATACCGTTATAGCAGATCAAAAGGCTTACCCCCTCCCTTACATATTCAGCTTTGGTGACTAGAGTGACATCCAAAATCAGCAATGTGTGTCCTGCCCGAATCATCCATATAAATCCAAAGTACCCTAGTCCACATATTACTTACTGCTACCCTCTAGCAAGGCAACTTACTCCAAGGGTCCACAGTTTTCTTTTCTTCATCTGAAGCTCTTAGGTGCTATTTCTGCTGGCAGGACATCCCTCCTAACGACTCTCAGTGTTTCAGTTATTTATTATTAGTAGATATTCTTTCATTTAGCTTGAGTTTCACTCTTTACTCAATTGAGACAGACCATTGTGCAAAGTTTTTCAGCAGTAGAAGCCCATTACAGGCACCATCTTGGTCCCCAGGCTCCACTGCACCATGTTGTCTTCTTAAAGCAGTAGTTCTCTTGAACTGCTTTTGCTATCCACTTGTTTTCAATGCTTGTCTGATGTGCTTTATCATGCTCCCAGAATGTAAAAGTTTGTCCCTCGTGCCTGACTTTTAAGAACTGCAGGAAGAAGAATCAGAAACTGCGTGCCATTGCTCCACAAATCATCCATCCATCTTCTTTTGCTACACGCCCAAGTGAAATCCTGGAATATCGTGACTCTATGTTCTTTAAATCTGATGTCCTTCATCCTTTGAGACGAGTCAGTATTTTCTGTTTATCCGGTAGTTCTGGAGTTCAAACAATTTGTCATGGTGGCATCCTCAAGTGGTTTTGGGGCTAGTACTCTATGTGCCCTGTCAATTTTAAGTAGTCCATATTTGCTGTCAATTTTAGCGTGTCCACCAGCCATTTGCCTATGAACCGCTCAACATCCATTCCTTCTGCCCTCCGGAATCTCTCTTATTCTTAAATTGTTCCTTCTTTGAAAGTTTTCTTGTATGTCCACCTGTTCTTTTAATTCTGCTATTTGCTTCTTCTCTTGACCATTTTGCTTGTCAATGGGGTTGTAGTGTCTTCAATATTGGACACCCTTTGTTCCAATTCCCCCAGACTTTTTTGTTGCTGTGTATAGTTTGCATTAAGATTATCCAATTTCTCAGCGTCTGCAGTTGGGGTGTCAGCACTCTTAACACCCGGACACGTCTTTCGCTAGAGCCACCGAAGCTTCCTCTGTTGTCTTGTTTTCCATGCATGTGGTGGGGCCTGCAGCCATTTTGGGCTGTTTTTTCTTTCTGCTCTGCTGCCCTGCCCATCCCAATTTTCCTGCTCCCGGCACTAGGAAAAACATCCACTTTGGGCTTATGTACCTTCCGATCTGCAGCAGTTTTCAGATTAGGAGTTTTCCTTCTATTTTCTAAAACTTTTGTCTGAGCAAGGTGTTGGAGCTCTTGTGAGAGTGTTTACTCCTCCTGTTGGTGCATGCGCAGTCCCCAAGTTGAAGTTTTAAAATGTCTCAAGCTACTCTTAAGATGATACCACAACTTTTGTCCCACATGTGGAGAATCTGGTTATGATTATGGTTGTAAACAGGAGACTAGGAGCCCTATTCAGAAATCATAACAATCTTACACAAGAAGCAAGATGTCTGATTGTGTCTAGCTCAATACTGTCACTCCGCTATCTATGGCCTCACTGTCTACTCTTTTATTTATTTTTATTTATTGAAAAGTTTCACCAGGAAGGCACACTGAACAACAAGTTGTTCATCTCCCAGTGGGTCCTGGGGAGAGGGTAAGTGAGAATATAACAACAAGAAGAGCTAGTAAACAATATGTATCAATACAATACAATATAAGCAATGTAGAACTACAGCAACACAATTAGGACAATTACAGGGTATAAGCATCAGCAACAGTGCAGCAGTGTAGATTACAGCAAATACAATTGGTGCAATTACAAAGGTAAATAACATTGGATGTTGACTCAGGGCTGAGAGACCCAGACTCTAAAATAAGACAATTTTGAGTACAACAGGGGATTCAGTGCAAGGAATGCTAGACAAGAAATAAGAGTCCAGGACAGGCATGATAAGCTAGGAGCAAGATCAGTTAATGGAGTAAAAATTGTGGAGGGCAGTGGAGATGGAGTGAGGGGAAGAAGAGTGTCTTATCTGAGGAGGTAGTGAGTTCCAGAGTTTAGGGAAATAGTGAGAGAAAGCAGCCTGCTCAGCAGAGGTGGATCTGTGGGGAATGAATAGAGTTCAGGTATCCGCAGATCTAAGGGAGTGAGCAGGGGGTGGAGGGGTGGACAGTGAGGAGGAGAGGTAGGAGGAGAGTGTATTGAACCAGAATTTGGAGGTGAATTTAGCGATGTGGGAGAGGCGACGGTTGGCAAGCGAGGAGAATCGGAGGGCAGCAAGTGATTCTGTCCTGGAAACAAATAAAGCTGATCTGTAACAAGGCCTGCCTATTTGCTTTGGGGGTGGAAAAACTGACCCACAGCTGTGCATTATAGACCAAAACCAACTGGCTACAGCTATTCAGCAGAATCAGGTACTAAACATGATTATAGGGGGAAAAAAGGAACTGCTGGGTCTCCCCCTCCATTAAAAAAACTGCTTCCATTATGCTGACAACCAGTGCAACACCTGGAGTATGACAAGGGAAACTTCAGCATAACCTTTCTGTAGAATAAATCAGGGTCAGCACTCATTTGCTGTTAGGGCTGCTGGTGGGCTGAAAGAACTACCAGACACACTATTTCAGACGTCTCCCCCTCCCTGTAGCAGTCGTATCACTTGGGTTCCTAATGCAGGTACTAAGAGGCACATTGCAGTTCTGCACCTGGTTGCCCACTGCCACTTCTTCCCCACCCACCCTGGGCAGTCACTTCTGTTATAGCTGGCCCTCATCACATGATCTAGTCCTCAAATCTCCATTAGCTCGTTACACGACTTGACCACTCAAGGTCACTGTTGGTACCCACTACAAACTGAAACATTATACTAACATACTAACATACTAATTGCCAGCAGATTAGGCCTTACGGTCTATCGAGTCTGCTCGAACCTCAGATCCCTAGTTGGGTGCCGAGGCCCTCCCCCCTTGTGTTCCAGAAACCCCTATCATCCATCCCCACCCCCCTGGGACAGGCCATCATCTGATACATCCACTTTCTGTGTCAGTCCCACCCTCTCTTGAAGCCTCCACTGTGGATCTCTGAACCAGCTCGCCAGGCAGTGCATTCCAAGGGTCCACCACCCTCTCAGTGAAAAACCTCCTCCTCTTTTCCCTCACCCTTCCACCTTCCAACTTCAAACCATGCCCTCTGGTGATACCTCCCTGCTTTAGTCTAAAGATCCCCTCCATGTTTACCCTATTTATTCCCTTGAGGTACTTGAAGACCTCAATCATGTCCCCCCTGTCTCTCCTCTCCTCCAATGAAAACAGGCAGAGCTCCTCAAGTCTGTCCTCATATGTCAAATCCCCTAGTCCTTGTATCATCTTAGTTGCCCTCCTCTGTACCCTCTCCAGGAGCTGTATGTCCCTCTTCAAGTGTGGTCTCCAGTACTGTACACAGTACTCAAGGTGTGGTCTAACCAGTCCATTGTACAGTGGCAGAATCACTTCCTTGCTCCTAGAGGTGATCCCCCTTACGATGCATCCCAACATCCTGTTTGCCATGCTAGCTGCTCTCCTGCACTGCTCAGAGTTATTCATACATGCATCCACCATGACCCCTAGGTCTTTTTCCCCTATTGAGGCCTCCAGCGCCTCCCCTCCCAGGCTGTACCTGTGTTTAGGGTTTCCCCGCCCAAGATGTAACACCTTGCACTTGGTGATATTAAAATTTAATTTCCATGTGTGAGCCCAGCTTTCCAGGGTGTCCAGGTCCCCTTGCACGGCCAACCTCCCCTCTTCTCCCTCAACTACTGCTCCCATCTTGGAGTCATCAGCGAAGAGACTTATTTCACACCCTATACCCTCCCTGATGTCTGATATGTATGCATTAAACAGGATCGGACCCAGGACCGGGCCCTGCGGTACCCCACTACCAACCTCTCTAGGGTTCGTGAGCTCCCCACCGACCACTACTCTCTGGGTGCGTCCAGCTAGCCAGTTTTCAATCCATCTGACCAAAAGGGCCTACTCCCAACCCCATCAGTTTCTCCACCAGACCATTGTGGGGGACAGAGTCAAACACCTTGCTGAAGTCCAAGAATAATACATCCACAGGCTTTCCCCTGTCCAGTTCTGATGTTACCCATGCGTAGAACTCCACAAGATTGGTTTGACATGATCTACCTGGCACAAACCCATGTTGCCGACTATCCAGACCTCCCACCTCCAAGTACACCCCAATCATTCCTTTAGTATACTTTCCATTAATTTTCCTCCCACCACCAAGGTCAAACTGATGGGTCTTATAGTTACCTGGTACTTCCTCGACCTCCTTTATGGATTGGCACCACATGTGCCTCTCGCCAATCCCTAGGTACCCTCCCGTCTCAAGTGACCTGTTGAAGAGCTCCGCCAGGTGCAGCCAGTATGTCCGCCAATCCCATAGTACTCTGGATGAATGCCATCCGCCTGGGAGATTTGTCTTCTTTAGGGCCTTGAGGGATAACCACACCCTTTTGGTGGAGATAGATCATCCGTCCTCCATCTTACTGGCCTTTTATCCTTATCCTGATGTGACACCCTGGTGTACCTCTCCCTCCCTCTTGCTCCATTTCTATTTCTCCCAGATCCCACTCACTGCCGCTTCTATCCCCATCGTGCCTTGCTTTGTAGATATCCCATCCCCTCCCTAGTGAACAACAGAGGTGAAGTACTCATTAAATACTCTGCCTGGTCCTCGCCTCTTCCACCCACCCTCCTTCTGATCTCAATCTGCTGGAGATGGCCTTAGTTTTCTCTCCACTCCCAATGTACCGAAGAACCCTTTTCCTCTATATATCCCTTGTACCAGCCGCTGTTTTACTGGACTTTGCCCCCCTCACTATCCGGGTGACTTTTCTAGATGCAAGATGGTACATTTCCTTATCCCTATTCTTGTTGTATCTTGTTGTTTTATATTTTTTGTAGGCCACCTTCTTTTCTCTGACCGCTACCTGAACCTCACTGGACCACCAGCATGGTTTATGTGACCTTGCTCCCTTACGTTTCACCTTAGCACAGGTCCTGACTGCCTCATGAAGTCCCCGCTTTATGACCTCCCATCTCCTTTCCACATCTGTCATTGATGTAATCCCCTTCAAGTGATCCTTGAGAATACTTCCCATGCCCACAAAGTCTGCCACCCTGAAGTCCACTGCCAGTGTCCTAGATCTCACCCTCCCTCCCCCCATGCTTATTTGAAACCAGACAGTATTGTGGTCGCTCCCAGTCAGGGGATCCTCTACAACCAGGTCCCTTACCAGATCCCCATCTGCCAGAACCACGTCCAGGACATGCCCCTCCCTTGTGGGCTCCATCACATGCTGTGTTAAGAACACATCCTGGAAGCCGTCCAGCAGCCTCTACTCCTTGGCCACCTTGGAGGACATGGTTCCCCTGTTTGTACCTGGCATATTAAGGTCCCCCATCAACATCACTCCTTCCCCTTTTGGTCCACACTGGGCAATGATGTTGTCCAGCAAACCATCCTCCAGAACATCACCCATCCCGGGGGGCCTATATACAACACCCAGCTTGACCTTATCTCCTGCTGGGGATCGTAAGGTGACCCATAGGGCCTCCACGTTTCCCTCTGCCTCTTCTACCCTAGCAATTTCTATGTCATCCCTAATGAACATAGCCACTCCACCCCTCTGCCCTCCTTTCTATCCTTCCCAAGCATAGTGTCCCCAGCATGTTTAGGTCCCAGTCATGGTTTTTGTTGGCCCACATCTCCGCGACCGCCACATCCACCCCCTCGAACAGCATGGTCTGGAACTCTGGCAACTTGTTTCCCAAGCTCCTGGCATTTACTAACACCAACCTCACCCTTATCCCTTTGTCGGACCCCACCCAGGTTCCTTTATACTCCATCCTCCCTCTGCTCCTCCTGAACCTCCACCCCGGTCTGCTTCCCTCCCCTTGGGTTTGAAGGCTACCCTCATCTGGAGGAGAGGGCTTGGTCAGCCCCTCCCTTATCCCTTCCCCTCACAAGTTTAAACCCCACCTTTCTTGAATGTAGTCAGACATCCCCTGTTTAAGGACTTCCTTCCCTAATGGGGCAAGATGAAGCCTGTCCTTGGCATACAGTCCCTTATCCTCCCAAACTCCTTTCCAGTTCCCTAACACCCCCAACCCACTCTCTTCACCCCCACTTCCTGAGCCAGTCATTAACCTCTGTGATCTTCATTTTTTTCTCCACTGAGGCCTTTGGTACTGGCAATATCTCCGAAAAGGAAATGTTGCATCCATTATCCCGACAGACTCTGGCAAGTTCTTGAACCTTGCTTGATTTCCAAACGCTTATTTCCCCAGATCAACGTTAGTCCCAAACGCACCAGGAAATCCGGTTTCCTTCCACAATCCCTCAACCAGTTCAGACAATTACGAACTTTGCTCTGTGCACTGTCAGCCCAAAGATACTCACTACCTTCACCTGGCTATGGCAACCACCCCTGTCCTCCTCCCACTGGATACCCCTAATCATCGAGTCTCCCAATAACAGAACCTTAACACCGCCATCATCCTTATGGTTACCTCCACTATACACTCTCAGCCCCCCATCTGCCCCTTTATTCGTGATCTCAATCCCATGGGAGTCTTCCTGCCTTATTAGAGACCCCCTTGTCACCCTCCCCTTTCTGCCTCCCTCGTTATTTTGCCCACTTAACTCAGACCCCCTCTGAATAGGTGTCCCCTTTAACCCTCTCTTATCTGAACCATTTCTCCTGGCCCTGATGGTTTCCCCTTCCCCCACACTGCCATCCTCCCCCCTTGTAGTAGTACCCCTACCTCCAGAGGCTCTCTGTGGGTCCCCTTTACCTAGGGCCCCATCCTTGGTACAGACCCCCTGCTGAAGGGGAGCCCCTCCCCCACCTCCTTGTCTCCCAGTTTCTCTCCAGTCATGCTCTCCTCCCTCATCTCTGCAATATGTTGCATCTCCCCCATCTGCTTAACAGTTATGTTTCCCCTTCTCCCTCTGGGACTATTTATATCCTTTCCATAGCCGGTCTGTGATGCCCTATGGGTGTCCTACTCCCTCCCTCCAGCCTCTGTATCAGTTTCCTCATTTACCAACCCCTTCCTCCCCTCTAGGTTGCTTAGTAGCTCAAATTTATTAGACACTCTATGCCAGCCTCCATCAAGTAACCCGAGTTTCCCTGGCTGCACCCTCTAAACTGCCCTCTTCCTCCCCTCTTGCTCTGTTCTCCTTAGGAGCTCCTTCCCACAGTCTGCTGTTTAGGCTTCCCACAACAGCCCTCCCTTCTCAATGTCTGCTCTACTAGGCTTCCCCAAAACAGCCCTCCTGACTCTTCCCTCCACTCTCTTTGTATTCGGAATGTTCACCTCAGATGCTTTCCCTAGCGCCAATATCCCTATCTAAGGTCCTCTGTCCCTATCTCCCCCTCCTGCTTGCTGTAACATAATGTCCTGTAATTTCAGCGCTGTCTGCCCCAGCCTCCCCTCAGTCCCCACCCTTCTGCTGCCCATATCCACACCCCTTATCCTTGGACACCCCAGCCTCCCCAGCTTACTCCTTAACCAATATACCTCACTCCTGATACAAGATAACTGTCTACCAGAGTGGGCAGCCTCCTCTCTCCAGGCCCAATTTAGAATTATTGCTATCCCACAGCCTGTGCAGCCTACAACCCTTCCGAAGATGCCTGCAATGGTGGAATATGGCCACCCCGTTTATCCCCCACTGTTTATAATGGCACACCCCCTTTTCTCAGTCCCTTTCCCCTGGAATACAGTTTCTCTCTATACTGACTGCAGTTATTTACAAACCCAATTTCAACCCCAACAATAAAGTTCCCAAGTCTCAAAAACACATACAGTCCAGTGTGTGTCCAGTCCCACTAACAGTGTGTGTGTGTGCAGACATCAGGTACCGTATGATGTCACAGGCCCACCAGCTCCTGTTGCTTCGAATTTCAGTCACAAACAGAAATACTCAGCCCTTCAATCCCAACCCCCAGTGGCTTTTCAGTATTTAAGAAAGCCCACAAAACAGGGTGGGTGGAAAGGATCTTACCAACACCAGGCAAACATCACATTTAAATTTCACTCTAATTATCACTGCCAAACAAGTGTTCCCAAGCCCCAAAAGTTACAATATCACAGCCCAAGTAACAGTTCTAACTCAGAGTAGTAATATTTAACACACAGAACTAATTTCACATACAAACTATTTAAATATTTCAGTTAAAACAGAATATAAACCCAGACCTCTGTCCTACCAGCCTCCTGCTTATGTTCCCAAGTGAACAATGAAAGACAAGATGATTCTTGTTAATTTCCCTCCCCTAACACCAGGCAAACATCACATTTAAATTTCACTGTAATTATCACTGCCAAACAAGTTTCCCAAGCCCTAAAGTTACAATATCACAGCCAAGTAACAGTTCTAACTCAAAGTAGTAATATTTTAACACACAGAACTAATTTCACATACAAAACTATTTAAATATTTCAGTTAAAACACAATATAAACTATACCTCACCTTCCACTAATTATAAGCTAGCTACAGTGCTAGTGCTCCCCAAAAACAAACCCTAGTCCTCTGCACTATATAGCCTCTTTTCCCTCTCCTGTCTCTTGGTGGCTTTTCCTCGTGGCAGTTTCAAACCTGGTCTCTCAAGTTCAGCATCCTGCCTTAGTCATCCGCTCAAACCTCTAGGCCACTGATCCTGTTAGGAAGCACCCTCCCACTTCTATTATTTCATCCCATATATGCCTAGTGGCAGCAAGTGGTGCTACATCTTATCGCTGCCCACCTGTCACATTGGTCTATATCACCCAGCCTGTTTCTCGATCTTGCACTTTGGACCTACTAGGCTGCTATTCAATTTGTACCTGCCCCCAGCAAGTCCTAATTTTTGTTACCTCCCACCCCTAAATTGTACTAAAGGATTTCTACCTGCCACCCTTTTACAGACTCAGGCTATGCTCCTTATATATCTATGGCTATTCCTATTAACACTCCTAACCCCCTCCTCCCCTACCCCCTCTCTGAGTAATCCCCCCCAAAATCCCTCCTCTGCCTCCATCTCCATCATGCCCCCACCTATTCTCACGTCATCCCCAGTACCCAACTCCATAATTGGCCACCCAAAGCCTACTTCCACTATTAGCTCTCTTCCCCCTCTTTGCACCCTCCCTCCACCCACCATTCTCCTACCTCCCCTACAGACATCCAGCAGTTTCTTATGCTCAGACCTGAACTAATTTATAGGCTCCACCTCTCTTGCCCTCCCACTCACCTACACTCTCACTATGCTAGACTAAAACTGCACTAACACTCTAACAGACTATTTTTTTTCTATCTACTCCTCCTTCTAGCTAGAGATATCCAGCCTAACACTGGTCCAACCCCCTCAGTCACCCCCTCTCGCAAAAGGCCTCACCATTTACTATCTCAGCGCTAGGAGCTTACTCCCTAAAATTGACCTCCTTAGAGTCTGGGAGTCACAGCATTCCTGGACATACCCTGCATTGCTGAGTTGTGGCTATCACGCAAGCTCTCTGACCCCTCTCCACCTGCTCCTTCCTTAGGCAAGACTGCTCTAAGAGAGGTGGTGTGTAGCAATCTACCACGCCTAAAACCTGCTGGTCTCTACTGTCACAAAGATGCTGTCCGTAAGTCCCAGGAGCTCCTCCTCCTCATTAAACTGCTTCTGCCTCCTCTCTTCCCATTCACATTGGAGTACTCTACCCTCTCCCAAAGCACTCCTCCACTGTGGTCAACACCATCTCAACTGTTTCTCCCACTGCCAGCTCTGGCAAGCTCGTTCTACTAGGCAACTTCAACCTGAATTGGGCCTCCCCACCCTTTAAACCCACCATTCAGCAAACTGAGATCCTTAATTTCATCAGCTGATCAATGAACCTACCAGATTAAACCCCACTCCCAAAACCACACTCTACTGGATTGGATCCTGGTCTCCTACCCACCCACACCAGTTCACGGCAACTAGGACATTCCCTGACATTCTCAGTGATCACCTCATGACTTACTGCACTCGTAAACTCCATTTATCTTGCACCCCCACCTATCACTGGATCTGCTCCCTTCACTCCTTAGACACTGCAGCGCTCCTGCATGATCTCGCATCCTCTGACTGGTCCCCCTTCTATGCCACTGATGACATAAACACGGCTCTCTCCCTCTTCTGCTGCATATTAAACAACGTCTGGAATAATCAAACCACCCTCCTATGATGCAGGAGATTGAGAAACTTCCACCACCCCTGGATATCAGCTGATCTACTCAAGCTCTGCAACTCCCATGACAATGCTTGTGCTTGCTTCAAAACCTCACTTTCCCCCAACGACCTCTCCACCTAACGTGCCCTGAGAAACGTTTGTACCAAAGCTATCAGGACTGCTAAAACTGACTACTTTAAGAACACGCTGCAAGAAAATCTTAACTCCCCCCATAAATTCTGGCAAACCCTCTCCTCCCTTCCCAAACCCCTTACACACCTCCTCCTCCCCTCCCTCCAAATTGGTAACAACCTAGTCTCAGACCCGCACACCGTTGCCTCTACATTAAATACATTTTTCACAACTTGTGCACTCACTCCCCCCCAGCCATCCCTTCACCCTCCCCGGCACACCACACTTACCCCTGATCCCATGGCATCCCCACCACAGCACCTCCACCCTCTCCCACCCTGCACACATGTCAGCTCCACCCAGTCACTGCCCAGGAGGTCCTCAGGGCCCTCCAGTTCCTTAGTCCATGCAAATTCAGCCCTGATGGTCTCAATCCACTCATTCTAAAGGTCTCAGCCCCAGCCATCACCCATCCCTTGTCCCACCTACTCAACCTATCTTTCTCCCTTGGCATAGTGCCACAGGCCCGGAAAGAGGCTAAAGTGATTCTGCTGCACAAAGGCGGCAACCATTCCCAACCTAGTAATTACTGCCTCATCTCCCTCCTCCCAGCTCTAGCTAAACTACAAGAATCTCTTGTCTTCACCAGACTCACTAACTTCCTCACTACCACAAATTTCCTGTCCCCTTATCAATCAGGCAGCAGGAAAAAAACACTCTGCTGTCTCCTCTCTACTTAGGGTTGCTAATGCTATTCTTACTGGTATGGACCACGGCCACCTCACCTTTATAGATCTGGCCAAAGCATTTGATTCTGTCTCCCATCCCATCCTGCTCACCAAACTCAAACATGCTGGCCTCTCCCTCCCTCAGTCAAATGGTTCAGATGCTATCTCTCTGGCCACAATCAATGTGTCCAATATGGAGACGTACTCCCCCCCGCACTGGTTGGTGTACCACAAGGGTCAATCCTTGGTTTCATCCTCTTTTCAATATTCCTTAATGACCTCCCCCTTGTTTGCTCCTCTTCCCACATACACCTCTATGCCGATGACACTGTTCATTATAATTCTGGTCCCTCTGCCTCATTGGTGACCTCCCAGCTGCAGACCGATTTCACCAGTGTTCTGAACTAGTTTCAGGCAAACCAACTGAAAGTCAACACCACAAAAACAGTCTCCATGAACTTCAGCTCCACCCAAAACTAGCCAAACTCCTCTCATCCCCTGCCTTCATGACCCTGGATGGAAACAATCTAGACATATCCCGGCCTACAAATACCTCGGTGTCTGGTTGGACAGTCACCTGGATTTCTCCACTCAAATCAATCATATTCACTCCAAGCTCAGCCCTAAACTCAGAGCCCTCTATAGAAACAAAGATGCCCTCTCCCTCCGTTTGCTGGACATTCCTTACAAAAAACATTCTGCCGCTTTTCGACTATACTGACATCATGTACAGGTCCGCCCCTGCATCTACCCTCTCCAGACTGGATGTTCTCTTCAATGCCTTCTATCCTTTCACCCCCCCCCGAACCCATCATTGTGCACTCTACCCCCTCTATCTTTTCTTTCTCTTACTTTCCGCTGAAAACTACACAACTCCATTTTCATCACTAAATACTGGTTTGGCTCACTCCCCTCCTACCTATCCCTCCTCCTATCCTCCACCACCCCCACCTCCTATAGTCTTCATTCTTTGGACCCACATTCCTTTGCCCTACCTCACGCTCACTCCAACTCTGGCAAGGCTGTCTTCTCTTTTCAATTCCCTCAGGATTGGAACTCCCTTCCTGCCTGACTATGCATGCTGACTTCCTTAAGTCCCTTTAAACGAACTCTCTACCTCTCCCCTCATACTCCTTATATGTTCCCTCTACCTGACTAACCACTATGGAGTACCCTTGCCAAATCACCCCTGGTTACCTGTACCACAGCATGCCAGGTCCTCTGCTTCCCTGAAGTCAGCACCTGCCCAAGTCCCATGTGTTCTACCGTCTACCCAGGCTCAAACTATACCCCTTGCTGTTAGATCGCTCAATGTGTTGTTGTTATGCATATGTTTTTGTATCATTGTTGTATCAGCATGTAACCATCCGCTGCTGTTTTTGCATACTTGTTGTTGTTACACACAATGTCATGCACAATGTTATACCTTCTTGTATAATCTGTTCCTACCTGTCTTTTTAGCACTTATGAATTTAAACTCTGTATTATTGCACTGCATTTGTACCTCCTTTGCCCCCCACCCCCCGGGTTCCACCTGGAAACGAGCCTCAGCTCAGTGTGCCTTTCCCGGTCACCAATCTTTAAATAAATAAATAAATAAAATTTAATCTATCAAATCTTGCTCAATTTAAAAGATCACTTCAGGTATCGCTCTCTTTACAAGAATACAATAAATATAAATAAATTCTCATGGCATGATGTACCTGGCTGCAATCCCTTCCCAAGCACTAGCAAAGGTTAACGCGGGCAGTTTGGAAAGGGGAGGCACCATACAAATGGGCCACAGATCCATACTAAACAGCAGAGAGCCTCTTGCAGACCCAGATGCATGTTGTAATGCCATTCTCTGTGTTAGCAGGGTTTAACAAAGAACATGGGTACATGGTGAAACAGGCAGCACTACCTACAATACAAGGCATAAGGGGTGGATTAGGAAGTGGGAACCACTGGATTATTAAGGATGCATGCCATAGGGAGAGCAGGAGAGGGGAGTCACTGGACAGTCAGACAGACTACTACAGGGCATACCTCTCAACTGTACCACATTAGGAGGAACGTTCCTCATTTTACTTCAAAAAATCTCCCTGTTCCACATTGTGAGGACTTGTTCCTCATTCAAAGTCAACATTTGAAAGCAAAAATCCATAGTAAATGATAGAAAAAATAAATTATTCAATTGATAGCAGACATTCTGAACATAAATGCAACATTTTAACAGTCTTTTGAGCTGCTTAGGTAAAGATTTGATTAAGTGTTCCACATTTTGCCCATTTGTTCCACATTTTGACAGGCAATGTTCCACATTTGGAGGACAAAGGTTGAGAGGTATGCTACAGGGGCTCTGATGGGGATGACTACTGGATCAAGAAGGTATAGAACATACGAAATGCCAGCAGACACAGGCCATAGCGGCTCATTGAGCCTGTTTGAATATGCAGTTCCTAGTCTATTGCAGCTGCCCCCAAACACCTGTGTTATTCCCCAGACCGCCCCTGTTTCTCCTCAGTAATGACCTTACTTCTGACCCTGTCCCACCCTCTTATAATTGTCCACAGTGGCCAGAGAAATCACCTCCTCTGGCTGTTGGTTCCACTTTGCTACTACCCTTTCTGTGAAATAGTGCCTCCTCATTTCCACTTGAATCACCTTTCTAATTTCAGACTACACCCTCTCGTATTTCTCCCTCCTTAGTCTGAACATATCCTCAGGACTTACCCTAGTTATGCCCTTCAAACATTTAAAGGTCTCAGTCATATCACCACTCTCCTTCCATCCTCCAGGGAATACATCTTGAGCTCCTCAATCTTTCCTCATCGGCATGTCCCCAAGGCCAAGGATAATTTGTGTCATCCTGTGCTGTACCCTCCAGTAGACTGATGTCTTTCTTTAAGTATAGGCACCAGAACTGCACACTGCACTCTAGTGTAGTCTCACTAGTGACCTGTACAATGGCAAGATGACTTCCTTCCTTCGAGAGGTGATCCCTGTAGTAATGCAACCCAGCTTTATATTAGCTTTAGCTGCCGCCTTCCTGCACTGCACAGAATGATTCATGTCCCCTGTAATTAGTACCCCGAGATCCTTCTCTTCCACTGAGGTGGATAACTGCACTCCCCCATCCAGAAGCCATACCTAGGTTTCTGACTCCCAAGTGCAGACCTTGCACTTCTTAGTGTTAATCTCATCTGCCAACTGTCAGACCAGCGCAACATTTTGCCAGATCATCTTGCAGATCCTGCCTCCTCCCTCTGTCCACCACCCCACAAATCTCAGTGTCATCAGTAAACAGGCTAATATGTTGCTTGCACGATGTGCAAGAAACATAGTGCCATCATCGGAGTTTTCGAGGTGTGTCAGCCCGCTTCCAATGCAGTCAGTGTGTTTGCAGGCGTGGGCCTCAGTTCCCCAATCACTGCTGCAGCTGTCTATGACAAGCTGAAATGCAGTGGCATACAGTTGAAAGGGAGAGCTCCGTTTGAGTGAGCAGAGCTCTCCCCAAACACATCTCATGCACCTTCCCTCCCCACACTGTACGGCCGACGGGGTGCCTAATCTCCGCCGGCTCCACGCCCAAAGAGTTCAGGTGCCACACTGGGAGCCCACCCCAGCGTGGCAAATGATGTTACGCCCACAGGTGCCCAATCCCCGCTGGCTCCAGTGTCTCTCCCCATGCTGTCACCGACGGGGTGCCCAATCCCCGTCGGCTCCACTGTCCCTCTCCCCAAAGCATCCAGGTGCCACGCTGAGAGCCCACCCCAGCGTGGCAAAATGTGTGATATGCCGACGGGGTGCCCAATCCCTGTCGGCTCCACCCCCAGCCATCCTTGTGCCACGCTGGGAGCCCACCCCAGCATGGCAATGTCCCGTGCCGTCATTAAAAACAAAGAACCTGGAAATAAAACTCCTCGGCGCATCTCCCTGCCCCTCCCACAACCCGCACTCCACCCACTGCTCACCCTGCCTCCCCACACCCCTCACCCCATACTTACCTCCGAGTCCGCGCACAATCTTCAGTGGACCGGGAACATGTCTGCACTCTTCAAAGCCGACCGCGAACTGAGGAAATGCCGGTTAGCTGTATAATGGGATAGATACGTTTTTTTTAAACTTTATTGCATATCTCAGGCATTTTTTGGAATTTTTGCACCAAATTTTCAACATGGGGCTTTTGGGACCCCTTCACATGAATGATGTCACTGTCATGGCTTTACTCGGGCCTGAAGGGTGATTTTGCAGCCACTGTGTGAAATCACCTTTCTGGAATGATTAACGAAACGACACTGCCAGTGTTCATAAGGTGGGCTCTCCAAAAGCCTATTTTGAAAATTTGGTGGAAAAATTCCAAAAAATGACTGTTTTACGAGCGTGCATTGCGCAGTTCCCACGCACCCGTAGTTCTGCAATTTCCAATATTTTCACTCCAGATTTCAACATTGCCATTTTACCACACCTCCTTATGAGCAGTACAGCTGTCATTTTTCACATCCTGCCCAAAATGTGTTTCTGTCCATAGCACACAATGCATGTCAAGTCATGTGCAAACTCAATGTATGGACACATTAAGAAAATCACAGTGACACTGTTCATGAGCAGAGGTCTTAAAATGGCTGTGTTGAATATTTGGTGAAAAATTCTAAAATGACTGTTTTATATAAGTAATATGCAGTTCACAAGACGCTCGTAAGTTCGTGAATTTTCACTATTTGCACCCAATGACTTCCAAATTCCTAAAAGCACATAGAAGCAAGCAACATTCGGCATTGACAAATGCTTGTTTTACTCTTGATCCCATCTGCTATGTCTCCAGTGAAGACACTGAATAACACTGGCCCAAGTACTGAGCCCTGTGGGACCCCACTGGTGACAGCACAGGGAGACGAGAGCTCCACCCTAAAACTTACCTTCTGTTGCCTATCCTGCAGCCAGCTCCTAACCTATCCTAACAACTTCTACCTGACTCCCAGGGCCCTCAGTTTATTGATCAACCTCCCATGAGGCACCAAGTCAAAGGCCTTGTTAAAATCCAAATACAAGACATCCACCACATGGCCCTTATCAAGTGCCCTCGTCACCAAATCATAAAAGTCGATCGGGTTGGTCTGGCAGGATCTACCTGCAACAAATCCATGCTGTCTATCGTCCTGGGCCCATTTTCCTATATAAAGATCACCGATCTCTCCTTGAGAAGAGACTCCATTAGCTTCCCTACGATGAAGATAAGGCTGACCAACCTGTAGTTACTTGGCTCATCCCTGGGCCCACTCTTATGGAGGGGCACCACATGTGCCATCCTCCAGTCCTGAGGCACACATCCTGTCTCTAGAGAGGTGCTGAACAGGTCTGCCAGGGGCCCCACCAGGACCACCTCCAGGACCCCTGCCAACTCCCTCAGGACTCTTGGATGCACACTGTCCTGTCCTGGAGCTTTATCAACTCTCAGGGAGTGAAGGCCCTGTAGTACCCTATCCACCAAGATTACCCCATCCATAACCCCCATCCCACCCATGCTCACCCTACTCTTCCTTTGCAGCATAGGCCCATCTTTCACTCTGGTAAACACTGAACAGAAATACTCATTGAGTGCCCCTGCCCGATTCCCCCACCCCTTCTTCCCACCTTCTATCTTTTTTGATCCTGACTATTTCATCCTTGCAGCATCTTTGCTCCCTTATGTACCTAAAGAAATCCTTTTCCCTTTCTTTGATCCCCTTTGCCAGCCTTAACTCCCTTGAAGTCTTGGCCACTCTACTTTACTCACCTCCCTGGATTTCCTGGAGTACTCCTCCCTGTCCACCTCCCGACCACATTTGTTATATCTATTTATATTTTTTGTATATACTCTTGGGTGTGTTACGGAGCAGGTGCACATCTGACCAGGATGCCGATCTGCCTGCTGTTGCCCTTGAAGCACAGTACTGAGCATGGCAACCATGCTGGGCTGCAACTGCCATGCACACCAAAGTGTCACGGGATGCAAGCCCTTTAACACCTGCTAATATCTGGCCTGGAATTCTGCACTGTGCCACTGGTACATGGGCAACTCTTTCCTCCATCAACATGCACCTACCATTGCGTATAACACTTTTGGTGGGTGGCACAGTGGTGTGGGCGCAAAATATCTGTTTTATGCTACCACTCTTAATCTCTCTCACGTGACTGCTCCTGCCCTCACAGCTGTCCATAAAAGCACCGGGCCAGACCTCCTTTCCACCATTTTATTTATACTTCCTGTTTTCAGCACCTCCTGAACCTGACCCAGAATCTTCCTTCTATCTTCTGAAAAAGCTTTTTTCCAAACCTTGGACCCCCTGGTTATGACACTCCTTTCCTGCCCTCACTCATTCCCAACTCTGATGCCCCAAGCTACTAACCTGGGGCTTGTCCCCCACAGGTAGAACCTTGGAGTGGGGCCAGGCCCCTGAGGACATATTTCACTCAACTGATAGGGAGACCAGAGGGTGAAGCCAGTGAGTAGAAAGCAAGCCCTTCTCTCTGTCCCAGCCATGTGTGAAACCATTAATGGTTTTTGCACCTACCACCTCTGATGGTAGGCTGTTCCATAACTCAACCACTCTCTCTATAAAATAAAGCTTTCTCACGGCCCTCCTGAATCTCCCCCACCCCCAGCTTCCACTCTCGTTCCCGTGTTTCAACTCTCCAGTCCTGCTGACTACTACTCACAATTTACCTTTTGTTTTGTTGCACTTTTGACATCCTAACCAAGACCTCTTTGTAAATAAGCACTACTCAACTGAGCTTTTTTCCTGGTAAAACAAATAAATACAATACAATATCTTGTTCATTCCTTTCAGCAAGGCAAAGGTCTCTATCATATATATATATAGTCCCTCTCCCTTCTGGCCTCCAGTGGATACATGTTTATTGTCCGAAGCCAATCCTTGTAGGATCTGCCCTGTTGGCCCTGAATCATCTTGGTTACCCTACACTGCAACTTCTCCAATCTGTCTTTGTCTTCCCTTAGGTGGGAACTCCAGAACTGGACAGCTGGGGTCTCACAAGTGATCTATAAAGAAGTAGTATTACCTCTTTCCTCCTGTTATCAAAACCTCCCAATACACCCCAACATTCTGGCTGCCTTGCTGTAGAAACATAGAAACATAGAATTTGATGGCAGATAAGGACCGCTTGGCCCACCTAGTCTGCCCATTTTCCTACCTAACAGATAAGCTGCAGATCCTAGTTAGCCAACAGCCTACTTCCTCTTACCCCCCACTAGGACTGCCTTATGTCTGTCCCATACATTCTTAAATTACCCCACTGTTCTTGAGTCCACAACCTGCTCAGGGAGGCTGTTCCATGCATCCACAACCCTCTCTATGAAAAAATACTTCCACACATTATCTCTGAGCCATCCCCCCTCTATCTTCAAATTGTATAGAAACATAGGCCTTGTTTAGTTGGTAGAAATCTTTAGGGAGTCACTTATGATGACTCACAGGTCCCTTTCCTCAGAAGTAGTGCCCAGCTTAGCACCCCCTTCCAAATCCAATATCCTATACTGGGGTTTTTGTTCCTTGTGTGCATCACCTTGTATTTTTGGCACTGAATATCAAACGTCAAACACTAGCACATGTCTCAAACTGTTGCAGGTCCCTCTTCAACTCCCTTTTCCCCTCCTCGCTGTCTATCCTGCCACAGAGTTTAGTGTCACCTGTGAGGAGACGCAGTTTACCCTGGATTCCTTTCCCCCGTGTCGCTGATGAACACACTGAAAAGGACTAACCTTGCAGCACCTCATTTGTGATCTCCTTCTCCATGAACCTGATTTCTTTTACCGCCATCCTCTGCTATTTCCACCAACCAACTTCCCACCCATCTTACTAGGTCCTTTGCTGCACCCAGATCCTCTAACGTTTTAAACAGCCTTCTACATGGCACCAAGTTGAATACCTTGCTGAAGTAAAAATAGAGTAAAACTGCTGCTTGACCCTTATCTACTGCCTTCATTTTCCAGTCAAAGAATACTATCAGGTTGGTCTGACTAGAGCTCTTTGCCACAGGCCCATAGTGCTTACTACCCAGGAGCCAATGTCTCTCGAGGTAGTCCCCTAGATACTTCTTGACTAGTGTCTCCATCAGTTTACCCACAATGGAGGTTAAGACGTAAGGGCCTACAGTTACTCAGTTGTTCCTTGTCCCCTCCTTTGTGGACCAGAACTATGTCTGCTACACTCCAGTCTTTCAGAACCCCCGCTGACTGTAGTGAGCTACTGCCATGGTTCCATCAGTTCCGACTTGTAAATCTGTTGTGTTTGTTCAGACACTGCTGTTGGTGCGGTTACTTGCACCAGCTCAGTGATTTACACATTGTACACTCATCACTGACAGACCTTTGCCACAGCATTCCACTGTCATAAGCTAACAGCAGATTATTCCTTTGGCATATTTGCTCCAATTAATTTTGACCTTATTTAAGGCAGACAAAAACAGTGACCTTTGCTTTAAGACACAGAAGTGTGTAATCATAATGAGCCGTGACAGCAATGGTTGGTAATGACCATACAATTTGTAAATTATAGAGAGCTTGTCCAAACTGCTACTGCTGGTAATGTTGTGACATTATTTTCGTTGTGTGTGTGTGTGTGTGTGTGTGTGTGTGTGTGTGTGTTTTATCAGTGTGGAGAACTGCAATCAGAATGCACTCGATTTTGATTTACAATAAAATAATAAAAAAAAAAAAAAATAAAATGAAACTGTGGGACAGTGTCAGCTAAACTATTAATGCAGCCATTCCATAATGTTAATTGCTATTATGCTGGCCACACGCCAACCTACAGTACATACATACATCATACATACATGCATACTTACATATTCAGCAGATAAGGACCTTTTGGCCCACACAGTCTGCCCTATCAAACCCTTACCTATTGTAAGACTCTGTGCCCATCTCGAAGTCCTATACACCTTCCTTTTGTTTCCAGGATACCCATGTGTCTGTCCCACGCATGCTTAAATCCTGTGACTGTTTCAGTCTCTACCACCTCCTCCAAGAAGCTATTCCAAGCATTCAGTACCCTCTCCGTGAAAAAGTACTTTCTCACGTTATCCCTGAGCCGTCCCCCCTCCAACTTCATACAGTCAGCCCTTGTCCTTGAGCAACTCTTTCTTTGAAATATACTCCCCTCCTGTACTCTGTTTATACCATTGATGTATTTGAATGTCTCAATTATGTCCCTCCTCTCCCTCCTTACCTCTAGGGAATACATATTCATTTCTTTTAGTCTCTCCTCATAGGCCTTCCCCTGCAGGCCCTGCACTATTTTAGTAGCCCTCCTCTGAACTGCCTCTACCCTGTCTATGTCCCTCTTCAGGTGGGGCCTCCAGAACTGAACTCCATACTCAAGGTGAGGCCTTACTAATGTCCCATATAGGGATAAAAATCACCTCCCTCCTTCACCTGGTGATACCCTCCCTATGCATCCAAGCATTCGGCTAGCCTTCCTACTTCCTTTTCACATTGTCAGCCACCTTTAGGTCCTCTGAGAGGATGACTCCCAGGTCTCTTCCTGCTTCCCTGTCCGCCAGTCCCTCCCTCCCAGTTCAGAGAGTTGCCCCCTGTTCCTGTGCCCTAGGTGCATGATCCTGCACTTTTTTGCACTGAAACCTAGTTGCCATGTTCGAGACCATTCCTCCACTTTTTTAAGGTCATCCCTCATCTTTTCGCCCCCCCCCAGTGTGTCCACCCTATTGCATATTTCCATATCATCTGCTTATAGGCATGCCTTCCCCTCCAGCTCTTCCGCTATATCTCCAATGCAAGCAATAATACCCAACAGGCTGGGTGGTACTGGGCAATACCAGACCACCCAGGGGCGTAATGAGGCCCAACGCCACAGGTGGAGGACCTTATAGCCCCTGGAAGGTCCAGTATTGCCTATAACGCCCACCCTAGAGGGTATTATTGCGCTTATAAAATGGGCTACCCATGGTATTTTTATAAGGGGATTTAATAAAATTAAAAAGAAATAAAAAGTATTGACTAAAAATGAAATTGAAGACTTTCTGTTGTAAAGTAGTCCATGTCTGTGGTGTTACATCTACTGTTGTACCCCCCCGCCATTCTCCTCTATTACCCCCAACGGACCAACAGAAGAAGACACAGAGCTTTTTTTTTATAGTTACCTCTCTCCTTGTAGTTCTTTAAAAAAAAAAAAAAAAAAACAGGTTTTCTATTTCGATGCTGATCACTTTACTCTGGGGAGATGGGGACTGAGTTCAAGTTTCCAATTTGAAGATCTGCGGGAACTGGGAATTAAAGCGAACAGACTGCAGCAGAGTGCTGTGGATATGACGGAGGGTAGTCAGTCGAGGAAGGTAATTGTAAACTGTGTTATAAAATGAACTAACATGATTTCGTTTTGTCTCAGTTTTCTATTCCGGGAGAGCAGTACCACATTTGGTGTGAGCTGGACCATTTCCAAGTAGTCCTGAGCACGCGACATGCCAGCACTACTGCTTTCCGTCACAGGAGCCATTGTTAACTTCAGAGGGAAAAAATGAAAAGACTTTGTGGGTAATATTCTTTGTGGTTAATTTCTGTTACCCAGCTTTTTAGAACTGCAGCTCCTAGTAACTGGTTTTGGTGTTGGGATCACTCACTAAATGGGGGGGCTGTAGTAGAGAACTGTCACGCTCACTCCATCTAGCACTCCGTCAGTGAGTGCAACTTTGTAAGACAAAAAATTGAGTTTCTTTTATTCTTTATGCTTCTGAGATTACTTAAAACATTAATTGTACAGTGTCTGGGCTGAGGACTGAGTGTGTGTGTGTGGGGGATCGCTAAGGAGGATGAAAATGGCAGTGACTTTGAAATTAAATGATGTCTTTAACCAATTAGCAGGTGTTGGGCACTCGATATTGCACTTAGTTAATGGGCACTATAGGGTGGCACTTTTATTTATTTGGTGTATGGAAAGTTAATGTACCCCTCTGACAGGTATCAGCCAATCACAGATCAGGGAATAAAAGCCCATTTTCTAAAAGCCATTTAAGAGGACTGGTCCCAACACCAACCCTTGTGGTACCCCGCCATCACCATTCCCTCACTAGAGGGTACCCCATTTACCACCACCCTTGGCTCCTGCCAGATAGCCAGTTTTCACCCATTTAACTATTTTAGGACCCACCCCTAGGCTGCTCAGTTTGTTTATTAGCCTTCTGTGAGATGGTGTCGAAAGCCTTTCTGAAGTCCAGATAGGTGACGTTCACCGCTTCGCCCTGCTCTATCACCCTAGTCACCCAGTTGAAAAACTCTATTAGGTTTGTCTGGCAGGACCTCCCTCTGGTGAATCCATGCTGCCCTGGGTCTATCAGGCCACTCCTATCAAGGTATTCAACTATCCTTTCCTTCAGTAGTGATTCCATTATCTTGCCCACTACTGAAGTCAGGCTGACTGGCCTGTAATTGCCAGCCTCCTTCTTATCACCACTCTTGATGAGTGGAACCACATCCACTCTCTTCCAGTCACCTGGTACCGCCTCGGTTTCCAGCGATAGGTTGAACAGTTCAACAACTGGTGTAGCCAGCTCTCCCCTGAGCTCCTTTAGCACCCTGGGGTGCACATCATCAGGACCCATCGCTTTGTCCACTTTTGGCTTCTTTAGCTTATCTCAGACTTTTTCATCTGTTAAGGGGCTGGTGTCTACTGCTCTACCCTTTATGCCCCTGCCCTTCGGTCCTGGCCCTTCCCCCTTCTCCTCTTGTTAAGTATGTCTGCTTTCTGATGGTCATCCTCTACGTGATTCCCCCCAGCCTAATTATCCCCCATTTGTTTTTCCCCATTCACTAATGTACCTCTAGAATGTTTTATCCCCTTCCTTAATTGCTATGGCTATATTCTCTTCTGCTATCGTCTTTGCCCTCTTAACTGCCCTCCCTGCCTCCCCCTGCCTCTCCTGGTACCATTCCCTGTCCTCCTCCTGAGTTTCTTTGTGTCTTGTGAAGGCTAGTTTCATTGCCCTTACCTTTTCCGCAATCTCCCTAGTGGACCAGATCGGCCTCCTCCTCCTCCTCCTCCTCCTCCTCCTGTTGCTAATCTACCTGACACTTAGCCTGGTAGCCCTATTTATACCCAGTTTTATTGTGTCCCACTGTTCCTCCACCCCCCTTCTGATCCCCTATATCTGCTAGGACATCCTTCAGGCATATCCTCATCTTCTCAAACTCAGCCTTCCAGACGTCTAGGATCCTCGTTTTGGTGCGGTTTGGGTCCTGCCCAGTTTTTATACTAAACCTCACAATCCGATGGTTCCCAAGTGGTCCAACACTCCACTTTAGCTACACAATGCCTGTTTGTTAGTATCAGGTCTAGCACCATACCCTCCTGAGTAGGTTCCTCTCAGTTGCCTTAGGTACACTCCTGCACAGAGTCCAGTATGTCCCTGCTCTTTCAGGTTTCTGCAGCTAGGAGACTCAAATCCACATCTGGAAGGTTGAAGTCCCACACCAGCAACAACTCTCCCTTGCTAGCCATCTTTTGTATTGCTTGCATCAGATCCTTGTCCATATCTTCCCACTGCATTGGAGGTCTGTAGACCACCCCCAGGCGTAACACTGACCCTTTTTTTCTTCTTCTCCAAAGCGACTCACAGTAGCTCCACCCCCCACCCTCTTGTAGTTCCATAGCCTTTATGCAGTCCCTCGCATAAAGTGCCACCCCTCCCCCCATTTTGCCTACCCTATCCCTTCTAAGCAGAGTAAACCCTGGAATGACGAGCTCCCAGTCCTGGTGCTGCTTGCACCAGGTTTCTGTTATTGCCACTAAACCAGTGCCCCCACCAACTATGGCAGGCCCTAAGTCCGCTATTTTGTTTCCCAAGCTACTTTTGCACACATGGTTTTCCATATGTTAATCCCTCCCTTGGTGCTGCCTCCTGTTTTAGTCCTCTTCCCTACCTGTGGGGGAGTGCCAGCTAGGTTTCCTCCTCCTTTACTGACCCACTCATCTTCCCTGGCCTCATACTCCCCCTTTAACAGTTTAACCTTAGGATCTCGGCAATGTATCCTTTCAGCTTCTCCCTGAGGACTTTCGACCCTGCCTCATTTAGGTGTAGCCTATCCTTTGCATAAAGCCCCTCATCCACCCACCTGATTCCGTACCCTCCAAGACAAACAAACCCCTCCTCCCCGCCCCAGTCTCCTAGCTATCCATCAAACTCCTCAGTCCTCCCCTTCCTCCATGTGTTGGCACTGGGTACCAGAATAACCTCAGAGAAGGTTAAGAAACTCGCTACTATCCTACAACTCCCTACTCCCTGAACCTTTGTTGAACCACACCCACCTCATTCTAATCAATCAATTAATCAAAATCTTTATTTAACCAGGCAGAACCATTGAGCAAGCTCATTTTCAAGGTGAACCTGGGACATACTAATAGGAGGATACAATTTTGGTAGAGAACAACAGTACAAGTGCAGGTTTTGTATACAGCAGTTGGACAATTGGCAATAAAAATACAATTAAAAGTGCAGATTAATATACAACATTAATTTAGAAACAAGCTATGCGTACAGCAGACAGAATTATGGATACATACAGGCAGACAGTAGTTACAGAGCAGGCGCAAGTATGGATAATCAGTTTGGCTCACCCTGAGGAACGTAGTAGTGAGATAAGTTCAAAGTGGTGGGGGGGGAGGAGAGAGGACAGAAAAAAGACAAAAAAAAAAGAGGTTGAGAAGTCATAGGTAAGAGGATATGGGATATAAACTATTAAGGGGATCGATACGATGAGGGCAGGGGAGGCAATAGTAGGCATGGGGATGGCAATAATGGAGACTAAGACCAGAGAGTAACCTAAGCTCATGAGGAGGCAGAGACAGAGTCAGAGATCTATGCAGGGAACTCTGTAAGGGATAGGTGTCCCTAGAGTCTGGGGGAGCAAACACAAGATTCTTTAATATGGAGTGAATATAAAGATTCGAAGGCTGCTAGATTAATGGGATGATTCATTTTTAGTTTTTTGTATCTTATTCCACAAAAGGGGCAATACGTGACTAATAGAAGCCCCGCCAAAGTGAGATTTGGCCTTGGAAACCTGCAACGAAATGTTAGAGGCACTTTTCAAGGCATACTTACTTACTGGGCATAATGGTAAACAGTCAGAGATATAATCAGGCAGATTGTTTAAGATAACTTTGTAGGTCCAGATAGCAATGTTTCTCTGGCGTCTAAAGCTAAGGGATGACCAACCTACTCACCGTATAACAAGGAGCAATGATGGGTGGAATAGGAAGGCCATTATAAACCTTAGAGCTCTGTGGCAGAGTGTGCCAAGTTTGGAGAGAGCACCTGCAGGACCCTGGCTGTAGAGAAAGTTGGCATAGTCCAATAAGGAGAGAAATGTGGCTTGACTAGCCTCAATTTTGTATCCCTGGGAGGAGATTTTTATCCTGAAGAAGAGTCCAAGTCTCATTCTAAGTTTCTTAATCAGCTCTTCTATATGACCAAGGAAGGAGAGTCTAATATCCAATAAAACCACCAAATATTTAAATTTTGAAACAAACTCTAGCTGTTCACCCAGAATAGTGGTGATAGAGGGTAGTAACTCCAGCCATGGCCAGATTTGCTGAGTTGGGAAGGGTGACAAGAACATAGCTTTTGTTTCTTGGCATTTAGGGCAACTTCTGGTTTAGGAGCTGGATCTGCAGCAAGCTGAAATCATTCTGGAGATCTGAGCATACCAACGCAGGGGAAGATCCGTTAGCGTAAAGCACTGTATCGTCCGCAAATAGGCGTATTTGGGCCTTTTTGATGGTGGCATTGATTCTATTGATATAGATTGCAAAAAGCAGGGGACTCAGGATGAGCTTTGTGGTACGCCCCTCTGAAGGCGTTTCAGCGGTGAAACTTTGTCATCTGCTTTAACTTGCTGTGAACGGTCTGATAGATAGTTACCGAACTATCTAAGAGAAGGAGCATCCAGACTGACAGTTTGGAGGGACGAGAGGAGCAGACTATGATCGACGGTATCGAAGGCCTTACTTAAGTCCAGGAATACTGCGCAAGCAAAGTTCTTATTGTCCAGTTCACACTGCCAGTCGTTAGTTACCTTGGCCAGTGCAGAAATTGTGCTGTGTTGTGCTCTGAACCCTGATTGTAGTGGATTGAGAAGCTTTGATGATTCCAGATGGTTCCTAAGCTGGGTGTTCACAATTTTTTCCAACAAGTTAGACAGGATAGGGAGAAGAGAAATCAGCCTGTAGCTGTTGAGGTCACAGGGGTCTCCCAACTTAAACAAAGGGATGATGTGTGCCATTTTCCAGATAGGAGGAAGGTCACCTTGCGAAAGGGGTAAGTTGAACAGGTGTATGATAGGCGCAGCTAAGACCCAGTAGCCCATCTTTAGGAAATATGGGTCGATGAGGTCAGCACCTGCACTTTTTCTGATGTCCAATTTTAGCAAAAGGTCTTCAACTTCTTTCAGGGATGTAGGTTGGAATAAGAAAGTCGAGCTGGAGAAGGAGGGGCATTGATTATCCAACCCAACTTGCGTACAAAGGTTACTGAATGGGGAAGTATCGAAGGCAAGTCCTGCAGTATCAAAGTGATTATTAAAAGCATCAAGTATTGACAGTTTATCAGTGAGTGTGGTAGTACCCATCAAAATTCTGGTATGCAAGGAATTTCTGGTAGAGTGACCTTCTATATCCTTAATTACTTTCCAGAGTTTGGAAGGGCAATTAGCAGAACGATCAAGTTGTAGGCGATATAAGTTAGCCTTTGCTTCTCTGACCTTCTTAGTACAAAGGTTTCTCACCCTTCTGAAAGAAATCCGATCATTTGTAAGTTTAGTTTTATGGGCAATTTTCCAAAGCATGTCCCTATTCCACAGGTTGTCCTTCAGCTCCTCTGTAAACCACTGGCAAGATCTGTTTCTGACTCGGACTTTCACTAGAGCTGCATGCCTATTAAGAGCTCCTAACATGATTTCTTGGAAAATATCATATGGAGAGTCCACTGATTTAGCTAGATAAATGTCCTGTCAATGCAAGAAATGGCTCAACTCAAAGATGGAAGCACAGGGATCAAAATTGCATCACATCTTTTAGTAGAAAATTTAGAAGCAGGCGGTGTATGATTTGACCTACACAAGCAATTAAACAGTGATCACTGATATCTGAGAAAAGACACCATCATGGGAAAGAAATAAGGTTTGTTTACTAGGATAATGTCCAGCAGAGTGCTGTTGGTAGGGTTTTTCTTGTTAGGACAAGTAGATTCATAGATAAGTTGGGTCCAACCAAGCAAATTGCAGAGCGCTTTTAGAGGAGTGGAGGCAATGGAAAACCAGTCTAAATTAAGGTCACCTAGCAGAATTGACTCTGAGGACCTGTGACCCAAGACCATACTTAAATGATCCAGAAGCTGTAGCCCCAGAGAAGGGGGTCTATAATATCCTGACACACAAAAAAGATGCCAGTTGAGATTCCAACCTGAAGGGTAAGGCTTTCAAACTAATTTTGATGGATGTCAAGTCAATAACAGAGACAGAGAATTTTTCCTTAATATAGATAGCCACCCCACCACCTCTGGATTGTCTATCGGCTCGGAAGGAGTAGGCAGGAAGGTTTACTTCAAAGTTAGTTGTCGGACGCAGCCACGCTTCTGTGACAACCAAAATATCAGGATTAGTGTGGCAAATCCAGGCCTGAATGGAGCTGATTTTTTTAGCAGGCTGCATGCATTAATGTGCATAAAGCTTAGACCTTTAAGGCTTGGTAAGTCAGCGGGTGTGCCTATAGCAGCTGGGGCCAGGTTGAGTTCAGCATTCCTGAGCACAACAACAGAAGAAGCAGAAGCTTCCTGGTTAATTCTATGAGGAGCCTCAAAATTTTGATTCGATATCGTTTGAGAAGAACATGATACTGACATGGGGGAACCCTAAAACTAATGCCTAGTAGGTTTAGAGCTATAATTAGTAAAACCTTACCAGAGACAGGCAAGAGGGAGTGTGCCGAGTAAAGGGACAGATGTATATCCGCTGGGGTGTGGTCTGGTAGGTTACCAATGTGCCAAGTCAGACATGAGTCCAAGATCAGAAAGGAGGAATAGAGGCACATCTGAGGTATTCAATAGGGCACAGAATGTTCATACAATGCAGTTCCCTAGTATTTTCTTCAAGGACAAATTTGAATAGAGAGAGCATAATGTAAGCAGAGACAGGCACAACAGCAGATACAACATCCACTGTGCTGTACCTATGCCCATCTTATACCAGTGCCCAATACTAGATGATAGCTGAGGGTCTGTAGCTCTAGTACCTGGAGAAAGATAAAAGGTTCAGGTCTCTAGAGGGGTATGAAATAATGTGGGTATCCAAGAATAAACTCTCAAAAATGTTTGGTGAGAAGAGGGTATAGCTTGGGGTTCACATGAAGGGGATTACCTTTAAAGACACCAAGCAATTATATGGAGTAATTTGAAATGAATAACCTGTAAGAGAAAGGGAGAAAAGAGAATATGTGGTGATGGAAACTTGGCATCAACCAATAAGCAGGAGAGGTGGGGCTAAAAGTGTATTTAATAGAGGCTGGGGCCGGGGCGGGCAGGAAGAAAATACAGGTTTAAAACAAGTTGTGAAAGCCGTAGAAGCCAGCAAGAAAGTGTACAGAAAGAGAGATAGCAGGAGTGGACCAATCGCTGATGAAGCCGTAAGGCGACAGCCAGTCAGGCACAGACTAGGCAGCAGGGTAGCCAATCGGCGTCCAGAAAGGTTCCCCAGTCAGAAAGGTAGGCTTACCCAGGTTCTGGTGCTCAGAGAGCGGGCAGACAGCGGTGCACAGCCGGCAGCTAGGTCAGCTGCTGCCACCGTCGGAAGTGAGTGGTCACCTGCTCAAAAGCACCTGGAAACAGAGAGGGAAGGTCAGAGTTAACAAAGATAAGGCTACTGAAAACAAAAGAAACCGCCGAGGAGCTAAATTGGTGGGCGGGGGTTCATAGAGAAGGGCAGTGCAGGGAACAAAGAGCTAGGTGACATGGGTAGGGAAATTAGCTAGACAGCAAAGATTGCAAGCAGGAGCCACAGGAAGGCGCTTTAATATGCAGAGTGCAAGAGTAGTTACAGAGGCAGATTTAGAGCAATTACAGGGTCTGGGGAGGGAGAGAAAGGGAGACATATGCAGAAGGGGTGGAAACAAAAAAATGATAAGGACTGGTTACACAAGCACTGGGTACTCTAGCTAGCAATGCAGTTTAACAGGCTAGGCTATAACATTTCTTATTAAAAACACAAGATTGTCAGTTTAAAATACAAGTTTAAAACAAGTTGTGAAAGCTGTAAAAGCCGGCAAGAAAGTGTACAGAGAGAGAGAAATAACAGGAGTGGTCCAATCGCTGATGAAGCCGTAAGGTGGCAGCCAATCAGGCACAGACTAGGCAGCAGAGTAGCCAATCAGCATCCAGTGAGGTTTCCGGGTCATGAAGGCAGGCTTACCCAGGTTCTGGTGCTCAGAGAGCGGGCAGAGAGTGGTGAACGGCCAGTAGGTGGGTCGCTGCTGCCGCCATGGGAAGCAAGCGACCACCCGGTCAAAGGCACCCAGGTTCTGGTGCTCAGAGAGCGGACAGAGAGCAGTGCATGGCCAGCAGCTAGGTCAGCTGCTGCTGCCGTGGGAAGTGAGCGCCCACCTGATCAAAGGCACCCAGGTTCTGGTGCTCAGAGAGCAGGCAGAGAGCGGTGCATGGCCAGCAGCTAGGTCAGCTGCTGCTGCTGCTGTGGGGAAGTGAGTGGCCACCTGGTCAAAGGCACCCAGGTTCTGGTGCTCAGAGAGTGGGCAGAGAACGGTGCACAGCCAGCAGCTAGGTCAGCTACTGCCACCGTGGGATGGAAGCGGCCACCCGGCAGATTCCCTGCCAAATCATTTTTTCCCAGGTGTATAATCAAGTGTGGTTTACCTGCCACCTCCTTTACCGCTTGCAAAATCCCAGACCCCTCCTTCCCTGGTTCCATCCCAGGTACACAGATGACCACTCGTCTTTTGTCTAGGTCCCTTTTTCTTACTCAGTGTACACCCTTTACGATTGAATCCTCCAATGATCATCCCCTTTTCCTCCCTCACTGCCTTGTTTTTCACCCCATCTGCTCCTGTCAAGTTACCCTCCCCCTTCCTCCAGTTACCTTTATCCTTCCTGTTCTCCCATTTGTGCAAATCCTCTCTTTGCTCTACTTCCCCTACTGTCTCTGGTACCTCGTGTTCCTTCTGTTGTCCACTTCTAGTCCCTGTTGCATGCCCCTCCCCATTTTCTCCCACTTGTCCCTTCATCTTTGGCCTCTATCTGTCTTTTATTCCCCCCCCCACTCTACTAATCTCTTCTGTCTCATTATAATTTGTTTTTTTCACAAGTTTTGTTCTGATGCCCAACTCCCTCATTTTCGTTCTGGTCCTCTAGACTTGCCAGCGCCTCAGATCTCTTTGCTGTAGCACCCTTAACTCTTGTGTAATGTCCCCTATCCCTTTCCCTTGTCCCCTCTCCCCATAGCTTCTATGTACAGGTGTCCCCCATTCCTCCCTTTCTTCTTACCTCCTGCAACTCGCCATTTCCAGCACCATTTAGCCTGTGTGAATCTGCTGCCTGTACTATCTGTGCTGGATCAAAGGCGATATACTATCTGATGCTGGATCCATGGGCAGTGTATGATCCGTGCTAGATCCATGGGCAGTGTACTGTCTTTGCTGGATCCATGGGCAGTGTACTGTCTTTGCTGGATCCATGGACAGTGTACTATCTGTGCTGGACCCATGGACAGTGTACTATATGTTCTAGATCCATGGGCAGTGTACTGTCTGTGCTGGACCCATGGGCAGTGTACTATCTGTTGTGGATCCATGGGCAGTGTACTATCTATGCTGAATCCATGTGCAGTGTACTCTGTACTATCTGTACTGGATCTTTGGGCAGTGTACTATCTGTGCTGGATCTATGGACAGTGTACTGTCTGTGCTGGACTCATGGGCAGTGTACTATCTGTGCTGTATCCATGGACAGTGCACTATCTGTGCTGGACCAATGGACAGTGTACTATCTGTGCTAGATCCATGGGCAGTGTACTGTCTGTGCTGGACCCATGGGCAGTGTACTATCTGTGCTGGATCCAGCGGGCAGTGTACTTATCTGTGCTGGACCCATGGGTAGTGTACTATGTATGCTGAATCCATGGGCAGTGTACTATCTGTGCTGGAACCATGGGCAAGTGACTATCTGTGCTGGATCCATGGGCGGTGTACTATCTGTGCTGGATCCATGGGCAGTGTACTATCTGTGCTGGATCCATAGGTGAGTGTACCAATCTGTACTGAATCAATGGGCAGTTTCACTATCTATACTGATCCATGGCAGTGTACTATCTGTGCTGGATCCATGGACAGTGTACTATCTGTGCTGGATTCATGGACAGTGTTATATCTGTACTGGATCCATGGACGAATGTACTATCTGTGCTGGAACCATGGGCAGATGTAATATCTGTGCTGGATCCATGGGCAGTGTACTCATCTGGTGCTGGATCCATGGATAGTGTACTATCTGTACCCGACCCACGGGCATTGTACTATCTGTGCTGGATCCATGGGCAGTGTAATGTCTTCGCTGGATCTATGGGCAGTGAGTACTCTCGTGGTGAATCCATGGACGAAGATGTACTATCAGAGCTGGACCCATGGACAGTGTACTATCTGTACTAGATCCATGGGCAGTGTGTACTGTGCAATGCTGGAACCATGAGCAGTGTACTATCTGTGCTAGATCCAGCGGGCAGTGTACTATCTGCTACTGGATCCATGGACAGTGTACTATCTGTGCTGGACCCATGGACAGTGTACTATCTGTGCTAGATCCATGGGCAGTGTAGTGTCTGTGCTGGACCCATGGGCAGTGTACTTTCTATGCTGGATCCATGGGCAGTGTACTATCTGTGCAGGACCCATGGGCAGTGTACTATCTGTGCTGGATCCATGGGCAGTGTACTATCTATGCTGAATCCATGGGCAGTGTACTCGGTTCAATCTGTACGGAATCATTGGGCAGTTTACTACCTATGCCGGATCCATGGGCAGTGTACTATCTGTGCTGGATCCATGGGCAGTGTACTATCTGTGCTGGATCCATGGGTAGTGTACGATCTGTGCTGGATCCATGGACAGTGTACTATCTCTACTGGATCCGTGGACAGTGTACTATCTGTGCTGGACCCATGGGTAGTGTACTCTGTACTATCTGTACTGGATCCATGGACAGTGTACTATCTGTGCTGGATCCATGGGCAGTGTACTATCTGTGCTGGATCCATGGGCAGTGTATGATCTGTGCTAGATCCATGGGCAGTGTACTGTCTTTGCTGGATCCATGGGCAGTGTACCGTCTTTGCTGGATCCATGACAGTGTACTATCTGTGCTGGACCATGGACAGTGTACTATATGTTCTAGATCCATGGGCAGTGTACTGTCTGTGCTGGACCCATGGGCAGTGTACTATCTGTTGTGGATCCATGGGCAGTGTACTATCTATGCTGAATCCATGTGCAGTGTACTCTGTACTATCTGTACTGGATCTTTGGGCAGTGTACTATCTGTGCTGGATCTATGGACAGTGTACTATCTGTGCTGGACTCATGGGCAGTGTACTATCTGTGCTGTATCCATGGACAGTGCACTATCTGTGCTGGACCAATGGACAGTGTACTATCTGTGCTAGATCCATGGGCAGTGTACTGTCTGTGCTGGACCCATGGGCAGTGTACTATCTGTGCTGGATCCATGGGCAGTGTACTATCTGTGCTGGACCCATGGGTAGTGTACTATGTATGCTGAATCCATGGGCAGTGTACTCTGTACAATCTGTACTGAATCAATGGGCAGTTTACTATCTATGCTGAATCCATGGGCAGTGTACTATCTGTGCTAGATCCATGGGCAGTGTACTGTCTGTGCTGGACCCATGGGCAGTGTACTATCTGTGCTGTATCCATGGGCAGTGTACTATCTATGCTGAATCCATGGGCAGTGTACTCTGTACTATCTGTACTGGATCTATGGGCAGTGTACTATCTGTGCTGGATCCATGGACAGTGTACTATCTGTGCTGGACCCATGGGCAGTGTACTATCTGTGCTGGATCCATGGGCAGTGTACTGTCTTTGCTGGATCCATGGGCGGTGTAGTATCTGTGCTGGATCCATGGACAGTGTACTATCTGTGCTGGACCCATGGACAGTGTACTATCTGTGCTAGATCCATGGGCAGTGTACTATCTGTGCTGGATCCATGGGCAGTGTACTCTGTACTATCTGTACTGGATCCATTGGCAGTGTACTATCTCTGCTGGATCCGTGGGCAGTGTACTATCTGTGCTGCATGCATGGACAATGTACTATCTGTGCTGGATCTATGGGCAGTGTATGATCTGTGCTAGATCCATGGGCAGTGTACTGTCTTTGCTGGATCCATGGACAGTGTACTATCCGTGCTGGACCCATGGACAGTGTACTATCTGTGCTAGATCCATGGGCAGTGTACTGTCTGTGCTGGACCCATGGGCAGTGTATATATCTGCTGGATCCATGGGCAGTGTACTATCTATGCTGAATCCATGGGCAGTGTACTCTGTACTGTCTGTGCTGGACCCATGGACAGTGTACTATCTGTGCTGGACCCATGGGCAGTGTACTATCTGTGCTGGATCCATGGGGAGTGTACTATCTGTGCTGAATCCATGGGCACTGTACTCTGTACAATCTGTACTGAATCAATGGGCAGTTTACTATCTATGCTGGATCCATGGGCAGTGTACTATCTGTGCTGGATCCATGGGCAGTTTACTATCTGTGCTGGATCCATGGACAGTGTAATATCTGTACTGGATTCATGGACAGTGTACTATCTGTGTTGGACCAATGGGTAATGTATTATCTGTGCTGGAATCATGGGCAGTGTACTCTGTACTATCTGTACTGGATCTATGGGCAGTGTACTATCTGTGCTGGATCCATGGATAGTGTACTATCTGTGCTGGACCCATGGGCATTGTACTATCTGTGCTGGATCCATGGACAGTGTGCTATCTGTGCTGGACCCATGGACAGTGTACTATCTGTGCTAGATCCATGGGCTGTGTACTGTCTGTGCTGGACCCATGGGCAGTGTACTATCTGTGCTAGATCCATGGGCAGTGTATTATCTGTGCTGGATCCATGGACAGTGTACTATCTGTGCTGGATCCATGGACAGTGTACTGTCTGTGCTGGACTCATGGACAGTGTACTACCTGTGCTAGATCCATAGGCAGTGTACTGTCTGTGCTGGACCCATGGGCAGTGCACTTTCTGTGCTGGATCCATCGGCAGTGTACTATCTGTGCAGGACCCATGGGCAGTGTACTATCTGTGCTGGATCCATGGGCAGTGTACTATCTATGCTGAATCCATGGGCAGTGTACTCGGTACAATCTGTACTGAATCAATGGGCAGTTTACTATCTATGCTGGATCCATGGGCAGTGTACTATCTGTCCTGGATCCATGGGCTGTGTACTATCTGTGCTGGATCCATGGGTAGTGTACGATCTGTGCTGGATCCATGGACAGTGTACTATCTCTACTGGATCCGTGGACAGTGTACTATCTGTGCTGGACCCATGGGGTAGTGTATTATCTGTGCTGGAATCATGGGTAGTGTGCTCTGTACTATCTGTACTGGATCCATGGACAGTGTACTATCTGTCTGTGCTGGATCCATGGGCAGTGTACTATCTGTGCTGGATCCATGGGCAGTGTATGATCTGTGCTGGATCCATGGGCAGTGTACTGTCTTTGCTGGATCAATGGGCAGTGTACTGTCTTTGCTGGATCCATGGACAGTATACTATCTGTGCTGGACCCATGGACTGTGTACTATATGTGCTAGATCCATGGGCAGTGTACTGTCTGTGCTGGACCCATTGGCAGTGTACTATCTGTGCTGGATCCATGGGCAGTGTACTATCTATACTGAATCCATGGGCAGTGTACTCTGTACTATCTGTACTGGATCTATGGGCAGTGTACTATCTGTGCTGGATCCATGGATAGTGTACTATCTGTGCTGGACCCATGCGCAGTGTACTATCTGTGCTGTATCCATGGACAGTGTACTATCTGTGCTGGACCCATGGACAGTGTACTATCTGTGCTAGATCCATGGGCAGTGTACTGTCTGTGCTTGACCCATGGGCAGTGTACTATCTGTGCTGGATACATGGGCAGTGTACTATCTGTGCTGGACCCATGGGCAGTGTACTATCTGTGCTGGATCCATGGGCAGTGTACTGTCTATGCTGAATGCATGGGCAGTGTACTCTGTACAATCTGTACTGAATCAATGGGCAATTTTCTATCTATGCTGGATCCATGGGCAGTGTACTATCTGTGCTAGATCCATGGGCAGTGTACTGTCTGTGCTGGACCCATGGGCAGTGTACTATCTGTGCTGGATCCATGGGCAGTGTACTATCTATGCTGAATCCATGGGCAGTGTACTCTGTACTATCTGTACTGGATCTATGGGCAGTGTACTATCTGTGCTGGATCCATGGACAGTGTACTATCTGTGCTGGACCCATGGGCAGTGTACTATCTGTGCTGGATCCATGGGCAGTGTACTATCTGTGCTGGGTCCATGGGCAGTGTACTCTGTACTATCTGTACTGGATCCATTGGCAGTGTACTATCTCTGCTGGATCCGTGGGCAGTGTACTATCTGTGCTGCATGCATGAACAATGTACTATCTGTGCTGGATCTATGAGCAGTGTATGATCTGTGCTAGATCCATGGGCAGTGTACTGTCTTTGCTGGATCCATGGACTGTGTACTATCTGTGCTGGACCCATGGACAGTGTACTATCTGTGCTAGATCCATGGGCAGTGTACTGTCTGTGCTGGACCCATGGGCAGTGTACTATCTCTGCTGGATCCATGGGCAGTGTACTATCTATGCTGAATCCATGTGCAGTGTGCTCTGTACTATCTGTACTGGATCTATGGGCAGTGTACTATCTGTGCTGGATCCATGGACAGTGTACTATCTGTGCTGGACCCATGGGCAGTGTACTATCTGTGCTGGATCCATTGGCAGTGTACTGTCTTTGCTGGATCCATGGGCAGTGTACTATCTGTGCTGTAGCCATGGACAGCGTACTATCTGTGCTAGACCCATGGACAGTGTACTATCTGTGCTGGACCCATGGACAGTGTACTATCTGTGCTAGATCCATGGGCAGTGTACTATCTGTGCTGGACCCATGGGCAGTGTACTATCTGTGCTGGATCCATGGGCAGTGTACTATCTGTGCTGGACCGATGGGCAGTGTACTATCTGTGCTGGATCCATGGGCAGTGTACTATCTATGCTGAATCCATGGGCACTGTACTCTGTACAATCTGTACTGAATCAATGGGCAGTTTACTATCTATGCTGGATCCATGGGCAGTGTACTATCTGTGCTGGATCCATGGGCAGTGTACTATCTGTGCTGGATCCGTGGACAGTGTACTATCTGTACTGGATTCATGGACAGTGTACTATCTGTGCTGGAATCATGGGCAGTGTACTCTGTACTTTCTGTACTGGATCTATGGGCAGTATACTATCTGTGCTGGATCCATGGGTAGTGTACTATCTGTGCTGGACCCATGGGCATTGTACTATCTGCGCTGGATCTATGGGCAGTGTACTGTCTTTGCTGGATCCATGGGCAGTGTACTATCTGTGCTGGATCCATGGACAGTGTACTATCTGTGCTGGACCCATGGACAGTGTACTATCTGTGCTAGATCCATGGTCAGTGTACTGTCTGTGCTGGACCCATGAGCAGTGTACTATCTGTGCTAGAGCCATGGGCAGTGTACTATCTGTGCTGGATAATGGACAGTGTACTATCTGTGCTGGACCCATGGACAGTGTACTATCTGTGCTAGATCCATGGGCAGTGTACTGTCTGTGCTGGACCCATGGGCAGTGTACTTTCTGTGCTGGATCCATGGGCAGTGTACTATCTGTGCAGGACCCATGGGCAGTGTACTCTCTGTGCTGGATCCATGGGCAGTGTGCTATCTATGCTGAATCCATAGGCAGTGTACTCGGTACAATGTGTACTGAATCAATGGGCAGTGTACTATCTGTGCTGGATCCATGGGCAGTGTACTATCTGTGCTGGATCCATGGGTAGTGTACGATCTGTGCTGGATCCATGGACAGTGTACTATCTCTACTGGATCCGTGGACAGTGTACTATCTGTGCTGGACCCATGGGTAGTGTATTATCTGTGCTTGAATCATGCTGAGTGTACTCTGTACTATCTGTGCTGGAATCATGGTAGTGTACTCTGTACTATCTGTACTGGATCCATGGACAGTGTACTATCTGTGCTGGATCCATGGGCAGTGTACTATCTGTGCTGGATCCATGGGCAGTGTATGATCTGTGCTAGATCCATGGGCAGTGTACTGTCTTTGCTGGATCCATGGGCAGTGTACTGTCTTTGCTGGATCCATGGACAGTGTACTATCTGTGCTGGACCCATGGACAGTGTACTATATGTGCTAGATCCATGGGCAGTGTACTGTCTGTGCTGGACCCATGGGCAGTGTACTATCTGTGCTGGATCCATAGGCAGTGTACTATCTATGCTGAATCCATGGGCAGTGTACTCTGTACTATCTGTACTGGATCTATGGGCAGTGTACTATCTGTGCTGGATCCATGGACAGTGTACTATCTGTGCTTGACCCATGGGCAGTGTACTATCTGTGCTGTATCCATGGACAGTGTACTATCTGTGCTGGACCCATGGGCAGTGTACTATCTGTGCTGGATCCATGGGCAGTGTACTATCTATGCTGAATCCATGGGCACTGTACTCTGTACAATCTGTACTGAATCAATGGGCAGTTTACTATCTATGCTGGATCCATGGGCAGTGTACTATCTGTGCTGGATCCATGGGCAGTGTACTCAATCAATCAATCAATCAATCAATCAATCAAAATCTTTATTTATTCAGGCGAACATCATTGAGCATAGCTCATTTACAAGATGGACCTGAGTGGTCATAACAAAAAAGGTTACAGAGTGTATACAAAAACATGATATTGAAATAGCACAAATACAAACATTTATGAGTGAGATAGATGTACAATTATTTACATATATACAAGGCAAAGGACAGTAAACAAAAACCTATTAAAGGTGAGAAACAAACAGTCTGGTGGGGATAAGGCTTGGATAATGGTACATGGGTGGGCATATATGTTTGAGGTTTGATGTGGAAAGGACCAGAACAATGATAGAAGAATAGGGAGAGATTTAGAAGGGGGTGAGGGGTGAGAGGGTGTGGGGGTGGGATGTGGGAGGACTAGGCCTTGTGGAAGCAATTGCATGAATCTGGGATTAGGCTGGTGTACAGCTTTTGAAGGATGTAAGGGGATCAATGTTTCCATTTCAGGGTCTTTTGGATAGAATTCCAGATAAATGCCAGGGAATAACTGATTGCAGCTCTTCCATACCGGTGCAGGTGATAGGAATCTTCAGCAGGATCGGTTGTTGATCCTCAAGGTGTAGGGCCTGGATGTGATCTGGATGAAGCAATCTGAGATGTAGGAAGGGAGTTTGTTTGTCAGAGCTTTGTAGATCCAGATACAGCATTTTTTCTTCTTCTATGTTGCAGGGATGTCCAGCTGACTGCATTGTAGAGAGAGCAATCATGGGTGTTGAGGAAGGTCAGTAATGAATCTAATAGCTCTATGATACAGGGTGTCTAGTTTGTTTAGATGGGAGAGGAGCACTGACCATAGAGGAAGTCAGCATAATCAATGAGGACATGAATGATGCAAGGATTAATCTTGTTTGGAATCTTTAGTCAGGTAGTGTTTGATTCTATAGAATAGACCAAGTCTTTGTCTTAGCTTTTTCAGGAGCTCTTCAACGTGGGTAGTATAGTTTAGTTTATTGTCTATCCATACTCCTAGGTATTTGAATTTGTCACATATTCCAGATTTTCTACCAAGGATGTTAGAGAGTTGTGGGAGGGTGAATGATGGATAGAGGAAGAACAGTTCTTGTGGGCAAAGAACATAGCTTTGGTTTTCTTAGCATTTAGTAATAATTTTTTAATAGGTTATGCTGGAGGAGGAGAATTGAGACTGTAGAGCTCACAGGCTTTTTGATGGTGAGGGATCGCTCACATAAAGTACAGTGTCATCTGCAAAAAGTGGATATTAGAAAGAGAGATTGAGTCAATATTGTTGATGTAGATGGCAAAAGGATGGGACCCAGGATGGAGCCATGTGGTACACCTCTTAGGAGTGGCTTAGGGGTGATAGATCACCATCATTCTTTACCAGTTGTAGCCTAGAGAGATAGCATCTAGAACCATTTAATGGAGAGTGAGTCAAGGCCTATGGAGTTTAGTGAGGTGATTGGAGATCATGATCCACAGTGTCAAAGGCTTTGCTTAGATCCAGAAACACAGCACAGGTATTATTCTTTTTGTCTAGGGCAGTCTGCCAGTCATTTGTGACTTTTACAGAGCAGAGATGGTGTATGTATAGATCTAAACCCCAGATTGAGCTGGATTTAGGAGATTGTTGGTATTAAGGTAGGCAGTTAACTGAGAGTTTACCAGCTTCTCAAGCATCTTGGATAGTATTGGTAAGATGGAGATGGGCCTATAATTATTGAGGTCCATGGGATCACCTGCCTTTAAGTAGTGGAAACACTTGAGCTGTTTTCCATATTGAGGGATAGTACCAGTGACAAGTGATAGATTGAAGAGATGGGTGAGGGGCGGTTAAGGCATACAGTGCTACTTTTAGAAAGTAGGGATCCAGGAGTCTGCACCTGCGCTTTTGGTGGTATCTAGTTGGAGTAGGAGGTCTTCTACATCTTTGAACAATATTGGTTTGAATGAGAATGTGGAAGCAACCTTTTGATTCTCAGTAGATTGTAGGTTTAGAGATGATCTTAATAGGTTTGCAGGAGAGAGTCGAAAGCCAGGCCAGCTGTAGTGAAATGGTCATTGAAGGCATTCAAGATATTTTGCTTGTCGGTGATTTCAATATTATTTAATTGAATTTTGGATGGTAAGACAGGGGTAGAGGGTTGACCTAGGATGCCCTTTATGGTACCCCAGAACCTGGAAGGGTTGTTATAGGAGGCATCTAGTTCAGCTGTGTAGAAGGTTGCCTTGGCTTTTCTTACTTGTTTTGTGCAGGAGTTTCTGGCTTTTCTGAATTGGAGCTGGTCATTTGGGTCCTTTGTCTTTCTTGCCCTTTCCAGAGTTTGTCTCTGGCAAGCAGAGCGGATTTAAGGTCGGCAGAGAACCAGCGACAGGATTTGAAGTTTGGTTCTGACACTGGTGAGGGGCATGTGAATTGAGGGCACTTATGATTATATCATTTAAGATTTGAAGAGCTGACTCTATTGAGGCTGTGAGATAGAATTCTTGCAACGTGTGGTGTGGCACAGATCATGGAGATATCCTGTAATATTAAAGTTCTTTTTGACCTTCGTGGAGGAATTTTGCAGGATTGGGTGGCTTGATTGTTGATCTAATGGCAGCTATGGGACAGTGGTCACTTATGTCACTGGAAGTACTCCTGCATAGGGATAATGATGAGGTTTATTTACCAATATAATATCCAGGATGTGCTGTTGAGAGTATTCTTTGGGTTGATCCTTGTTGGTTCTTTGATTAATTGGAGAAACCATAGGTGTCACAGAAGGTTACCAGGGGTGCAGATGCATTAGTCAGCCAATTTAAGTTCATGTCTCCTAAGATGATGGTGTCTTCAGGACCCAGATTAAGTATGGATCCTAAATGGGATAGGAGTTTGAGGCCTGCAGGGGGCCTATAGCAACCAACCAGTTGAAAGGAAGATGTGTCGAAGGGTTATTTTAATAGACAAGCATTCGAATTCCTTTGGTTGAGATGTAGAATTGAGGCAGGAAGCAGAGATATTTGCTTTGACATAGATGCTACCCCACCGCCCCTGGATAGATGGTCAGATCTGAAGAGCTGATAGTTGGGAAGGTTTATTTCACTATCTTTGTTGCAGATTTGAGCCATGTTTCCAGATATAACCAGACAGTCGGTAGGGGTGTGTGCAACCCAGGCCTGTATTGATGAGAACTTTTAGGAGGCTGCAGGCATTGAAGTGAAGAAAACTCTCCATTTATGGAGGTTAGTCAGTTGGAGATCGAGCTTTCAGTGGGTCCAGGGTTGATTTCACAGTGCCAACACAGACCAGCAGAAAGAAGATTAACTGATGAGGGCACCAAGTGATAGGAGTAGTGAGCAGTCAGGCAGTTTTCTTCTTTCTTGGGATCCAATATATAGTGGCTGATGATCCTGCTGCATGGTTATCAAGATTATCATAGATTGCCAGCTTAATGGACAGGCGAGGAGTAATTGTAGTGCCAGTATGGTAGCAGGGGATAAAGGAGTTCCAAACTGGTTGTGAGCCTTTTTTGGGATTCCCAAGGATTATTGTGCAGAAGCGGTATTATAAGTATGTATAGTTTAGGGGTATCCACTGGGACAGTAGAGGGGCAGTGTTGAGTGGTCACCCTAAGCACCTTAGTATGGGTTCCAACAGTTATCTCATCTGGATCTAAGGAAGGTGAGAAAGCAAAGCAGCAGTAGTAGGTGCAGTAGCATGGTGGAGGGTAGGAGAGGGTTAAAGAAAGTAAGATGATGTGAAAGAAAATGAGCCGGGAATTGGCTGGGAGAATAGCTATGGGCGGGATGAGATTGGCGGGAAGGTGTGTATAAAGAAACACCCTGAAGGGGGTGGGGGGCGACAAAAATTTTGCGGCTTTCCCGTGCCTTTCTGGCTTTTCTCCCGCCTGGTTCCTTCGGGTTATTTGTGGCCGCCTCTACCGCTGGCGGCTCGGAGCCCTCCTGGAGAGTGTGTCCCGAGGCAGGCCAGCTAGAAGGGAGGGACAGAGGAGAGGCAGTGAGAAGAAACACTTGCAGGCAGTGGCTTGCTGGAGGTGCTAAATTTGAGATTTGCACAACAAAGACTGGGAGGGTGGGGGGGTTAGGCGACCATCGCCTAGCCCAACACAAAATTAACCCAAAAGACTGTAATTGCTAGCTAGACAGTTTACAGGCATTACACAGAATTACACAGTAAAACAGCAAAACAGCCCTTTTAGATAAGTTAAATCTTTTCAGATAAAAGGCAAGTAAACTCGAGCAGTTTTGGTGGTGCAAAGATACAACAAAGTCAATGGGAGAAGGCGCACCAATCAGAGGCAGGCAAAAGTCGGCGGTCGCCTTCCGATTGGCTGTGCGGCTTTCCCGTACCTTTCTGGCTTTCTCCCCCGGCCTCCTGGTTCCCTTTTCGGCTATTTGGTGGCCGCCCGCCCGCTGGCGGCTCGGAGCCCCTCTGGAGAGTGTGTCCTCGAGGGCAGGCCAGCTAGAAGGGAGGGGACAGAGGAGAGGGCAGTGAGAAGAAGCACTTGCAGGCAGTGGCTTGCTGGAGGTGCTAAATTTTGAGATTTGCACAACAAAGACTGGGAGGGTGGGGTTTAGGCGCCTATGCGTCTAGCCCAACACAAAATTAACCCAAAAGACTGTAATTGCTAGCTAGACAGTTTACAGGCATTACACAGAATTACACAGTAAAACAGCAAAAACAGCCCTTTTTAGATAAGTTAAATCTTTTCAGATAAAAGGCAAGTAAACTCGAGCAGTTTTGGTGGTGCAAAGATACAGCAAAGTCAATGGGAGAAGGCGCACCAATCAGAGGCAGGCAAAAGTCGGCGGTCGCCTTCCGATTGGCTGTGCGGCTTTCCCGTACCTTTCTGGCTTTCTCCCCCGGCCTCCTGGTTCCCTTTTCGGCTATTTGGTGGCCGCCCGCCCGCTGGCGGCTCGGAGCCCCTCTGGAGAGTGTGTCCTCGAGGGCAGGCCAGCTAGAAGGGAAGGGACAGAGGAGAGGGCAGTGAGAAGAAGCACTTGCAGGCAGTGGCTATCTGTGCTGGATCCGTGGACAGTGTACTATCTGTACTGGATTCATGGACAGTGTACTATCTGTGCTGGAATCATGGGCAGTGTACTCTGTACTATCTGTACTGGATCTATGGGCAGTGTACTATCTGTGCTGGATCCATGGATAGTGTACTATCTGTGCTGGACCCATGGGCATTGTACTATCTGCGCTGGATCCATCGGCAGTGTACTGTCTTTGCTGGATCCATGGGCAGTGTACTATCTGTGCTGGATCCATGGACAGTGTACTATCTGTGCTGGACCCATGGACAGTGTACTATCTGTGCTAGATCCATGGTCAGTGTACTGTCTGTGCTGGACCCATGGGCAGTGTACTATCTGTGCTAGAGCCATGGGCAGTGTACTATCTGTGCTGGATCAATGGACAGTGTACTATCTGTGCTGGACCCATGGACAGTGTACTATCTGTGCTAGATCCATGGGCAGTGTACTGTCTGTGCAGGACCCATGGGCAGTGTACTATCTGTGCTGGATCCATGGGCAGTGTGCTATCTATGCTGAATCCATGGGCAGTGTACTCGGTACAATCTGTACTGAATCAATGGGCAGTTTACTATCTATGCTGGATCTATGGGCAGTGTACTATCTGTGCTGGATCCATGGGCAGTGTACTATCTGTGCTGGATCCATGGGTAGTGTACGATCTGTGCTGGATCCATGGACAGTGTACTATCTCTACTGGATCCGTGGACAGTGTACTATCTGTGCTGGACCCATGGGTAGTGTATTATCTGTGCTTGAATCATGGGTAGTGTACTCTGTACTATCTGTGCTGGAATCATGGGTAGTGTACTCTGTACTATCTGTACTGGATCCATGGACAGTGTACTATCTGTGCTGGATCCATGGGCAGTGTACTATCTGTGCTGGATCCATGGGCAGTGTATGATCTGTGCTAGATCCATGGGCAGTGTACTGTCTTTGCTCGATCCATGGGCAGTGTACTGTCTTTGCTGGATCCATGGACAGTGTACTATCTGTGCTGGACCCATGGACAGTGTACTATATGTGCTAGATCCATGGGCAGTGTACTGTCTGTGCTGGACCCATGGGCAGTGTACTATCTGTGCTGGATCCATAGGCAGTGTACTATCTATGCTGAATCCATGGGCAGTGTACTATATGTGCTGGATCCATGGGTAGGGGTACTATCTGTGCTGGATCCATGGACAGTGTACTATCTGTACTGGATCTATGGGCAGTGTACTATCTGTGCTGGATCCATGGACAGTGTACTATCTGTGCTGGACCCATGGGCAGTGTACTATCTGTGCTGTATCCATGGACAGTGTACTATCTGTGCTGGACCCATGGACAGTGTACTATCTGTGCTAGATCCATGGGCAGTGTACTGTCTGTGCTGAACCCATGGGCAGTGTACTATCTGTGCTGGATCCATGGACAGTGTACTATCTGTGCTGGACCCATGGGCAGTGTACTATCTGTGCTGGATCCATGGGCAGTGTACTATCTATGCTGAATCCATGGGCAGTGTACTCTGTACAATCTGTACTGAATCAATGGGCAGTTTACTATCTATGCTGGATCCATGGGCAGTGTACTATATGTGCTGGATCCATGGGCAGGGTACTATCTGTGCTGGATCCATGGACAGTGTACTATCTGTACTGGATTCATGGACAGTGTACTATCTGTGCTGGACCCATAGGTAATGTATTATCTGTGCTGGAATCATGGGCAGTGTACTCTGTACTATCTGTACTTGATCTATGGGCAGTGTACTATCTGTGCTGGATCCATGGACAGTGTACTATCTGTGCTGGACCCATGGGCAGTGTACTATCTGTGCTGGATCCATGGGCAGTGTACTGTCTTTGCTGGATCCATGGGCAGTGTACTATCTGTGCTGGATCCATGGACAGTGTGCTATCTGTGCTGGACCCATGGACAGTGTACTATCTGTGCTAGATCCATGGGCAGTGTACTGTCTGTGCTGGACCCATGGGCAGTGTACTATCTGTGCTGGATCCATGGGCAGTGTACTATCTGTGCTGGATCCATGGACAGTGTACTATTTGTGCTGGACCCATGGACAGTGTACTATCTGTGCTAGTTCCATGGGCAGTGTACTGTCTGTGCTGGACCCATGGGCAGTGTACTGTTTGTGCTGTACCCATGGGCAGTGTACTATCTGTGCTGGATCCATGGGCAGTGTACTATCTGTGCTGGATCCATGGGCAGTGTACTATCTATGCTGGATCCATGGGCAGTGTACTGTCTGTGCTGGATCCATGGGCAGTGTACTATCTGTGCTGGATCCATGGGTAGTTTACGATCTGTGCTGGATCCATGGACAGTGTACTATCTCTACTGGATCCGTGGACAGTGTACTATCTGTGCTGGACCCATGGGTAGTGTATTATCTGTGCTGGAATCATGAGTAGTGTACTCTCTACTATCTGTACTGGATCCGTGGACAGTGTACTATCTGTGCTGGATCCATGGGCAGTGTACTATCTGTGCTGGATCCATGGGCAGTGTATGATCTGTGCTGAATCCATGGACAGTGTACTATCTGTGCTGGACCCATGGACAGTGTACTATCTGTGCTAGATCCATGGGCAGTGTACTGTCTGTGCTGGACCCATGGGCAGTGTATTGTCTGTGCTGGACCCATGGGTAGTGTATTGTCTGTGCTGGACCCATGGGCAGTGTACTATCTGTGCTGGATCCATGGGCAGTGTACTATCTATGCTGAATCCATGGGCAGTGTACTCGGTACAATCTGTACTGAATCAATGGGCAGTTTGCTATCTATGCTGGATCCATGGGCAGTGTACTATCTGTGCTGGATCCATGGGTAGTGTACGATCTGTGCTGGATCCATGGACAGTGTACTATCTCTACTGGATCAGTGGACAGTGTACTATCTGTGCTGGACCCATGGGTAGTGTATTATCTGTGCTGGAATCATGGGTAGTGTACTCTGTACTATCTGTACTGGATCCATGGACAGTGTACTATCTGTGCTGGATCCATGGGCAGTGTACTATCTGTGCTGGATCCATGGGCAGTGTATGATCTGTGCTGGATCCATGGACAGTGTACTATCTGTGCTGGATCCATGGGCAGTGTACTATCTGTACTGGATCCATGGGCAGTGTACTATCTCTGCTGGATCCATGGACAGTGTACTATCTGTATTGGATCCATGGGCAGTATACTATCTGTGCTGGATCCATGGGCAGTGTACTATCTGTTCTGGATCCATGGGCAGTGTACTATCTGTGCTGGATCCATGGACAGTGTACTATCTGTGCTGGATCCATTGGCAGTGTACTCTGTACTCTCTGCACTAGATCCATGGGCAGTGTACTATCTGTGCTAGATCCATGGGCAATGTACTATCCATGTTGGATCCATGGGCAGTGTACTATCTGAGCTGGATCAATGGACAGTTCACGAACTGCATCAAATCCATAGATAGTGCACTATGTGCTCCGGATCCATGGACAGTGTTCTTTTTACTCCAGATCCATGAACTCCATGAACAGTGCACTATCTACTCTGAATCCATGGATTGTTTTCATTATCTGAACGATCCAAAACTCTGTCTAAAGAATCTGCACAGCCCCCAGTGATGTGCTCCTTAGCAGCAGCACAGTGGAGAGAATCCTCAGTATTTTTATGTTTGTTTGCATGCATGTGTAAGGAACATAGTGCCATCATCCGAATTTTCAGATGTGTGGCACCCTGTCTTCCAATTCAGTCAGTGTGTTTGCAGGCGCGGCCACAGTTCGCCAATGAATGCTACAGCTGTCTATGACAGCTGTTGAAAATCTGATGCGCATACAGTTCAAAGGGCAAGCTATGCTTCAGTGAGCAGCGATGAGATATCGTGCCCACGTGCTCTCCCATACACACTCCACACACACACGCATTTTGGCGGTCATTCCTTCCCCCACGCAGACACTGTATGGCCAACAGGGGTGCCCAATCACCTGTTGGCTCTGCTGCGGTCCCCCCCAACAGAGTTCCAGGTGCCACGCTGGGAGCCCACCCAGCGTGGCAACAGTTGTATGGCCGACGGGTGCCCAACTCCGCCAGCTCCACTGTTCCCCAAGAGACTACCGGGTGCCATGCTGGGGAGCCCACCCCAGCATGGCACAAGTCCCATCGTCCAAAAAAAAGAAAACCTGAAAAGAAAAACCCCTTGCTGACTGTCCTGACCCTGCCTCCCACCTGTGCTCCACCCTTTGCGCACCCTGCCTCCCCACACCCCCACCTCACCCCATACTTACCCCCGGAGTCTGGTGCGACAATCTTTGGTGGACCGGGAACACGTCTGCACTCTTCAAAGCCGTCCATGAACTGAAGAAATGCTGATAAGCTGTACAATGGAATAAATAGGATTTTTTCAACTTTGATGCATATCTCAGACATTTGGGGGAATTTTTTCACCAAATTTTCAACATGGGGTTTTTGGGACCCCACCTCATGAATTCTGTCACTGTCATTTTGTTAATCGGGCCCGAAAGGTGATTTTGCAGTCACTGCGCGGAACCACCTTTTGGGACCGATTTATGAAACGACAGTGTCACAGTTCATTAGGTAGCCCCAAAACCCTATGTTGAAAATTTGGTGAAAATTTCCAAAACGACTGTTTTACGAGCATCGCAGTGCGCTTGTTCCTACGCACGCTCATAAGTTCGCAAATTTTCAATATGTTCACTCCAGATTTTCAACATTGCCATTTTACCACACCTCCTTATGAGCAGTACAGCTGTCATTTCTCACATCTCGCCCAAAATGTGTTTCCGAGCATGTAGTGCACAATGGTGCAGTTAGTGTGTGAAATCAATGTTCAGGAAAGATTAAGAAAATCACAATGACACTGTTCATGAGCAGAGGTGTTAAAATGGCTATGTTAAAAATTTGGTGAAGAAAGTCCATAAAATGACTGTGTTACGAGCGACCAGTGCGCAGTTTCCACGCACCCTCGTAAGTTCATGGATTTCTAATATTTTCAGTCCAGATTTGCACCACTGGCATTTTTCCACACTTCCTTATCAACAGTACAGCTGTCATTTTTCACACCATGGCCGAAATGTGTTTTCGCACTTCCAGTGCAGAAATGCGTGGTCGCTGTGGGAAATCACTGTTCGAGACAGATTAAGAAAATCACAGTGACACTGTTCATGAGCGGAGGTTCCAAAATCCCTGTGTTGACAATCTGCTGTAAAAAAATCCCCAATTTTAATATTTTCACTGCAGATTTTCAACATTGCCATTTTTTGCACCTCCCCATGAACAGTACAGCTGTCATTTTTCACATCATGTTTGAAATGTGTTTTTGCACGTGTGGTGCCAAATGGTGTAGTCGCTGTGTGAAATCACCTTTCGGCTAACAAACTGATATTGCCACTGTTCATAAGGTGGGGGTCACAAAAAATCCATGTTGAAAATTTGGAGTGAAAATGCCAACGAACGCCTGCGGCGTTAGGGTTTCCGACCATGACGCCCTACCCTGTAGAGATTGACAGGCATCAGGGGTGTGACTTGGGATTCTCGCCTGTAATGCTCATACCATTCCACACCCCTTCAGCCAGTGAGAGGCATCGAGGTGTGCCTTGGACTCTTCGGCCCCAAAGTTCACCCCATTCTTCTATACAGGACCCATCTCACCATATTTCCTGATGGAATGGGGTGAGCATAAGGTCCAAAGACCCCAAGGCACACCGTGACACTTGTCAGTGTCTGCAGGGTAGGATGTGGTGAAATGGCGTGGCCGTTATGCCTGATGACCCAAAGGCACACCCCAATGCCTGTCAGTCTCTGCAGGGTGGTGGTGGGGTTGGCTTCAGTTCAATACTTCACTGCCATTCCTATTATGCAGCTCTCTAACTCCTACACTACCGATGCCAATGCCAGCAAGCAAACATTCGGCATTGGCAAATGCTTGTTTTAATATAGATTTTTATTCCCTTGACCAGCTGCCTGTCTGACAGGTATATACCCTGGTTCAAAGGATATACTGTACCCTGTGTCAGGTCAAAACCAATATTCTGACTGACTGATTGATTTTCTGGATGCAGGAAAAGACTAGCACTGACACCAAGCATAAGTTACCATAATTCAATTTATTCTGTGCAGTGCAAAAGTGAAAAGCACTCAGCAATTCACCGCAGTGTAGGAAACAGTAACCACTTTAATCAGTGCCTGATTGGTTTTGAGCATGAACTTTTCCTCAGGGAGGCCGGTCATGCACTGACAACTGACTTTTATAGTGACAGTCTCTAAAGGCATAGTACTTAATTATGTACTACATCCAAGAGACTGTCACTGTAAAAGTCAAAGAGACTGTCACTATAAAAGCCACCTGTCAGTGCATGACCGGCCTCCCTGAGGAAGAACTCATACTCGAAACTGGTCGGGGCACTAGTTAGAGTGGTTACTGTTTAGCGCTGAACTCCTGAGTGTTTTTCACTTTTGCACTGCATCATAATAAATTGAATGGCTGCAACTTATGTTTTGTGTCGGTGCCGCTCTTTTCCTGCATCCAATGTTACTATATGAACAGGCACGTCAGTGAGTGGTGCACCTTTGTCTGTACTTGGCTGATTTTCCACCCTTTTTTCTCTCTGTACTTTTCCTTCGCCTTGTGGTGTGAGCGAAGCCGTGTCAGAACCATGCATTCACAGTGGACTGCTCATAAAGCAAGCTCCCTGGCCCTCCTACAGGTGTTGTCATGGTACAGGAACCTGCTACCAGCCCTCCCCAGGCAGAGCACACTTCTGGATGGCAACTGTTCTGGGCCATGGCATCACCCAGATGCAGCTTCCTGGGTCTGCTCCTGAACCTGGGTTGCCTTCATGGCAGTGCTACACACTGCAGCTGGGCCATCAGGGGGCCCTCCACAGTACTGTTTTTTAATGTATTCTCCCAACACGCTGGTTAGCCTTACCTCCTTTCTTCTGCATCAGCCCCTGTAGTCTCACATTATCTCCAATTTGGATCACTGGTTGTTACCCTTGAGCTCCATCTAGACAACAACCACCTCTTCTGATACTCCGCAGGAATACCCCTCCCTTGCAGTGGGAACTGAGACAGGGTGGCCAAGAGGTCCTTATCTGCCGACATCTGTGTTTCTATGTTTCCCATTCCAAGAATATCTCTCTTTTGTCAGGAAAGGGACAGGAGGAGTCAGGAGATGGACCAGGATCCTGTGAGGTGGGTGCCCCCAGGAGTATCATGCATGGCTGCTAGTGTGATTTTGTCTCCCATTGAAGTCATACCCACACTCTCACTCTTGTGGGCGAGCCAGAAGCAAATGGTTTGATACTTTTTATTGGACCAGCATAGCTGTAACACAAAGAAAACAGTGCCTAAGCTTTCGGACCAACCAAGTCCTTCCTCCGAAGTTTATGCTGGTTGTTTAGAGAATCACATTCTATTAGCACCCAGATCATACATAAAAAAATCCCAGAAAGAATACTCATTGGTTTAAAATACCTTTTTTTTTTTAAAATAACTGAGATTTAAATGAAAGGAACCAGATTTTACCAGTTTGCTACTGCTGAGAAACCTTCCAAGGTCGAATGTCAACAAAGGCAGATAAGATGAATACTCGAGCAGACAGTTCTACTTACTTAAATTATGAATGAATGAGTGTGTTATGTGAATACACTCAATTAAAAGCCAGATCTTTAGATTTAATTCCCACTTAACAGCATGTTAAAATGTGATAGTATTATATGTTAAAAAAACATAAAACAGAAATGTTCGATATATGGAAATATGAGGGTATAAGGAAAAGTTTCCCTAGTATGATTCTCACGAGGGAAACTTTTCCAATATGGCAACTAAGTTAATTCTGTATGTCTTGTGTGAGATGTCAGTCTGAGGTGGGACAATCAAAAAGCCACTTATGGCACCAGCTGTGCTCCTGATCCACCACCAGGAGGCACTGATGCAGAACAAAGCCAGCACTCCACCCCATGCAGTCTGAGAACACTGCCTCCATGGCACTTCCAGTTCTGGGAGCACCACCTCTGTGGCACTCTCAGGTCTGAGAGCACTGCTTCTGTGGCACTTCCAGGTCTGAGCACATTGCTTCTGTGGCATTCCCAGGTCTGAGAGCTCTGCCTCTGTGGCACTCCCAGGTCTGAGAGCACTGTTTCTGTGGCACTTCCAGGTCTAAGAGTACTGTTTTTGTGGCAACTCCCAGGTCTGAGAACACTTTCTGTGGCAACTCCCAGGTCTGACAGCACTGCCTCTGTGACACTGGCCTGGGGCTAGGAGTTAGACTTGGAATGTGAACCCCGGTGACCCACATGATCACAAAAAAGGCTACCACCAGTGCCACCAGGCCAGGTGTCCTCTGCACTTCTAATATATTTGGAGTTCTTTCACAGTCAAGTCCTGCTAGAGTCTGTTTTTTCTATTACTTTATATTTATCCCTGCTACTTCCCTGCATGCCCTTATCTTGATGACCCCCCTACAGCCCAATCACCCACCATTCCTGGGACTTACCCTGATTCCCCTATAACTTGCCCCTGATGGAGGGCTGAAGGGAACTTGTCCTTGCCACCTGATACAGGATCTGGATCCATGTTAGTGCCCAGTTGGCGGTGCAAGACCTGCAGGAGGGCCATCCATCATTCTGCCGTGGCAGGGTTTTTTTCCACCATTTTTCTGTAGCCCCTGGGGAATCGATGTGCAATGATGAGGTGCATCTGTCAACATCGTATGCATTTTGGGGCCTCCAATCTGCCACAACATGTAGCCCCTGCTAGCTGTTAGGTACATTTCAGGAGGTGCAACCCTTCCACCCCAAGAGAGGAGAGCAGTCCTTTGGATGCTTAATCCTTTCCCCTCTGGCTGACCACCCCCCAGCTACTAGTCCCCAGTCCTGAACTGGGTTCACCAGCGTGGCAGATGGAAGTGGAACCGCCATGCCTCCAGGCAGGACATTTGTTTGAGCCTAGTTAAGCAATCTCTGATGGTGTTTAATAACTAAAATTGCTGTTGGGACGTACTAAAATAAGCAGCCCTGGATCAGAATGTAAAACAGGTCTGATGTTATCAACAATGCTAAGGACTTCCCTTCCCATTCCATTGCATTATTGCCTTGATATTACAATACAGCAAATATTGTCTACGTTTGTTTATTCTCAACCCCATTTACAACTGTGTATAAAGCAATGTCAAATAATTTTCCTAGTAAATGGTTGTCTTACCTTTTTTCTCTTTAGTGCAGATCAGTTTGCCACGTACCATGGTTATTAGCAATGGATTGCCCAATAACTACGCCGCAGTTGAGATGCACTTTCATTGGGGAGGACTGGACCTGGAGAGCAGTGGCTCAGAGCATACTGTTGACGGAATGCGGTACCTTGCTGAGGTATATGAAATATTGCAAAATGGGTTAGGTCATCCTGTATCGTATTTGATGGAACCTGTCTAGGGATGTCATGATAACACAATAAGATGATATGTCATGATAATTTATCCCAGTTTTCGACTATGCAGATGTGGTTTATGGCACTGCTCCCTCCACCTCCCTTGCCAGATTGGACACCCTCTGCAATGCCTTCTGCTGCTTTGCTACCAGCTCACCCTCTCATACTCACCACTGCTCCCTTTACTCCTTCTTATCCATCCTCCCTCTCCCCTCTCATCACCAGTTCCACTGTGATTCCTTCATCTCTAAATACTGGTTTGGGTCCCTCCCCTCATACCTATCCCATCTTCTTTCCTCTCCGCCACCCCTCCTCCTCCTACTCCCTGTGTTCAAGAGACCCAGGCATATCTCTCTTCCCCACCCACACTCCTCAGTCAGGAAATCTGCTTTCTCATACTACCTCCCATCCCTCAGTAACCTGCTACCCTTCTCCATCCATCTCTCCCCCCTTCCCTCTATTAGATACTAGTTAAAACTCCTCCTCCTGCTCCTGTCAACCCTCTTTCTGAACCTTTCCTTACCCTTGCCTGGCTTTTGACTACCCCTTGCCTCCCCCTCCCCTTAACCTCAGAGTTATAGCAACCTCGTTGAAGTATATCAACCTGCTCTGACTCATACTTTCAACACCAGCTCAGCCTCCCTTCACTCTGGCACTCTGCCCTTTGAGTTTGCCCAATCTGCGCAGATACTTTGCATGCTAATTCATTTGTCCTCCACATGCAATATTTTGCTATTTTGTCTGTACTTCACTCAACTTATGCTCTTTATGTCATCCTCATTGCAACCACATCACCTGCCTGGCTGTATTTTGTTTGTAATTTTGCTTCCCCCTTCCCCTTTCCCCAGGCTGCACCAGAAAACAAGCCTTGGCTCAGCGTGCCTCCTCCCACTTACCAATTTTATATAAAGAAATCATTTCCACTAGCAGTAATTCATTGTTGTAAAAAGACAATGTTTTGATTATCGTGCAGCATGATATAAATAGAATAACAGATGGATTTCCATTACAGAGCTGTAACTCCATTGAGGGATAGTGATGACATCATAAACCTTAAGAGCGAAGCTCAAGGGGTTTATGACATCAGCACTGTCCCAAGATGGAGTTGAGGCTATGTAACAGATAGGAATTCATCTGTTATTTTTTGTAATACATGGTAAGAACTCATAGAAACATAGAATTTGATGGCAGATAAGGACCGCTTGGCCCACTCAGTCTGCCCATTTCCCTACCTATTGGATAAGCTGCAGATCCTAGTTAACTAACAGCCTACTTCCACCTACCTCCCACTAGAATTGCCTTATGTCTGTCCCATGCATTCTTGAATTCCCCCACTGTTTTTTGACTCCACAACCTCCTGTTTTGTGGGGGCTAGGATTTCCCTGCTTCTCTTCAGTGCCTCCCCCCTTGGCTAGTTTAAATGCTTGCCAATTAAGCATTTAAACCCATCACCTAGGATCCTGGTTCCCCTCCCAGACAGATGCAGACCATCACGCCAGTATAGGTCTGTATCCCTCCAGGTGGACCCCAGTCCCCAATGAAGCTTAATCCCTGAGCTCCGCACCAGTTTTCCAATCAGTCATTTAATCCCATGGTGCTGAGTACACTAGCCTCACCCATGCCATAGACAGGTAGAACTTCTGAGAAAGTTACCGTGTGTGCTACTTGTGTGTGCTACTTGTCTAAGGCCCCTCCCCAATGCCACAAACTCCTGCTGCACTGCTCTGATCCTATTCCCAGCCAGGTCATTTGTCCCTAGGTGGACAATGACATCCAGCTCCCTCCCCATGCAGCTGCTTCCATGATCCTGAGGATTCACTTCCTGTCTCTCCAAGCCATGGCACTGAGCAGGACGCTTACCTCCCTCTCCCCTTCCTCCCCCAGTTCTACCCCACTAATGATTGAGTCCCCACCAGGAGTTGTTTCCTTCCCCTGTGGGGTCCCATGCCACTCTCTTGTGGGTCTCCTTTGTAGAGGTTCCCAGCATCCTCCTTGGTCTTCACTCTGAGTGCTCCCATAGAGGAACCATGCTCCTCCAGAATGATGAATGAATTGTGGAGAGGCATAAGTGGAGGGATGCACCCCTGTTCCACCACCCTCACCCTCCCTGAGCCTACAGTGGTCCAACCACTCCTTTTTCTTGGCAACCTCTGAGGCAGTGGTGGTGGTCTGGGTGGTCCCTGGGTGGGGGAAGAGGTTTCCCGAATCCTCGCCAGGTGAGCTTTGAGATGGGCAACCTCCTCCCTCAGACCAGAGATGTGCCTGCAAATAGGGCAGCAATGCAGCCTCCAGAATGCCTCCCGGAAGACTGCCACTCCACAGCCAGTGCATTGCACCATTCCCCACATGTCTGTCTCCCTTTCCGATTAAGATGTTTTCTTTTTTTTTTAGTGTGTGCAAGCATGTGAGTGTGTTTACCCCTATTCAGTGTGCTGTGCCTTTAAAGATATGAACAGATGTATGTCCTTTGCACTTTTGGGGAAGTGATGTCAAAACCCCTGAAATAAAGGAAATTATGTGCTTGGGGTGAGTGGTGTGAGGGGCAGGGTGAGTGGGACTAAGCCTGTTCCCTTCAGAAACAATCAACTACAACTCTGACCCACCAATCCGGTGAGTGCCTTCCTTCCTTTCAGGCACCTATTTCACAGTGTTTAAGTAGCAGATCTAGTCACAAATGACTGCAAATATTCTCCCAGCCAGATTTTCTCCCTGGCAAATAAGTTACACTAAGAAAAGTCAACTCCAAAAACAGAGAACCCAAACACTGACTTCTGCTTACTTACACAGGGCCCCAAAATTAAGAATTAAATTCAATGTACTCTATTAAATCACCTCCTTGCTTTAAGGAAGCTGGTGGCTGCTCTCTGTCTCAGCTAAAGCAGCTCAGTGACTACATTCAGTCTTACCCCCACTCTCTCTCTCACCTGCTTGCACAGTACCAGCTCTCTGGCTTGTCAGCCTGCATGCACAGTAACTGCTCTCAGACTCGCCAGCCTCACACAGCACACTTTTCAGCTTGCATGTTCATGCATCCCAGCGTGGACACTCACACAGCACTCAATCAGATTACACACTCGGACAAACTTGTCAGACCGAATTGCTCTTCTCGCTCCTGTTAAGCAGGTAACTTCTGGACTTGGCGGTTTCAGTTAGGAGAGCGAGCATGAGTCACACATAGATTCGAAAACATAATACCATTGTTCTGATGTCAGATTGATGGTATTATGACTTCATGACATCAGAAGGAAGTATTATGGGGTTGTAGGTTGGCTGATTTTCTATGGCAAAAAACTGAAACCACGTATTTAAACATTGATATACAGTATTGTGGTGAACTGTCTTGATTTTCTCATTTCCTTTACTTCAGCAGCAACTGTGATTTATGAGTCCCTATCTTCCCCTGTCCCATTATCACTATTTTTCTTAAAACTAGAAATACTACAACATGTGATTATTTTCAGTATATCATGATTTTTTTTCATAAATATCATGATACTCAAATTTGATATTGTGATATTCCTAATCTTATCATACGACAGTGGTACATCCTATCATATTTCCACATTTCAAACCACCTTTCCGTTTTCTTGTCTGTTCTCAATGCCAGCCTGTTTTATAACTGCAGTAATGCACTCCATGATGTATCATGGCATATACTCACTTCTTGGGTGGTTGAAGGTAGTGATGTGCAAACGTTTATGTCACCTGTGGAATTCCTACTGAACTACAATTCCATTTGGCAAATTTCCACAGAAGCTCCCCCCATGAATTCTACAGACTTTCCATAATATGTCATGCAAAAAAACCCCAAAAAACTGTGACATTCAGAATTCTGCCCATGGATACGGTGTATATGTGGCATTACACAAATTCCGCAAGAGTATAATAATGCAGAATTCTTAAAAAGTCTGTGGAATGCAGAAGCAAAATTTTACAATTTCACCCACCAATAGTTGCAGGCACTTGGCACTGCCTTGTACCTCACAATACCCAAGGAGTGAGTATATCCCATGATATTACCATACCCTGACAGTTATTATTGCTCATTTATACTATGTCTCAATTTCATGGTGCAATCTGATTGGCCAATTAGGATTCAAACTCCTGGTGATAGCTCATCATGAAGTCATGCCTTGGAATATTGTATTGTTCTTACATTCTGATCAGTTGTTGCTTTTATTTTTTTAAAGTGTATGTTTCACCTTTTTTATGATTTTTAACTTTTTAAAATCTGACTATTATTGTATAATAGCAATAATACACTCCAGGGTTATTGTTTTGAGGGATATTACCACTTCTTGGGTTGTTTAAGGTTTTTGACTTGCCTAGTGCCTCACTATCCAAGGTGTGATGATAGCTGCGCAACACAAACCCTGCCATAACAGTTCCATGTGACATGGGTGAGTGCAAAAGGGCAACGTCAAAACAGTGTGGCAAAAAGGAGTGACTGTGAAATAACAGCGATTGCCAAAATGGTGACAACATTGCTGCAGTGAGTTTCTGTGGGGGGCTTTGCCCCCCTTCAACCCCTTTTCTATATATGATCAGCTCCGGGGGGGGGGTGCAACTTGAGGAGGGGGAGAAAGCCATAAGTCGCTGTTTTGTTGAGCACTGTTTTTCCAGGTTGCTCTTTTTGCCTCGCTGTTTTGTCGTCGCCATTTTTACATTTGTGATTTTGCACTTACACTTTTAATGGGATACCACCATAACTTATTTCTTACCTGTATAGTATACCAAAGGAAGCTTCTCACAACCAGAGTTGTTGCTCTGAGGTATATGTCCCATGGTGAACTTTGTTTCCATTTACAACAATCAATAAACAAACTTACTTCATCACACCTGTCTGCTTCCCAAATTTATCCTATGACTCCTCATATTTACAGTCTCTCCACTACTCTCAAAATGTACACACCCCACTACTCCTGCACCCAAAGTTATCAACCAGGCAGCCCTGGTCCTGAAATTTACCTGCCTCAGCTCCCAGCTACCCAGCTGTCCAAATTTACACTCTGTACCCCTGCTCCTGAAAAAATTTCCTTTTGCCTCCACTCCCCAAAATTGCAACCCTGACGCCCCCTGTACTCACCTAAGTAAATATGCATGGTGTCACAATGTACTGTAAGGACCCAAGATTTACAGTATGTCTGAAATTTAAGCAAAAAATCACCTGTTCTAAAGTGGTTTTGTGCCTCTGTTCACTGACAGGTTTCATACTTATGTCCATATATACTGTACATAGCTAAAAAGGCAAAGTACCTCAGCATAGAAGCACTGTGGCAAGGGTTACCCAAAAAGGACATTGACAATAAAGCCAAGCTTCAAAGAAATACAAAAAACATGCACACCCATAATGCAACGCATCATGGGATGTATACTCATATACACATACAGCTTTAGGGATAAGAGAAGACCATTGGTCCATGTAGTTTCTTCCTCCTGCCAGCTCAGAGGGAATACCTTGTCTCATTTTTTCTCCAAAGTATTTGTTGAGCCTGAGTTTAAAGGTCATTATGGGAGTATTTCATTTGATTGAAACTCACTTTGTCGAGTTTCATTAGTTTGACACCATTTGTCTGACATGTGAAGTTTGCCTGTGGTGGAGTTTGTTATATAAGGTAAGGGGTGTGTGGGGGCGAAGCCCCCCGAAACATGAAAAAAACCCTCCCCTGTGGGAAAACTTCACCCGTCGGGCAACCGTGTTTCGGGCTGCTGGTGTCAGGATATTGAAACTCAGGGAACCGAGTTTCAGTATTTCATAGTATATCCATCATTACAGTATCAGTTGATACCATCTGCTCTGGAAGTTCATTTCAAGGATCCACCACTCGTTCTGTGATGCATGCTTAAGGGCAGGAGTTGATCTGACATTGTTATTCTCTTCAGATTTTTGGAGATGGTGATCACATCCAGTCTGATTCGTCATCTTCTGTGGAACACTGACCCAGTTTTGCCAGCTGGTCATCATAGCCTACATTCTCCATTTCTTGAACCATTGTGGTCACTCTCCTCTCTGCTTTCTCAGTCATGTCAATATCTTTCCACAGATGTGTGGATCAGAACTGTACACTGTATTTGAGGTGGGGACCTGACCAAAGTTCCATGGAGGGTCAAAACTATCATCTCCTGGCCTTCTTACAAGGTTTATTTTGACGCATGTCAGGATTCTGTTTCTATTTGCTGCTGCCCCACATTATCTCTCCTGTTTAAAGTTAGTATGATAATAAAGACCAGAGTGGCAGATTTATGGAATTCACTTCCATCATAAGCAGTACTGGAACAAATGGTCCACGTCTTCATATAAAAGCTACTGTAGACAAGAACCACAAGGAAAAATAAATTCATGGTTAGTGCATTAAATTGGTAGGGACAGAACTTGATGAACAGAAGTTATTCTTTCTTATTTATTTATTTATTTTAAATCTCGGATTACAAATATTTTTGAGCTTAAGCCAGCTCATTAAAAAAGGTTCCACGTCAAAGGGAAGGGTTACAATAAGGTAGGGAGGTACAGACAACATTCATGGTATCAATGGAGGAACAGACAGCATTCATGGTATCATCGGAACTCAGCAAGTCAAACTGGTAAATATGTGGGAATAGTACTATACACTCAAGATTACAAGCAAGCATAGGAAACCATCAGGTACATTTGAAGCGGCATTGCTAATCAGAGGTGGGGGGTAAGGGGGAGGGTAAGGGAGGGGTAGGTGAGATGGTAAGGGCAGAGTTCAGATAGAGAAGGAAAAGAAAATATGTCAGCCAGAGGCCTTGTCGTAGAGTGATACGGAGGGGAGGCTAAGGTGGACGAAAGGGTAAAAGAGGAGAAAAGGAGGGCAGATGAAAGGAAAGAAGATAAGGGAGGAGTGGGGGCCAGAGGGCCTGGTAGGACCATGGAGAGGGGTGTCTGTGAAACAGGAAGCCAAGTAAGTGCATCAAAGAGTGAAAAAATGGTAAAGGGTGTCCGCAGAGGTGGGAAACTAGGTGTAACAATCTTATTGTTCTTATTGTCATATGTCTGTATGTGCTACAAAGGTGTGACACATAAGTGTGTTTCTTTACTCTTTCAAAGGGTAAGAGACCCACGAAGCAAAACCAAGAAATTCAAGTATCCAAAGGTTGTTTATAATTGTATAGTTATGAAAAACAGTAATGTTCTTAAAGAAAAAAAAATTTAATTACGTTATACCCACACCTTTTTAATAGGCAGAATTTATTTAGTTGAAATGTATTGATTGGGAAAGACACAATGAGCTAAGGCTCATTTTCAGGTGTGACCAGGATGGGGGCTACATAAAAAGAAAAGACACATTATTACCAATTGACCAGCAGTAATAAGAGAAATAATTAATATATAGCAAACAATGTTTCATGTATTTAAATCCTGCAAGCGATGACTTTTTAAAAGAGATTTCATATGCATGACCATTTTAGTACTTAGTTGAGACAGTACTGAAGATTTCTGATAAAACATAATTTAATTTAGTATACCATACCATAGGACAAATGGTCCGATAAAAAACAACAAACAGATTCGAGCCACTGTCACCCATGCCATTCGTCGAGGCAGAGGTCATAGGGAGCCCAGACCTACCACAGGGCTCATGTTAGCAAACAACAAGCTACAGGAAGACACAGGACATGACTGCAAACCATGTACTAGTCATAGGGGACTCTATGATTCGAGGAACAGAGTCTCACCTACAACAGAGCAAGAATACAAATGTTACAGTCAGGTGCCTTCCAGGATCATTAGCACACAGAGACACTAACCACATTGAGAAAATCGTACAAAACACAGGGATAAAACCACACATCTTGGTCCACCTAAGCACCAATGACCTGGCCAATCATTTGGTGGAGGAGACTAAGAGGCATCTGATCTCTCTAGGTGACAATCTTTCTCCTATTTCACCCACTGTCTCATTCTCTGAGATTCTTCCAGTATGGGAACAAAGAGCTAGAAGGAAGAAGATCAGAGATAAAAATATCTCTGAGCTCAACAATTTGCTCAGACTGGTGTTCAGAGAGGTGCTACAAATGCATAGGGGACTGGAATATATTCTGGGAAAGGCAGTTCTTTCAATATGATGGCCTGCACCTCACCAAGGATGGCACCAAGGCACTATGCCAAAAATTTGACGTTTTCATTTCTCATTTATACTAGTTAATGGGGAGTGGGCAGCAGCACCCAGGAAACCACAGGGAATAACTGTTGCCACTCCCCAACAATCTCCTATAAACACACAACCAGATCAAGACTACACTAACACACACCTTATCAGCACTCTTAAGGACCCTACAAGGCTATTTAGTATAAAGACAACATCTCCTGCAAATATACAGAAAAAGGGAAGCTCCACAGTGATCAATTCTACCCAAGGAAGGCGAGCATTGTGCATTAATGCTCGTAGCCTGGTGAACAAAATCCCAGCTCTCACCACCATAATTGTGGACTGGGTTGCAATCACAGAGACATGGTTAACTGAGAACTACACCTGGGATATAACTATCCCAGGATACACACTATTCCGAAGAGACTGTAAAGGTAAGAAAGGTGGAGAGGTAGCAATGTATGTAAGAAACAGCATCAATGCTATGGAAATCCAGGGACACAGCAGCAATGCAGAGGTCCTCTGGGTCACCTTCGGAGCAGGAAGTAAGTACCCTATCTGAGTTGGGGTTATATACAGGCCCCCAGCCCAGTATAAAGACTTGGACAGGGAACTCCTGGAGGCCATCCTACAGATGACAGACAAAGGAGAACTGCTGCTGGTCAGTGATTTCAATCTACCGGATGTGGATTGGCTCTCAAACATGGCCTCTATGGAAAGGAGCAGAGAATTCCTCCTAGCACTAAAGGGAGCAGGACTAGAACAGTTGGTGACCACACCAACATGAGAGGAAGCCATCCTGGACCTCATCCTCTCAAATAGCGACAGGATCTCTAACACAATGGTGGGCAGCAATCTGAGTACCCGTGACCATAGGACCATCTGGATCACCATCACCAACAAAGAGAAAGTCAGCCGCAGCAAACTCAGGGTCCTGGATTTCAAGAAGGCCGACTTTATTCAAATGAGGGCTTCCGTAAAACAAATACTTAGCAAGGAAACAGGGTGCACATTGGAAAAGAGGCGGAAAGCCCTGAAGGAAGCTTTACTTACAGTAACTGCCCAGTGCATGAAGCAGATCTCTAAACCAAGAGAAAGCAGGAAACCACAATGGTATACCAAAGATGTGGAAACAAAAATAAAGGATGAAAGGAAAGCGTTCAAGAGATTCAAGGTTACTAACAATGAGGCAGATATGGAAGTCTACAAAACTAAGCTAAAAGAAGCGGGGAAGGTGGTAAGGGCAGCCAAAGCCCAAACAGAAGAGAGAATCCTATGAGGAGTGAAGAAGGGTGACAGAACTTGTTTTAGATACATCAGAGAAAAAAGGAAAGCAAAAGGAGGCATTATAAGAATAGCAACCAAGGACAGCAAACAAGCAGAAAATTATAACGAAAAAGCAGAGATTCTAAACAGTTTCTTCTGCTCAGTCTTCACAAAAGAAGACAACGGCAATGGACCCAAAATGCAGAACACAGGCAAACTATCCATAGAAGCAGATGCAGGACCATTTACAAAAGACAATGTCCTAAAAGAGCTTCTCAAATTAAAAGCAAATAAAGCAATAGGCCCAGATGAAATCCACCCTAGAATTCTGAAGGAGGTGGCATAAAAAATTGCAGGCCCACTGGCAGAATTATTCACACGGTCTCTGGAGAGTGGGGAAATACCTCAGGACTGGGGAAGGGCCACAGTGGTGCCCCTACACAAAAGTGGAAGTAGGGAGGAGGCCAGAAACTACTGGCCAGTGAGCTTGACCTCGGTAGTGGGGAAGCTTATGGAGTCCCTACTTAAGGAAAGAATAGTGAAGTTCCTTACAGAAACAGGGCAGCTATATACTAAACAGCATGGATTTACAGCAGGACAGTCATGTCAAATGAATATGATCGAATTCTTTGACTGGGTCTCCAAAATAGTGGACCAGGGAGGGGCAGCAGACATAGTCTATCTAGATTTCAGCAAGGTTTTTGACTCTGTCCCCCATAGAAGATTGGACAATAAGCTAGAGCACTCTGGGTTAGGGCACAAAATAGTCAAGTGAGTTCAAAACTGGCTCCACAATAGAACACAGAGGGTCATAGTCAATGGAACACTGTCTAGTGAGGGAAGGGTGATCAGTAGTGTGCCTCAAGGCTCTGTCCTTGGCCCAATCCTCTTCAGTATATTCATCAGTGACATTGCTGATGGCCTGCAGGGCAAGGTATGCCTGTTCGCAGATGCACTGCAACAGGGTTGATACAATTGAAGGAATGGCAGCAATGGAAGCAGATCTAAAGAGCCTAGAAGCATGGTCGATGGACTGGCAGTTGAAATTCAACACCAAAAAGTGCAAGGTCATGCACCTAAGTAAAGAAAACCCAAGGAAATCATATACACTTGATGGTGAACAATTAACAGAAACAAAACTCGAATGGGACTTCGGAGTATTTATTTCCGATGTTTTAAAGGCGGGTAGATAATGTGAAAAGAGGGTGCAGAAAGCTAGTAGCATCCTTGGATGTATTGGCAGGGGCATTACAAGTAGAAAGTGAGAGGTCATACTCCCTCTGTACAGGTCTTTGGTGAGGCCACATCTTGAGTACTATGTGCAGTTCTGGAGGTCACACCTAAAAAGGGACATAGACTGCTTGGAGGCTGTACGGAGGAGAGCTACTAAAATGGTACAGGAACTGCACCAGGAGTAATATAAATCTAGACTACAGGAACTGCAAATGTACTCCCTCGAACAAAGGAGAAGCGGGGGATACGATTTAAACCTTCAGGTACATAAAGGGCATAAATAAGGTACCAGCAGAAAACCTCTTTCACAAAAACAAGACCATGCGAATGAGGGGGCACAGTTTGAGACAAACAGGGGGTAAGTTTAAAACCAACATTCATATGTTCTACTTCACAGAGAGAGTGGGTGGACCCTTGGAATAGCTTACCACCAGAGGTTGTGGAAGGCAGAACAGTCACTGTTTTTAAGCTAGCAAGGGACAAGTACTGTGGTAATCTCGGAAGAAGAACAGAATGGGGGGTAGGCAATCTGGGCAGACTAGATGGATCACACGGTCCCCTTCTGCCGACACTTTCTTATGTTCTTATAATATCGGGCTATTCAAACTTTCTACAGTTGCATAAATGGCTTGTAAAAAAACCCTCCATCCGTAGCCTTAGAGTATACAATATTTATGGTCAGGAACTGTATTTTTAATTGTTAGTACCTTGGAATCCAACACCAACAGTACTGTTAGTAACCGGGTGAGTGCCTAAGGAATGCACTAGCAAATGGGCAGGAAGGAGGGGTGGAAGAACAATGGGGAATAATAAAAACTGCCAACATAGAGGTAACAAGCCTTTGTGTGAAGCAAATAAACAAAACAAAACGATGTAAGAAACCACTATGGTTCTCAAAGGAAGTGGCAGTAAAGGTTCAAGAGAAAAAGAAAGCATTCAGGGAGTACAAGGAATCGCAGAAGGAGCAGGACAGAGAACTGTATCAGTTAAAGCAAAGGAAGCTGGAAGGCAGTCAGAACAGCAAAGGCCAAAACTGAGGAAAAGATAGCCAACTCAGTTAAGAAGGGATAAAACCTTTTATAGGTACATCAGGGAGCGAAGGAAGACCAATCGAGGGATAGTGAGGCTTAATAAAGGGAGGAGGGTGGGCAGAGGAGACTGTGAAAAGGCAGAGATACTAAACAAATATTTTTACTCAGTATTTACAAATGAAGAGGGGGAGGTACCTAAAACAAACAGTAGAAACACTCTGGATACAGAAGTTGATACCACCCATTTACAGAAGAAAGGGTTATGAAAGAACTCTTAAAACTGAAGGTGGACAAAGCAATGGGGCCTGATGGGATTCATCCAGAATTCTAAAAGAACTAAGGTAGAACTAGTGACACCACTGACTACCCTCTTTAACAAATCATGGGAGGATGGGGTGGTACCGAGGACTGGAGGAGGGCAGATGTGATTCCCTTCACAAAGTGGTAGCAAGGCAGAAGCAGGAAACTACAGACCTGTTAGTTTAACCTCAGTGATAGGGAAAATGATGGAATCACTTCGAAGGAAAGAATTGTCGAGTATCTAGAGGCCAGAGGGGCACAGGACCCTAGGCAGCATGGATTCACAGCGGGAAGGTCATGCCAGAATCTGATAGATTTCTTTGACTGGGTGACCATAGTAGCAGATCAGGAAGGGGCTGTGGACATGGCCTACCTAGACTTTAGCAAGGCATTTTACACAGTCCCACACAAAGATTAATATACAGTTAGTCAGCCTGGAGTGGGTCCCAAGATGACAGCCTGGGTAAAGAATTGGCTGGAGAATAGGACACAGAGTAATAGTAAATGGAGTCCACTCAGAAGAAAGGGGTTACTAGTGGGGTACCGGAGGGTTCAGTATTAGATCGTCCTCTTCAATGTCTTTATAAGCGACATTGCAGAGGGACTGAAGGAAAGTATGTCTCTTGCAGATGACACAAAGATCTGCAACAGAGTTGATGCACAGGTGGGGTGGAAAGGATGAGAAGGGACTTGGCAAGGTTAGGGGAATGGTCAAATGTATGGCAGCTTAGATTCAGTGCTAAGAAGTGCAAGGTAATGCACCTGGGAAACAAAAACCCAGGGAAGAGTACACAATGGGGGGTGAGATACTAACAACAACAAAAATGGAAAGGGACCTGCGGGTAGTCATATCAGATGACCTAAAGGTGGGCAAGCAATGTGAGAGGGCAGCAAGGAGGGCTGGGGGATACTGGGATGCATAGGGAGAGGCATCACCAGTAGAAAACAGGAAGTTATTATCCCTCTGTACAGACAGCTGGTCAGACCCCATCTGAGTACTGCATGCAGTTCTGGAGACCAATCTCCACAAAGACATATACAGGATGGAAGCTGTCCAGAGGAGGGCAACTAAAATGGTGCAGGGTCTGCGGAAGACATATGAAGAGAGACTAAAGGAGCTTAATATGTATAGCCTCGAGGAAAGGAGGAGAGGGGGACATGATAGAAACGTTCAAGTACCTCAAGGAATCAACAAAGTCCAAGAGGGTAGCATCTTTCAAAAAAGAGGTGTGCAAGAACAAGAGGCACAATTTGAAGATGGGGGCTCAGAGGTAATTTAAGGAAGTATTTTTCACAGAGGGTTGTGGGTGCATGGAACGGCCTTCGGAGGAGTTGTGGAGTCAAAAACAGTGGTGGAATTCAAGCATGCGTGGGACAGTCATAAGGCCATTCTAGGGGGTGGGGATAGGAAGAAGTAGGCTGCTGGTTAACTAGGATCTGCAGCTTATCCAGTAGGTAGGGAAATGGGCAGACTGGGTGGGCCAAGCGGTCCTTATTTGCCGTCAAATTATATGTTTCTATGTTTCTATGTAACATTACTAGGGTAGTATTTTCTTGGAAACCATGGTTCTGCACATTTATGATGTAATGAAGTATAATAGTAACCTGTACAATACATTTTAAAACTGTTTGCAGATCCCTCACATCATCTCAGCAGTATATTAAGAAGCACAGATTTTAACTGATACAATACCTCTTCTATTTGCAGTTGCATATTGTTCACTACAACTCTGGAAAGTACTCGTCATTAAGAGAAGCCAAAGATAAGCCTGATGGACTGGCAGTGCTTGCATTTCTATATATGGTATGTTGAAAAAACAAACTGATTCAAGATGCAAAAATAATACAAGTCTCATAGGGTGAAGTGTCTTGGTATTCAAGATTCTGACCTCGTATTCTCGATTAGATCGTAACTTAGTCCATATACCATTTTTCTACATATTGATCATCAAAACAGGAAGTGAGAAAAGATAAAAAAATAAAAAACCTGTAAAACAAAATGAAATGCCTTACCACGTTTTATAATAGCAGTAAGGTGACTCGGGGGGGTTACAGATTAGTACTCACCCCCTTGGTCAACAGCACTTGCAGCTGGTTTATGCTGTTCAGTGCCTGAGGGGTGGGTTCACCTGACAGTATCTCCCACCTTCTTTTTGTGTGTTATTGCTTAATTCAGTGCTTGTCACTCAACAGAACAGAATGGTGAAATAGAGAAAAGGAAATTCATTCGTACCGCCATTTTCTTTTCTTCTAGTTCCTATAAGGCATATCACGGTAATGGATATGGAGGTATGAATGGGTAGTTCCACCTATTGGGGCTTCTGCTGGAATGCTGTAATAGTGATGACTGGCAGGTCTAGCAATTGAATCTTCCTCCATTACTCATACCATAGTCCTCAATGTCACGGTTAACCATGCTGTAAAAAGTAAGATGACTGTATAAAATACAAACATATACTGTACATATATATGTGCGTGTGTGTGTGTATATACATGTTGCAAAAAACTTAGTTAATGCACTAGTTAGGGTTAAAGCAACAAAAGTAGAGAAATATGGCATTAGGGTTTCCAACCCTAACACCCCAACCCCACCCTACAGGTAGCAACAGTGGGTGTGCCATGGGGTTATCAACCCTAATGCTCACCCCATTCTCATATCTCATATTGGTCGAAGGTTGGAGAGTGCTTGGTGAAAGTCTGGCCTTGATGCTGACAGGCTTAAGCTGATGGCACATTATGATGGCTATCAGCTAGAAATCACCCGTAAGAAGGCAGAATTCCTGTTCAGGGAGATTTCTGCCGCACAGAATCGACCAGCTCAGCTTTTATGGACCATCGACAGATTGTGCAATCCAATCTGTCTTCAGCCCAGAGAAGCTTTTTCTCAGCTGAAATGCGAGGAGTTTGCTCGATTCTTCTCAGATAAGGTTGCCAGCATCAGGTCTAGCATCGGCATAGCCTCTCCTATGAGAAGTTGTGGTGATCGGCGGGATGTGATGTGCACTTGGTCTCTCTGGTCAGATTTCTGCCAGCCAGAATTCACAGATATTGTGTTGATCATCCAGACTATGTGCCCAACTAGTTGTAGTTTGGATCCGGGCCTGATACCCCTCTTATTGGGATGTGTTGATACTATCTGCCTGATCCTTGCTGAAATTGTCTGGAGGTCCTTGGAGACAGGGGTCTTTCCAGAACCCCTAAAGGAGGCGGTCATTCGACCACTCCTTAAGAAATCCTCCTTGGATCCGGACTGCCCAGCCAACTACCGACCTATCGCTAACCTGCCATTTGCTGGTAAGGTTATTGAAAAGGTGGTTGCGCTGCAACTGGATGATCATCTTACAGCTCACAAGATCTATGATACTCTCCAGTCCGGATTTAGGAAGAAGCATAGCATGGAGACTGCACTGGTCCGAGTATTGAATGACCTCCTGATGGCTAGAGATCGAAAGGCATGTACCATTCTGGTCCTTCTTGATCTCTCCGCAGCATTTGACACTGCAGACCATGGCGTGCTGTTGGAGCGCCTGTGGCTGCTTTGTGGTCTGTCTGGTACAGTCCTAAAATGGTTCCATTCTTTCCTCACAGACAGGCTTCAGAGAGTTACCACCAGAATTTACTTCTCTGGCACTTACTCCCTGTCTTGTGGGGTGCCACAGGGCTCCATCTTGGCCCCCATGCTGTTTGCAGCGTATATGCTGCCATTGGGAGATATCATCAGGTGATACAGTTTGAGTTTTCACTGCTATGCAGATGGTACTCCACTGTATATGTCCTTTCTGCCCAGTCAGGATGTTGCACTCTCTGTGCTAAACAACTGCCTTACCGAGATCAGAACCTGGATGAGTTCTAGTTGGCTGAGACTGAATCCGGATAAGACTGAAGTGCTGGTTGTGGACCCTGGTCGTCCAGGGGCAGGTATGTGAGCTGGCCAGGCATCAGGTGTTTTGATTGATGGCATACAGCTCGCTATCTGAGACTGAGTGCGTAACCTCGGCATTAATTTTGACGATGGTCTGACACTACGGTCTCAGGTGTCGGCTGTTGTCAAATCTTCCTTTTATCATCTGAGGAATATCGCCCAGGTGAAACACTTGGTTCCTCCGGACGACCTTCCAACACTGGTCCACACCTTCATCACTACCCGCCTTGATTACTGCAATTCTCTCTACCTAGGGCTTCCTGGGGTTGATATCCGCCGCTTGCAGCTAGAGCAGAACGCGGCAGCCAGGCTTTGGACTGGGACTTCTAGGTACAGTCATATTACTCCTGTGCTCCGCAAACTGCACTGACTGCCTATTCAGTGGTGGATCACCTTTAAGGTTGGTTTGCTAACCTTTAAAGCCCTACATGATCAAGGACCCGGTTACCTGCAAGACCTCTTGATACCCTACTGCCCCTCCCATCCTCTCCGATCCACTGACGAGGGATTGCTAGAGATTCCCAGGGTACGATTAAAAACATCAGGTGCTCGTGCTTTTGCTTTTTCGGCTCCAACCCTGTGGAATTCTCTACCTCGTCGGTTAAGAGAATGCCTGACCATTGATAGATTTAAGACTGAGCTAAAAACGTATTTATTTAGTTTTGCCTTCCCTAATGACTAATGTGTTTTATCTTCCTGTTTTAATGTTATATTTTGTAATTGATTTCATGTGCAGCGCCTTGGTTCTTGAAAGGCGCTATAAAAATAAAGTTTGATTTGATTTGATACTGTATCCATCTCAGCTTACTTACTCATGGAATGGGGTGAGCATTAGGGTTGACAACCCCAAAGCACGCTTCACACCTGTTGCTGCCTGCAGGGTGGGGGTGGGGTGTTAGGGTTGGAAACCCAAATGACACATTTCCTTACTTTTGTCACTTTGACCCTTATTAGTGCATTAACAAAGTTTTTTTGCAATGAATTTCTTACTTTTTGACATAGTACTTTTTCTGTACTTTGTTTTAATAAATGCATGAGTGTCTTTCTGTAATTAGTTTTTTGAAATGCATGAGTCATTAGAAAAAAAAGTGGGGGCTATGGAATTCAAACCCATGTCTCCAGGTTTATAGCCCAGAGTCTTAGCCACTATACTATAATGACTCCTTGGATAGGGTTGTGTCAAATTTCCTTATCCAAAGTCAAACCAGTTCCAAACCACAACAGCCAATAACATTTTCCTGTTTCTCTGTATTGTTAAAAGTCTTTTTTTTTTTATTTTATATATTTCTTTCTCTTTTTTTTTATATTTCTATTTCTCCTCCCCTGGGCCTCCTGCACTCCAATTCCTCGGGAGTCGCCAAGGATTCTTGTCCCCCTCTTACCTCCGGTACAACCCATATAGCCGTGGTTGTTCCCCCCAGGCGTGGATGAGGTGGGGCCGTACACTCCAAATCTTCGTCGGTCTACCATGAGGCAGAGGTTGGGGATCAGTGCCAGCGCTCCATCTCCCCAGCATGCAGAAGGCTGATTTTTCCATTTTTCTGTGGAGTGTGACTCACGCCTGGATAGCAAGGCACAAGCCCCGACGTCCATCATGCTCCTCCCTCTCTCTTATGGCTGGTGCTGGCTGTACCTCTGACTTCCACCAGAGGCCAGTCATGCACTGAATCTTGTCCCCCACCCTCCGAAGGTGAGCAGCCCTGTGGGTGCTCAAACCTCCTCCTCCCCAGCCAGCCCTTCAGCTTCCTGGGCTTGTTCCCGAACTTGGGTTGCCAGCGTCATGAGTGGCAGTGCTACCGCTGCACAGATGGGCCTAATTTTGCATATTTCTAAGCCATGGAATTGTCTGAGACTTTTTCAGCTCACATGAACACAAAATCTATACTCTGTCTATTTTAACATAAGTTAAAAAATTACTACTTTTCTTCTGTAGCTCTACTGTGCAATATACTGATTTTGCCCAAAACAATTCACACCTTCAATCCATCAGTATCCAAAAAGTAAACCAAAAAAAATTTGTTGTAAGCAGTGATTTTGAACAGACCAAGCTTCCCAAAGAGGGATAGCTTGTAGTTTTTATTTGATTTTTCTAATTCCTTCAACTTTAAAAAGCAGGCATGCACATAAGATCAATACTATGCATAAGCTATGAGGTAACTAGTCTTCCAAGCCACACTCCTTTTACAGCTATTTTGAAGTGCTTACTGAGCATGCTCAGAACCAGAATTTTTAAAATGTAATAACTTTGGAATGGATTAATATATTTTTACCAAACCAGCAAAGGAAATCATTCTGAGGCAATCCATTTTTACCCTGAAAATTTCAGACCAAAATTCCAAACTGTTTGCGTGCTATGCGAAGGTAAAAAAAAACCCAGCAAAAAACAGCCATTTTTATGTTGCTTGCACGCATGTGCAAGAAACATAGTGCCATCATCCGAGTTTTCGGAGGTGTGGCAGCCCTCTTCCAATTCAGTCAGTGTGTTTGCAGGCACGGCCCCAGTTCTCCAATGCCTGCTGGAGCTGTCTATGACAGCTCCAAAATGCAGTGGAGTACAGTTGAAAGGCGGAGCTACGCTTCAGTGAGCAGCGATAAGATATCACCTGCTCATGCGCGCTCCTCTTACACACACACACACACACACACACTGCTGTGCCGCCCCCCCCCACACTGTATAGCCGACGGGGGTGCCCAATCCCCAGTCGGCTCCTCATCCCCCGAGTATACGGGTGCTAAGTGCTGGGAGCCCACCCCAGCTGGCAAAGCTTGTTATGGCTGACGGGAGTGCCCAATCCCCCATTGGCTCCAGCCCCCAAACAGTTTTCTCAGCTGCCACGCTGGAGCCCACCCCAGCGTGGCAAATGTCCCGCGTCATCTTTTAAAACAAAAAACCTGTAAAGAAAAAACAGTCCCTGGCAGTCTCCTGCCCCACAACCCGCACCCATCCACTGTGCACCCTGCTCACCACATCCCCCACCCCATACTTACTCCAGAGTCCAGCGCGACGCCGGTGGACTGGGAACACGTCTGCACTCTTCAAAGCCGACCGTGAACTGAGGAAATACCAGTAATCTGTATAATGGGATAGATAGGGTTTTTTCAACTTTGTTGCATATCTCAGGCATTTTTTGGAATTTTTGCACCAAATTTTCAACATGGGTTTTTTGGGACCCCTCCTCATGAATTCTTGCACTGTCATGGCGTTACTCGGGCCCGTAGGGTGATTTCGCAATCACTGCGTGAAATCACCTTTCCACACAGATTAACGAAATGACACTGCTGGTATTCATAAGGTGAGCTCTCAAAAAGCCTATGTTGAAAATTTGATGGAAAATTCTAAAATGACTGTTTTCTTGAGCCTGCATGCGACTTCCTTGCAGCAAGTCATAATTTTAATATTTTCACTCCAGATTTTCAACATTGTCATTTCACTACACCTTCTTACAAGCAGTACAGCTGTCATTTTTCACATCTCACCCAAAATGTGTTTCCACCCATGTAGCGCACAATGGCGCAGTCGGTGTGCAAAATCAATGTATGGGACACATTAAGAAAATCACAGTGACACTGTTCATGAGCAGAGGTCTTAAAATGGCTATGTTGAAAATTTGGTGACAAAATTCCTAAAAAATGACTGTTTTACGAGCCTGCGTTGCGCACTTCCTACGCACGCTGGTAAGTTCGCGAATCTTCAATATTTTCACTCCAGATTTCCAACATTGCCATTTTAACACACCTCCTTATGAGCAGTACAGCTGTCATTTTTCACATCTCTCCCACAACGCGTTTCCGCTCATCTAGCGCACAATGGCACAGTTGGTGTGCGAAATCAATGTATGGGACACATTAAGAAAATCACAGTGACACTGTTCATGAGCAGAGGTCTTAAAATGACTATGTTGAAAATTTGGTCACAAACTTCCTAAAAATGACTGTTTCAGGAGCGTGCGTTGCGCAGTTCCTACGCACGCTCGTAGGTTTGCAAATTTTCAATATTTGCACTCCACTGACTTCCAAATGCCTACACAGCACATACAAGCAAGCAACATTCGGCATTGACAAATGCTTGTTTATGTTTTTTCACCATCCGCATCTCGGAATCCGCACTTCTAACCAGAATGAAACTTGGCACGTCAAGAGATCTATCCCCATGAGACAACACATGCAAAGTTTTGTGCAAATCTGTTGGATGGTTGTTAAGACATTAAAGTACAAAACTTGGAGGTTAGCATTTAAGTGCCTACTCAAACCTAACTATAGTGGTGCTACTGTGACACTACACACACACACACACACACACTCACACTCACTCTATCTTGGCTGTAGCTAATACCCATGAATAAATGTTATGATACATACAACTTAAGGGTCTATTTTTTCTTTTATAAATAGGCATAACATAGTCTCTGGAGTACCATGTGTAATAAGGAAAGAATAAATTAAACTTCAGATCTATAGACTTTCAAGCATCAATAACTTTTTTTTTATTGAGATATTCAGGAAGACCTTTGAGTCAAAGACTCATTTACAAAGGTTCCACGTCATACATAGAAGAGAACAGGGACAATATTTTTACAGGTTGCTGTACATTACATTATATTACAATTATTTAACATGGTTACACATTTGTTCAGTGAGTGACTACCCTTCTAGGATAACATGATTTACAGTGATACGCACAGCCATAAGGTAGCAGTGAGGTTCTGAAGGAGGCTGTTTGTCAAAAATAAGTTAGCTCATAGAAGCCATTGGCAAAGGAGGACACAGAGATGTTCTGGGTCATCGGGGCGGGGGATCAGTTGCAGTCACATTGGTTAGAGGCCTGTAGGTGATTCCTAAGTCTGGCTTTGAAAGGGCCAAGCCTAGTTTCATCAGTTATTAGGCTAGGGAGCGCATTAGTCCAGGAAGGGGCTTTGTAACTGAAAGTTTGCTGGAATTGGGAAGTCCAGCAATGGGGTATCCATAGTAACAGTTTGTGCGAGCTACAGGTGGTTCTGTCAGGAGAAGTTTGGAGAATAATTTTGCGAAGGGCGGGGGGGTGAGACCTAGGATTATCTTTTTGGTCATTAGGCAGGTGTGATACCTGATTCTGTTGTCTAAGTTTAGCCAGTTTATGGTACTGTAGAGGGGGCAGGTGTGTGTGAAGTGATCACATCCAAGGATGAGATGGCAGGCTTTGTTAAGCACAAGCCAGAGTCTATTGAGGGCTGTGGAGGGCGCAGCACTGTAGACGAGAATGCCGTAGTCTAGCAGAGAGAGGATCGAGGAGTTTATGGTTAGTTGTAATGCTTCAGAGGTGAGGCAGTCTTTGTACCAGTAAAGTACGCCTAGTCTGGAGCTAAGGGCAGTTGATAGGTGCAGGATATGTTGATTTAAGTTGAGGGCAGGGTCTAGTGTGATCCCTAGGTATTTAAAGCTGCTTACTTGTTCTGGGGGGGGGGGGTCTGATTAGCTGTGAGAAATTGGGGGCAGAGATTCTTGAGTGGGTTCTGGAGACGGGAGAAGATCATGACTTTTGTCTTATTGGAGTTAATTATTAGACGTTGGGTGGTGAGCCATTGTTCAATTTCATGGAAAGAGTGTTGGAGAGTTTGGTGGAGTATGATCGGTGCCAGGTCAGAGGCGAACAGGACAGTATCGTTCGCGTATAGGAGCAGGCTGCCAGGGCAGGCCGATGGGAGGGAGTTAAGGTATAGACTGAAAAGAAAGGGCCAAGTATGGAGCCCTGCGGGACACCAGAGCGGAAAGGGAGGTGACAGGACCAGACTGTGCCAACCTTGACCATCTCTGTTCTATCGGAGAGATAGCTGGTGAACCAGTTCATGGCATCATTCGAGAAGCCAGTGTAGGCCAGAGTGTTCAGTAAGAGGGCATGGTTGACGGTATCGAATGCCTTAGATAGGTCCACAAAGATGGCGCCTGTGAGGTGGCCATGGTCCAAGGCTGAGTGGACATGGGAGGTAAATTCAAGGAGGGAGGTGGTGGTACTATGACCCTTTCAGAAGCCGTGTTGCTGGTTGGATAGAAGGTTATATTTATTAAGGTGGTCAGTGAGTTGGTTGGCGACTATGCGTTCTAGAGCTTTAGATGGGGCTGGAGAATGGAGATGGGGCGGTAGTTATTAGTTGATGTGCAGTCCCCACTTTTATGGATAGGTGTGATGGAGGCTGATTTCCAGCATGTGGGGAATTTCCCTTGACAGAGGGTGCGGTTGATAACGTGGGTAAGTGGGGCTAGGACTTCCAGGAGCATGAGGCGGAGAAGTCTCAGGTCCAGGGAATTGTGACTATAGTGATAGTGACTAATGGCATTGGTTAGGCAGGGCTTGGCTGCCTCCGGGGTGAGGACATGTAAAGAGAAGGGAGAGCAAGGGGAGGATGGCGGTAGATTCGGGCAGGCGGGGGATCGAAGAAGTTAGTGGGGAGCACATGGGTGAGATCAATGAAGGCAGAGTTTAGGGCAGAGGTTATACTGAGGAGGTCGGTGGAGAGGTTTCTGTCAATTTGCATTTGGTCGGATGGCAGATTTGAGGCTTTGCCACAGAGCTCCTCAATATTATTCCAGAATTTGTGCCCAGTGCATCAGGTGGAGGTTAAGGTAGCTTTGTAATAGTCTGCTTTGGCGGTGCGTATGGCCCAGGTGCACTTGTTTCAGGCCTCCCTATACCGTTGCCTGTCCGGAGGCCGTTGGGTCTCATTAGCTAGGTGCCATAGGGCGTACCGCTGTCGTGGTAGGCCTAGGAGGTTGTCAGAGAACCAAGGGGCATGGTTTCCCTTGGACATAGTTTTGGTGAGGGAGGCAAACTTGTCACAGGCCGCATTGAAAGTGGTGATAAATAGGTCAAGAGCATGGTCTGGGTTGAGGGTGTTTGCTAGAAGTGTCCAGTCCCAGTCTCTGAGGTGGGCCTTGAGTTGAGCTAGTTTACCAGGCCCAAGTTTGTGTTGTGAAGTAATTTTAGGAGGGGTTTTGAGGGGGGTACCAGACCAGTTGCAGAGTACCGGTGAGTGGTCACTTAGGGCGTCAGGGAGGACTAGGGTGCTGGTTATTTTGTGGGGGCAGTTTGTGAATACTAGGTCTAGTAGAGAGGATGTCCCCGTGTGGGTGTCAACTCAGGTGGGGGTTGTGACGACCTGTGTGAGATCGAGGGCAGCAGCCTTGTTAATGAACGGGGCGGCTGTCTTGGTCAGCCAATTTATGTTGAAATCCCTCAAGAGTATTTTTTCATGCTGTGGGGGAAGAGTACAGAGATAGGACATGATGGCTTGGAAGGCTAGCTTCTGGTCTCGGGGAGGGATGTAGGCAGTAGTGAGGAGGAGAGGGGAGGTTGACTAACCTAGAGTTAATTTTAGGGTGATGGCCTGAGCCCTGGAAGTTAGTTGGGGCCAAGAAAGTAGGTGGCCTGAGAGCGAGTCCTTGAGATAGCGAGCACAGCCTCCCCCTCGCTTACCCACTCGGTCGGAACAAAAGAGGAGATATCCAGAGTGGTTAACTGCCGAGTCGGTGACAGTGGGGGACAGCCAGGTTTCACTCAGTGCAATGATATCAGGGTGATGCTGGAGTACCCACCCCTGAAACGAGTCCCATTTTTTTTGAAGGCTGCAGATGTTTAGTGAGGCAATGTGCAGGCCATTGATTGGTGATGAGTGGGACGGTGGGGGATTCTATGGGCCTGGGTTGGGGTGGACATTGCCCATCAGGAGCAGAAGAAGTATGAGTGACCTGAAGTGATTGCTACCCGCTCGAGTAATTAGTCTCTGGCATATTCGCTGCAGGTGCTCCATGGTGGGTATTGGAAGTTTGAGGGTATGGGGGGCTGATAGGAGGAGTAAGTGGGGAAGGGGGAAGATGCACTGTGGTATGGATGTGGTAGGAGGTTGGCAAGAGAAGGAGGGGCTCCAGAGAGTCACTTGCCTTGGGAGATGGTATCTAAGGAGGAGGGAGAAGATGTTGAAGTTCCTCTTTATGTGTGTGGTGTAGTGGGGGCAGTGTGCTGTCAGCTGGTTATCAGCCTGAGTTTGTAAAGACTGGTTGCTTATGTGTAGTGTGGGGGGTGGGGTAAGGTTGGGAGTGCCAGGCTGCATGAGGATAGGGTGTGGCAGTTTTGATCCCCATTTCAGTGTTTGGAGTGGGAGGGTGAGGTGTTAGAGGGAGCAGAAGAAGGAGTGTAATGAGGGTATGTGGGAGCATGGTTGGGCTAGAGAGCTTTCTCATGAGTATGTGAAAGTCAGGTCAGGAGCATGAAACGTAAATGGACCTCTAGTGGTGGCAGAATATAAGCTGCAGGTGGGAAAGCTGACTGATAGGTTATTTCGTGATCATGTGATCAGAAATATACCTATATATGGGAATGCTGACCAAGGGTAGTGGTGGGGGCGGCGGGGCAAATCTGCAGTTTCAGGAACTGTCACGATCAGGCGAGCTGCTCCCTGTGTGTTGCTATGTACCTGGGCAGAAAATTTGGCGCTCCGGTTTCAGTAGGGGGAGAGCTGGCAGTAGCCTTCATGACCTCCTTTGCTCCAGTGGGGTCTGCTGTGGAGGAAGGAGACAGAGAAAGAGGAAGTTATATAGGTAAGGAGGGTGGAGTTTCACTGAGGGGCGCTGGACTGTATCGGGATATCAGGGCACAGTAATACTCTGTTTAAGCATGTAAAATACAAGGATTCTCTGCTCTTTAAGCTTGCAATAATTTCAATAGCACAGTAGGTCTGACTGCAATTAATTTTGGACTTAAGTTGCGCTGCAATTAAGTAAAACGTGAAATGAATTACATTGAAAATAAAGTAACAAGCTAGGAAGCAGTGTCCCACTACAGAAATGCTGAAACAAATAAAGCGAAAAGTAAAAAACTGTCTCCACTAGTCCGCTGATATATTTAAAGTCCCAAGGAAAAAAGACACCAAAAAGCTGAGGTTTGAAAAGCATGCGGTTTCGGGAACGGTCGTGATCAGGCGAGCTGCTCCCTGTGTGTTGCTCTGTACCTGGGCAGAAAATTCGGCGCTCCGGTTTCAGTGGGGAGAGAGCTGGCAGTAGCCTTCATGACCTCCTTTGCTCCAGTGGGGTCTGCTGTGGAGGAAGGAGACAGAGAAAGAGGAAGTTATATAGGTAAGGAGGGTGGAGTTTCACTGAGGGGCGCTGGACTGTATCGGGATATCAGGGCACAGTAATACTCTGTTTAAGCATGTAAAATACAAGGATTCTCTGCTCTTTAAGCTTGCAATAATTTCAATAGCACAGTAGGTCTGACTGCAATTAATTTTGGACTTAAGTTGCACTCTGCAATTAAGTAAAAACGTGAAATGAATTACATTGAAAATAAAGTAACAAGCTAGGAAGCAGTGTCCCACTACAGAAATGCTGAAACAAATAAAGCGAAAAGTAAAAAACTGTCTCCACTAGTCCGCTGATATATTTAAAGTCCCAAGGAAAAAAGACACCAAAAAGCTGAGGTTTGAAAAGCATGCGGTTTCAGGAACGGTCGTGATCAGGCGAGCTGCTCCCTGTGTGTTGCTCTGTACCTGGGCAGAAAATTCGTCGCTCCGGTTTCAGTGGGGAGAGAGCTGACAGTAGCCCTCACAACCTCCTTTGCTCCAGTGGGGTCTGCTGTGGAGGAAGGAGACAGAGAAAGAGGGAGTTATATAGGTAACTGAAGAATAATAGCTGAAAATGGTTTTATCCCCTCTCTCGGGTGGGCCGTGACATGTCTCATAGGAACTAGAAGAAAAGAAAATACATAATTTACACTGTCCTGCTTCTTTGTAGAGCATCTTGTATGTGTTGCAGTCAAACTAGTGAATTTAATGCACTTTTTATGCCCAAATGAGGGCTTGATACCGTTTACTGTGAGAGCTAGTGCTGCAGTGTGACGAGGGAACAGACTGCTCAACTTTTGAGTATTTGCACCTCAGTTGTCACTGAGAGTGCTTCTGTAGCCTAATATCTCTAGTAGAGTGACAATAATACCACTTTTAAGTTATTTTTAAAACTTTAACTGCACTTTGGGGAACAAGCGCTACCGGAAGTGCCTGTGACATCACTTCTGGTCATTTCTCTCTATAATCCTTCCCCAAGTGAGCAGAGGTGAGCTTCGGTGGAGGCAATGCTGGCAGAGGCAAGTAGCATCTACTGGCAAAAGCCGGGGAAGACAGGGACAGGGTCTGATTGTTTCGCAGGTAACAAACAAAGAAACTAATAACAGTGCCGCAGTAGTGTACAAATAGAAGTGTAGTATACTGCCAAACTAGAAAGTTCAGTAAACAGTGGCACAATCAATGGATCCCCTCTAAGGAACTATTACTGACTGTATGTAAGGAGGGCACGCTAGTTCATTGTCTCAAATGCAGAATGCATGTTGAAACCACTCCTATCAGTCTTACAAGAACATTCACATGTGCTAAGTGCAGGGCCTACATAATGTTGCAGACAAGATTAAGTGAACTTGAAAATGAAATCACAGCTTTACAACAAAGTAAATCACAGGCCCCGAGGCAGGGCCAGCTGGGGAGCGTAGGGCTAAATGGTAAATGTGCAAGGCATGAAGATCAGACAGTGGGGACCCAGATAGCGAACAAAGACAGGTTAAAAAAGGGAATGAAAGTGAACACAAATCTGACCAAGAAGAATGGTACACAGTTACATTGGATAAAGGAAGGAAAAAGGGGAGACGGGCATAAGTAAATATGACACAAACATCAAACAGCTTTAGCATATTGGCTAACATGGTAACTGAAGAACCAACGAATACGCAAACTAACCAAAATACTAGAGAATATATTGTCTTAGGAGACTCTATTATAAAAAAATGTGACAGAATAATCTGTCAAGAAGACAAACAACATAGAATGGTACTCTGTTATCCAGGGGCTAAAATAAAAGACTTAAATTTAATTGCACCAAATATAATAAGGTCAAGTCAACCAAACCCGGTGGTTACATTACATGTGAGCACAAACAACATGGGATATAGTCACGAGAAAGATATCTGCACAGAATTATTAGACAGTGCAAGGGAATTAAAGCAACTAGGAGCCAAGGTGATTACTTCTGGTTTACTTCCTGTCCCCTGTGCCAAAACAGATAAAAAAAGCACCATAATCAGAATCAACACAAGGCTAAAAAACTGGGCCATGCAGGAACACATGAGATTTATAGACTCCTGGGCCTACTTCCACAACAAACATTATCTTTACTGTGGTGAAGGATTACACTTGAACAATAAGGGGGTACACCCGCTAACAAGACTGATCAAGAAACACATGGAAAGTATTCCTTTAATCTAAATAAGGTGGGAGTCGATTAATTCCCACCTTTAAGAAATAGGTCAAACTGACCAGAGGGAGGGACACAACAAAACATAGACACAACGGACCTAAGAAAACTGGATGCCAGAGTAACGGTGAGATAAAATGTTTGTTATGTAACGCCAGAAGTCTTAATAACAAAATTGATGAACTACAGGGATATCTGATCCACAAAAAAGATGACATTGTCTTGGTGACCGAAACATGGTGGAAAAATAATGATAGTTGGAACAAAGAGATACAGGGTTATAACTTATTTAGACTCTACAGGAATACCAGCAAAGGTGGCAGAATTGCCAGGTATATAAACAATACCATAAATGCTGTTGATATGACCACAAAAATCAAAAAACACAGTGGTGAAACTGAGACAATACGGGTACAAATTAATAAAAGAACTACAAACTCCTTTACCCTAGGACAAGGTTATAGACCTCTATCCACAAATGAGGACACTCACAACCTTCTGTTAGAGGAAATAGCTACTGCAGTGGAATGTGGACCGTTAGTATTGACAGGCGATTTCACCTTGAGTGATATTGACCGGACTGCAGGGAAAGCCATCCGTAAACCTGGTAAAGCATTTATGCAAGCTTGTGAGGAACATAACTTAACCCAACACATAAAAAAAAACAACTGAAGAAAAGAACATCCTGGATTTAGTACTTGGTTCTGACAACATGAATATTTTTTTTTATACTCTTTATTTATTCTCCTCCATGACTGGGCATCCTTCTGGGGTGCTCTCTTGATGGGACTTCTACTACCTTCCTGAACCCAATTCTCGGAGAGACTCCCCCGACTACCCAGGCAGACCTAGCCTCCCGGATCACCCCCCAGGATGGGTCCGTTCTCCCCTAATGGCCTATCTGTAAGTTAGAGAGGCCTTACCTGGGAGCAGGGACGGGCCTGGAGTCCTTCTGAGTGGGTGGGTCGGCGATGGGATGTGAGTCCTACCCCTTGAGCCCCCATCATCTCCACAGTCCATGGCGGGGTTTTTCTTATTAAGTTTTCCCCCTAGGAGTGCAGCGGGCAATGACGTCTGCGCATGGCTGCCCTGCTAACGTCTGCCGCACTCCTCCGCTTACGTCGGCTGGTGCTCCTGTGCTACCCCCGATCTCCATTGGGGGTTGCTAGGACACCGAGCAGCCCCGGAACCCTCCCCAGGGAGAGGAGAACTGTCCTTCGGACGCTCCATCCTTTCCCTTCCCTGCCGACCACTGGCTACCCAAGTTCGTTCCCGAACCCAGGTCGCCGGCATGGTGCAAGGTGTGGCGTCCAGTGCCTCAACCCTCAGCACCACCGGGCCGTATCTGACAACATGAATATTGACAACTGTATAATATCACCCCCTCTTGGCAATAGTGACCACATGAGTTTAAACTTTAATATTTAGTGTACACCTAAACATCTGTTAGGATGTACAGAAATATTTGTATACAAAACAGCAAATAAAACATCTATGAATCATGAAATTAATAACATATACTGGAATGAACTACTTATGAACAAGACAGGAGAAGAAATTTGGCAGGTCACAAAATACACAGTATTAGATATAAGTAATAAATACATTAAGTGTAGGAAACAGTACAACAAAAGAGGTATAAAACCCAAATGGTTAAAGAAAGAGATAATTCAATTAAACAAAAAAACAAAGCATATGCGGTATATAAACATAACGGAACAGTACAAAATTGGAAAATATTCAAACAAAAAACCAAAAACATGTAAAAATACAATTAATAGACCTAAAAAAAGGTTAGAACAAAAGTTACCTAGAACTGCAACAAAAAGTAACAGTAAGCAATATTTGGGTACCTAAATCCACTTAAAAAAATCCGACACAGGGCTGACCACTATTACTGAAAACACACAAATTATATCTGAGCCCACATAAATGGCTGATATTTTTAATAACTATTTCTGTTCCATTTATTCTGAACCGAGTATTAGGAATATAAACTGCACTAACAACAACGAAGTCCCACTCTGTACAAAAGAGGAAATAAGGATTAAAATTAGAAATTTAAAAAAAAGTTTGGTGCCCCTGGCCTTGATAACATAACCCCACAGATTCTTATACTAATACAAGACAGTATCTGCTGGCCATTAGAAATACTATATAACACAAACCCTCCATCTACTTTACAAATTCAACAGTTCCTTAAATTGTTACATCTTCCTCATCTTTCTACTCTTGAAACAAATTCTTTAGATGAACCCTTCTCACTTCAGGAAATGCAGAAAGCTTTGTCTTCCTTGAAATCCGGCAAATCCCCTTGGGGTGATGGATTCCCTGTTGATTTCTATAAAATGTTTTCCGACACCTTATGTCCCCTTCTTCTTAATGTTTATCAAGAAGCTTCCAATACTGGCAAGCTTCTCCCATCTTGCACCGAAGCAATCATAACCCTAATCCCTAAGAAAGAAAAAGATCCTACTCACCACACAGGTTACTGGCCCATCTCTTTATTAAACACGGATGGGAAGATATTTGCTAAATTATTAACTTCTCAACTTGAATCCTTGATTCCCAAGCTAACTCATTGTTCGCAAGCTGGTTTTATTAAACATAGATCTGGTTCTGATCACCTACGTTCCTTATTTAATTTAATTCACAAAGCCAAATCTCTCAAGACACCAGCTGCAGCCATAGCTATTGATTTCGAAAAGGCCTTTGATTCCTTAAACTGGGATTACCTTCATCAAGTTTTATCTTATTTTGGTCTTTCTCATACCTTTTGCTCCTGGATCAAGCTATTATATAACTCCCCTGTTGCTAAAGTACTTACTAATTCCACCCTTTCCTCTTACTTTCATCTAGCAAGGGGAACTAGACAAGGCTGTCCCCTGTAACCTTCCCTGTTAATTTTAGTCATGGAACCCCTGACTGCTTGTTTACGTCAATCTTCTGGCATTATGGGCATACCTGTGAGCAATTCAAGATATGTTTCTCTCTCCTACGTGGATGACCTCTTAATCTTACTCGAAAACCTGAATGAGGCTGGGCCCCTGTTGGTTGATTTGCTTAATAATTTTACTAAAATTTCTGGCCTTGCTTTGAATTATGGTAACTCATGGCAAATCTCAAACTATGCCCATTAACGACCACTGTAAAGCCTTTATAAACATACCTTTTGGATTCCACTGGTCACCACAGGGTATAACATATCTAGGAATCAAAATTACTAGTAACTTAGGGAAGATATGGGACATTAACTTTAACCCTTTATTTGATAACATCAAAACAATTCTGGACAGATGGAAGCTTCCTAATCTCTCTTTCGTGGGGAAAATTTCAGCCATTAAGATGTCCATTTCTCCCAAGATTCCTTACCTCTTTGCCAATATTCCTTTAGTCTTACCATCCTCCTTTTTTGCTAAAATTGATAAATTAATAGGTAACTTTATCTGGGATGGGGAACCACCGAGATTTAACCGCAACAAACTTCGATCACATTGGAAAAAAGGGGGATTCGGACTCCCCTGGTTCAAAGACTACCTCTGGGCTTTCTGAATGGCCCAAACCATTAAATGTTTTCAGAAACCCTCCCCTCACTCACCACTATGGGTTGCAATGAAATCCGCATTGTGCCCGGGAGGAGTTCCCACTTCCTTCATTTTTAATCCCATTTCCTCTAGACTAAAATCTCACCCGACTATACAGTATCATCCTTTGTTCTTTATTGGAAACTAACCCACAAATTCCCGAAATCCAATCCAATACCCTGGTTTCATGCCCCCTTATGGGGCAATCCACTGCTCACTCTAGAAGATCACTCAATTTTCTGTCGTACATGGAAGAACAAAGGCATTTTCTTTCTCTGAGATATCTTGGACCAGAATTCACTCACTCTTAGATCATTCTCAGACTTGCAGGTCACATGGAAATTTCCTAAACAGGACTTCTAGAAGTTTTTACAAATTCGGGCAGCTTATAATTCTCTCTCTAGTTTAGTGTATAGGCATACTCTTCTAAACCCATACATCTCGCACTGGACTAATTTATCAGTAAAATTAAAAGGCTCCATTTACAAAGACATTATTGATAATCTACCCTATCAGTCTATACAGCCAAAAATAAATGGAGTACTCTTCTTAACTACAATATTTCAGATGCACAATGGAGTAATTGTTGGTGTATTGCACATAATACCTTTAAAGATGCCCGTAGTTCTTTAATACAAACTAAAATCCTACATCTTTGGTATAGAACCCCCTCTGTGCTTCAACGAATGGGCTTATTAAATAATAATAATTGCTGGCGCTGCAATTTGGCCAATGGGGATCTACTTCATATCTTGTGGTCCTACGCTCCCATTAATAAGCTCTGGCATAAAGTCTGTTTACTTGCCTCCAGAGTAACAGGACAAAAACTACCTTTTGACCCCAAGCTATTCCTTCTAGGCATCCTTATCCCCAATAGTTCTCTCCTCTCACATGCACATTTTAGATGGCTAAACATACTGGGTTGGATATTCAAAGGGGTTGCGCTTGGCACAACAGTGTTGCACCAGGCGAAACCCAGTGATGCGCCCCGGTGTGATATTCAGCAGTGGATGTTGCGCTGCCCAAATCCCAATGCGCCATGGTATATCAGTAATGTATGCAGTGCAAGTGCAGAGGGCATGCCCATGCATACTCGGCACATCCCGATATTCAGCCCAGGATGTGCTGAGCATATGCAGGTGCAACCCCTTCTTGCGCCGCACACTGGTGCTCAAAGTTGAGCCAAAAAATAAAGGAGCAAGGGCTGGCCACCCATAGGTGAGCTACCATATTGCAGGGCGCAACACGGCAGCAGCCAGTTGTGGGTGGCCACCCGAGTTCCGGAGCCAGGGTCTGTCGGCGTCATGCCCCCCCAACGCCCGATCGCGGGTATTGTGATAGAGAATATATCCCTGGTGGTCCAGTGGACTGCTTCCAGCCTGATCGCGGGCACAAGTATGACAAAAGACAGTTCAAATCATCCCTGGTGGTCCAGTGGACCGCTCCCAGCCCGATCACGGGCATAAGTGCAATAAACAACAGTTCAGATTATCCCTAGTGGTCCAGCGGTATCCCCTCCCTACCTGCTCACTCAGACCCACCACCCCGCTCCCCCCTGGTCAACGGCGGGTGGCAGCTCCCCACCCACAAGTCGCCCGGCCGTCCACGACTGATTCGCATATGGTCTAGATGCCCATTGGTTCCACAGTGTGGGCCAATGGGTGCAGACCGTATACTACACAGTCCAGATATGAATGGATCCATTCACATGTCGGGACTGGTAGTACAGAGGAATTGCACGCCCATTGGCCCATGCTGTGGACCAATAGGCGTACAGCCATACTGTATGCAGTCAGTCGGCAGGCGGCTTGTGGGTGAGGAGCAGCCGCCTGCCGCTGACCTGGGGGGGGAGCTGGGTGGCGGGTCTGAGTGGGCGGGTGTGGAAGGGGTACCACTGGACCACCAGGGATAATCTGAACTGTTGTTTATTATACTTATGCCCATGATCAGTCTGGAAGCGGTCCACTGGACCACCAGGGATGATCTGAACTGTTTCACACCATACTCGTGCCCGTGATCGGGCTGGAAGCGGTCCACTGGACCACCAGGGATGATCTGAACTGTTTCACACCATACTTATGCCCGCGATCAGGCTGGAAGTGGTCCACTGGACCACCAGGGATAATCTGAACTGTTTTTGATTATACTTATGCCCGCGATTGGGCTGGAAGCGGTCCACTGGACCACCAGGGATCATCTGAACTGTTTGTAAGTATACTTATGCCTGCGATCAGGCATTGGGGTACTTTGGCGTGATGTGCAGGGGGCGTCGGTCCCCAATGGCTGCAGCCTGGCAGGGCGCCAGGTGCCAGTCGCCAGGGATCGGCGCACCTGCATGCAAATGGGGCCATAATGGCATGCTAATGGCCCCAGTAGCACCTTGCATGCATTATGGCTTCACTTGCATATCCACTGCTGAATATTGCGGTTTCTGCACCTAGCACAACCGCACTTGTGCTGGCACATCCCCCTGCTCCTCTCTTGCCACTTGTGCTGGCGCAGTGCCACTGCACCATGCGCAATGTGGGTGGCCACGTTGCCATATTCAGTGGTGCTGAGCCATGGTGCAGCACCATTGAATATCACCCAGCACACTCCCTGGCACATCCCAGTTGCGCTGTGCCCAGGCTTGCGCCCCTGCCTGGCGCATTCTGAATATCCCACCCACTTTCTCTTCTGGTCAAACGTCTGATTCTTATGAAATAGAAATCAACTCTGGTGCCTTCTCTTTCAGATGTTCTTCAAAACCTCTGTCAGTATGCCTCCCTAGACCGATTATCTCATGTTACTCATAACCGACACTCTATATGACAGATGTTGGCAGGATTACTTCAAGTACATCGATCCTAGTTCTTCTAGACCCTAATTCTTAGGGATATTTAGCCCTGCTTCTTATTTTACTCTCAGATTAGGTTTTCTCGAAACTTTTGTGCACAAATTTCTCCTCTTTTTTCCCTTCTTCCCTGTTTTCTCCCTCTCGCCTTCCCTTCCTCTTTGCTTTTTTCGTTCTTCTTTCTTTCCTTGCACACTTTTCTCTTATCGTCACCTCTCCATTACTGAATGTTGTTCATATTATCACATTTATCACTTTTTGCAATTTACTGAATGCCTTGCCATAGCCTGCCCTAGCATGTATTTCGTACATGGTTGCTATTTCTGATCCTATAATACCCTACTGATTGTAACCCTTCTGCTCTCCACTTACATCCCATCTAGGTTTGTGTTTTATTATCAATACATGTATATAAGGCTTCTCCAATATGTTTACCCTAAATACTGTGTTTTGTTAAGTGATATTTTATACCTTACATGGAGGATAGTCTTCTATTGTATTAGATGTGTACTTTCTTATGTACTCGAATTTCAATAAAAAGATAAAGTGAAAAAAAAAAGAAATACTATATAACACACTTCTGAGCACTGGAAAGGTTCCATCTGACTGGAAAATGGCAAAAAGAACCCTTATACATAAACAAACTCTAGTAAGAGCCACTATGGCTGCAGCTCAGATCTGGCAGAACATGGCACTGTCCGCCATGTTGAAGATGGTTACAATGAGTTATTCTTGTGATTTTCACTTAAATACCATGTTACAGGTGAAACAACAGTGTAAGTCCTAGGTGGATAACAGTGTAACTCACCAGGTGTACAGTAGTTGGAATGGCCACCCCGTTACAGTTAACCCACCCTATATATGCAAAATAGAGGGCTTTACCTGAGTGCAGGGTGCCAAGAGGTAGTCTTGAGGAGAGGTTATCTGCCACATCTGTAAAAAACATAGAAACAGGGTCACAAAGGATCCGTAGCTCTTAGGGAGGTAAAACAGGGCAGAAAGGACCAGTTAGGAAGGGAATTACACTTATCTGATGGGTAGGGATGTAAGTGTGTCATGGCAGTCATACACGCCATTGATTCCATGATGTTTGATCTTTATTCAGGACTTCCATGACTTTCACTAGTATCATCAGAATGTAGCAATGATGACAGTGCCACAACATTTACTACTGTTTACTAATGATTTCATGAACAACCAATGAGTCATTAAAACCTCATCCATGACAAACTTGCATCCCTACTGATGGGGTAGGATTCCACATCCCATCAGATCTGCAAAATAAAAAGAGAAGTTAGGTTAGTACCAAAAAAAAACAACAAACAAAAAAAAAAAACTAACAGAGCAGAAGCAGGGGAAAGGTAGTGTGGTTGGGGGAAGGGGACCTAGCCAAAATCCCTGTCCCCTATTGGTGGCTGAGTGGCCAGTATTTTACTTAGTAGCCCAGTTGGGCTAGTGGAGGCTCCTGGGGGGTCTAGTAGCCCTTTTGTTTAAATAGGAAGAGGCATTGGTGGTATTGAGGCTAAAAATGCCCTAGAGGACCACTATATAACATTTAGCCCAGGTGGTCTGGGGGGGTAGCTCCTGGATAACTGAGGCCAGCATTTTTTTAATACATTAGTACCCTTTTCCTGGGGTCTTGCATATGTGCAGACTGTACCAACATGGCTGCTGTGTCATCCGCACATTTGAGGCCTATACCAAGATGGCTGGCCCATCGAGGGCACATGTGTGGCCTTTACTAAGATGGCCATTGCCAGCACAAATGCAGTTACTGGCCTTCCAAGATAGTGGCCATAGCACACATGTAGGAATCTTGTCACAAGTACATTCCTTAAGGCAATCACAGCACCAAAAAGCCAATGCCTTAGCCTACAAGAACACCCTTTCCCAAACGTATCTGCAGTTGGGAAGGGCAATAAGTAGCCCTAACAACCTTATCTGCAGTTGGAGAGGCAGGAAGTTCCCTTACAAGGCACCACAAGTAGGGTATAGCTATAGCAGCCCAAGCAAACAGCACAGTCCCTTGTTCCAAACCTTCAGACTGAGTAAGTAAACTTTATTTTTAAGTGTCTTTCAGATACCAAGGCACTGTACTATAAAATAAACAAAGTAAATAATCAGAGCAGACATACATTTAAAATTTTAAAAACCTTCAGAAAAAGCCTTGTAAAGCAAATAAGTCTTGAACTCAGATTTAAAACTCGAGAAGGTCAGGCATTCTCTTATCTGACAAGGTAGAGAATTCCACTGGGTAGGGACAGCATAAGAAAAATCACATGCCCCAGATGTTTTTAACCGGACCCTGGGAATCTCCAGCAATCCCTCATCAGTGGATCGGAGTGAGCAGGAGGGGCAGTAGGGAGTAAGGAGATCTTGCAGATACCAGGGTTTCTGTTCACGTAGGGCTTTGTAGGTCAGTAACCTGACCTTAAAGGTGATCTGCCACTGTACTGGCAGCCAGTGCAGTTCACGCAGCACTGGCGTTATATGACTAGTCCTAGATGTCCCAGTCAAAAGCCTGGCCGCCGCATTCTGCACTAGCTGCAAGCGACGGATATCAACCCCCGGAAGCCCTAGGTAAAGGGCATTGCAGTAATCAAGGTGGGTGGTTATGAAGGTGTGGACCAATATAGGAAGGTCAGCCGGAGGAACCAGGTGTTTCACCCAGGTGATATTCCTAAGATGATAGAAGGAAGATTTGACAACGGCAGACACCTGTAATTTCAGGGTCTAGCCATCATCAAAAATAATGCCCAGGTTACGCACCTAGTCTGAGGTCATGAGGTGGACATCATCAAGCCATAGGCCTGAGGGAAGCCCAACCCTAAGACCCGCCTCAGGGTGACCTGGGTCCACAACCAACACCTCAGTCTTATCCGGATTTAACCTCAGCCAGCTAGTGCTCATCCAATCTCTGATTTCGGCTAGACAGTTGTTAAGCACAGAGATCACATTATCCTGTCCGGCAATAAAGGACATTTACAGTTGGGTATCATCTGCATAGCAGTGAAAACCCAAACTGTATCACCTAATGATATCTCCTAATGGCAGCATATACACTGTGAACAGCATGGGTGCCAATATGGAGCCCCGCGGCACCCCACAGGACAGGGAGAGGGTATCAGAGGAATAAATTCCAGTGACGACCCTCTGTGTCCTGCCCGTAAGCAAAGATCGAAACCAGCATAAGACTGTACCAGACAGTCCACAGAAAAGCTGCAGCCACTCCAAAAGCACACCATGGTCCACAGTGTTAAATGCTGCCGAAAGATCTAGAAGGACTAGAATAGTACGAGCCTTTAGATCTCTCGCAATAGGAGATAATTTAAAACCCAGACCAGGGCAGTCTCGGTGCTATGTCTTTTCCTAAACCCAGATTGGAGAACATCATAGACATTGTGGGTTGTAAAATGGTCATCCAGCTGCAAAGCAACCACCTTCTCAATAACCTTACCCACAAAGGGTAGATTAGAGACAGGTCTATCGTTAGCTAGACAGTCTGGATCCAAGTAGGATTTTTTAAGGAGTGGTCAAACAACTGCCTCCTTGAGGGTATCAGGAAAGATCCCCTGCTCCAAGGAACTCTAGACAATTTCAGCAAGGATCCGGCAGATAACACCTACACAACCTACCAATAGTGGTGTAGGGCCCGGATCCAAACTACAGCTGGTTGGTCGCAAAGTCTGGACAATCCTCACAATGTCTGTGAATTCTGGCTGACTAAAGTCAAACCAGGTAGCACGGGCGCTTGCCACTTCCCACCGATCTCCGCAATCCCTTATAGAGAGAATTGGGCCGATACCCAACCTGATGCTGGCAATCTTATCTGCGAAAAATAGAGCAAGCTCATCACACTTCATTTGTGAAAAATCTCTTCCAGACTGAAGACAGACTGGATTGCAAAGTCTGTCCACAGTCCGGATGAGCTGAGCCAGTCGATTCTGCGCAGCAGCAATCTCCCCGGACAGGAATTCTGCCTTCTTTACGGGTGATTGCTAATTGATAGGTCTTATAGTGGTCCATCAACCTAAGCCTGTCAGCATCCAGGCCAGATTTCCACCAAGCTCTTTCTAGCCTTCGCCCCACTCTTCTCAGCTCCTTCAGGGACCCATCAAACCAAGTGGTCTTCGGGCGCAGAGTGAGTTGGTGAACACAAACAGGTGCAATTAAGTACAGGGCAACACCCACTGCCTTATTATAGGCAAATACGAGATCCCCTGGACTCATGCATTCACTTGATAGACCCGATAGGTCCAGCACCGCCGATGGGCCTTCTGGGGTAACTCCCCTCAAAGGGCAATACTGGACCATCTCAGTAGGGGAAGGCCTATTTGGGGGTGCCCCGAAGCTGAACCTTATGGTGTGATGGTCTGACCAACTGATTGGTTCCACCCCCGATTCCGTGATCGCCATCCCCAGGAGGAACACAAGATCCAGGTAGTGACCTCCTATATGGGTAGCAGAGGTAACCACCTGTGTAAGGCCCAGCATAGTCATAAGCTGGAGGAGATTATTTCCAAATTGTGAGAGTTCATCGTCGATCCAGGCATTGAAGTCACCCAGAATTAACCATCTGGGCGACTCCAAAGCCACGTCGACAATGATGTCTGCAAACTCCTTCAGGAATTCTCCACCATCACCAGGTGGACTGTAGATGAGGAGTATCCTGAACGCTACACCTGCTCCCAGAATACACTCAAAGGAGTGAGTGCACCCCACTGGCACATCTACAAGCCCAGAAATATTAGAGAAGTGCTGCTACAAAATCTCTCTTTCTGCAGAAAATATGTAGAAAGGCCCAAGCAGCAACCAGTCTGAATCCAATATGGAAAAAATCAAGGATAAAGTTAACTGCTGTGTTATTACCAAAAAATAAATAAAATAAAGTTTCACCCTTATAGGCTTCATCAGGAGTCGGTGGCTCCTTATAGCCTGTTGTGTACCTCTTCACCTTTAATGTTGGTGTTTGTCATAGAAACTGTTAATTCCGGTCAAATATCCAAATTATTGACTGTTCAGCAATTTAGCCTCAAAGGCACTAATTTAACTGCTGAATAGCATCAGTAATTTGGAAAACTGACCATTGTAAACAGTTTCTGTGAAAAATATGAGAAAAAAAGGTAAAGAGGTACACAGCAAGCCACAGAGCCACCTATTCCTGATGATGCCTATTAGGGCAAAATGTTGCTTTTTTTAAGGAGAAAGTTTGGCCAGGATATGGGTAAATCCACTTTTCTTGCAAAAAAGCTTCGAATTCTTTTACTTCCACCTAGAACTCAATAAAGTAGCACCACATAAGACGGGCCGTGGTTTAATGTTCCATTGGAAGGACAGCACACCCTGACAGTGCAGCATCCCCCAGTAATGCACTCCAGTGCCAGTGTTGATGGTATGAGCCCAATCACAATGCAGGATTAGACCCCATGACCTTCTGTATCAGTGGTGGATGTGCTACCAGCTGAGCCATGCTGACACACATACACACACACCACCCCTGTTGGTTATCATCCTACTTTGTTTTAAAAAAAATAATTTAAAATTGTCTTTTACCACCATCGTTTTTAGCACTACTACCTATGTTTTGATACCAATATTCTGTATCTTACTTTAAAAACATGCATATTTGTAGCTTATCTATGGGCCCTATAGAATAATGCACCCTCGGTTCCAATCACCACAACCACCATCCTATATGTTCTAGCAGTGAGGAACCCTGGGAGCAGAAATGGCTGGCACTGCCGACTGTTGGGAAGCAACAGCTCCAATAAGTCTGCCATTTGTACCACTGTCGTATATCCACTGTAACCCAATCTGCCAAACTCCGCTCAAATGAGCAAAGGCACGGGCGGTGGCATTATTGCTTACAATGCCAGTAAGCAGAGTCTGAACCCCAAGTCTGAATCTTGACATGGTCTTGTGGGAGGCTAAAAGGGCACCCGCTTGAATTACACCATTCTTCAGGGAAGGAGCACCACATTCCCTGCAGCATACTTGCTCTCTAGTGGCCTGGGAGGTGGAGGGCAGGGGATTCAGGCATCAGAGAAGCCTTGGCTCCAGTGACAGGTGAGAAACGTTAGGGTGCTGCTACCAAAAAGTCACAAAACGGGTTCGGGGGGGGGGACCTAGTGCAACAGGTATGCAGAGTCATCTCTGGCTTTTGATTTTTCGCACCCATTTTCAACTGTATTTAATGATGCAACAGTTTCAAAAATGTACACTTAAAAAATACAATTATTTCTTGGGTACAATTGTTAGTGGCAGAGTAAGCACTGTGTATTTAAGGGGGGTAGGAGGCATATGGGGAAAGGCATACCTTTCAACTGTCCCTGATTTTCAGGGATGTCCCTGATTTTGCCTCAAAAATTTACTCTGTCCCTCCTAAAAAGTGTGTTTCTGTGACCAAACAGTGGGGGTGGTAAGCACAAAATAATGTCAAACATTAAAACTACAGACTTCTTGTTCCTTGTAAAATACATTTTACACTAAGCCCCTTATTCTACCACCTTCCTGAGTGGATATCACCAGTTTTATAGATGTGTCCCTGATTTTGGTCCTTTGTCCCTGATTTTTTTAAGCCTTATCCCTGATTTATGAGGCAGGAGGTTGAGAGGTATGGGGAAAGGTGCAGTGTCTGTGGGCATCTGCTGGTTTGTTCAGGAGCGAGATTGTATTCATCCCTGATGCAGCCAGCCAGGACATGGATACACAGACTGGGGAAATCATTTTGCCTCAGTTCATACATGTTCCTGACTGCCCTTTTTATAAAACAATTGCTGCAGCCTTATCACATGATACTGAAAGCTAACCCGGCTTGGTTCGTACCAGAAGAACACAATGCCCCCCCCCCCCAACCCAGGGTATCTTTTCATCCTGCTTTACCTAAGCTGCTATGTGGCCAATGTTGCTGTCTGGATAGCAGGACACAAAAATGATGGCTCCCTTATGGCTTTTTTTCTATACCAACAGTGTCTGATTAGAGTGCACCCAGGACAGACTCAGAGGAGCCAAAAACTATAAAAATGAGAAAAGAAATAAAAAGGGTGAGGGTACACCTGCATGCATCATTAATCTCTGCCAGGGGCCATTTACCACCACTAATCAATCAGATCAGGTAGCTCATGAGCAGACATTGAATAGGGTTTACAGTTCAAACACATCACACATTTGTAAACCAGGAGGTACAGGTTCAAATCCCACAACAGTCATTGGTTCACTGTGTGACTTTGAGCAACGTCATTGACCTCCCTAGGTTTCAGTCCCTCCAAACTGTAAAGCAGAGGTTGATACAGCCCCAGCCCCACCCTCACCCACACCCACATTAAAGTTCAGCTGGGCTAGCCTGAGTGAGGAAGTAAGCCAATACTGATCCCTGGTCTCAATGTGCAGCAAATATTGAACTGTTTGTTTTGAGCTGCCCTGGCTCCTTCATTTAAATGTGATCCCCTTTCCCTATACTGCGTCCCTCTGCCCCATAGCTTAACACTGTCAATCTGTTCCCTATTTTGCTACCTTTACTCTGCGTCCCTCTGCCCCACATTCTGTTCCATTACCCAACACTGAGTCCCACTGCCCCATATTGTGCCACATTACCCAACTTCGAGTCCCACTGTCCCATTAGCCAACATTGTCCATCTGCCATATATTCTGTCCCATTACCCAACACAGTGTCCCTCTGCACCATAGCCCAACAATGTCAATTTGCCCCCTATTTTGCCACCTTAACTATGCATCCCTCTGCCCCACATTCTGCTCCATTACCCAACATTATGTCGCACTGCCCCATTACCTACCAGTGTCCATCTGCCCCATATTCTGCCCCATTACCCAACATTATGTCCCACTGCCCCATTACCTACCAGTGTCCATCTGCCCCATATTCTGCCCCATTACCCAACATTATGTCCCACTGCCCCATTACCTACCAGTGTCTATCTGCCCCATATTCTGCCCCATTAACCAATGCCCATCTGTCCCATTACCTAACAGTGTCCCTTTGCTCCATAATCTGCACCATTGCCCAACACTGTCAATCTGCCTCCTATTTTGCCACCTTAACTCTCCATCCCTCTGCCCCACATTCTGTTCCATTACCCAACACTGAGTCCCACTTCTCCAGTACTCAACAGCATCTATCTGCCCTATATTCTGTCCCATTACCCAACAGTGTCCATCTGCTCCATTATCAAACACACTGTCCCTCTCCCCCACATATTCTGCCACATTACCCAGTCTCTGTCTGCCCCATAACCCAACACACTGTCCCTCTGCCCAATTACCTAACGTCTGTCTGCCCCATTACCCAATGTCCGTCTGCCCCATATTCCTCTCCATTACTCGACACACTTTCCCTCTGCCACATATATTGTGCCCCATTGCATGGTTCCAAACCTTCAGACTGAGCCCAGAAATATTAGAGAAGGCTGCTACAAAATCTATCTTTCTGCAGAAAATATGTAGAAAGGCCCAAGCAGCAACCAGTCTAAATCCAATGTGGAAAAAATCAAGGAAAAAGTCAACTGCTGTGCATTACCAAAAAATAAATAAAATGAAGTTTCACCCTTATAGGCTTCATCAGGAGTAGGTGGCTCCTTATGGCCTGTTGTGTACCTCTTCACCTTTAATGTTGATGTTTGTCATAGAAACTGTTAATTCCAGTCAAGTATCCAAATTATTGACTGTTCAGCAATTTAGTCTCGAAGGTACTTCTTGAACTGCTGAACAGCATCAGTAATTTGGAAAACTGACCACAGTAAAATGTTTCTGTGAAAAATATGAAAACAAAAGCTGAAGAGTTACACAGCAAGCCAAAGAGGCACCTACTCCTTGTGAAGCCTGTAAGGTGAAACATTATGTTTTTCAAGAGGAAAATTCAGCTAGGACACAGGGGCAAATCCCTTTCTCTTGCAAAACAGCCTTAGATTCTTTTACTTCCACCTAGAACTCAGTAAAACAGCACCAAAGAAGAAGGGGCCTCGGTTTATTGTCTCATCGGAAGGACAGCACACCCTGAGAGTACAGCTTACCCCAGTAATGCACTCCAGTGCCAGCATTGATTTTATGAGCCCAATTACAAAGCAGGATTAGACCCCATGACCTTCTGTTTCAGTGGTGGATGCGCTACCAGCTGAGCCATGCTGACACACACACCACCCCTACCCCTGTTGGCCATCATCCTACTTCATTTAAAGGGAAAAAAAAACTAATCCAAAATTGTCTTTTACTGCCATTGTTTTTAGCACTATTACCTTTGTTTTAATACCAATACTCTGTATCTTACTTATAAAAAAAAACCAAAAACAAAAACACAAATGCATATGTAACCCCCCTGCAAATGGGGGTTCCCAAAAGACTTCCAGGAGCTTGCTTGAATGCTCCAAGCCTGAATGGTGTTTGGCGTTTAAGTCATTTATCAGTGAGTGTTTTAGAACCTCTGGTACTGTCTCTTTAAGAGCTGTCTGCTTGCAGACATAATTAGTTGTATGGGGACTGTGTGTTTCTTTGAGTACCACTCGAGCTGCTGCCAATTCATTCCATTTTTGCAGTCACTAGGAGTGCAAAGGGAACCTATCTGAAAGATGTAACTGTTTGCCAGAAACCATTTAGAGTAATAATGAAATTACAGTTTGTCTAACCTGCTTTCTTTGCAGTCAGAACTGTGTCTGCCTAGTTCCCCATTCTGGTTTTGAACTGCTGAACTGGACCAATCAGTGTGGGGTAAGCTAGCTCTAAAATGGTGCCTTGGACGAATCAGAACTTGGACTCATAATCTGAGCCAGCCACAAGAGGATTGTATGGGCAGTGACTCTGGGAGATGTAGTTTGAGACTTCGGCGCCTTTTGGACCACCAGGAGCAGTCTATTGTGAGTGACAGCCAATCCAGTCAAGAACTGGGAGGAACTCAAAGGAAGTGCCTGTTTTGTCTGTTGGAGTTTCAGTTGAGCTCTGGCAGTGAAGAAGGAAGGAGCCCTGTGCTTTCAGTGTGCAGTTTAGTCGGAAATGTGTGTAAGGCCCAGAGTTCGGTCTGCAGCTTGTGTAACTGCTTGTTAGGACTGAATCCGTCCTGTGAAGAGAATCAAAGGATATCTGAAGAGTAGAAACCAGGCTCACCCTGTAGAAGACTGGAGAAATTGCTGAATTGCACTCGGTCTGTCAGGAACTGAATCTGCTGTGTGTTCTCCCGGGTATTGTGCAGTAATTGCGATCGGGATAGAGAAGCAGCCTGCCTGGTATAGTACTTTCTGTTTTACCATATAAATGTGTGAAGAAGCTTGTGTACCTCAAGTGAATCCTGCTGCCATTAAAGGACTTTTGCCTGTTACTGTTCACCATATAAATGTGTGAGGAGTCTCGTGGAGCTCAAGAGTAGCCCTGCTGACATTGAAGGACCCTATCTTGTTTGGAGGTCGTGAGTACTAATTCAGGGTCGCTCCCTGTTGAATTGCCACATTGAATCCAAATGGAATCACTGTACTGCTGACTGTTTAAACTAATTTTTCTTTTCTCTGTGGGAAAGGGCCCCTACCAGCTGCCACGGTTTGGACTAGCCACTAGGGCTTGGGTACCCAGGGACAGTAACTGGTAGGGATAGGCCTGTGCACAGAGCCATAGGTAGATGGGTAAAGTGATAAGCTAATTAACCTGATTTCCCCCTGTCCTTGTTATAGTCCCCCTAAATAAATCAGAGCTGCTTGTTTCAATAAAGCTATACTGCCTGAGGTATTTGTCTATGTTAAAGTATTGTACTGTGATTGTTGCACTGTATCTTATTTTACAGGAGGTCCCAGTGCCTGAACCAGCCCTGAGGTAAGTGTATACTGTGAAGGTAATTCTGATATATTGTGTGGGCCACTAGTGGGAAGAAAGGGGTTGCAGTGTCCCAGAGGGCTGTGACCAAGTAAGTTTAACTATTGCAACCCTGACCTCTGGGTGGAGGCACCCCATTGGATCCAGGCCCTCAACCTGTTAGTGGCAAATCAGGCAGGGGTAGTAGCCCCTGGGATAACGCCATCTAGGGGTTACATCTTGGAGGCTCACCGCTGGGATTGTGTGTCCTCTAGTGGCCATATTTACAACCACTGTTAAGAAAAAATGGGCACCCGACAGAAGTGGCTGTGCACCGGCTGGTGGAGTGGTGTACTGGGAGGAGACTGACCCCAAAATGCTATGCTTATCCTGGACATCCCCTGGGTATCAATACGGACACTGTACAGGGAGTACTTTCCAAGGTGGAAGGTTTACAAAACCCTGTGGTGGTGGTGCGGCATGCTAATCTGCTCACCCACACTTTCCTGGCCCTAGTAGAGTTTAAGGATCCCATAGATAGCTTCAAAGTGCCACAGACCATTACCCCAGAGGGAGCCCTCACTGCCTGGAGAGTGATAACTAAGTACAGTAAAGACCCGGGGGGGAATGAGCCCCCACCACTGTCTGAAACTTTTGAGGAGAAATTTGCTAAATGGTTGCTGGGGGAAGGGAAAACTGTGGAGGACTTGAAGAAACTATTCTTGCCACCCGGGGGTGTTCCTCCCCCAACACCCTCTCCCGCTCCAGTACCCGTAATGGTGGCTGAACCAATGCAGACTCCTATTTCTGCACCTGCCATTAGTCACGACTTCACCGAAGGTTGAGGATCTCTCTGGCACCCTTCCCACCCCCAAGGGGGATGACTGGGAGACCTGGATAGACTATGTTGCCCCCAAGTGCTAGAATGGCAATGCTCGAAGCCAAAAGCGAAAGAGGGTTAGTGAGAGCTCTGAGGTCCTGCCCTGGCTACCATCCATGCTAAACGGGCCAGTAACCCTGAAGTGACTGCACAGGCCTATCTTGAGGCCTTGGAGAATGTGTGGGAGCCCAGATTCTGATGAGGATCTATGGTGGAGTAAGAAATGCACAACAGTACCAAGGGTTAGTTGTCTGTGTATGTATCTCGGCTGGAAAAATTGTTGCAAGAATGCCTCAGAAAGGGTAGTTTGCCAGCGATTGAACTGGACCGAACCAGGCTGGACAGGATCCTTAAGTCTGCCCCTTCTCAGAACTGCTGTTGCTTCAGTTATGCCTGGCAAATCGACTGAATCCCCACCCTCCTATGATGAGTTAATGAGAGAAATTCGAGGAGTTGAGAAAAGGCGACCGGAGGGACCTGCACCAATAGCTGCGGCTACGACCCGAGTGACTGAGGGTGACCCATCAAGTGAAGTTCAGGGCAGAGGTTGACAGTCAATAAGTGCTCTGACAAGGAAAAGATATGCCACAATGGGGCGAACTGTTGAGAGAGATCCGGAATTCAAAAACAGTCCTTTATGAGTGCCATCTGCAAGTACGGGTCTGACCTATATCCGACTGCAGTATCTGCTAAGGGGTGGGGTACCCACCCATGTATCTCCTCTGATAACAGCTCCAAACTCAATTCCTTGACCATGGAAGTGGAGAAACTGACGAGATGTCTCCAAATGCTTATCACGCCGCAGACAGAGATGGCACCAAGGTTTCCAGTTAGTAGTACCCTTGCCCTGGCTCCCAGTGTGGTGCCCGCCAGCTCAAACTCCAGAAAGTATGTTTTGCTATAATTAGGGAAGGATGGGCACATGAAGAGGGAATGCCGGTCCCCAAAAGACACTGACAAAGTTGCATATAGGCTACAAGGAGAGCTTCGGAGAACAAATCAGTGGTTAAGAGGTGCACAAAATGATCCCAGTGAGGGCACCAAAAATGCTAACTCACGTCTTTTTGTGGCAAGGTCAGTTGCCCAGGCCCCCACTACCGCCTCTCCAGACTGGTCCAGAATAGTGGGTCCCTCCATGGAGACCACTGTAAAGGTGAATGGAGTGTCTACAAGAGCTGTATTAGACAGTGGCTCCCAAGTGACAATTATGTTCCAAGATTGGTATCAGAAGCATTTGTCAGACGTACCCTTACAACCATTAGAAGGACTGCATGTATGGGGGTTAAATGAGAAGGCCTACCCCCTATTCCGGGTACATCCGAATTTGGCTGTCTTTCCCCACCTCCGTGGCTGGAGTGGCCGAACAAGTAGAGACCCTAGCCTTAGTGTGTCCCCCCACTGGACTGTATGATGGTGTCCCTTTGTTGATTGGAACAAATGCTCATATGTTCGGGAGGCTGGCACAGTTATGTTATGAAAAACAGGAGTCAAAGACTAGTAGAGCTTTAAGAGTTCCGGCTTTAATTAAGAAGGCCTATGAGGCACAGAGAGATGCTGAAAAAAATAGAACCAGAGGAACCGGTCGGAATTGTATGGAAGAAGGATCCTGAGTCTCTGATCCTGGCGCCAAATGCCCAGTGTACCTTACAGGGAGAGGTCCGTATCAGAAAGGATGTTAAGAATAAAATATTAATGTTGGATGCACCAGGCGATGGAAAATTGCCAGAGGGACTGCTGGTCAAGCCTAGTATTTTTGCCCGCTAGAGCCCATGCTTATGCCAGAAGGGTAATGGTCCAAGTTCATAATGTGTCTGAAAGAGACATTCGAGTAAATAGAGGTTGCATCCTGGCTAATGTGCATTGTGCAGACACTGCAGTGCTACCCAGCAGCAAGAGTTCAAGGAAGAATGACAGAGTAACGCCTGACTTGTTTGATTTCGATGACTCCCCATTGCCAGCTGAATGGAAAGTGAGGATCAGTGAGAAGCTTGCCCAGAGAGACCAGGTGTTTTCTTTAAAGGAATGGGACATAGGATGCGTGCAAGGAGCTGAGCACAATATCCGGCTGCATGACGAAAGACCATTTCGTGAGAGGTCTCAACGCCTGGCACCTGCTGACATAGATGATGTGAGACGGCATCTGCAAGAGATGTTAGCTGCTGGTGTAATACAAGAACCAGAAGCCCTTATGCTTCCCCATTGTGGTAGTGAGGAAAAGAATGGGACAGTAAGGATGTGTGATTATCGACCTTAAACCGCGGACTATCCCTGATCAGTACACAATGCCCCGCATTCAGGATGCTTTGGACTGCCTAAACGGGAGCAAGTGGTTCTCTGTGTTGGATCTCCGCAGTGGGTACTACCAGATCCCGATGGCCCCAGAGGACCGTGAGAAGACAGCCTTTATCTGTCCGCTTGGCTTATGAATTCAGGGATGCCTCAAGGGATTTCAGGTGCCCAGCCACTTTTCAACGATTGATGGAGGCGTGCAGTGGGGACATGAACTTACTAGAGTGCCTGGTATACCTAGATGATGTCATTGTGTTTGGCAGCTCACTGGAGGAACATGAGAGCAGATTATTTAAGGTATTGGACTGACTGGAGGACTTTGGCCTTAAACTGTCCATTGATAAGTGTCAATTCTTTCAAACATCAGTAAAGTATGTGGGACACATAGTATCCACCGAGGAATAGAGACCGACCCAAGTAAAGTTGAGGCCTTGACCACCTGACCACAGCCAAAAATCTAAAGAACTGCAAAAAGATTCCTGGGATTCTGTGGTTATTATCGGCGCTTCATCAAGGACTATTCAAGAGTGATCCGCCTTTACTTAACCTTACTCAAGGGTATCCCCAACCCACAAAAATACCAAAAGTCAGCGTCCTCAAGACTGAAAGAGTGTATTTTCATCCGAGTGAAGTATTTGAGGCCCGCTGAACTCCTGATTGTGAGACTGCTTTTCATGAGATCATATATCAACTTACCCATGCTCCAGTGCTGGTCTATGCCGATCCAAGAAAACCTTACGTCCTGCACACTGATGCTAGTTTGCAAGGGTTGGGGGCTGTGTTTACCAAGAGCACGAGAATGGCCTGAGACCAGTGGCCTTTGCCAGTAGAAGCCTGACCCCATCCGAAAAGAACTATCCTGTACATAAGTTAGAGTTCCTAGCTTTGAAGTGGGCTATTGTTGACCAATTCCATGAGTACTTGTATGGGGCTAAAATACTAGTAAAACTGACAATAATCCTTTGACCTATGTGCAGACCTCAGCTAAGTTGGATGCCACTGGCCACAGGTGGCTTTCTGCATTATCTACATATGACTATGCTCTCGAATACCGAGCAGGTCTGAACCACATAGATGCTGATGCTCTCTCCGGAGGCCTGTTCCCAGAATGATTGGGTCCGATTGGCAGAACTCGACATTCGGGCACTCTGCCGGAAGTTTGACAGGGAGGAACAAATGTCCACGACGCAGTGGACTGCATGGTGGATTGCTTGGGACCCTCTGAGAATTGCATACCTGCTGCTTATTGCCACTTTTCTGCAACAGACATTGGTGCACTGCCTCAGCTGGACAATGACAGTATTCGGCGGGCTCAATCCCACGATCCTATGATCAAATCAGCTTTAGAAGCCCTCTATGCAGGAAAAGATGCGTCCAAATTACGCTCCACTGATTTGAGAACTGCACTGTTATACAAAGAAGGTCCTAAGTTGAAACTGATCAATAAACTGTTATACAGAAAAACAGTAGACAGAGGGGGACAAGTAGACAAACAACAACTGGTGCTGCCACTGCCTTCGAGACTCAGTATTGAGGTCCTTGCACAACCACATGGGGCACCTTGGTATAGACAGAACACTTGACTTGGTGAGATCCAGATTCTATTGGCCTAAGATGGGGCTGATGTGGAGCAACACATTCAAACTTGTAATCGCTGCTTACAGAGGAAAGCTTTGCCCCAGAGGGCTGCCCCCTTGTTAACATAACCACCAGTGCACCCATGGAGCTGGTCTGTATTGATTTTCTGAGTTTGGAGTCAGATCAAAGAAATATCAGTAATGCTGGTGGTCACTGACCATTTCACGAGATATGCCCAAGCTTTCCCCACCAAAGACCAGAAAGCATCCACTGTAGCAAAGCACTTGTAGAAAACTTTTGTTCACTATGGGGCTCCACAAAGAATCCATTCTGATCAAGGAGAGACTTTGAGAGTCGTCTGATCAAAGAGATGCTTTCTCTGTGGGGAGTGAGAAAGTCCAGAACCACTCCTTACCACCCCCAGGGGACCCACAGCCTGAAAGCTTCAACCGCGACTTTGCTAGATATGCTAGGCACCCTGCACCCAAAGGACAAGACTAGATGGAGCCAACAAATTAGCACCCTGGTACATGCTTATAACTGCACCAAAAGTGATGCCACTGGGTTCTCCCCCTACCGCCTGATGTTTGGAAGAGAAGCTCGACTACCGGTAGATGTGTGTTTTGGGGTCTCTCCTGATGGGGTTCAAGCTGACAACTATTTACAGTATGTACAAAGTTAAAGGCCCAGCTAACCATAAGGCACTAACTGCTCAAGCCATGGCTGCCAAAAGAAATCTGGCCAACAAAGAAAGGTATGATAAAAGGTGAAAGCACAGAACTCCAGGAGGAGATCGGGTATTGCTAGAAATCTGGGACTGCATGGCAAGCACAAGATTGCTGACAGATGGCACCATCTCCTCACATTGTAGTGGGCAAACTAGATGATCTGCCAGTGTACAAAGTAAGGCCTGAGAATAATTCAAAAGATGTAAAAACAATGCATAGAAATCATTTACTGCCCATTGGACAAATCTTAATTGAGTCTGAGCCCCTAGAAGATGCCCCCTCTGGAACAGTAACTAGAGCTCCTGCTAAGAAAAGATCAAGAAAGTCTGCACCTACAGAAGCAAAGTTAAAGTGTTCCCCTCCACAAGTCCCAGTTGAGCATGACTGTCAGTCCATATCGGAAGAAAGTGAGAGTAACTTTGAATACTATCCTTCTTACGAACTGAGTCAATGTTCGAGCAATCCCTAGTCAATACTGGAGATGAAGCTGGGCCTTCTGGACTGTCCAAGCCCCAGCTTAGTCCCTGGAGCCAATGCTCCCAGAAAGTGAAGTGCAAGCATCAGATCAGATGAAATGGAGTCATTGTGCATGGTTGAACTGTTTGAGCTTTCAGGGAGGAAAATGATGGATTGGGTCAGACTGGTGATACACCAGAACAAGAAGAGTATTTTGAGTGCCCTGACAGTCCACTGCCAGTGTCCAAAAGCTCTCCATGCGATCAAATATTTGTGGACTCAGAAACTGTAACTCCTGGAGCTGAAAGTGCCCCAAGTTCTAGCCTCTACCCCATGGAGACTCCTGACAAGTGAGGACAATGCTGAAAATGAGGCTCAGAGTGCAGAGACTGTAACAGTTCCCCCTAGAAAGACTGGTCGAGCTGTAAAGCCTGTGGTGCACCTCAGTTATGATTCCCTTGGGAGGCCTGTGGACTTGCCTCTCAATGTTGTCCATAAAGGAGTGTATGTGTCCCCGAGCTCATTGCCCAAACTGAGCGTCAGTGCTAACTCCAAGTTACTTGTGTTGCCCTCTAAGTATGGTGCCCTTGCCCCATCCAGCCCCAAGGTAACTGATAGGGAAGGGCCCCCTCTCTTCAGGTTTCATGTACAAGAGGTAATAACTTGAGTTATGGTACAATGTGTATGTAATACTGTGTAAAGAGGACGACTGCAATGTTTCAGAAATGTGTTCTTGGTAAAATTATATATTGACTGATGATTACATGTGTGAGCTCTAATGCAAATGTATATGGTTGCAGTTAAAACCATGGTACTTGCTTGACGCCGACGCAAGCTTTCCCAGGCCAGGAAGGGTGTAACCCCTGCAAATGGGGTTCCCAAAAGACTTCCAGGAGCTTGCTTGAATGCTCCAAGCCTGAATGGTGTTTGGCATTAAGCCATTTATCAGTGAGTGTTTTTAGAACCTCTGGTACTGTCTCTTTAAGAGCTGTCTGCTTGCAGACATAATTAGTTTGTATGGGGGACTGTGTGTTTCTTTGAGTACCACTCGAGCTGCTGCCAATTCACTCCATTTTTGCAGTCACTAGGAGTGCAAAGGGAACCTATCTGAAAGATGTAACTGTTTGCCAGAAACCATTTAGAGTAATAATGAAATTACAGTTTGTCTAACCTGCTTTCTTTGCAGTCAGAACTGTGTCTGCCTAGTTCCCCATTCTGGTTTTGAACTGCTGAACTGGACCAATCAGTGTGGGGTAAGCTAGCTCTAAAATGGTGCCTTGGACGAATCAGAACTTGGACTCATAATCTGAGCCAGCCACAAGAGGATTGTATGGGCAGTGACTCTGGGAGATGTAGTTTAGACTGGTAGCCTTTTGGACCACCAGGAGCAGTCTATTGTGAGTGACAGCCAATCCAGTCAAGAACTGGGAGGAACTCAAAGAAGTGCCTGGTTTTGTCTGTTGGAGTTTCAGTTGAGCTCTGGCAGTGAAGAAGGAAGGAGCCCTGTGCTTTTTCAGTGTGCAGTTTTAGTCGGGAAACGTGTGTAAGGCCCAGAGTTCCGGTCTGCAGCTTGTGTAACTGCTTGTTAGGACTGAATCCGTCCTGTGAAGAGAATCAAAGGATATCTGAAGAGTAGAAACCAGGCTCACCCTGTAGAAGACTGGAGAAATTGCTGGAATTGCACTCGGTCTGTCAGGAACTGAATCTGCTGTGTGTTCTCCGGGTATTGTGCAGTAATTGCGATCGGGATAGGAGCAGCCTGCCTGGTATAGTACTTTCTGTTTTACCATATAAATGTGTGAAGAGGCTTGTGTACCTCAAGTGAATCCTGCTGCCATTAAAGGACTTTTGCCTGTTACTGTTCACCATATAAATGTGTGAGAGTCTCGTGGAGCTCAAGAGTAGCCCTGCTGACATTGAAGGACCCTATCTTGTTTGGAGGTCGTGAGTACTAATTCAGGGTCGCTCCCTGTTGAATTGCCACATTGAATCCAAATGAAATCACTGTACTGCTGACTGTTTAAACTAATTTTCTTTTCTCTGTGGGAAAGGGCCCTACCAGCTGCCACGGTTTGGACTAGCCACTAGGGCTTGGGTACCCAGGGACAGTAACTGGTAGGGATAGGCCTGCACAGAGCCATAGGTAGATGAGTAAAGTGATAAGCTAATTAACCTGATTTCCCCTGTCCTTTTATATTCCCCTAAATAAATCCGAGCTGCTTGTTTCAGCAAAGTTATACTGCCTGAGGTATTTGTCTATGTTAAAGTATTGTACTGTGATTGTTGCACTGTATCTTATTTACAGGAGGTCCCAGTGCCTGAACCAGCCCTGGGGGTAAGTGTATACTGTGAAGGTAATTCTGATATATTGTGGGCCACTAGTGGGAAGGAAGGGGGGTTGCAGTGTCCCAGAGGGCTGTGACCAAGTAAGTTTAACTATTGCAAACCCTGACCTCTGGGTGGAGGCACCCGCCATTGGATCCAGGCCCCTCAACCTGTTAGTGGCAAATCAGGCAGGGGTAGTAGCCCCTGGGATAGCGCCATCTAGGGGTTACACATATTTGTTGCTTATCTATGGGCCCTAAGGAATAATGCACCCTTGGTACCAATCACCACAACCACTCGACTTGGTCTTGTGGGAGGCTGAAAAGGCACCCGCTTGAATTACACCATTCTTCAGGGAAGGAGCACCACATTCTCTGCTGCATACTTGCTCTCTAGTGGCCTGGGAGGTGGAGGGCAGGGGATGCAGGCATCAGAGAAACCTTGGCTCCAGTGACAGGTGAGATAAGTTAGGGTACAGCTGCCAAAAAGTCACAAAGGCAGGTTCAGAGGGGAACTAGTGCAACTGTATGTAGGGCCACCTCTGGATTTTGATTTTTTGCACCTATTTTCAACTATATTTAATAATGCAACAGTTTTAAAAATCGACATTTAAAACATTTAATTATTTCTGGGGTACAATTGTTAGTGGCAGAGTAAGCACTGGGTATTTAAGGGGGGCGTGAGACATATGAGGAAGGGTACTGGTCTGTTGGCATCTTCTGGTTTGTTCAGGACAGTGATTGGATCCATTCCTGATGCAGCCAGCCTCGACATGGATGCACAGACTGGGGAATCATTTTGCCTCAGTTCATACGCTACTGACCGCTCCTTTTGTGAAACAACTGCTGCAGCCATCTCACATGATACTGAAAGCTACAGATACCTGGATGATTCTAGAAGAACACAATGCCCCCACCTCCCAACTCCAAATATTTTTTCATTCTGCTTTACCTAAGCTGCTTGTACCCAATGTTGCTGTTGTTAACAGTTTTAATAGTTTATGTGTCCAGAAATGACTCTAACTTTATGAGGAACATCAATTAACCTTCACCAACCAAGGCTAATTTTCAGTGGTAAAATCACAGCCTGCAGTGCAATTCATAGCAGTGACAGGTATGATCCCTATGCCTAAACTTTATTTTCCTCTTTCAGGAGTCCCCACACTGGGCTCTAGCCTCTCCTCCGTCTCTTCTCAATCCTTTCCCTCATGCTCTCCGTCCCCAGCTGCCCCACCTTATCTTTCGGCTGTTCTCTCATGTTCAGTTGCTGCTAGATGTTTATGTTCATTCTCACTTAAAATTATTATTTATTATTTATTTCGTTTTTGTTGACCTGGTTAAGTGCACTAGACAAATTCTGCCTATTTTCAGGCACGACTCAGGGGAGGGGGATACAGATGAATGCCAAGTGACTTTGAACCAGATTAAGCTGTTGGTGGTATTTTAGTGAATGGGGGGGAATTTGGCCAGGGCACCAGGGAAATTCCTCTACTCGCCTCTGGAGGATTTGCTGGCCAGCAGCAAGATGGCCGACCAAGGTGCTGCAGAAGAGAAGACAGAGTTTCAGGAGACTGGGGATCTGATCTCCATCCCAGTTTTCTGTACAAATCTGGAGACAAAAATTGAATGCAATGTGAGCTATTCACCGCTCACTGGTATGGAAGGAGGGAATGAGTTGAATACAATTTCTGGAGAAGAAATGGTTCAGGATTTGGACCAGGCAGTCAGCCTAGTGGTGACAGTACCGCTAGAATCTTCTGAAGAAGCTGCTGAGGAACCAGAGAAGGATGGAGTGGTGAATGTGGAACCGTGGGAGGACTTCAGATTTCCAGAGGACACGGAGAAGGCTCACGTTTTGGAAACAGAGCAATTACGGCAACAAATGGAAATGACCCATAAGATTTTGTTTCAAAAAATTGCAGATGAAGAAGAGAAATTCAGAATTGCGTCTGAAATGCTATTGCGAGCTGAAGATCGTAAGGCAGAGGGAACCAGACATAAACAGCTGCACAGTGAGAAGAATGACCAAAACAAAGTTTTACAGGAGAGCGGTGGAGCCCAGAAACCCCTACCAGAGCGTGATCCAATTTTAGGTAAAAGTGGGAAAAAAATGCTGGGTGTTTCGGCCTGATTTGCGGCTACGAACAAGGCTGTGGCGAAATCTGCAGAATGGTCGGGAGACATAGAAACGGATACAGGAGTGTGGACGCCTGCAAAAGCATTGCGAGATGCAGGCTGGGTTGCGGAACCGCGAGGTGGATGGCCTCCTGACCCACAAGACCCAGCTGTGGTGCAGTACTCCACGATGGAGGTTTCACCTACAGGTAAAGTTGTTTTTTCCCCTAAACGCACACACCAAGATGTTTTGAATGTGGCTGAAGTAAAAACTGATTTGGGGACACAAGTTACTACTGATACCAGTGATCACACAGAGGGCATTTGCACCTACACTGGGGATTCTGTAGGAAATACTCTCATACAGAAAGGACCAACAGATGGGGAGAAGACTATCGAGGCAACAGTAAATGTATGTGGGTTAGATATGGGTACTGAAAGAATAGAGGTAGCATCTACTTCTGCTGCACCTCAAGGGCCTACTATACAGACTCACAATACTACTAAACAGAATCTTGTACCTGACAATATAAACAATCTTGATAAACCCCAAAATGCAAATGACAGGCTACCAGTAGGCATGGGGGTCCCAAGACTGCAAGATCTAGCACAGGAATTAAGGTTTAAACCAGTGCTACGTATGGCAGATTTATTTAAAAACAAAGGCGAACCAGCCCCACGCCGTAATGCTATCAGGTTGATCTATAAAGGTGGTTTAGCAGACCCACCTGACAGAGTCTATGTGGGAAGGACTTTATTAAAGAACTCTTTGACATTTTATGCCTTGGAGGTTTTTGCACTCATTCACATGGATGAGTACAATTATGACATCAGTTTCAAAACTGTAGAATGTTTGGATAGATTCTGGGCAAAATATAATGTGATGAAAAACACCCCTTTGTGGTCACCGTTTTGCACCATTCCTATCACTAAACCTGCTGTCAGAACACTCACCACCATCTTCAAAAATGAGGGGGTGAATATTACAGATATATTATTTTGGCTAAAGAAACGTTGCAAGGTATTGGAACACCCTAACCTTGTCATGGATACAGAATAATTTTGGACTGGAGGATGGAGAGTGAAATGCAAGTTATTCTTGGGAAATCATGGGATTGTACATCTCCCTAGCTGTTTCTACTTAGGCAGAGATCGGGGGTCTTTATTTTATCCAGCCAACCTAAAAAGTCATGCCACAAATGTGGCTCCCGAATTCATTTAAGCAATGCTTGTGACACTCTGAAATGCACACATTGTTTGGAAATTGGACATATGGCTTCATCATGCATCAATACATTTTGCTGCAACTTATGTGAGGAAAAGGGACATTCCTACATAAAATGCCCTTGGGCCTCCCACAATACTGAAGAAGAGGTTTTGCATGAGGCATTAATCATGCAGGAACAGAAAAAGGCGGTGCTGCAGCTTCAGAGAAAAGAATGCAAACAATACTGTTGTTGTGAAACACTGGTGGAAAAAAAAAAGGGAAGGATACAAACTGGGGACAGAACCAAGTAAAGAAGATAAAATAAGAGGAATGTGAATAATACGATTATAAATACATTGTCGCTGCACTTTAGAGAATGGTGAATATGTGCTACTAAATGATGATACTATAGATGGCGTATGATGACCAGAGATGGCTAGATAAGGAAATCATGGCTTCTACATGAGAACCAGAGGAAGGTCGAACAGAATTTAGTAATTGGATTGTACTCTAGGAAGACTTTGCCAGTGCTTGAACTACTAACAGAAAGGAGTTTGATTGTTTTGAATTTTACACCCTTTTTCCCCCCGAAAATTCCCCTACTCTTTTCGACAAGTGCCATGGGATCTTTAATCCACCTGAACTACCACCAGAACAGGCAGGTGGACCTGGCCCAGTGGCGCTGAGGGTTGAGGTGCTGGATGCCACACCTCGCACCATGCTGGTGACCCAGGTTCGGGAACGGACTCAGGCCGCCGGGGGCTGGCAGGGGAGAGGGAGGACTGAGCGTCTGATGACCACTCTCCTCTCTCTGGGGTGGGTAGCGGGTCTTGCATCACCCTGTAGCGGCGACTGGCGGAGGCCAGCCGCACTACAAGTGGCATGCAATAGCAAGGGGGGGAGAGTGCAGCGGGCATCAGCACACTTGGACACCATTGCACGTCTGGCTCTCCACTGGAAGAAAAAAGCGGATAAATGTGGAGGGCGATCTTTGCGACTGATGGCCGTGTTTTGCACCCCTGGAGAGACCCAAGAGGGGCGAGTACCCAGTGGGTGCGTGAGCGATAATGGCCGGCCCACTGGGGGTGCGGGTTCGTGTGGCCCACATGCACGACCGGGTCTGGGGGGGTGCAGGGCCGGTAGCCGGAGATCATGTAGGGCCGCTCTGCCAAGGAGAATAAATAGTAGGAAGATAAAAAAAGAACAGGCAGGTGGGACCTTGGTTTAACGTCTCATCTGAAAGACGGCACCTCAGGAGTGCAGCACCCTGCCCTCATGCTGCACTGCGGGTGTAAGTATTGGAATATTAACCCAAGTGCCTGGTGTGGGGATAGAACCCACAGTCTTCTGATCTCTCAGCCTCAGAGGCGAGTGTGCTACCTGCTGAGCCACTGACACTGACAATATTCTCCCCCGCCTTGGCTCCACTCCACCATTGTTTTGGTCTACTCTCAGAATTCCGGATGCCATGTCAGGGGTCAAAGGTTACGCAGTCCTCTTGGCTCTTCACCACAAAGCCGCTTGTTTAACCCAGATGCCAATAATCCACTTAGAGCAGAGCTACAAGCCTGAACAAGGATGCTGATCCGTCACAGAAAAAACAGGAACGAGATTTGAAACAAGCAGACACATACTGCTGTCCCTATGTATCTTCTATCCAAGTGGTGCAATAGAGATGGGAATAGAGATGTGCTTACACGCCGTTACCCCCATGCAGGGGTGTAGCCAGGAATTTTAGACTTGTACTCACAAAGCAGATGGCACTTTTGCCCCCCTCCTTGGAGCACTGTTGCCCCCCATAATGTAAACAAACCAAAATATGTGGTGCCACGCCACACAAACAATAGCCCCCTTCCCAGTTTCAGTCAACTATACATTAAGCCAATAATCCCAATCGATTATAGATTTACATGTTACTGTAGTTCATCCTAACACGCACAGAAGTTGGCTGGCTTTTAGTTGCAATGTTTAAGAAACATTGTGATAAGCCTCTGTAGCAAATCAAGGTAGCCAGCCTGACAGAGGTCTATTCTAATCCGGTCTATCTGGCCTCTAAAGTGCGAGCGCGCGCACACACACACGCACACACACTCTCTCTCTCTCTCTCTGCCCCTTTTAGTTCCTTAGTTCCCATGACTCCTTTCTTCAAACAGAGATGGTGACTATACCAGGCTGCATGAGAGGTATATGCTGTGTGGACAGTGCCGCCAGGTAACTCCAACCAACCGCCAAGCCCCCTACCTCACCCCCACCAGTCTGCCCCTGTCAAGTTCCCTCCTTTATTCAACTCATCAGGGTTATATCCCTGTTCTGCATGGGAGGTATGCAGTCTATACCATATTATACAATGGCAAGAAAGAATCTTGGACTGTGATTGGCCAGTTTGGGGCTGGACCCGTGATGTTATCCCAGCATAACACCACAGGTCTACTGTCATCATTATGGCTGCTTTCTTTTTTTGCATCTCCTCTTAAGAAACAAAAATATTTTTCCACACTAATAAAAACATTCTTTAAAATTATTTTTTTATTTTATATATAACAACAAGCCATTGTATAATAGGAATAATGCACTCCAGGGTGTGTGTTGTGCTGGGATAGCATGCTACTGGGGGCATTAGACCTTTGACCTGTGGCCTCGTGCCCAACCCCCCAGGTATGGCTTTATCCCAGCACGACACACACCCTGCCATGCATTATTCCTTTAACATCTAAGAGATTTCATTTTACCACAGGAAAGACCTCCCAGAGGCAGGACGCCACAAGAGCACTATTTTTACACACAAGCCCCCATATACATAGCTGGTCATGTTAAACTGTTTACAAGTTAGCCCAACAAGCTGTCAAAGCTTAATATGCCTTTCCCAGTACAAATAAAATAAATAGATGATGACCAAGACAGTCCAGTCTGTGTGCTGGAAGAGTCAGGCAGCTGTTATTACAGAACTACACATGCAGGTGGCAACTGAGGCTGATTTTAGGTTAGTTTCAATACTAGTAGCAAACTCAGCTCAACAGTATTGGGGGAAGCTCATAAAATGAAATGGAATTCCATGAGTCTTTCTTTCTAGGGAAACTATATAACACAATTACTTTTTGGCATCTCTGTTAATACAATATATAACACACAGCTGACAAAGCAAGAAATTAAGCCTTTTTGTCACACAACAGTGACACCAACCATTGAGACAATGGTGCAGTTCCTTGCTTCAGCAGCAGCAAAAACAGCACTCATGGTATATCTAATTCCCAGCCTTAAGAAAATTGACTTTATACTCGCTGCAAAAAAAATCAATAGGCATACCTGTCCAAGAAAAAGCATTCTTTACCTGACGTGTACAGCTGCTACTTTGTTTGTTGTTATAGGTTATAACTATAAGGCTCAAAGTTTCTAAACATAAAACAAGACGGTTTACGAGCGGGTAGTGCTGCCATCACCATATTGCCCCATTATCCAGCTGTCAATCCCCCAGTCTACCGCAGGCTCAAAGTTACGACCTTTGAGTTTTTTTAGTCCCTCTACACTATAGTCCAGCATGGCATGGGCTGTATGCAAGGCCCCAGTCTGCCTCAAAGTTCCGAATTTTCTTTTTGATATTTTTTTCTCCAGATAAACAGGGTTTAACGGCAGGATGGTGCCGCCATGCCCCAAACCTACCGAATCAACTGCCCCCGCCCACCTCCCTGCCTCCCCCCCTCAAAGTTCCTAACTTCCTTGAGTTTTTAATTCAAATATGTTTAATTTCACATCAGTTACAGTTTGCATTGGTATTGCCCTTATCTACTCGGCACACCAACCCTGGCCATGCTCAGCCCACAAAACAAAATGAAACTGTCTCAGATCTGGTGGAAGTTGGAACCCAATGCTTACAGTTGCTTTGTAGCTTACGATGCTGGCAAAAGAGCATATGTGGTGGTGCCAGTAGTGTATGTGTGGGGGATAGAAAGCTTACGTCCTGCTCCTCGCCTGCAAGACACCTCTCTCTAGTTTTCTCTCGCCAACCCTCGCTACCTCCATGACACAGGTTCTGCCCCTGTTCTTTAACGCTACAGCCACGTCTTTATACAGAAGTGCAGTAGATGCTTGCTGCCACATAGAACCAGCCAGCGGGCACTTTTTTGTGTACAGTGCATCGCTATCCAAATACCCAACTCTCACTTACTGATAGGAACAGGACCCGACTACGTCAGCCGGTGTCATGCCAACTCCATCACATGGGGGGTTGGGGTGCTGCTATATCGCTCACTGGTGAGACCCCACCTGGAGTTCTGTGTCCATTTCTGAAGGCCACACCTCTGAAAGGACATAGACAGGGTGGATGCAGTCCTTGGGGGCATCTAAAATGGTGCAGGGGAATCACTAAAAGCCCTACAAGGAGAGACTGAGGCATCTCAACATGTACACCCTGGAAGACAGGAGAGCAGAAGGGAACATGATGGAGACCTACAAGTACCTCACAGGGGTGAACAGGGTTCTGGAGAGGTATCTTTCAAATGAGGAAGAGCACCAGAACCAGGGAACATGCAATGAAGCTTGGGGGGGAGTTTAGGAGGGATGTGAGGAAGCACTATTCACTGAAAGAGTGGTGGATGCCTGGAATAGACCACCAGTGGAAGTAGTGGATGCAAAAACAGTAGGGGACTTCAAGCATGTGTGGGATAGACATAGGGGAATATTAGGAAATGGGCAGAGAGGAGAGAGGGTCACTGGAGACCATTTAGCATCTGTGGGGATAGAGTAGGCAGGGACCATCTGGGCAGACTGGGTGGGCCAATTGGTCCTTTTCTGCTGAAAAATTCTATGTTTCCATATTTCTATGTGTTCCCCACCCAGTGCTTGATCTGGCAGTGCTGTGGGGGTGCCAAGGCTTTGGCATAGGCCATTTGTTGATCTGAGGAATCATCCCACCAAATAAACTGTGGCTCCCATAAACTGGGATGCCAGGAGTAGTAGAAGCAGTCTGCTCGATAAAGTAGTGCAGCTTTGTCTGATTCTATCTCCTGTAGCTATAGTAGGCAAGCTTTTGACAAGTAAAAGATGTGGGATGTGGAGGAGCATGGGTCCCTGGATAGATGTAGTGGTGGGTTTAGAGTGCAGCAATGGACATGTCCATGCAAGGGATGTAGTCCCACTATAAAAGCAGGTGACTCAAATTACAACTTCCTGTTGCTAGCCTTGCTTGTAGAGCAGAAAGCAGCTAACTAAAAGAAGCTACATTTTCTTATTAATTTAACACTTACAGTATATCTCAGCAGGAGTCAGTGTCTGTTGAGATTAAGCAGACAGATGCTTTATTAGAAGTAGAAGGGGTCTTATTTAGGGTTAAAAAAGAAAGAAAAGAAAGAAAGTCAGTGTGTGTTCTGTGCTGGGAAGGGTACTGTATCAGTTTAACAAAATGGTTATATTAAATGCACGCTGAAAATAGAAAATAGAGTTAAAAATCTACGTTTCGACTTTAGGTCTTCTTCAGGAAATATCTAAAAGAAAAAAAAAACAAGTTAGTGTTTTTTTTTCTCTTTAGATATTTCCTGAAACTAATTGAAATAGATTTTAACTCTATTTTCTATTTTCAGCGTGCATTTAATATAACCATTTTGTTTTGCTTTTAGACCACATGCTGACGCAGCGTCTTGTCTTTGTTTTTTTACAATCTGTATCAGTTTACTTTGCTAAACCAGTAGGAGGAGAGACAGCTTAATTGGGGGTTTGGCTTAAACACTATAAAAGCAGGTGACTCAATTTACAACTTCCTGTTCCTAGCCTTTTTTCTTACTAATTGCCCTCCATCCCACCCACCCAAAGTCAGTTCTACTTTTATAGCCACTGGATTTGACTGTCAACAGGAACTTCCTGTTTGGTAGTAGGAAGGGAAGGATCATAGAGAAACATTGGTTTTGTCAAACCTAAAGGAAAAAAGTAGCTCACTCCCCCCCCCCAGCTGCTGGTGGTCTGACACTGAGCAAGGAAGAAGGAGGCTACTGAAGAATATAGGAAGTTGCTGTCCCAGAACAGGAAGGGTGAAACAACACTAAAAAAGGAGATGGGGTCAGCCTATATATAAGAGACGATTTAAAACCTTATCAAAAAGACTCCAACCCCTGCCTAGAAAGTGTATGGGCATACATTCAAGTTACAAGTTCACATAAAATATTGATAGGAACCTGCTATAGACCACCAGCTTCTGATTTTGAAACTACTAGATTAATAACTGAAGAAATACAACAATTTTCTGACAGAAATTATATATTAATATTGGGAGATTTTAATCGGCCAACTATTAATTGGAACACGTTAACTGGATCAAATCAGCACGATAACCAATTTTTATCGGTAGTGACTGAACAAGGTTTAATTCAAAAAGTGAGGGAGCCAACCAGGGAAAAGAACATACTGGACCTCGTCATTACCAATTTAGAAACTCCATTATCTGATATAACAATCCTACCACCAATTGGAAATAGTGATCATATGACAACACACTTTTCCATTCAACTATCTCACAATCAAAAATAAATAATATTAAAGTAAAGCAATACTATAAAGCAAATTTTCTCCTTATTAAACAAGAATTGGGAACAACTAAATGGGAGCATATTCTATTCCCTCTAAAAACAAATGAAGTATGGGAAATAGTTAAACAAAAGATACTAAAATTTGATAAAAAACTATATTCCAGAGAGATTTAAGTACAACAACAAAGGAAAAATTCCCCAATGGTTCAATAAACACATAAAAACTTTAATATCTCGTAAAAAGAAATTGTTCTCCAAGCTTAAAAAGACAACACTATCTAAAACTGACAAAATACTAATTTCTTACAGACAAACAGTTAAAAAACTAAAAAAAATATAAAAATAGCAAAACGTAATCTTGAATTCAAGATAACACATATAAAAGACTCCCATAAAACTTTATACTCTTACTTAAATAATAAAAAAAAGAGTTGTAATAATCAAATTGGACCCCTGGTTGTAAACTCACAAACCATTACCTCTGACATAGAAACAGCTATCGAATTTAATAACTACTTCTCCACTGTCTACACACAAAAGTCAGATACTATAATTATTCCCCCTATTATTGACCAAAATACAGAAAAGATTTCAGAAGATGATATAAAAAATGCAATTAACACTCTCAAAAAACATACAAGCTCAGGACCAGATGGAATCAGCTCTAGATTCCTATTAGAAACAAAAGATGAAATCATCCAACCACTAAAAATATTATTCAACAAATCACTGAACGAGTCATCAGTGCCAAACAAGTGGAGCACTGCAATAGTTACACCAATCTTTAAAAAAGGCTCTCAGTCAAAGACTGAAAATTATAGACCCATAAGTCTGACATCCATCCCATGTAAACTTATGGAAAAAATTATCAAGACCAAAATTGAGCACGAACTAGAAATACTAAAAATAACTGATATATACCAGCATGGGTTTAAACATGGTTTTTCATGTGTAACTAATCTTATTTCTTTTTACGAGCATATCAGTTACCATTTAGATAATAATACACCTATGGACGTCATAGTACTTGATTACAGTAAGGTGTTCGATAAAGTTTCTCACTCTTTATTGATTAAAAAACTCATCAAAATAGGATTATCACCAATATTAACTTCTTGGATAAATCAGTGGCTGAACAACAGAACACAGAGAGTTAGAGTTAATAATGTAATGTCTGGAGAAAGGGGTGTGTGTAGTGGGGTCCCCCAGGGTTCTGTGCTGGGGCCTGTTCTTTTTAATTTTTTCATAGGGGACATGTACATATCCAGTAATAATAAAAATGGTGAAATTTGCTGATGACACCAAAATTGGGGGAAAAGCTATTAGTCTAACCAAGGACTCTGGCTTACAAACAGAATTGTTGCTAATTGAACGATGGGCATCCACAAATGAAATGTATTTCAATGTCTCTAAATGTGCAACCCTTCATTTGGGAAAAAATAATCCATCACAAACATATTATTTAAATAATTTGGCTATTAAAACCTCCTTGGTAGAAAAAGATCTAGGTGTCTTAATCAATAACAACTTGTCTTCTTCATCACACTGTACTAAGATCGCCAATCAAGCAAAAATCACCCTTAGAAGGATTAATAAAACATTTATAAACAAAACTGAACAATGTTTACTCCCACTTTACAGATCTCATATTAGACCATATCTGGATTATTGTTCCCCCTTTTGGAACCCTTATCTAATCTCTGATATTAACAAAATCGAAAGCATTCAACATAGAGCAACAAAATTAATACCGTATCTTTCTAAGTTTGATTATATCACTAGACTAGAATCTACTGGTCTTCAATCGCTGTCTCAAAGAAGACTAAGAGGGGATTTGTTATTATTATTTCAAATTACAAAACACTCAGAACAGATGCAAAATTGTGGATTAAAATTTTCTACAAGAAAAATAGTTGCAAGATTACACAATAGACAAGTAGAGATTATGAAAGCAAAAACTAACAAAAGAATGAACTACTTTACTATAAAGAACACCTAAAATATGGAACAAACTGCCTCAGGAAATAGTTGACTCACCCAATATTTTGACTTTTAAAAATAAACTAGACAAATGGTTAATAAATCAGGGATTTGTTCAATGATCCACAATGTGGAGGACAAACCATGATGGGCATATCGCCTTTGTTTGTCCCATACTACCAAAGTACCAAAGTACCAAAGAGTTGTAAGGAGAGGAGAGAGTAAGCATACAGAGAAACAGGAGAGGGGACACAAAATAAGACATGATAGGAGTGGTGCAGTGCAATGGCTGTGGGGCGGCAGTGTTCCGGGAGACATTCTGGAGGCTGTGATGCTGCCCTATTTGCAGGCACCTCTCTGGTCTGAGGGAGGAGGTTGCCTATCTCCAGGCTGACCTGGCTAGGATTCATGAAACCTCCTCCCCCACCCAGGGACCACCAGGGCCAATGCCACTACCTCAGAGGTTGCCAAGAAAGAGGAGAGGCTGGACCAGGGTGGGCTCAGAGAGGGAGAGGGTGGTGGGAACAGAGTTGCATCCCTCCAGCTGTACCTCTCCACAATTCATTCACTCTTCTGGTGGATAGTGGTTCCTCTACGGAGGCACCTGCAGTGGAGACCAAGGAGGATGCTGGGAACCTTTACAAAGGAGACCCACAGGAGGGTGGCATGAGACCCCACAGGGGAAGGAAACAACTCCTGGTGGGGGACTCAGTCATTAGAGGGGTAGAAATGGGGGAGGAAGGGGAGAGGGAGGTAAGGTGCCTGCCTGGCGCCATGGCTTGAGGGACAGGAAGCAAATCCTCAGGATCGTGGGAGCAGCTGCAAGAGGGAGGGAGCTGGATGTCATTCTTCACTCTAGGGACAAATGATCTGGCTAGGAATGGGATCAGAGCAGTGCAAGAGGAGTTTGTAGAGTTGGGGAGGGGCCTTAGACAAGTAGCACATACAGTAACCTTCTCGGAGGTGCTGCCTGTCTATGGCAAGGGTGATGCTAGGGTACTCCTCACCAGGGAATTCAATGAATGGTTGAAAAACTGGTGTGAAGCTCAGGGTTTTGGCTTCATTGGGGACTGGGGAGCCACCTGGAGGGATGCAGACCAGTACCGGTGCGATGGTCTGCATCTATCCGGGGGGGAAACCAGGATCCTAGGTGAGAGGTTTAAATGCTTTATTGGCAAGCATTTAAACTAGCCAAGGGGGGAGGCACTGAAAAGGAGTAGGGAAATCCCAGCCTCCCCCCACAAAACACGATAATTAGTGTGGTAAACACCAAGGTAGAGAAGTCATTAGGGAGCAGGACAGAGGTAAATGTAAAAAAAGGCAAAGGCAGTAAGGAGAGGAATGGGGCTAAAAGGGGTAAGGCCATCAAAAAGTGGAGGGTGATGAGTACCAAAGCCCGTAGTCTGTGTAACAAGCTCCCTGAACTAGTGGCCTTGATGGAAGAGGGTTGCCTGGATATTGTGGCAGTCACAGAAACATGGTACACAGAGAACCATGACTGGATGTCAACATACCAGGATACACAATCTACAGGAGGGACAGGGAGGGTAAAAGAGGAGGAGGTAGCTCTCTATGTAAAGGAAGGGATCAAAGCAACAGAACTAAAGAGTAAACAGGGAGCAGATGAGACACTCTGGGTCACCCTGGAGACAGGAATGGCACCACAATCCATGGGGATTGTATACAGACCCGCATCACCGGGAGGGAATGGACAAGGAAATGATAGAGGCTTCCTTAGAATGGCAGAAAAAGGGAGATATTGTTGATGGGGGACCTGAATATGCCAGATGTTAACTGGAGCACCTTTGCTGCAGGCACATCCAAGAGCAGGGTCATTCTTGATGCCCTACAAGGGGCATGCCTCAGACAGCTAGTATTGGAACCCACTCGGGAGGGAGCAATCTTAGACCAGGTACTCTCAAATGGGGATGGAGAAAGAATCTCAGATTTAGAAGTGGGTAGCCATCTGGGAACAAGCGACCACCAAACAGTGTGGTTTACGATAAACACAGCCATACAATCAAGCCATACAAAAGCAAGGGTGCTGGACTTTAGGAGGGCTAACTTTGGGAAAATGAGAGAGTGCCTCAGAAAAGCACTAGCAAACAGGCAAGAAGGAGGGGTGGAGGAACAATGGGGAGTAATCAAAACAGCCATCACAGAGGCAACAATCCTTTGTGTAAAGCAAATCAACAAAACACAACAATGGAAAAAAATGCTATGGTTCTCAAAAGAGGTGACAGGGAAGGTTAAGGAGAAAAGGATAGTATTCAGGAAATATAAGGAAACACAGAAGGAGCAGGACAGATAACTTTATCAGTTAAAGCAGAAAAAGGCTGGGAAGGCAGTCAGAATAGCAAAGGCCCAAACCGAGGAAAGGATAGCCAACTCTGTTAAGAAGGGGGATAAGACCTTTTATAGGTACATTAGGGAACGAAGAAAGACCAAAAGAGGGATACTGAGGCTTAATAAAGGGGAGGGAATGTGGGTAGAGGGTGACAGTGAAAAAGCAGGGATACCGAACGAATATTTCTGCTCAGTATTCACAAAAGAAGAGGAGGGGGAGGTACCTAAACTGAACAAGAGAAACACTCTGAGGACGGGGGTCGATACCAGTGCATTTATAAAAGAAAGGGTTCTGAAAGAACTAATAAAATTGAAGCTGGACAAAGCAATGGGGCCTGATGGGATTCACCCAAGAATTCTAAAAGAACTAAGGGTAGAACTAGTGACACACTGGACTACTCTTTAACAAATCATGGGAGGATGGGGTGGTACCTGAGGACTGGAGGAGGGCGGATGTGATCCTCTTCAAAAAAGTGGAGCAGAACAGAGGCAGGAAACTACAGACCAGTTAGTTTGATCTCAGTGGTAGGGAAAATGATGGAATCACTTCTGAAGGAAAGAATTGTTGAGTACCTAGAGGCCAGTGGGACACAGGACCCAAGGCAGCATGGGTTCACGATGGGAAGGTTGTGTCAGACGAATCTAATTGATTTCTTTGACTGGGTGACCAAAGTAGTAGACCAGGGAGGAGCTGTGGACATGGCTTACCTAGATTTTAGAAAGGCATTTGATACAGTCCCACACAAAAGATTAATACCCAAGTTAGCCAGCCTTGGAGTGGGTCCCAAGGTGGTAGCCTGGATAAAAAATTGGCCAGACAACAGGATGCAAAGTGTAGTAGTAAATGGAGTCCACAGTGAAGAAAGGAGGGTTACTAGCGGGGTACCGCAGGGTTCAATACAGGACCAGTCCTTTTAATGTCTTTATAAGTGACATTGCAGAGAACTGGAAGGAAAAGTATGTCTCTTTCAGACGATACAAAGATCTGCAACAGGGTTGATACACCAGATGGAGTGGAAAGGATGAGAAGGGACTTGGCAAGGTTGGAGGAATGGTCAGATGTATGGCAGCTCAGATTCAATGCAAAGAAGTGCAAGGTAATGCACCTGGGAAACAAAAACCCAGGGGAAGAGTACACAATGGGGGGTGAGATACTGACAACAGTTAAAATGGAAAGGAACCTGGGGTAATTATATCAGATGACCTAAAGGTGGGCAAGCAATGTGAGAAGGCAGTAAGGAAGGCTGAGGGAATACTGGGATGCATAGGGAGAGGCATCAATAGTAGAAAACCTGAAGTTGTTATCCCTCTGTACAGACAGTTGGTGAGACCCCATCTGGGGTACTGTGTGCAGTTCTGGAGACGCCATCTCCACAAAGGCATAGACAGAGTGGAGGCTGTCCAGAGGAGGGCAACCAAAATGGTGCAGGGTCTGCACCAGAAGACATACGAAGAAATACTAAAGGAGCTTAATATGTATTCCCTTGAGGAAAGGAGGGAGAGAGGGGACATGATAGAAACTTTCAAGTACCTCAAGGGAATCAACAAAGTCCAAGAGGGTGGCATCTTTCAGAAAAAGAGATCTGCAAGAACAAGGGGGCACAATTTGAAGATAGAGGGAACAGGCTCAGAGGAAATGTGAGGAAGTATTTTTTCACATAGAGGGTTGTGGATGCATGGAAAAGCCTCCCTGAGGAGGTCGTGGAGTCAAGAACAGTGGGGGAATTCAAGAATGCATGGGACAGACATAAGGCAGTCCTAGTGGGGGGTAGGAGGAAGTAAGCTGTTGGTTAACTAGGATCTGCAGCTTATCTGTTAGGTAGGAAAATGGGCAGACTAGGTGGGCCAAGTGGTCCTTATCTGCCATCAAATTCTATGTTTCTATGTTGTGAGCAGCGCTGCAGAAAGGAATGATGCTAGCTTGCTGTAGGGACTAGGTTTGCATTTGCCCACAACATCCCACTCCCGAGAAAGCAGTGAAGAAACTGGACTATGATCAGGGAATCTATGCTGAGGAATTGTTTGAGAGGCCAGAAATCGGTGTCCCACCATAAGTGGTGGGGGGCCCCAGGAAGGAAATTTTAAGGCTAAGGGGACCTGTTTTAGGAAACGTAACAAGTTGTCCATATGAAATCTTTATTTATTTATTTAAAATTTTGGTAACCGGGAAAGGCACACTGAGCCAGGGCTTGTTTCCAGGTGCGACCTGTGGTAGGGAAGGAGGGAGAATGATACCATGTCAGTGAGTACAACAATCATACATTAAATAAACAGTGCGATTGAAGCATAACACATAATAAGGTCTGTACAGTAGTGGTGAATAAATAAGTACAAGTAGAATTTTGGGGATTATACAAGTATTATATACAAAAAGAAATACTCTAGGAAGAAGGAAGCAGAGCATCAGGAGGCTTAAGAGAGATAGAGAAGGTGGAAGAACCAGAGAAAGAGGGCTGGTACAGTGCCTTTAGGGAAGTACAGGATTCCGGGGATGCAGGGTGTCAAGTACGAAGAGGAGTGCAGCAAGAGCAGGGGGAGATAGGGAGTAGTTTAAGGTGCTTTTTGAGGGATGCTGCAGTGGGCAAGATGCAGACAGGAAGGGGGAGATGGTTACAGAGGGCAGGGAGCCTGAAGACAAAAGATAGCTTGCCCGATTGCGAGAGTGGTTGGGGAACAGCGAAGGAATGAGAGTCATGGGTGCGAAGAGAATAACCCGTGTAAGAGGTGGGAGCTAGTAAAGTAGAGAGTTAGGAGGGAAGAGTGCCAAACCAGTATTTAGTAATGAAAGAAGTGCAGTGGGCAAGACAACGATTGGTGAGAGAGGGGTTGGATAGGGCAAAGTACAGAGAATAGTGGTGGGTATGATAGGGAAGGTTTGTGGCAAAACGGCAGAATGCGTTGAACAAAGGGTTCAGCTTGGATAGAGAAGATTGAGGAGCTGAAATATGAACTGCTTCTGTGTAGTCCATGGATGGTAGGATGAGCTTGGAGAGGAGTTCCTTTCTGATGGGGAGGGAGAGGCTGTCCTTGTGCTTGTACAGAGCACCTAGTTTAGGTTGGAGCTTGCTGTGGATTGCATCAATATGATGAGAGAAATCAAGTTTAGGGTCCGACCGAACTTCCAAGTATTTGAAAGATTCCACAGTTTCAATCTTTGATCCATCCAGGGAGGGAAGGAGGGTGGGGAGGGGAGTTTGGCCAGCTTCTGGGCTGTGCTGAAAGCCATGGTGACTGTTTTCTTAGTATTGCACTTAGGTGAGTTAGCTTCAAACCAGCGAAGCACGTTTTCTAAATCAGCCTGAAGGGCAGACTTGATGACCGGGAGGGAGGGACCAGATGCGAAAATAACCATATCATCAGTGTATATGTGGATGTGTGAGGTAGGGCAGGCAGAGGGGAGGTCATTTCCAGGGATCTTGATCATGTAGTCACTGACTCTGGTGGAGAACCAGGTCTCAGTTACACAAAGGATGTCTGGGGTGGCCAGTGTGATCCAATTTCAGTTGAAGGCTCCTGGTATTTATGTGGTAGATGCTGAGGCCACTGGTTGAGGGAGAGCAGGAGGTGGGATTAGTGGGCCCAGAGTTAGTTTCGATAACCCTGGCTAGGAGAAGGAGTACTAGCCAGGGAGCAAGGCATTTGGGATAACGTTTCCTGTGAAGAAGGCAGGAGAGGCGGGCTTGTGGTTTTAGGGCCAGAAAATGGAGCCTACTGTGGGAGGAGAGCGAGAAGAGAGGTACAAGGGGGAGTGACAGGAGAAATGAGGAGAAAAGGAAGAGTGGGGGAAGAGAGGGGGAAGGAGTTGTAGACTGGCAGAGGGAGTAGGTATGGCCCTGGGGGGTAATGGAGGTGGAGGAGGGGAGGTTTGGGCTGGAGACATGGGGAGGGGACAAAGCAATGAGAGTGAATAGGAGGGGAGAAAGTAGCTGCAGTAGAGGGGGCAACATAATCCTAGGGACAGCACTAGGTAAGGGAATGCGAGACAGAATATGACAATGCAGTACAGGTTTTGATATGCTGATCTGACATGAAGGAAGTTGAAAGCACTTTAAGGTATTTTGGTGGCCACTAGTGGAGGAGTGGTATAACCTGCAGGTGGGAAAGTTAGGAGATAGACTATACACACAAGTGACCAGTCATATGATCACCACTGCCAATAAAGGTACGGCAGGCCAAGGGTGGGGGAGTTGGAGGGAGGGTGAGGCAGTGCCACAAGGCGGCAGCGGGTAAACAGAGCAACACTGTGTGTGGTCTTCCGAAGGCAGCGGCTGCTGGTGTCTACCTGCTCTGCTCACTTGCTTTCCGGCTTGCAACTGGGAGCTTCCGACGGCGGAGTTCGGGAGTTAGGAGATGGGCAGGTAAGTTCTAAGGGAAACCTGCAAACCAGAAGAAGGGTAGCTGAAAATCAGAGGAATAAGGTGGGCAAGAACAGAGAAGCTACAGGACAACTCAAGTTACAGAGGAGAGGTTGGGGGGGGGAATTGGGAGAGAAGGGAAAATAAGCAGACGGAAAATTGAACAGAAATCTGATCAGACACTGCTAAGACTGGGTGTAAATCAGGCTGCTAAACCTGTCTGAAATCGGGTTGAGAAACGATCTGAACACACTGTACTTAATTCTGGCAGATAAATTGATTAAATCTGGCAGATAAAATATCTGAATAACAGCATGAACTGAATTCAGGTAGAGAAATTAAACTGATGCTGGCTGCTACTAAGTACTTTGTTTTTTTCCAATTGTTTAACCAGGTGAGACACACTAAGCTGAAAGCTTGTCTACAGGTGCAACCTGGGAGCACAGGGAAGTTAAGTGACTTGCTTAGGGTCACACAGTACTTGTTCAGCTACTACGCAATGCATCAGATAACAGTTACACAGAAACTGCCTTGAACACAAAACTGAGCCTGAAAGCAACAACAGAAGTGCCTGAAGCTCCCTGATGAGACAAACATTTAGTTATGGAGACCCAGACAAATGCCTTCAAACCACACCTGAACACAGACGCATGCTAGGCTCCAGAACTATCAGTACTGTTGCGCCGACAGTAAACAAGATGGTGATGGTGCCAAGTTCAAACAGAGCAACACTGGGTGTGGTCTTCTGAAAATGGTGGCTGCTACTGCTGCATGCCTGTTCTGCTCACTTGCTTGCCAGCTTGCAACTGGGAGCTCCCAATGGTGGAGTTTGGGGGTCAGGAGATGGGCAGGTAAGCTCCAAGGCAAACCTGCTGCTCTGCTCACTTGCTTGCCAGCTTGCAACTGGGAGCTCCCGACGGTGGAGCTTGGGGGTCAGGAGATGGGCAGGTGAGCTCCAAGGAAACCTGCTCTGCTCACTTGCTTGCCGGCTTGTGACTGGGAGCTCCCGATGGCAGAGGAGTGCATTTATCTTGGGGAACAGGATCCATGTATTTCTTTGCCAGGTTTGGGGCTTTCCTTGAGGGGTACTAGCTGTCCAGGATATGTCTATGTTAACAGGGTGCTCCTGGCCTTCGGTGAGGTCAGTCCCTGATGGGAGAAGGTAAGGGTGAACTGAAGTATATTAGAGGGGTCCACAAACTTGGAGTACTGCTGTTTGCTGTAAGTGTTCACACATGCCTGAAATTTAAATCCATTTCATTTATTTGTTTATCAGACAGTCCGTTTATAGGCATGACCCAGCTGTTACAAAACACAAACATTTCTAAAAAATACATATAGGTTAGCAACCTTTCCCTAAGTATTATTAAAAAAAGGTTAAATGTTTTCAATTGTTTCTAAAATAACAGTAGCAATTACATGTGGACACTGAAAATAAATAGACAAACAACCTTTTCCTAAATACTGTTAAAGATGAGGGTAATCACACTTCAGTTGGCAGGTTGTTCCGTTGTCTTATAAAATGGGTAGAGAAGATCTAGTCTCCTGATTGGCTGAGACAGGCTGGCACCACAGCATTTATCTCAGTATACTTGTCCTGGTCCTTGGAGCTGGTAGTGAGGACCGGGAAATGAAACACCAGTCACTCCCGGTCCTCAGAGCAGGCAGCAAGGATTGGGAAACAACAACTAAGAATAACCGGAAGCCGCGACAAGGGATAAAATGGCAAGCAGTTCTCACGTGCCCTCCTGGTCCTCAGTGCAGGCAGCGAGGACTGGGAAACAACAACCAAGAACAGCTGGAATCCATGATGAGGGACACAATGGCAAACAGTGCTCACATTCCCTCCCAGTCCTCAGTGCAGGCAGCAAGGACCAGGAAGCAGCAACCACGAATGGCCAGAAGCCACAATGAGGGACAAAATTGCTGTGGCAAGCAGACTGGCTCAGTTCTTCCTTACGGTGGATGGGTTGCTACATCTAGCCTGTCTCCATATGGGAGGAGAAAGTTCAAGCACAAGGTGCTAAGAGTATGCTCTGTTCTTTGCTGACAGTGTCCTCTATCAAGACTGAGATCTCTTCCAGTGTTGTTCAAAGAACTTGTGGGATCGGAACTGAAACATGCCAGCCACTTCTCTTGTCTGGGATGAGTTTGATCCAGTTGGCGTGGATGAGGTAGTCGAGATAGTACTGAGGCTGCGACCAACCTATTGTGATCTAGACCCAGGTCAAACCCGACTTTTGGTTCATTGCGTTGGCCTGATTGAATATATGGTTGCTGGGATCATCTGGTGTTCCTTAGGGAGTGGGTTTTTTCCAATCACCTTGAAAGAGGCCTTGGTCAGACCCCTCTTGAAGAAACCCTCATTGGACCTGGAGTGTCTCACTGACTACAGACTGGTCTTAAACCTCCCATTTTTAAGGAAAGTTTTAGAAAAAGTGGTGGCCGTCCAGCTCGAGACTCACCTCACCTCACCTCCTCTGCCAATTATGAGCATTCCCAGTCTGGATTTAGACCCAGGCACAGCATTGAGACTGCCCTGGTGAAGGTGCTGAACAATCTCCTGATAGCGAGAGATGGGGAGAATGTACCATCCTTGTTCTCCTGGATCTCTTTGTGGAATTTGACACTGTGGACCATGAGGTGTTGTTACTGGACCAACTGCGGAACTGGTTCGGACTACCTGGCAATGTCATCAGCTGGTTTAGATCCTACCTCATGGGTAGAGTGCAGAGGATAATGATGGGATTATCCTCATGTAGCCTGATGCCCCTACACTGTGGAGTTCCACAAGGATCGGTCTTGTCGCTGCTGTTGTTCACAGTGTACATGCTGCCATTAGGAGATATTATCAGGTGGTATGGTCTAGGCTTTCATTGCTATGCTGATGATACCCAGCTATACTTGTCCTGGGTACCTGAAAACCATATGACAGCCACTGTGTTTAACACCTGCCTGGAGGAGATCCAGAACTAGATAGCTCAGAACTGGCTACGACTCAACCTGGACAAGACAGAGGTGCTGGTGGTAGATCCTGGCCATCAGTGGGATGGAGGAGGGTCTGGGAATGACCCTGGTTTGATACTGGGAGGCATTCCCCTGACCGTCTTTGTTCGGGTCAGAGACCTGTGCGTGGTCCTTGATGACGGTCGGACACTTGATGCTCAGGTGTCGGCCGTCATACAAAGTAGCTTCTACCATCTGAGGAACATTGCTCAGATCCTGGCCCTGATATCAACCAAAGACCTTGCCACTCTAGTGCATGCCTTCATCACATCCAGGTTCATGTAACCCCCTTACAAATGGGGGTTTCTGAAAAGTCATCCTTGAGCTTGCCTAAATGCTCACTGCCAGGCTGGTGTCTTGTGTTTTAGCAGTTTAAATGTATTGCCAGAGAGTGTCTGTATAGCCACTGTGTACTGTCTCTTTAAGAGCTGCCTGGATTGCAGTTATAATTAATCTGGGGGGGGGGCTGAGTGTCTCAATGCTCGAGTCCCGCCCAGGCTGCCAGATAATTGCTCTGTTCTGCCATCGCTATTTGCGCAGAGGGAGCTCTGTTATAAGATGTGCTTATTTGCTGATTATCTATTGGAGCGATAATAATATTGTAGTTTGTTCTCACCTGTTTTCTTTGCAGCAAGGACTGTTCTGTCTTCTCAACCGCCTTGGCCCGGGACTGTCAGAATATGCCAATCAGTACATTTGGGACTCTAAAATGGAGCCTGCCTACAGGGGCTTGGTGGGGACAAAACTTGTAGGAATTGTAGTTTTGGGCTTTTGGCACCTAAAAGAACCTGGAGGGGGAGCCCTTGTTGTGGCTGACAGACAGATCAGTCAACTGAACCTTTTGGATCTTGGGGAAAGTTCCAAACTGCTTGCGGTTTCAGTTAGATCTGAGTTAGGAAGTGAAGAGGTAACAGCTTGAGTGATTTAAGCAAGAGCCCCTGCGTAGATTCGCATGGGAGAACCGTGAAAGGGCTGAGTTTTGGCCTGCCTGTCTGCCTGACTGCTGTCTCTCAGAGGGAAAATGGAGTTTATTCAGACTGAATCCGAGTTGTGAGAACGATTTAAGCCACTGGACTGTGACCAGGCTTCAATCTGAAGAAGACCGAAGATTTGCTGAATGCGATCAGCCTGTCAGGATTTCCAGCCACCTCTGAACTCCCAGTTTGTGCAGAGACTCTGTAATTGTGATTGGATAGCAATCTGCCTGGTAGAGTGGAATTTCTTGCATGTAAATGTGCTGTGTGCTGTTAGTGGGTCGTGATTTGGTTCCCCTCTGTGTGTTGAACTGTGTTCTGCTCGCTGGAGGCCGCATCCAGCTCCAATGGACTGAATCCGAATCCATCGCCATTTCGCCTTGGCCTTGCCACACTGGCCAACCCAGACTACCCATTGCACGGAGAAAGCCATCGACGAGCGATCTGCCTGGGAATCAGCCCCCTGTTCAACGCTTGAACAGGAATGACACCTCGGTGAATCGTGTGGGCCCTGCTTCTCCTGGCACTCCAGCTCAACAACCTGCAGTCTCAATTTCGTCCTGCCTGTGTCCTGTATTGGGTTTTGTGAGTAAAAATCAGGGTAGCTCCCTGCAACAACAGCTAAATCTAAATTGTTGTCATCTGATTGTCTGGTTGTTTTTTCTTTCACGAACTGAGCCCTCCGCCTCCGGATTACAAATAGTGTGTGTTGTGCATGTTGTGTTATTCCTTCACAGGGCCCCAACCAGCTGCAACGTTCCTGGCTAGCCCGTCGTCTCCCTACCTGGTTACCCAGAGTGTGTGACTGTGTAGGAACTCTGAAGTACATGCATAACTGTCTGATTGATATACTCTTTGAGCCAATCAACCTGATTACACCCCTCCCTTGTTCAAGTCCCCTGAATAAATCAGATTTAACTCTTTTTGCATTTAACCTGACTGTGGTTCCAGTTCGTGCCGAAAGTACTGTACTTGTTGCTATTTGCTGTGCTTAACCTTGTTTTAGAGAGTCTCCAGGGTCGAGCTAGAGGAACCAGCCCTGGTGGTAAGTGCAAACAGTGTGGGTAATTGCCTGGTGAATAAGCGTTATTGTTAAAGTGATTATTGTATATTGTTCAGGCCACTAGAAGGGAAAGAGGGGGGTTACAGTGTCCCAGATGGCTGTGCCCAAGTTAGCTTGACCACTAACAACCCTGACCTCTGGGTGGAGGCACCCGTTTCAGTACCCAGGCCTCTGAACCTGCTACTAGCCAAGCAGACAGAGTAGTAGCCCTTGGGATAGAGCCACCTAGGGGTTACATTAGATTACTGCAATGCTCTGTACCTGGGGTTATCTGTAAGCAACCTCTGCCGTTTGCAGCTCGTGCAGAATGCGGTGGCCAGACTGTTGACTGGTGCTTCAAGATTTGTTCATATTAGCCTGTCCTTCATGAACTGCACTGGCTGCCAGTAAGGCGGAGGATTGCCTTCAGGGCAATATTACTGACCTATAAAGCCCTGCATGGTCAGCAACAAAACTATCTGCAAGACCTCTGGTTCCTCACTGCCCGGCTCATGCTCTCCGTACCTCAGAGTTTTGCCTCCTGGTACTTACCAGGGCTACGTTGCAGCAATCTGGAGATCATGCTTTTTCCATTGCCACACCAGCCCTGTGGAATTCACAGCCAGATCATTTGAGGGAGGCATCCTTGGTGGAAACCTTTAAAAAAGGCTTAAAACATTTTTATTTAAACAAGCTTATGACCTATACAATATATAATTATAGAAGGTCTTATAGTGCACTGACCACTGTTTTATGCTACAGATAGACAGATGCTGTTTTATATTCTGCATTATGTTGCTGAAAATGTTTGCTGATGGTTGTTTTAGAAATTGTTCAGCGCTCCGAGCCTCTGTGAAGGGGTGCTTTATAAATAAAGTACCTATCTATCTATCTATCTATCTATCTATCTATCTATCTATCTATCTATCTCTCTATCTATCCATCTATCTATCTATCTATCAAAAATGTCAAACTGCTCACATCCCCAACCCAGTGATCAGTGCAGGCAGTGAGGACCAGGAAACAGCAACCAAGAATGACCAGAAGCCGCAACAAGGGACAAAATGGCAAACAGTGCTCACATTCCCCTCTGTTCCTTGGTTCAGGCAGCATGGACCACGAGTCAAGTACCTGAAATGTCCGGAGATGGATCTAGAAGCTGCAGTGAAGGACAAATTATGTACAAAAAAAATCAACGTAGGTTTTCACTTACTCCCAGTCCTCAGAGCAGACATCAAGAATCGAGAGATAGCAGTACACCTGTCGCTCAAGTACATTACAGCTCTCCCTTGTGATGGCTAAAGGAGGAACTATTTTACTTTCAAAAGCAATGTTTTTATATATTCTTGTTTTTTTTTCATTTTCTTTCTATTTTTAATTCATCAATATAATTTTTCTGGTATATAAGGGTAAAAAGAAATATAAAGGATAACTGCCAGGCTAAAAAAAAGTGGGGGTTGTTGAGCAGAGGGTAGTGAAGAAATGCCAGAGGTGCTTAACTGGTACTTCTGTTCAGTCTTCACTTGGGAGGACAGACCAGTTCCACAAGGAAACAGGTAGATGGGGACTGGGAGAGGAGACATCACAGATGGTGCAATTCAAGCCAAGAGGGTACTGAAGGGACGAAGGGAACTGAAGGTGGACAAATCACTAGTGCCAGATGGCATGCATCTGAGGATCCTTAGAGAACTGGCAAAGGTTCTGGCGGACCCCTGCAGTCCTATTTAATACTACTCTGAAGCCTAGAAACATGCTCCAGGACTGGAGAATGGTGCACGTGGTGTCTCTCCATAAAAGTGGGCTGAGGAATGAAGCAGGGGAACTGCAGACCAGTCAGCCTGACCTCAATAGTAGGTAAGCTGATGGAGACCATCCTGAAAGAGAGACTGAGGCTTTCTAGAGGAAAATGGGCTCCAGATCGAGAAGCAGCATGGGTTTGTGTTGGGGAGGTCCTGCCAAACTAACCTAATTGGCTTCTTCGATATGGTCACTAGGACATTGGACAAGGACCAGGCAGTTGTTCTCCTGTATCTGAACTTCAACAAGGCCTTCAACTCGGTGTCTTATAGGAGACTGGTCAGAAAGCTGGAGGACTTTTGGGGGGGGGGGCTAAGCTCATGGGATAGGTCAGAAGCTGGTTGCAGGATAGAACTCAAAGGGTGGTAATTGTGGGGAGAATTCTCAGAAGTGGGGCTTGTGACCATTGTGGTCCCACAGGGCTCAGTGCTTGGTCTGGTGTTGTTTAACATCTTCATAAGTGACATCACGGATGGGAGCAATGGTAAAATCCGCCTGTTCACAGACAGTACCAAACTCTGTGAGAGGGTGGACAAGGAGAAGGGAAGACAGGAACTCATGGAAGACCTGGCTAGGCTAGAAGAGTGGTCTGGCATTTGGCAGCTGGGGTTCAGTGCTAAAAAGTGTAAAGTTATGCACTTGGGGGCGAAGAATCTGGGGACCAAATACTGGTAGGGTGCGTGCTGATAACCAGGTCAGAGGAAGAAAAGGACCTGGGAGTAATAATCACAAGTGACCTGAAACACTCCACACACTGCAGGAAAGCAGCACTTAGCGGAAATTGGATGCTGGGCTGCATAGCCAGGGGAATTACCACCAGAAAGGGTAATTCTGCCACTGTACAAGCCACTGGGAAGACCACATCTGGAGTACAGTGTGCAGTTTTGTTGCCCGTATCTTAAGAAGGATAGCAACTTGCTGAAGATGGTCCTGAGAAGGGCGACTGAGATGATCCAGGGTCAGCAGGGCACAACCTATGAGGGCTGGCTCCGGGAGCTCAACATGTACTCTCTTCAGGAAAGAAGGGAGAAGGGAGACATGAATGAGACCTTTAAGTACCTTAAGGGTATTAACAGGGAGAGCATGGAGGGTCTCTTCAGCCTTAGTGGGACCAAGACCACTAGGGGGCACAGCCTAAAGCTGGTGGTGGGGAAGGTTCCAGAGGGAGATGAGGAGGCACTTTTTCACTGAGAGGGCGGTGGCCGAGTGGAATGAACTGCTAGAGGAGGTGATATCTCTAACAGTGAACATCTTCAAGAGGGGGTGGGATAGGGTGAAGGGAAAAGTTGCAGGTAGAAGAGGGGGAGTGGGGTGGAGAGCGGGAAGTTGAGAGAGGTCAAAAGGGAAATGGGGAGGGAGCAGTTCCCTTTGTAAATATATACAATTGAGCAGACTAGATAGACCACAAGACCTTTACCTGTTGGCACGATAGTATGTTTGTAAATAAAAATACCAAATACCCATTTTATAAGTGCAGTGAAACACTCCAGCGTGGTCCTTATGCTGAAATAACTGCCCTTCCCGGGGTTGTAAGGCCCTCTGCCTGCACTGTTGGACCTGACTATGCCCCTGGGTGGATGGTTATTTCAGTATAAGGCCCACCCTGTCATGTCTTAGTGCTTGCTTATCACCTGGTAAGAAAATGCTCTTTGCCCAATGACTGTCTTGCAAGATGGAATTATGAGCAGTGGCTGGTCTGGAGACCTTAGCTTCCTGTTCAAATCTTGTTGTTTTACCAAGTCAGTCAACGGTTCATGTCCTTGGTCTTTCTGGCGTAAGAGTTGGAAATATGTTCTACATTTGTGTATAATCTTTGATGCCATGTTGGTAGAAGTGTGTTGCTACTAAGGACTGATGTTGATATAAATAATAGTAATACTACTACCGGTGGTTGTCGTATGAGCTTTGATGCCAAGTTGGCAGAAGTGTGCTGCCTAGTACGGGCTTGGAAATTATACTGCTAGTGGCTGCCATATGAGCTTTGATGCCATGTCGGTGAAAGTACACTGTCTGGTAAGGATGTATGCTGTGGGAAATAATACTACCAATGACTACTGGGTATGGTCTTACACCTCAGGTCAGTCACGTTATGCCAGAAGTATCCTAATTGAAGTGGAATGCACCCTAGACATTGCTATTCCTAGCATTTACTGAAGTGTTGTAATTTAGGGTAGTGCCAAATAAGACAAGGGTGGCAATGTACTGTAGTACCCAGTAACCCCACTGGGTGACTAGTGCTCTTGGGTCCCATATGTATGAGCTAATTGCCCCACAAGCAGGAGATGCAGTTTAACCAGTGCCCACAAGCAGTAGTCCCATCTGGCTTAGTGTCCTGTACTACATATATGGTCACCTTTAAGACCACAAATATGGCTGCTTCAAACTCCCCTCTAATTGTAGGCAAATAAGTGCAGTAAGGAGTTGGAAGAGTGACCTTACTGGTCTGCTGAACACCTTGTGGTCTTCTGATTAGCAGGACTGTGATCCTGACCAAGTTGTTATTCAATGTACTGTAGCAATCACCTGCTATTTTAAGGCCTTAAGTCAAAAGAGAGGACTAGGGCAAGGGCATAGCAGGTATTGGAGGTTTAAGATGGCTGCCGTGATGTGAGGCATTTGTGCATGGGCTCATGTTATGCCACATATAAGATGGCTGACCAAGAAGAAGAGAAAAAGAATCAGCATTTATATAGCGCGTTTCATACACAGTGTATCCCAACGTGCTTTACAAGCAATGCTAGACTGGTAGTGAAGTGACTGAATGTGTAGTGGCGGCCATATTGCACATCATCACCCACACAGAGCCTGGATAATTGCATGAACCAGTTTATGGGAAGGAAAATGTTGGCCAGGACACCGGGAATGTCCCCTACTCTTTGCGAAGAGTGCTCTGGGTTCTTTTACTTCCACCTGGACACCACCAGGACAACACCAGGATGGGTAGAAGGGACCTTGGTTTAACATCTCATTCGAAGGACGGCACACCCCAGCAGTACTGCACCCCCCCCCAATACTGCACTCGGATGCCAGCGATTTTTTAGGTGCAAGTCCAATGTGTGGGACAAGAACTCATGACCTTCTGGTCCAGAGGCGGATGTGCTACCAACTGCGCAGTGTGTGCATCCACTCATGCTGTGTTCCAAACAATATGGCTGACTGAGAGCAGCAGAGTGTGTGTCAGGCACCCACAACCGGAGGGGACGTACATGATGGGAAGAGCCTTGGGAGCTTGAGGGAGGGTGTGCACACAGCAGTCGAGGGCAGGAGGCAGAGCGAGCACATAATCAAGTCCGCAAGAGGCTAAATGCTAGGTAAGACAAAATGCAGGCACAGAAAACACTTAGTGTACAGTGGGAATGGTGGTGATGGAGTGTGAACTTCAGCAGGAAGGAGCCGACAACCCAACTGAGAAAAAGACTTGCCATAGGCAGAAAGCAACGTCCCAGATGGTGTTCTGCACCTGAATCAAGGTGAGGCTGAACAGACAGCAGAGGCAGACCTCAAAACTGTAAGTATGAGTGTAAGTTATAAGCTGTATGAGTTTTCCTAAGTGAGGAGAGTGCCTGAAGTCAATGCTAGGAATGCTGATAGTCTTTTCAAAGTTTAGAAAAAGTTAAGCTGATGGAAGCAGCAACTTGCCATCTAGCCGGAATGATGTAAACTGAGCACTGTGGGTAATGGGGGTGGAGTCATCTGCCATACTTGTCAATCAAAACTCAATATTATGTTCTCTTTTGCCTTCTGTTCTCGTCTTGTTCCAGACCGTCCCCATCCCATTCCCTGTCCCTTATTGGAACATGCTTCACAAAGATATTTGAAACTTCATCTGAGCAGTAAAGTATTTACAAACTGCAGAAAAAATCTTTACCGGTGCCCAGGGAGAAGGGATGTTTGGGTCTCCCTTGTCTCCGAAGTTATTACCTTGCAGTTCAAAGAGCCCTTTTGTGTACCTGGGCCAAGCAAAGGATGGAGTCGGCTTGGTACCAGATAAAGGAAGACATGCTTCCAGGTCGGGCATTGGGGGCACTTCTGAAAGGGGCTATACCACCCCGACTCTGGCAACATGTACATAATCCATGGACTAAACATTCATTATATGTTTTAATGAAAATGAGGAAGCTAACAAATATGCCCAAAATGGCTGGATCCTCTCCCTCATTGGACACAAGGAGTCCTTTCTCCCTCCTCAGTTAGATGGAGGTTATATGCATCGGAAGGGTTGGGGCCTAACCAGATTCCTATGGTGTACTGGCCCCAGGGGAATGCATGACATTTGCACAGTTGGTAAACACTACCGATTTTTTGCCAATCAGACACTTCATTTCATCTTCTAATGTGTTACCTCAATTGCAGAGATCAGATGGAATCAGAAGCATTTTTATGATGTTGTAGACCTCAGAGCTAAAATTAGATATGTCTGAGATCTCTGCAGACTTTTTTCCCCCAAAGAGGACCCCTCCACTAGATAAAATTCACAGTAGTTGGGAAAGGGAGGTGGGAACGGCCATCGATCCTAAACAATGAGAAAAAGACTGCAGAAGGGGTGGAAGGGTACGGCAGCCCCGTGGCACAAAGTGCTGAAGCGCTTAGTGCCTTACCTTCCCTATGCCAGTAGCCTGAGTTTGAGAATCAGCTTGGGCTGCAGGGGACTGGCCGGGGGGGGGAATCAAGCACAGGTGGCAGCGCAGCTAGAGCGGCTAGTGGGTGGGTTGATGTTGGTAGGCACTGCACGCCTGCATGGGGGCACGCTTGGTGTGTCATTGATGCCTTCATCCTAGGAGAATCGGAGAGAAAATGGCAAAATCCTTGAGTGGCAGGATGATGCTGCCCAGTCTGCAGGCCCTGCACCTGGCAACCTAGGCAGGTCCCTTCCACAACCAGATCCATTCGCGGCGCAGGTAAGGGGGCTCCACTGCCGGGGGGGTGGTGGCTCTGGAGGAACATAGGGAGGAGACCCACGAAAATCCTATGGGACTCCAAGGTGACAGGACTGGGACTGGGGTCAGGCAGAAAGGAGCACTGGGACTATGGAGGGATAAGGAGATAAAGCAAAAAAAAAAAAAAAGAAAGGGTAGATGGTGACGGCCTCTCCCACCTAGAGGGAATACCATTGGAAGATCCTAGTCTGATTTTTTTTTTAGGACCCCAACAATTATAAAGCATTTCCAACACCAGTTACACAGATGTTTGCTGGCAACAGTGCGGCGGGGGAGGGGTAAACACCATCACATATTTTGGATGGCCATACATCGTGAAATACAAACAGTTACTGGACACCACTTCCCTCTGTCTTTTACAGATGTGGTGCTGGGAGACTTCTCCCTCCTCATAGGTAGCAGATCTACCCAGCAGCTTGGGCAGATCCTTAGGGTGTCCGCTTTAAAATTTATTATTTTAAATTGGCTCTGTACGACCCCACCAACTGTAGAAAAGTGGAGCTCTAAGGTCAATGAGATAGAAAGGGTGGAACAGACCACCAGTGACTGGCAGCTGAAAACTGAGAAATTTCTTGACTTATGGAGACCCTGGCACAGATGGTATACCCCCCCCGACAGTGACACCAATACAGAGACCTACGTCGCTGTCGACAAAATCGAAAGTCCGTCGACAGGTTGCTGTATTGGTGTGCCTGAGACAGGGGCACACTGTCTTCCAGTCCTGCACCCCCTTCCCAAATCAACTCCAACTTGGAGCTGATTATAATTAGAATGGGGGGTGTGGGGGCAGAGCCCCCCACATGAGGAGCTGGGGGTACAAAGCCCCCCGGTAGAAAAATGGACCAGGAGACCATTGGGATTTATGTCGACCACAAGTTGTGGTGAACATAAATCCCGTCGCTGTGATGCCGGTCGACAAAATTGTTGTTGAACCAGCATCATAGTGCCCCACAGAGATCCAGTCTGTTGGGGGTGGTGGTGGACTCAGACCTGGGGAGGGATGTAGTTGACAGAGTAAAACATCTTGGCCCTCAAATGGAGATGCCATAGGCATTGTTGGTACATGTCCTTGTAGGGTGGTGGTCACCACTTCTCCAAGTCTGTGTTTTGTTCTGCTCTCTCCTTGTACAGATCAGCGGGAGTAAATCTGCCCAAAGGAATTTGCAGAATTGGTGGGTAACTCATGTCAACATAGTTCAGTATTGAAGGGGCTCAAAACTCATCGCTTCAGGAGTCAGTAACGATTCGATACCTTAGACTTTTTTCATATAGTCAGGTCACTGAGACTTTGAAATGATGGTACAATACATTTTGGGGAGATGGGGACATGCCAGATTGGTTGCATAGAGTTCTGTTTGTTTATACTTATCATTTACTGACATGCAGATCACATTTTGGAAGATAACAATTGTCTATGTCACATCAATTCTTTATCAGCCATGGCTTATGTACCTTAGTTATGTGGTGGGAAATATTGACTGTATGATGTATGGTTCCTTTTTAATAAAATCTATTTGAAGTAAACAAACAAACAAAAAACCCTTCATTATTACATAATTCCTGCAGAAGCCCTAATAGGTATTTATACCTCCACATCCATTTCTGTGTTCCGCCTTATAGAACATAGAAGAAAGAATACTCAAGGACTGAAGTAGGGCTGGGAGAACTCTGTGAAGTTCTGACCCTTATTAAATGAGAACCGGAACACAGTGAAGTTCTGATTTGTTCTGATTAGTTCTGATTTATTGACAGATACTTGAAAAGATGTGAACAAAAGCATAAAAGTGGCCAAAGTCGGTCACATTTGACACAGAGGCCCAAAGGTAATAATATAATGGATTATTTGTATAACATTAATGTAAAACTGCTAAATAAAAAAGCAATCACACACTACTAGCCCCTTCATGGCTGGCCTATAATTGTGGCATATCCTGCTCGAGTCCGTGACATGAGTGTGCTGGGAGAGACGGAGACAGAGAGAGAGAGACAGACAGATGCAAATACCATTATCATAGCACCACCAAGCACTGCAGGCACTGCCAGGCAGCTAAGATTTTTTTTTTCTAATTGGGCTGTGTGGGTATTATTTTGATGGATGTTCCAGTAAGAGCTGAACAGGCCAAAGAAATGGATATAAATGATAGCTTGGCAGAAGACACCAGAAGAAAGGACTGCTGTGTGACTGAGTTAACTGAACTGAATGGTTATCTGAACAGTTATCTAGGTGTAAATCTCAGGTGATTGAAGGGACTTAATAGCTGTGAGGTTTAAATTACTTGTAGAAAGATCTAGTAAGTAGGGAGTGGCTTAGCTAGAAGGAAGCTACATTTAAAGACTGCCGTAGAAAGATTCTGCTAATAGCTTGGCAGAAGACACCAGGAGAAATGACTGCTGTGTGACTGGACTTCTTTGCTGGGACTAAAGAAAAATAACTTTTGTACTTGGACCTTTAATTTAGGGTAAAAAAAACTAACAAAACAAACAAAAATAAAGTGTGTGTTTGTCTGAGTTAACTGAACTGAATGGTTATCTGAACAGTTATCTAGGTGTAAATCTCAGGTGATTGAAAGGACTTAATAGCTGTGAGGTTTAAATTACTTGTAGAAAGATCTAGTAAGTAGGGGGAGTGGCTTAGCTAGAAGGAAGCTACATTTAAAGACTGCCTTAGAAAGATTCTGCTAATAGCTTGGCAGAAGACACCAGGAGAACAGCTTAATCTGGTTCAAGGTCAGTTGGCATTCATCTGTATCCCCCTCCCCCGGGTCGTGCCTGAAAATAGGCAGGATTTGTCTAGTGCACTTACCCGGTCAACAAAAGCTAAATAAATAAAAATAAATAAAATGACTGCTGTGTGACTGGACTTCTCTGCTGGGACTAAAGAAAAATAACTTTTGTACTTGGACCTTTAATTTAGGGTAAAAAAAAAAACTAACAAACAAAAAAAAGTGTGTGTTTGTCTGAGTTAACTGAACTGAATGGTTATCTGAACAGTTATCTAGGTGTAAATCTCAGGTGATTGAAAGGACTTAATAGCTGTGAGGTTTAAATTACTTGTAGAAAGATCTAGTAAGTAGGGGGAGTGGCTTAGCTAGAAGGAAGCTACATTTAAAGACTGCCTTAGAAAGATTCTGCTAATAGCTTGGCAGAAGACACAAGGAGAAAGGACGGCTGTGTGACTGGACTTCTCTGCTGGGACTAAAGAAAAATAACTTTTGTACTTGCACCTTTAATTTAGGGTAAAAAAACTAACAAACAAAACAAACAAAAAAAAGTGTGTGTTTGTCTGAGTTAACTGAACTGAATGGTTATCTGAACAGTTATCTAGGTGTAAATCTCAGGTGATTGAAAGGACTTAATAGCTGTGAGGTTTAAATTACTTGTAGAAAGATCTAGTAAGTAGGGAGAGCAGCTAGAAGGCTACATTTAAAGACTGCCTTAGAAAGATTCTGCTAATAGCTGGCAGAAGACACCAGGAGAAAGGACTGCTGTGTGACTGGACTTCTCTACTGGGACTATATTGCCTCCTTCCCCCCTCCACCCTTCACCCAAAGCTAGTTCTACTTTTATAGGCACAGGATTTGACTGACAACAGGAACTTCCTGTTTGGGAGCAGGAAGTGAGTGATCACAGAGCCACCAAAGACCCACCATCCTAGAAGGGCAAGAGTAGCTCTCCGGCCCCCTCTAGCTGCTGGAGGTCTGCCTCTGAGCAAGTAAGGGGTCTACTGAGAAATATAGGATATTCTTGTCTCAGAACAGGACAATCAGGAGCTTAAAGGGCACACAGGCAGAAAGTAAGGAGAGAGAGAAAAAAAAACAGAGGAAAGAGTAAGGATTGCAAACAGTTAAGGGGCCAGAAATAAGACATGATTGGAGTGGTGCAGTGCAGTGGCTGTGGAGCAGCAGTCTTCCGGGAGACGTTCTGGAGGATGCGGTGTTGTTCCATCTGCAGGCACCTCTCTGGGCTGAGGGAGGAGGTTGCTCATCTCCAGGCTGAGTTGGCCAGGATTTGTGGGACCTCCTCTTCCATCCAGAAACCACCAGTGCTACTGCTGTTGCCTCAGAGGTTGCCAAGAAAGAGGAGTGGTTGGACCACAGTGGGCTCAGGGAGGGTGAGGGTGGTGGAACAGAGGTGCATCCCTCCAGTTGTACCTCTCCACAATTCCTATGCCATTCTGGCAAAGTGTGGTTCCTCTATAGAGGCACCCGCAGTGGAGACCAAGGAGGATGCTGGGAACCTCCACAAAGGAGACCCACAGGAGGGTGGCAGGGGACCCCGCAGGGGAAGGAAACAACTCCTGGTGAGGGACTCCATTGTTAGGAAGGTAGAACTGGGGGAGGAAGGGAAGGGAAGGGAAGGGGAGAGGGCAGTAAGGTGCCTGCCTGGTGCCATGGCTTGGAGGGACATGGAGTGAATCCGCATGATTGCCGGAGCAGTTTCACAGGGGAGGGAGCTGGATGTCATTGTCCACCTAGGGACAAATGACCTGGCTAAGAAAGGGATTAGAGAAGTGCAGGAAGAGTTTGTGGAATTGGGGAGGGGCCTTAGACAAGTAGCATGCACGGTAACCTTCTCAGAGGTGCTGCCCATCTATGGCATAGGAGAGGCTAGGGTGTTCTGCACCATTGGATTAAATCAGTGGTTGAAAAACTGGTGTGGAGCTCAGGGATTTGGCTTCATTGGGGACTGGGGGTCCACCTGGAGTGATGCAAGCCTATACTGGCATGATGGGCTGCTTCTGTCCAGGAGGGGAACCAGGATCCTAGGTGTTAGGTTTAAATGCTTCATTGGCAGCATTTAAACTAGCCAAGGGGGGAGGCACTGGAAAGGAGCAGGGAAATCCTAGCCTCCCCCAAAAAAATCATGGTAGTAAGTGCAGCAAACACCAACATAGAGGTGTTGATAGGGAGAAGTGCATGGGGTAAATGGAGAAAGTGACAAAGGCAAGAAGGACAGAGATGGGGCAAAAAGGACTAAGGCCATCAGGAAATGGAGGGTAATGAGTACCAATGCCCGTAGTCTGGGCAACAAGCTCCCTGAGCTGGTGGCCTTGATGGAAGAGGGATGCCTGGATATCGTAGCAGTCACAGAAACATGGTACACAGAGAACCATGACTGGGATGTTAACATACCAGGGTGCATAACCTACAGGAGAGACAGGCAGGGGAGAAGAGGGGGAGGAGTAGCTCTCTGTGTAAAGGAAGGGATAAAAGCAACTGAACAAAAGAGTAAACCAGGAGGAGAGAAGGCACTGTGGGTCACCTTGGAGACTGGAAAGGGTACCACAATCCGCATAGGGGTTGTGTACAGACCCCCCATGTCAGGTGGAGGGAATGGACAAGGATATGATAGAAGGCATTCTTGGAATGGCAGAGAAAGGGGAGATACTGTTGAAGGGAGACCTGAATATGCCAGATGTTAACTGGAGCACATTTGCTGCAGCCACATCCAAGAGCAGGGCCATTCTTGATGCCCTACGGGTGGCAGGCCTCAGACAGCTAGTTTCGGAACCCACTCATGAGGGAGCAATCTTAGACCTCGTACTCTCAAATGGGGGCAGTGAGAGGATCTCAGATCTAGAAGTGGGTTGCCATCTGGAAACAAGTGACCATCAAACAGTGTGGTTCACGTTAAACTCAGCTACAGAGTCAAGCCATACAAAAGTGAGGGTACTGGACTTTAGGAGGGCTGACTTTGGCAAGATGGGAGAGTGCCTCAGAAAAGCACTAGCAAACAGGCTAGAAGGAGGTGTGGAGCAACAATGGGGGAATCATCAAAACTGCCATCACAGAGGCAACAAGCCTTTGTGTGAAGCAAATAAACAAATCAAACGAAAGAAAAAGCCACTATGGTTCTCAAAAGAGGTGGCTGTGAAAGTCAGGAAGAAAAAGATAGCATTCCGGAAGTATAAGGAAACACAGAAGGAGCAGGACAGAGAGCTATACCAGTTAAGGCAGAAGGAAGCAGGGAGAGAAGTCAGAATAGCAAAGGCCCAAACTGAGGAAAAGATAGCCAACTCGGTTAAGAAGGGGGACATACCTTTTATAGGTACATCAGCGAGCGTAGAAAGACAAAGGGAGGGATAGTGAGGCTGAATAGAATGAATGGTGGGTGGGCAGAGGTGGACAGTGAAAAAGCAGGGATACTGAACAAATATTTCTGCTCAGTATTCACAAAAGAGGAGGGGGAAGTGCCTAATCCAATTAACATAAGCACTCTTGAGAGGGTGGTCAATCCCAGTCCTTTCACAGAAGAAGGGTTCTGTAAGAACTCCTAAAACTGAAGGTGGACAAAGCAATGGGTCCTGATGGAATTCACCCAGAATTCTAAAAGAATTAAGGAGGAACTAGTGAAACCACTGGCTACTGTTTTTAATAAATCATGGGAGGATGGTGTGGTACCGAGGACTGGAGGAAGGCAGATGTGATTCCCTTCACAAAAGTGGGACCAAGACAGAGGCAGGAAACTACAGACCTGTCAGTCTGACCTCTGTGGTAGGGAAAGTGATGGAGTCACTTCTGAAGGAAAGAATAGTTGAGTACCTAGAGGCCAGTGGGGCACAGGATCAAGGCAGCATGGGTTCATAGCGGGAAGGTCATGTCAGGCAGATCTAATAGATTTCTTTGACTGGGTGACCAAGTAGTAGACCAGGGAGGGGCTGTGAACATGGCCTACCTAGACTTTAGCAAGGCATTTGACACAGTCCACACAAAGATTAATAATCAAATTAACCAGCCTGGGAGTGGGTCCCAGGGTGGTACCTAAATAAAACATTGGCTGCACAACAGGACACAGAAGGTAATTGTAAATGGAGTCCACTCTGAAGAAAGGGGGGTTACTAGTGGGGTACCCCAGGGTTCAGTATTGGGTCCAGTCCTTTTTAATGTCTTCATCAGTGACATTGCAGAGGGACTGGAAGGAAAAGTATGCCTTTTTGCAGATGACACAAAGATCTGCAACAGGGTTGATACACAAGGAGGCGTGGAAAGGATGAGAAGGGACTTGGCAAGGTTGGAGGAATGGTCAGAAGTATGGCAGCTAGGATTCAATGCAAAAGTGCAAAATAATGCACCTGGGAAACAAGAACCCAGGGAAGAATACACAATGGGGTGGTAGTAACAACAACAAAAAGGAAAGGGACCTGGGGTAATCATATCAGATGACCTTAAGATTAGCAAGCAATGTGAGAGAGGCAGTAGGGAGGGCTGGGGTATAATGGGATGCAAGGAGAGGCATCAGCAGCAGAAAACAGGAAGTTGTTATCCTTCTGTACAGACAGTTGGTGAGACCCCATCTGGAGTACTGCGTCCAGTTCTGGAGACCCCATCTCCGCAAGGACGTAGACAGGATAGAGGCAGTCCAAAGGAGGGCAACTAAAATGGTGCAGGGTCTGCAAGAGAAGCCGTGTGAGGAGAGACTAAAGGAGCTTAATATGTATACCCTTGAGGAAAGAAGGGAGAGGGGAGACATGACAGAAACTTTTATGTACCTCAGAGGAATCAACAAAGTTCAAGAGGGTAGCATCTTTCAGAAAAAGAGACGTGCAAGAACAAGGGGACACAATTTAAAGATATAAGGGGACGGTTCAGGGGCAATGTGAGGAAGTATTATTTCACAGAGAGGGTAGTGGATGCATGGAACAGCCTCCCTGAGGAGGTTGTGGGGTCTAAAACTGTGGGAGAATTCAAGAATGCATGGGACAGACATAAGGCAATTCTTGTGGGGGGTAGGAAGAAGTAGGCTATTGGTTAACTAGGATCTGCGGCCTATCCCGTAGGTAGGGAAAAGGGCAGACTAGAAGGACCAAGCGGTTGTTATCTGCCGTCAAAGTCTATGTTTCTATGTTTCTATGTTCTATGTTTCTATGTTAAATGAGCAGCACTAAGAGAGTCCACCCACCCTACCCATGTGAATGATGCAACTGCTTTGCACGCCTCTCTGTACTGTGGTATATGGTACACTACCTGGTCCAAGAGGTGGTAATGTTTTCTAGTATTATGACTACTTCTACTGATTCTGATCCAACACGTTGAATCCTTAAAGAAAAACGAAAGACAGTGATCACCACCACCCAGGCAGGCAGCCAGTCACACATCACATCGGTCAAGTGCAGTGCAGTCATAAAAAAGTTTGCCACTACCACCTGAAGACCTGATGACAGACACACAACACAATTACATCCTTCCTAGTTCCACAATTGCTGCCAGCCACTGCCAAGTAATTTAAGTAACAAAAATAAAATATAGTAATATAATAATCTCAGCCCAGTTACTGTAAGCGAGATGTAACCAGGCTAGCATACCACGCACACACAAACAATAAAGAAATTATATGAATTTTCAATTTAGTAGCATTTTTTCTGTGACGTAATCGCAGTCAAATATGGGGGACGTGAGAAATAGGCAAAGAATATTCAGTTTCTGGGTTTCAGGCATCTGCTAAGCCATGCACTGTACGAAAATTAAAACAGTACAGTCAGGATCAGTTGCTGAGGGCAAAAAAGTGACAAGCAGTAGCAATAAAGACTGGAGTAAGGACAAAAAGTGAGAAGCAGTAGTCATGACTCATGAGGACAAAAAGTGATAATAGTAGTAGTAGACAGCAGTATCCTACCTTCCTGATCAGATAGTGGTACCAGGTACCACCAAGTACATTTGTGATATGAAATGCAGTTGCTTGCTGTATTTGGACTCTGAACCCACTGATGTTATTATTTTTTTTTCTATTCTGGGCTGCTCATGTGATCATTCAAGTAATAGTGGCCTGGCCTAGTTTGTCCTGACCTGACATGTTGCAATTAATTGCTACCTCATGTAATAGACCCTATTCACAAAAGATTTTCACCACAGGCACAAATTCTTGAAAGTGTTTTATGGATAGGGCCTGCTCAGAGCAGTCAGTGTAGGTTTTATTCAGGTATCATATTTACAAGGCTAACCCTGTGGTTCAATGAGTGGAGCAACAAATCACGCCCCCAATCAGGCCTTAAAAGGCCACTCCTCCTGGTTCGTCCAGGATCGTTTTTCATTGCGGCCAGGGGCACCTCTCTTCCATGGTCCTCTCCTCGTTTCTCCTGCCTCTCCCTGTTGCCATGTTTTGCAGCACCTCCAGCCGCTGACTCACTCCCTGACTGTGTTTGTCCCTTGCCGCTGCTCATTCCACGGCCACTGCGTGCTGTCCCTCCCTTGCCCCTTTCCTCTCTTTCTCTGTTGCTGCTTGTCCCGCAGCATATCCCTTCCTGTGGCCACTGGCTCTGTGACTCTCCCTCCATCTCTTCTCACCTTTCTACCTCCTGCTGTCATTTTCCCCTCCCCCGCCTGCTGCTTCCTTGGCTACGTTCCTGCTCTGCTGTCCCTTGTACATTACCAGCTCTCCTGGCTGTTCCTCATCCTCCTCCTTGCTTTCTCTGCTGGGCTTTGGCCTGGCGCCTTTCATCACTTGCTTTCTTCTCCTGTGTAGCTCCCTGGCTCCTCCTGCCTCTGAGTCACACCTCATTGTCTCTCTGGATCTCATTTATTGTTTGGTCCTGTTCAGTTGGCATGTGGTTTTCAGGTCCGGCAGTGTCTAGACTGCCGGCTTTCTTTTCATTCTCCATTTCCTGAGGTGTTTGTGAGCCCCCCGTGCTCTGTGGCACAGTCTGGTTGGTGTGCCGGTACATTGCTTTGTGTGCCTGGGACCCACTCTTGCCTTCCCGAATGTACCTCCTCCCCCTTTTATGTCCCATACTCTGCTGTGTTCCCAATTAGTCCACCGGTGCTTCAGGCCCACCTTCGCCATGGCTCTGCCTTCTTTTGGGGTTTCTGACCTGCCACTATTCATTTACTACTCGCATGCCGGCCACTTACTCCTTAGTTCAGGACCCCCATGCCTGTTGTTTTCTTATTCGTCAGCATGGGGAGGGGGGAGTTTTGGGGTTTTAGTTATTTTATATGTGTGTGTGTGGTATTGATTTTTTTGTAGAGTGTGTTTGTGGGTTGTGTATTTTGAGTTCGGGATTATGTAGTCAGGAGGGATGTGTCTGGGAAGGTATGAGGGCCTGGGGCGGGCCAGGATAGTGTATGGGGCATCCCAGCTGCTCAATCTATGGCCTTTTTCAGCCTCCCAGTGTCTGTTACTACAGCAAGGTGCTGTAGGGAGGTCGGAATAGGGAGGAACCACAGGATTCAATCAGGTTGGGGTGCCCCATGCACTACGGTTGGTGGTAGGATCGAGGTAGTGGGGTGCAGAAGGTGCTCTGGAATTAGACGGGTCCTAGGGAGAGGCCAGATGTGTTTAGTTTCTGTCACCAGTGTTCCCACCAGACTGAGTGGGCAGGCAACCAGAGGGGCTGCACTGTCCACCAATCCCCTGAGGGCGGTGCTTTGCAACACCTGATCGGTCAGAAACAAGACTGCAATTATAGCGGACTTGGTTTATTCGGCTGGCTTGCATCACAGAGACCTGAATCGGTGATGATGCTGGCCCGGTTCTAGAGGCCACCGTCCTGCCCGGGTATACCGTAGTGCACTACCCCAGAGCGGAACACAGGGCAGGGGGATAACCATCTGTTTTAGATCTGAGCTGGGCTTCACCCTGCACCCAGTGAGAGCACCACATTCATTTGAATGTGTGGCCATCCATGGGGGTCCAGGCGCAGGTTGCTTGATTCTCCAGATTTAGCGCCTTTCTGGGGCGGTGGGAGATTTCCTGCAGGAGATGGCCGATTTTGTCATCGAGGGAAACATTGGAGGCCCCCAGATGTTTAGTACTGGGGGACTTCAATGTTTGGGCTGAGGATGAATCTTCTCAGCTTGGCTACAACTTCTTCCAGATGATGTCATCTCTGGGTCTTGCTCAAGGAGTTTTCTCTGTGACCCATCAGGGTGGCCACATGTTGGATCTGGTGTTCTCACTGGGGCTTGAGATAAATAGTCTCAGGATTGATCGGGTCATTTGGTCTGATCATTGCACAGTGATGTTCTTGTTCAGGGCCCCCCTTGATAGCCCTCCCCCTGCAGAGATGGTCAGCTATCGCCCTTTGAGGGGGTTGACCCCTGAGGGTTTTTTGGCGGTGGCTGACCTATCTAATGTGGACAGTGCATGCACTAGGAGTGTGTGCGCGGCAGTGGATGCCTATAATAAGGCACTGTCTGATTCACTCGACTCCCTCGCACCAGTCTGTGTACGACCCAGGTCTTCTCACTTGAGGTCCCCTTGGTATGATGGGGAGCTCAAGGCAATGAAGACTTTGGGTTGGAGATTAGAGCGCTGCTGGCAGAAGTCTGGCCTGGAGGTAGACAAACTGGCCCTACGTGTGCACTACGGTGCATACCAGGGGGCAATCAATTATAAGAAGGCAGAATTCCTGTCCAGAGAGATTGCTGCTGGGAGGAACTGACCAACTGTGCTCTTTCGGACTGTGGACAGGCTTCTCCATCCTTCCTGTCTACAGCCAAAGGTAGCCTTTTTGAACACATTGTGCAAGGAGTTTGCTCAGTTCTTCTCGGACAGGGTGTCTGCCATCAGGCGGGGGATTCTGTCTGTGGGCCAGAGTTTGGCCGACAGTGGTCACCATGGGTGACCAGAGAGCACTCCACTTGGTTGGGGTGAGTTTAGACTGGTGGAGGTGGCTGAGGTCATTGAGATTGCATCCAAGCTTCGGCACACCTTTTGTGAACTGGACCCGGTGCCAACTTGTTTCTTAACGAGATGTGCTGACTCCATTGGCCCGGTGTTTGTCTTGATTGTCCGGTGCTCCTTGTCAGAGGGGGTCTTCCCCGATGTCTTGAAGGAGGCATTGGTGAGACCCCTTCTGAAAAAAACATTGTTGGATTCTGACGTCAAGGCAAATTACCGTCCTATCTCCAATCTTCCATTTTTGGGTAAGATTGTGGAGAAGGTGGTGGTGCTTCAGCTTGAGGAGCATCTTGTGGCCCATGATCTGTACGAGCCGCTCCAGTCTGGGTTTTGTGTGAGGCATAGCACAGAAACTGTGCTAGTTTGGGTGCATAATGACCTCCTTAGGGCTAGAGATCGAGGGGAGGGGACAATTCTTGTTCTCGATCTCTTCAGCCTTTGACACGGTGGACCACTGAGTGCTACTTGACCACCTAAGGGAATTCTGTGGACTCACCAGCATTGTCATTTGCTGGTTTGAGTCTTTTCTATATAACAGGAGGCAGTGGGTAGTGATAGGGAATTTCTCCTCCTTCCCTGGCCACCTGTCATGAGGAGTTCCCCAGGGTTCGGTCTTGTCACCGATGTTGTTTGCCGTGTATATGCTGCCCCTGGGAGAGCTCATTAGGAAGTACAGTCTGGGTTTTCACTGCTATGCTGATGATACGTAGCTGTATTTTTCCTTTGCCCCTGGAACATCTTGTGCAGTGGAAGTTCTTAAGAGCTGCCTCGCTGAGATCAATGATTGGATGGCCTCCAGCTGGTTGTGACTGAACCCTGATAAGACAGAGGTACTGGTGGTGGAGTTGAACAGAGGGCATGATAGGTTGGCCTCTAGTGCAGAGACAGGGCTTTGTCTTGGCTCTGTACCATTGAAGGCCTCCTCTAGGGTGCGTGATCTGGGCATTATTCTTGACAGCGGATTGACACTTGAGTTTCAGGTGGTGTCCATTGTCCATACCAGTTTTTATCATCTGAGGAATATCGCCAGGATAAAGCCCCTAGTTCTGCTGCTGGACCTCCCCACTTTGGTGCATGCCTTCGTGACATCCAGGCTTGACTACTGTAATGCACTCTATCTTGGGGTCTCTGGAGGTACCCTGCACTGACTGCAGCTGGTGCAGAATGCGGCAGCGAGGCTGTTGACAGGACAGCCTATGTATTGTCATATCACTCCGGTGCTGCGTCAACTGCACTGACTGCCGGTTAGGTGGAGGGTCCTCTTTTAGGTGGGTTTGCTCACCTTTAAGGCCCTACATGGCCCAGGCCCTGGTTACCTGAAGGACCTTCTTACACCTGCTGTCTCGGCCCACTCCCTCCGCTCCTCCTCTAGGGGCCTCCTCTTGATTTCCAGGACGAGGTTAAAAACTGCTGGTGACAGAGCATTTAGTGTCGCTGTCCCCGTCCTGTGGAATTTGCTTTCTTCAGCTGTCAGGGAGGCCCCTTCTGTGGAGATATTTAAAGCCCACCTCAAGGCCTTCTTGTATAATCAGGCCTTCCTGTGTTTTATAGTTCCTTCCTGTTTTTTAGAATTTCATGCTTAAGTTAGCCTTTGGCTAATTTGAGTTTAATTGCTGCTGTTTAGGGTAGTATTTATACTAAATCTTGTTTTAATTGCTGGAATATTGTATATTAATGTTTAATAGTATGTTGTTTTGTATTTATTATGATTTGTTGTATGAAGTTTTGATATATTCGGTGCCCAGAGCCTCTGGGATGGGCATCTCTTAAATAAAATTTGCCTTGCCTTGCCATGTCTGTCTTTCCTTTTTTGTTTCTTCTCCATAATAATTTTTTTATTGATTATTAAAAATGGGTCAATACAAAACAATTAGTCATCAAAAGAAAATAACAAGAATCTTAAATAACGTATACTGTACAACCAAACTGTAAGCTGAAAGTTTCTTATATAGCACATTGAATAACATTTAAATAATAATATTTAGACTAAGATAACAACTAACAGAGATCCCACATAGTTAAAAACGTTTCAAGTTCCCTTTCCAATCACACAAAAGAAAAACTGAGGCCTGTGTTTTGATCAAACTTTTGAATATCACTAAGATCAACATAAATCCCAGCATCTACTGCAGAGACCAGAAAGGGGCCCAAATATCCTGCATAGCATCTAGCCTATCTGATAAGGAATAACATATTAATTTGTTATTATATAGAAATACCGTTTGATTGTACCACTCTGCTAAGGTGGGCGCCTGTACATTTTTCCATCTTTGCAACAAGATTCTCTTTAGAGAAAGAGAGGCCTGAGAGATCCAAACTTTTTACTGCCTATTCAACTTTAAAGATTCTGGATATATCCCTAGTAGAAAAATTACGGGTGAGTGAGGAATAGGCTTCCCAATAACCAGATTACAAATGGACTGTACACTTCCCCATATTTATTTAATCTTGGGGCAGTCCCATAGCATATGTGTTAGAGTTGCGTCTTGTTCTTTACACTTCCAAAAACTAGTTTTCTCAGTTAATCCCACGGAATTCAGTTTTTCTGGACAAAGATAATATCTATGCAATATTTTGTATTGCAGTAACCTACCCTGTAGCTCTTTGTGCGATCTGATAGCCATTCCCCAGGTAGTTTCCACTCTTCATCACTTATATCAGTATGAAGCTCCTCCTCCCACTTCTGTTTAGCCTTGATGGTTAGACATGTAGAGGATAAATCATTAGTAAGAAGCTTGTATAAATGACCAGCCCCTTTCTTAAGCACTGATAAACAAACTAGTTGATCCCATGCATCACAACTGGGCAGTTCATAATTCTGATCAAATGTTTTATAGTTCCTGAATACTTCCCTCAACTGCAGGTAATAGTGAAAGTGATAACTACTTAGGCCGTATTTCATTTTCAATTCCTGGAAGGATAACAACACTCTGGATTTGGGGTCTATCAGGTGCACAAGTCTTGTGATACCCACTTTACACCATTCGGTGTTGTTCAGTACTTGCTTAATCCCTGTTAATTTATCATTATTCCATATGGGTACTAAGCCTAAAGGTATTTGTTTAGGGTTGATAGTCACATTTATTTTTTTAAGTGCCTTAATAGAACCTAGTAAACAAGGGTTTCAAGTAAAGGATTTTTAATCGCCATGTATATAAAATCAAAAAGACTATCAGGACTCAGAATTTCATTCTCCACTTTAAGCCATAAGGGCTGAGATTCCTTGTTTGAGGGCGCACTTGTTAAATGTTACAGTGCATACTTAAGAATAAAGGCCCACTGATAACGTTCCCACCATGGTAAGGCAAGACCTCCAAAGACACAAGGTGCTCTAAGCTTCGTTATTCCAGTTCTGGGGGTTTTGCCTTGCCACAAAAAATTCCTGACAATTTTGTCAAGTCTTTTTAGTAGTTTATTTCCTATTACCATTGGAAGATTTTGAAATAAATAGAATAGTCTGGGCGCAATGTTCATCTTTATTGTATTTACATTCCCCCATAAGGATAGATTGAGTTTCCCTCATCTAGGCAGATCCAGTTCGATGTCTTTTAACAGTGGCTCATAATTAAGGGATATAATTTCCTTTAAGTTAGTTGAAATCAGAAGACCGAAATGAGTGATACTGGATTTGTACCATTTGCTATCGAGGATTCCTTCAAGGCTTCTCATATGATATGTATTCAGGTTATTGTATATTAATTGAGTTGTTTTCCAAATTGATTTTAAGCTCAGAAATTGTCCCAAAGTCTGAAAGAATAGCCTTCACACTTAAACAAGAATGAACCGGGTTGCTAAGAGCTAATAAGTCATCTGCATATGCAAATGATTTATGTTCTTCTTTCCCAAATCTAAAACCTTTAACTCCAGGGTGTTCTTGAATTAATTTTATAAGAGGCTCAAAAGATAAGATAAAAATGTAGGGAGAAAGAGGGCACCCTTGTCTAGTTCCACAAGCCAATTTAATTTGTGGAGATAATACTCTGTTTGTCAAAATTTGTGTATCTGGTTTATCATAAAGCATTGAAATCCATTTACAAAAATTTTCCCCGCAACCAAATTCGGTCAGGACTCTTGACATATACATCCAGTTAACAGAGTCAAATGTTTTTAGTATATCCAGTGATAATACTACATAAGGTTCCTTTTTTTGTTGGCAAACCATATTAAATTAAGAAGCCTACAAGTGCTATTTGCACCCAATCTATTTTTAATAAATCCTACTTGCTCTAAGCCCATTATAATTGTAATAATATCCTGTATTCTTTTAGCCAACACTTTGGTTAAAATTTTATAGTCCGTATTCATTAACGAAATTGGTCAGTAATTGGAGCATTCAAGACTATTCTTATCTTTTTTTAAGTATGAGAGTTAAATAGGCTTGCCTCATAATATATGGTAATGTTTTGTCCTCCCAAGCTTCAATTAGATCTTTGTGTAGGTGGGGAAGGATTACAGAACTGACTTTTTTGTAATATTCACATGTGAAGCCTTCGGGCCCAGAGGTTTTTCCCGATGGCAGTTCATTTGTAGCCATTTGTATTTCCTCAAGGGATATGGTTCTTTCTAACTTCTCCTTATTCTATTGAGTGAGTATTGGTAGGTGAAGACTCTTAAAGAATTTATCAAGTTTATCTTTATCTACTAGATCTTGACATGAATAGATATTTTGAAAAAAAAAAGTGAAATACTCCGTTAATTTCTTTATTAGTTGTGACTATCTCTCCTGTATGACTTTGAATTCCTGTTATAACATTCTGCTGTTGTATTTTCTTTAATCTTAAAGCTAAAAGCTTCCCTGCCTTGTCCCCAGCTTCCCAATATTTTTGCTTTGTTCTAAAAAGCGCATATTCTGCTTTCTGAGATAGAATAGTATTAATTTCACCCTGTAAAACTGCAATTCTGTGTAAAGTATCCCCGCTTGGAGTCCTACCTTGTTTGGATGTATTAAATGAGAGTGCGAGTTCCCTTTCTTTAACCTCAAATATTTTGTCTCTTTCCCTTTTTCTGTTTGCAGAATAACTTATGATTCTACCTCTAATACATGTCTTGTATGCCTCCCATAAACATACATTGGAAACCTCTCCATTATCATTCATTTCAAAGTATTCCTGACTCTGTTTAGTCACCCATGATAGAAAGTCCTTCTCTTTCAACAAGCCTGCATTAAACCTCCACCTATGTGACTTCTCTCCTCTTCTGCCTAGCATAAGGTCTAATATGACTATTGCATGGTCTGATATAATAATGCTTTCTATTCTGACATCTATAACATTAGTGATTAGAGTGTTGGGTACTAATAAATAGTCTATCCTACTATGAGATAAATACCTATTTGAGAAAAAAGAGTAAACCCTATCTGTGGGGTGAACCACCCTCCACGCATCTGAAAGACCTATGTAAACCAATAACTTTTTAAAGGAGTTCCTGGAGCTTGTATTAATTTGTATCTTTTGCGTTGTGGATCTATCCAAAATGGGATCATGTACTTCATTAAAATCGCCCCCAAGAATAATTGCATATTCAGAAAGAGTACTGAGAATGGCTGCAATAGAATTAAAAAATTCTTTCCGCCCTGTGTTGGGGCATAAATGTCACAGAATGCTATTTTTGGGCTATCAAGTAAGCCTGCAAGCATTTGATATCTCCCTTCTGGATCAACATAATAATATTTTTCACAAAAATTCACCCATTTTCTTATTAAAATTGAGGTTCCGTGTTTTTTTGAAGAAAAGCAAGATCTTTCAACTTGACCCACCCAGGACCTTTTGAGCTTTTCTGATTCCTCGTGAATCAAATGTGTTTCCTGGATAAACCCTATGTCTACTTTCTGTTTATTAAGTCTAGACAAAACTTTTTTCTTTTTAATTGGGGACACCAGACCATTTACATTCCAGGACACATTCTATATTGTGCCATTGCTATCTCTCACATCAAATCTCTTGTCTCTATTAATATAATACAATACTATCTTATCTAGGCTTTGTACTATGTCAACGTATATAAACTATGTTCCTATGATGTACACTAGTTCCACTAACAACAGGCACTATCTAATATCTATTAAGTTAGATATATACAGATGGAGTTCTGCAAAATCTGTATAAACCTAACTTAATTCAATTAAAATTCTTCCTATGTATAATTGAATTATAAACACTCTGAAAAGTGTTAAATGCAAAATTCAGAAGCCACAGAATCAATCCAATACCTTACTATATAAATTTTGAGCAATTTGAAGTGTTTTGAAGATAATCCTTGTAAAAATAAAATACTAAATTATAGAAAATTATACAATTACCATTATAATAATGTGAGTAAAGAATATTATGCATTATAAAAACCGGTACAGTTCTATTGTTATATTTACTTAGCAACTAACCAGATAACTGTTTATGACGATCAGGGGAACCAACTGTTTTAGTAACAGTAGGATGTAGTCTACTGAAGAACCTATAACTACCAGACTATTAATCCAAGGTGGTGGTGTAACTAAAGGCCCTAACTCTGGTTCTAACCTGCTGATCAGATCGCTAGTCCGTTACAAAATCAGAATAGTATATTGCAAGCTAACAGCTATGTTTAAGTAAAAAGAATTGATGTAACTAACAACTGCAGAAGGTAAGTTATAGTTAGACCCTTTGTAAGGAGAACAGATTGAAAATAATAAACATTTCAACCCCTTAGTCAACTTATTTGACTCAAGAGTAAAATAACACCTGGAAAAAAAACACCATGCTAATTTAAATCTCTAATGAGTATCGGAAATTACATTTACTAAAGTCATTATTGATCCACTGAAAATCCTCCAGACCAGATCATAGTGGAGAGACTCAAAAGAATGTAAATAGCTGGGAGCAGTTATCCATGTGCTTCATGCTAAATAGCTAATTCAGCTTGACCTATGACCAGTCCAATAGTGAATTTTCCTCCTTCCTTAACATCTTGTCCTCTGTTACTGCCAGAAAAAGCACTCTATAGGTACCCAAGCTCTGAAAAATTCCCTTTCACCCAGTGATATTTCAACTCAGCCATTGCCATCTGCTTCCAAATTAGAACACATACCAGACCAAGGGAAAAATAAACTATCGGCTTCAGCCTTAGAAATTATCTGATTTGGTACCCTACAAATTTGCATCTCACCATGCTGAAAGATTTACCCTTCATCTGTTAGTGTGATGTTAAGGTCTGCTAAGACCCCCAGTAAACCTACCCGGCAGGCCTAGTGTCCTTCAGTAAAGTATGGCCGGTAAATACTGCAAACAGGGACCATTATCGTTTACATGATTAGTTTCTTTCCCCTTCTGGTCATAATAGAACCAACACCAAAGGAAGGTGAGGCGAAATATGACTGGAAGATCTCATCACCTTAATACTAGAATATAAAGGGAATTAATAACATACAGGACTTTGTGTGGTAATTAGAAATTGGAGGTTTAAATACAAACGACCTATACATAGGGAGCCGAACACTCTCAGAGCACCATTGGGTACATGTTCGCTGCAACCTAGGTGACCTCTCTCTCCTTTTATTTAGCACTGGCAAGGCATGTCAGCTTAGGTCACAATAACCTTTTTATCTAAGACTTTCATATTCTCAAACTTAAGCTATAAATTAAATAAATTTTGATTCAGTTGTTTAGTATATCTTAGGAGAGCACTCTAGATATTTATATAAATAAGAATCCCCTTAAAAGAAGTGTCAGGATTTTAAACCAAGGATTAATTAATTATACATCTCCTAAGGCCTGAAAAGACATATAAACTATAGACCTAATTCTACAGTTTAACTTAGGACTTAAAAAATGATGGCAGGAGATATATTGTTCAGCCTTATTTAGTATAATTATATACTGTCCCTGTAATGATGGTAGCAGAGGATCTCACCCTTCAGCACAAGGAGTATCTAAAAGAGGCCCACATTCTAGCTGTTATCGCTTCTGCTATCTCTTTAAGACAGAGGGTCATGTGTTATTCGGGTTAGAGAGCAAAGGTGGAGTCACTCGTACATCCGGTACTTTTGGCACAGTAATTCCATTTGATGTTATGGGTGAGTGAGATCTGGAGCTCACTACTGGGACAGTGATCAGGGTTTCAACTTTCTCTGTTTCAAATGAATTGTTAAAGGAGACGTTGCTAGAATGAGTTTCACTCCATTGTCTACTTCTGCTCTGACCCCTTTCCCTTAACTTGGACTGAGAAATCTGCCTGCCCTGTCTCTGAGTTGCTGTAATTGGTTTATAGATGGGTTTGGTTTTCCTATATCCTGATGTTTGCCAAGAGTTAGCCTTTTAGAGTTTGGACATCACAGCAGCTGAATAGAGATGCGGTGTAGAAACAATAGGCTTTGCCTTTGTGACTGTTTTCAAGGCAGTTGTGGGGGAAGGATAAGCCTCCATCAACTCAATTTCATTAGTGAGCTCTGAAAAAGAACTTGCAGAGGCAGGCGCATCACATGCTATTTTATGTTGATGTGGTCTGCTATAACCATTAGAAGAGTGTGTTTCTAATGCTGAAGGATCAGACTCATAGCTGATTTGTATAGCGTTCCATGCACCTTCCACAGTATTACATGATATTAGCCCTCCTCCTTGCTCCCTAATTTGAAAAACAGCTGGATATTTAAAATTATATAAGAATCCTAACCTCTGGCACTCTTGTTTTATTTCATAGAAACCCCTCCTTTCATTAACCAGCTCCGATGAAAAATCCTGGAAAAGAAGAATTTTAAAACCCTGGCACTGTAATGTTTTCCATTCCCTGGCAATTCTTAGGACTTCCTCTTTGATGGAGTATCTTAAAATATAAGCAACTATAGGTCGTGGATGTTTATTCTGTGGGTTATTGGGACCCAGAGCTCTATGTGCACACTCAATTTCTAACGGATAAGCCCATTGAAAGTTTAACAGTTCAGGTAAGAAAGTCTGTAGAAAGTATGTCATATTATTACCTTCCCAACCTTCTGGCACCCCAATAATTCTAATATTGTTCCTACATACTCTGTTTTCCAAATCATCCACCTTTCCTAAGAGATATTCAATCTGTGTGCTCTGATTCTGTGTGATAGTGTTAAGGTGTGATGCTGTCTCTAAGTTCAGTAAGCTGCATACAGACATCGTTTACTTCCCATTTGGCAGACTCATTATTGGTCTGTAATTCTATCTTTGCTCGATTCGTTTAAGCTATATCTAATTTTAAGTCCTGCAAGTATTTACTTTAGTTGTAGAATATCAGCCTTACTTGCTAAGTCATTTGAAGGTTTCACTAACGCATTCATGCTGATCTGAACTCCTGTTACTGGCCTACGCGAGTCAGCAAGTCTCCCACTCATAGTACTAGATCTGTGAGCCATTTGAATTTTAGAATAGAGAGCACTGTAATAAGGAGCCGTCTATTTCTCGTAAAAAGGATATATATCTGCATACTATAACAAACTGCTTCAGATTACTCAGTTTCCAGGTCACGCTTCAATGAGCAGCTGTTTTAATAAATAAAAAAAAAGTAATGGACTCGGCGGCGTGATTCAGCAGGCGACCATCTTCAATCTGCGCTCGCACGCGTTCCTCTTGTCTGTCTTTCCAATATGAAAGCTCCCTCCATGCTAGGTCAGCCTGCCTGTCCATGGTAGGTCAGCTGTACTGAATTTCTTTAACCCTTTACTCTTTTCCTCAGTATTTTATCTGCCAGCATTTCCTTGATTATCATACTCACCTTGTCAACACATCTTCAGCTGCTGGCATTACCTCACGTTATTCTCTCTCTGTTTTAATTGGCCGATTGGTGTCGTGGTGCCTAGTTGTGGCTTCTCTGTTTTTCCCATGGCGGGGGACTGCATGGTCATGCTGGGCACCATAGCTCCAGGCAGCTGGACCCCTTTCGCTGTTCATTACCTACCATCATCAGCCCCTCTTGCCTCCACCATTGGCTGCGGGCTTTGCCCGGCCATTCCTGTCTCTCCCACTAGGCAACTCGATCCATTCCTGAATTTGACTATTAATGGACCTGGTTGGCATGCACTCCTGTGGTTACTAATTTGCATTCTGCTTTATGGACCCACGTCAGGGTCTCCATCATTCAGTCCGACCTCTATGCCGACTCGACTATCTGAGCACAACCCTCATCAGGGTTCCATGCTGCCTGGACTCTACCTTCTCTCCACTTCAGAGATGTGCCTTCCATGTCCACTACTATGTGACTCAGGGCTATCCTGTAGCCGACGGTCTCACTCTGCACCCCTTAAGTCCACATCTAGGGCATGTGAAGCTCAGAGAAGGGTCCTTCTCCCTGGCCCATAGTGAGAATGTCTACATTTTGGGTGGACCTTCAGTCATCCCTCATTCTGATGTCATCTCTGGATGTAGAAGTTTTTATTTTAAGCTACGAGGGATGAGGCTCTCATTGGCAGGGCCCCTTTGGCTACCCTAGCGGGTTCAGTGGCACCCTTTATGCTATTCTCTCTCTGACTGCCTCTGGTTCGCCTGGTCTGTTTCGTAGGCTCGTGTAGACCAGCTGAGTGCCTCAGTGGTTATTTGTCTCCTCCTTTGTTTTTGGGTGCCTAATTACAGAGACATCGCTTGCAACCCTAAAAAGCATTCCTGTTAGAAGGACAGAGTGAAAGCTTCCTCCAAATTGGAATCTTTTCTTCTTTCCTTGATCTCAACTCTAAATTGTAGTAGCTGAGCCATCACTAGCCAAAATGTCCTTCAGCCTGGAGGGAAGGCGACCTAGGCCTTGGATCCCCAGAGGTTTCCTCCTCAAAGGGTTTTGTTTCCTCTCCTTCATTCCGATACTCATAATACTTAGATAGGGTTAGTACTTTCATAGGTTCCGTAGTTAGGTTCTGCTGTTGGTTGGAGTTGGATGGTGTCCTTGGCTGTTCCCTCTCTCCTTAGGAAGTCCTGCCCTCCTACCTTTGTGTCAGCTTTAAATCTGCTAATTATTCTTCATTATCTTCCGTTCCTCTCCAGTCCTACCATTTACACCTATCGACCTCCGTTCCCATCCTCAATACTGTTCTGACTCCCTCACCTCCTTCACGAAACTTGACACCCTTTTGGGTACTCTTTTTGGGCTTCTTCCTAAGCTACCTTTAGCCAAGGGAATCATTTCTGAGGCACCTATGGGGTGGAAACCTCCTCTAGGGTTCCTTGCCATCATTCCCCTACAGGGTGGTATATCCCATGGATAGAAAGGTTAACAGCCACAATGTATCTAAGTTGCACAAGCATACATCATACCCAGTTGCATAAGCACATTGAAGTGCAAGGGTATGCCTGTGGTTCAATGGGTGGTGCAACAAATCATGCCCCCAATCAGGCCTTAAAAGGCCGCTCCTCCTGGTTCATCCAGGATCATTTTTCATTGTCCCGCCATCCTCCCCTCCTCCCCTCCTCCAGTGGGTCATCTCTCTTTTCAGTGGGCTCCTTCCTAAGATACCTTTAGCCAAAGGAATCATTCCTGCTGCACCTATAGGGGTGGAACCCTCTTCTAGGGTTCCTTGTCGTCTTTCCCTTCGGGGTGGTATATCCCATGGATAGAGAAGCGAACAGCCACAATGTATCTAAGTCACACAAGCATACATTTCACCCAGTTATGTAAGCACATTGAATTGAAATTAAAGTGAGGAATGTTGACTGAGAAATTTAAGGCGCTAAGCATTTTCTGGTGTCAAACAAGATCATGTGTCAGTAATGATGTTACCAGCTGAACTAAACAATTATTCTGAACAGACGCTAGCTGGAGGGCAATTCATGTACTTCATTACAATGTTTACTAAAGCAGGCCACATATTTTGTTTGAATTTCCAGTATTGTAAAGGATCAGCATCACAGCTGATATTGGGCTCTGCCAGGTACATTTCAACAATGGTCTGTGCTGAGGCTGTGTTACAAGAGGCAGATGAAGAAGATGTTACAATTACATCTTCTAAGTGACTCCAGAGACATGAAGCTGAACCAAGTGACGGTGGGACAGTGCTATGCTTGGCTGGTGGTGAAGAAGAAGATTTGGCTGCAGTAGCTGAGGAGGAAGAGGGATTAAATGCCTCAACAATAGAGGATGGGCCACCTGATGCTGTGCTGTGTCATGAAGGAGATTCTGAATGTGGTGCTGCTCTTCTACTCTGTTCCATGGCAACACACACTTCATCAATTATTTCTTATTTGTTTATCTTGGAACAAGTGTCACCATCATCATCACTCAATAGTTGCTTCAATTTGTATTGTGGGTCCACGATTGCTGCTTTAGTGTAGTACTCAGGATGAAGCATTTTACATAGTTTGTCATCTTCTTCACCTTTTTTGATCATGCGTCTCGTTAGATCTTGTATTCTGGGGGGCAACCTGCATGTGTCAGCAGCACCACTGGCAGCCTGTGTGATCATGGAACTGTCTTGTTTCTCTAACTTTTCTGTAATCAGATTCAATCTGAATTTTAAAATTTTTATTAGGGGTATCACCTGGCTGAGAGTTGCTGTGTTTGCACTAACCTCCCTAGTGATTTCTTCAAATGACTGGAGCAAGAAAATTAGAAACTCCAGCATGGCCCACTATGGTGGAGTAATATAGACGTATGCATCACCAATTTTATTTTCCAAAGTGTATTGCCTGATAGCTTTCTTTTGTTCCAGCAGCCTTTGGAACATATAAAAGGTCGAATTCTATCGAGTTGAAATGGTATGGATCAGTCTGTGCAAAGGTAAACTGTGCTCCTGCTGTATTTTTTCAAATAAGTGATGGGCTTTGCTGGAGTGATTGAAATGAGTGGATATTCTTTTAGCAGTGCTAACGAAAGCCTTAATCTCCCTGTCATCATCAAGAAAACTGTGAACTATTAAATTTAAGCAATGAGCAAAGCAGCAGATGTGAACAAAGCCCACCTCCTCCAAGGTCTTCCTTATATTGGATCCATTATCTACAACTATAAAGCAAACTGACAGTCCCTGTGAAGTGAGCCATTGCTGTACTGGCTTTTGGAGCTCTTCATTGATGTTGTATGAGGTATGTTCAGATGGAAAATAAAACATTCTTAGAACAGCAAACTATGATGCTTCACTGTCCCCAGTCCCACGTGAATTATCAAAACATGCCCAATGTGCCGTGACAGACATGAAGGGTTCAGGCTGACAGCTTGTTCAGAAATCTATTGCGAGATGTGCCACCCTCCCAACAGCATTGCACAAGACGCGTCTTATTTTTTTATACAACATTGTAAAGATTGGAATTCCTGTTGTCGAGAAGTATTTCAGCAATGATATACTATATCGAGATTCGAGGTACTCAAGCAGTCGCCTGAATCCTATATGTTCAACCACATTATATGGTAGCAAATTAACAGCTATTATTTCTGAAATTTTTGAGGTTATTGTAATAGCAACAGGGTGAGTCAAGGCATATTTGGCTTTACGCTCATATATTTCTGAGATGGTAAGCTGTTTCCTTGAAGGAGGAGAGCTTTTGAACACATGGTCACTTTCAGTAACAGTAGGAGGAGTCCTCTGAATGGGAGGAAGTGGTGGTGGTGGAGATGTTTCAGTAGTGCTGCGGGGGCTGCCATTGCTTTCATCTATAGGAGTTACCCCTGAGTGTAGTGAGCTATCACTGTCACTTTCTCTTCAAGACTCACAACTAGAGTTCTCAGTAATCTTTTATGACATCTGTCTGAGTGCCTTTTCAGTGCTGAAGTTCTCAATTCCCCTTTCTTTTTACCCCTGCTGGCCGTTTACAAATAGCGCATGTTGCTACCAACTCATTGGAAGCACTAATGGAGAAATATGACCAAACAAAAGATTATATTTTTTTAGTTTTTTTCCCAGGAAGGCATGGCACCTCAGTCACCTTTTCAGGGTCCCCCCCGTGGATTTTTCTTGGGCCTGTTCCTCTTGTGGTTTATTCCCACTGCCCCCTCCACAATCAAAACATTTCTGCCTGTTTCTTCCTCATCTGTAATTTCCATCCCCTCCAGTAAACCTTGTGCTGCCTGATCATCCTCTTCATCTTTATTTTTATTACTTTCGTCAGGTTCAACCTCAGAAGAATTGGATGAGGGTGAGGGACTGGCAGTAGCATAGTATGCAGTTGTTCCACTGGGTGCCTCTGCGGGTGGTACTCACCAAGCCTTTAGTTTTTCTTTTGACTACATAACTTTTTTTTTGACTTGGGACTGATGATGATCCGAGACAGTCACCTTTTTTGAATTCAAACATTTGCTTAGAAGACAAAACCTCAGATGTGAAAAAAATCTGTTTTAGGGGCTTGATTTTGTTTTCCCGTTTCAGGCTGCTTGCTGTCTTTTGCAGTGCCACTGCCAACACGAGAAATGGAATGTGCATCATCAACACTTTGATCTATTTTTTCTTAGTATTATAACCTGTAACAAAAGAGCCTTCTAACTAATGTGATATCCTTCTGATGACTCCGACCCGCAGGCCAGGGACAAATTTACTGTCATGACTCATGACTGTACACAGCGCACCGACAGCACAGCAGTCCACCATCACTTCCTTCCAAGATTACCTGACTGACTCCTGCAGTACAGTTAGTTAATGTTAAGTGACCAAATTCAGCGACACATCTGGTGCATAGCTGCCCGCAGCACAGTCCCACGCTGTGGGCTGGTTAATGCTGTGTAACACAATATACTATAAAACTAATGATAATAAGGAGGAATAATGGGGAATGAGTGATGATGATGATGGTACTTGTGTGTACAGGAGTTGTACTTTACTTGTGTTGTTGTGTAAACAGACTGCTACAAGTCACAAAGTCAGATTATCCCCTGGGCCACTCACAGCCAGCAGGACAGGTTCATCAACTTATATTTTGTTTGTCTGAACAGTATTTTTTTTTAATACATGAATTCATGAATGAGCATTTACAAGTGATCATGATTGGATGGCACAAGTCAAAGATTTATTTTACCTGCCTGCTTCCCTTGCCCTGTACATACACAACCGCACCGAAGCCAGGAAAAAAATGTTGGGATTTCTGGGACTGTTAAATTTCTCATGGGCCCCCCTGAAGTCTCTCTCTCTCTCTCTCTCTCTCTCTGTCTCTCTCTCTCACCCCTCTGGATGGCACAAGTCAAAGATTTATTTTGTCAGCCAGCTGCCCTTGCCATGTACACACAGTCACACTGAAGCCAGGAAAAAATTTTCATTTGAGATTTTCTGTAAATGTAAAATTTCTCATGGGCCCCCAGTAGTAGGTGACGTGGAAACTAATCCTGGTCTTAATGTGCAATTAAGACAAGATTTAAAAATTACACTTGAAAATGCCAGCAGTATTATACATAAAATGCAGGAATTTCAAATGTGGGTTCAATGTTTAGAGCCAGATATAATAGGTATAACAGAATCTTGGATCTCTCAAAAGGTACAGGATGCTGAAGTAACAATGGATGGTTATAATTTGTTCAGGTCGGATGGGGTAAGCGGGTGGGTGGGGTTCTTTTGTGTATTAAAAATAAAATGGGGTTAGCTGAAGTTGCTTTTCAAGGAGTATTGGAAGGGATGGAATGTCTCTGTGTAGTTTTAGAAAAGTTACAACTCCTAATTGGTATAGTTTATTCTCCCCCTAACATAAATGGAGATAAGTTTGAAGTACTCGCATCAAAAGTAGCATCCTTGTCAGAGGGTAAAGATATAATTTTAATTGGTGATTTCATTGCTTCCTGGGGTAAGCCCAGGGGTATGAAATTAGAAAAATGTTTTGAGGTTTTAAATGTAAATCAGATAGTAAATCAGGTTACGAGGAGAAGTGGGGTGATGGCGCTTAACATGGTAGTCGGATAAACGCCAGCTCCTGCCTGCCTGTTGGTAATTTATCGATATTCAATACTTTATTTTACAAGTTTGCAGGAAATCATTACCATTTCTTCATTTAAGGCATAGTGGTTCATACGATCTAAAAACTTCAGAGTGTCACAGAGATTTGAATGAATTTTACCTGACAACGCAAACGCTCACTGACAGCTGTCATAATGTCACCGCCGATCAACAGGGCTGCTCCAGATGGTAAGAAACAAGCTTACAGTGACCAGGGGACAACTAATGAACACCCAAGCAAAACAGACATCCAGCGTATTAAAGAAATACTTGAAGTGCTTCAGCTAGACATTTCCGTCACTAAACAAGCTGTTGAATCCCTCCAGTCAGACACAAACAACAACTCAAATAAGGCTGTTCTTTTCGATAATAAGCTTTCTGACCTAACAGATACTGTCAATTTCTTAGAAGACAAAGTGGAACAGCAAAATTATCAGATACAATACTTGCTTAAAAAGGTTGACGACTTAGAAAACAGGGGGGAGAAGAAATAATCTACGCATTGTGGGATTACCAGAGGGAGCTGAAGGCAATGATTTAATCCCCTTTCTACAGCATCTTATTCCGGAGCTACTGCAAACACAATGGCCATGGCCCCTCGAAATTGAGAGGGCACATAGATTGTTAGGAGCCAGACCTGCTGCTGGGAACAAACCAAGATCCATTATTGTTAACTTCCTAAGGTATTCTATCAAAGAGGAGATTTTGAGGAGAGCCAAGGAGCATAAACAGTTATGTTGGAAAGGGGAGAGAATTTTCTTTTTCCAGGACTTTTCGTCAGAAATCATAGAAAAAAGAAAACGCTTCTTTGAAGGGAAGAAATGGCTACAGAAACTGGGTTTATCCTATTATTTCAAATACCCTGCTATTTTAGTGGTTCAAATACCAGGCAACAAACCCTGTCAGTGTGAGTACTTGTAGCAACTATGGGATTTATTGGATGTTTATGATGGCTCATCAAACCTTCAAACTGCCACAACATAGTCAAAAAAAAATCTAGGCACACCATCGAATGGGCATACAATTAGTCAGAGCCTACAATTCTCCTCCACGAGTGCTAAAGCAAGATATGTCACCACGCAGGAAAGACTAGAATTACCATGTACAAGGTAACCAGATTCATGACTGCACTCCCTTGGCTTACGCTGCGATAGTTAAAAAATCCAATTTCTCATCAAGGATACCATCCATCATGAGGCACAGCAAACCCTCCACCAGATCTTCTTATGGTCACAGATACACACAGCCTAACCATGCGCTGACTAAAAAACGTCAACGAAGCAGAAGCAGAGACTCACCAAGATTCAAAGATGACACATGTACAAGACAGACGCCGAAAAATCCTGCCACTTCTCCACCTATTCCACACCAAGAGAAAAATATGGACCCTGACTGCTCCATTGAGATGTGTCCATCGTGAATCCTCCTTCACTTGACCTGCATCGCGACTCTTGCAGGAAATGAGCTTGGCTTCCTGCTAGGTTTTAAAGTGGCAGTACTCTCCTTCCATGACTGCTTATAATAAAACCTTTACACTCAATTATCATTTAAGGTCAAGATATATCCAGTTTGTTTATTAAATCTAACAATGTTGGTACCTTTTTTTTTATGCCAAGAGTGCCACAAAGAACTCATAATATTCGGGTTCATTATATCCTTATATACATTTATAGGTTTAAAATGCATCTCCCTATGCAAGGCTGCCATCTAGTGGAGACTTCCTTCACCATGATGTAAGTTGCACTTTACTTTTTATTCAGTTTCTTGGATTTAAATATATTTTTATGTTTTTAGCATATATAACCAGCAATGGGGACCTTGTCATGCTTATAAGCACCTCCTTTTTCTTTTTTTCCTACATTTTAATGTTTTAATAAACATAGTTATGGGGGTAAAGCCCTTATACTCATTCACCTTAGATAATAGTAAGGTGGTAAGCTCATTTTCTTTTTTTTTTTTTACACTTTCCTTTTAAATAGTTTTTTAGTTTTATGGTGCCCAGTTAGTGTCATGGTTAGGCCTTCACATATTACTGTTACTCATATTATTTATCATACGTTATACTTTACAGTTACTTGTGTATGGGTCAGACACCTACTACTCAAGGCCAGATAGAAATAGGTATGTTGTTGTCATAACGAATTGTATGACATCTTTTGATTTCCAAACAGGCGTGGCAATCTGAATGTTCTGACTACACACACAAATAGTTAGTCCAATTTACTTAGGTTTTATTTATTGACTCTATTTAGGTTAAGGATTATAGTCAGGACTATAATATTAGACATAAGTTTTTTTTTTTTTGTCTTTTATCCTGTTCTCAACTATTTAGGTTACTATAGATAGCACTGCACAGTATTTTGTAAAAAATTGGTGTTCCTTTTTAGTACTAAATATCCTAATACTAGCTACTTTGATGACTGTTGGCTAGACACACGTTTTGCAAGATGTCGACCTTATCCCAACCTATTAAAATTGTTTCTTGGAATATACAAGGCTGTAATAATTATATCAAAAGATCTAAAGTTTTAGCTTATTTAAAAAGCTTGAAAACTGACATTGCATTCCTTCAGGAAACACATCTATCTGAAGAAGAAACTGCTAAACTTAAGAGATCTTGGGTTGGCTCAGTCTATGGTAGTTCATTTAATTCTAAAAGTAAGGGGGTTTGTATTTTATTTCATAAGAATTTAAATGTGGTAATACAATCCACGATTCTTGATGCTGATGGTAGATATATTATTGCAAATGTAAAAATAGAAGATAGACTTCTAACCTTAGTAAATGTCTATGCCCCTAATGCCAACTTAGCTGTGTTCTTTGCTGACCTTGCGGAACAGATCTCTAAGAATACTAATAGAGATTTAATAATTGCAGGGGATATGAATTCGGTTATGGACGTGTTCATTGACAGCACCTATACAAACCCAGCCAACCATTATGCTTCCTCTAAAATTCTGAGCAGATTCTGCAAAGAATTCAGTCTAGTTGACTCTTGGAGAATTATGAATCCTAAAGGAAGGGATTATACATTTACATCAAATCGTCATGGCTCACATAGCAGATTGGATTATATTTTCCTTAACAAAGGTTTGTTACAGGGCCTTTCTAAAAGTTATATTGGTAATGCTGTCATATCTGACCATGCTCCTATATCTATTAACCTTTTAATTGGACAACAAGTGCCATTAGAGAGAAATTGGAAGTTTAATTGCAGTTTACTTAACTCATCTGATTTCCTCAATTGGCTACAGAAAGAAATCAAACTATTTTTTCAACGCAATGACAATGGGGAGGTTCCCATCCCTATAGTTTGGGATTCCTTCAAGGCTTTCGTCAGGGGTTGCATAATATCCTATTCATCTCATAAAAAGAGATTAAGAGAAGAAAACCATACCAAACTTGAAAGGAATCTAAAAAATAAGGGACTTTTATTTCATCAGGGTCTAGCAACCTTAGTTTATATAAAGAAATTATAGATATCAAATATGAGATCAATACAATTCTAAATCACAAAGCAGAATATGCATTATTTAGACTTAAACAAGCCTACTGGGAGGCAGGGGAGGTACAATGTAAACTACTAGCCCATAAACTTAAAAAACTATCAGAAGAAACCAAAGTGGCAACAATTGAAAATAAAAAGGGCCTACAAATGCACAAAACAGATCAAATTCTGGAAGTCTTCAAAGATTACTACTCAAATCTATATAAAAACAAAGGTGTTATGAACCAGCCTACCCTAGATCAATTTTTAGCAGACATTAAATTGCCAACAATTACTGAATAAGACAAGAATAAACTGGATAAGCCCATCTCTTTAGAGGAAATACACAAAGCAATCCAATCTCTTCCTGATGCTAAAGCTCCTGGTCCAGATGGCTTCTCTAGTGAGTTTTACAAAGCCACCATACAACTGATTACACCAATTTTACACAGGGTATTTGACAATGCATTAGAAATGGAAGCCTTACCCCCATCTATGAGAGAGACTACTATTGTGGTCCTCCCCAAGAAGGATAGAGATCCCATATCTTGTGGCAACTATAGACCAATATCTCTTATTAATGTAGATTGTAAAATATTAGCAAAAATTATGGCCAACAGATTGAATTCTGTTATGCAAAAACTTATTCATCCTGATCAAGTAGGATTTGTGAGTGGGCGCCGCAGTTCAGATCTTTTTCGTAAAGTATTACATATTATTCATGAAGCAAGATCCAACACAAACTCCCCCACTCTCTTGTCCTTGGATGCTGACAAGGCATGTGATAGGATAGAGTGGAGTTATCTAATGGAAATATTGAGAAAAGTTAATTTAGGAGCCCACTTTTGTAACTGGATGCAGATTCTTTATTCAAAATTATATGCTGGGGTCAAAATTAATGGGATATCCTCAAACAGATTTCAGATTTTCAGAGGTACTCGTCAAGGCTGTCCTTTATCACCTCTTTTATTCCTATTGGCCTTAGAACCCCTCCTCATAAAATTCCGCTCATCCAGCTTAATTTCTGATATTAAGATAGGGAAAGAACAAAAAATATCTGCTTATGCGGATGATATACTGCTCTCTATATCCAATCCACACTCTACTATCCCTCAGATTCTACTGTTAGTACAGAAATTTGCCACTTTCTTGGGTTTTAAAATAAATTTTGAGAAATCGGAAGCTCTCCCACTAACAAAAGTATTTGACAAATCTATATTTGACTCATATAATATTTCGACTGCAACTCATCATTTAAAATTTCTAGGTATACTTATTTCTCATAACATTTCCCAAATCATTTCAATCAACTTTAATTCTATCTTTGAAAGAATGACATCAGACTTCACCAGATGGAGCAAAATATACTTATCATTATGGGGGAAAATACAAGCTTTTAACATGATGTTAGCACCAGTTATATATTACTTTCTTCAACATTTACCCATCAGAATACACAAAACATATTTTACCAAAATTCAAAATCTGATCAGGAAATTTCTATGGGAAAACAAACCTCCAAGAATTTCCTTGTATAAATTACAACAACAAAAAACAAAAGGTGGCTTCGGCCTACCTAATTTTAAACTGAGACATGATGCTTTCATTGCTGCACAATGTATCAAATCACTTTGGCTAAATAAGAACCAGGATATCCCAGGATGGGTATCAGTGGAGAAAGAATTACTGAAAGGCAACCATCCCAGGATTGTCCTCTTTTCTAGCTCATCAAAGATATGCTTATCCAACCCTATTCTGCATCAGGTATTCAGTTAATGGAAAACAGAAACTTCCTCATTAAATTGGTCTCCAAATTCATCCCTACATTACCCAATGTGGGGAAACCCTTTGATTAAAATTGATGGAAACTGTATAATATGGAAAAGTTGGGAAAAAGCAGGTATTTTATTTTTAGAAGACATATGGGATCAAAGCACATCCTCATTAATGTCTTTTGCACAAATTTCATCAAAATTTAAGCTCCCCAGAACGGAGTTCCATAAATATTTACAATTGAGGGACATAATATACCTAGCATTCTCCCCAGGCTTACAACCTCATTTTTTAGATAAAATTTGCTCTACGAATAGCGGTCATGAAAAATTATATTCTTTGATGCTTGATTCACTTCCTGACCGAAACTTATCACTTTTAGCTTATTGGCAAAAAGAACACAAACCTATATCTCACCTGAGAAATGACAAAACATGTGGAAAATGAATCTAAAAGCATGTAGGGAAGCCAAAGGCAGACTCAAACAATACAAAATAACTCATCAATGGTACTATACACCAAGTAAAATGGTTAGGCTGGGCTTAGCTACTACAGATAATTGTTGGAGATGTGTAAAAGGTAAGGGCACGCTTTCCCACATTTTATGGTTCTGTCCAAATATTATCATATTTTGGAACAAGGTACTTTCAATCTGTAGTAAAATTCTTTGTCACACAGTTACTTGTTCAGCAAAGTTTGCAATTCTTGGCATTTGTTCTGAATTTACTAATTTGACTGAATACCAGCAATTATGGTTGATTGCTGCCTTCTTTACAGCAAAGAATGTTATCCTTAGATATTGGAACAGTTAGACATCGCCTTCAATCAAAGAATGGTTGTTTGACCTATCTACAAGAGATAGTTATGAAAGGGTTGCTTATGTAAATATGAATCGTATTGACACATTTTTAGAGATTTGGGATCCTTATATGAAATGTCCACTAAATTGCATGAATATATAATACCATTATATATTTTCTTTCATTTTCATAATTGCACTTGGATAGAATAAGGGAACACCACATATTATCTTAACTTTCATAAAGTCGGATATGTATTGAATAATATATAAAACTCTAAGATTTCTATTCAGATCCTTCTCCTCTTTTATTTCCCTCTTATTCTCGTTTCTTTCTTCTCTCTCTTCATTTTCCCATTATCTCATATTTGTTTTTCACATTCATTACATTGTATTAGATATAGATAAAGCATAGTTACATTGTATGTTTTGAGATTTTATTTACAGTTGCTTAATTATATGTAAAATTTGTATTTTGAAATACCAATAAACTTTGAATTACAAAAAAAAGGAGAAGTGGGGTAAACAGTCAGGTCAGTATTCTAGACCTAATATTTCTATCAAAGGGGTATAACATTGAGAAGTGTCAGGTCCTGCCCCCCAAGTTGGGTGATCATAATCCTGTTTATTGTGTACTAACAGATAAATATAAATGTAGTGAAGAAGGAAAGATTATGATAAAGAGAGATTTAAAAAAATTATCATCCAGAACCTTTTTTCCAAGATTTGAAATGTGAAAAGTGGGATAGGTTGCAATTAATTCCAGGTATAAATTTGGGGGTTGAGGAATTCTCAAAGGCTTTTTTAGGGGTCTGTAATAGGCATGCACCCTTCAAGAAAATTAAAATGAGAAAAAAGCATCTACCTTGGGTAAGTGATTTCCTAAAGAAAAAAAATACGTATTAAAGATAGAGGGCCAGATATTCAAAACTTTGCCCCTTGACCAAGTTAACACTGTCTGGCAGGCAAACATAGCCCAGAACACAAAGCAAGCTATAGTCAAAAGGAATAGACTGGGGCAAACAGCTTCTGAATATAGCATGGGAATGAGGCCATGCAAACTGGGCTGGGAGTGCAGGGAAAACATAGCCCTGGAATAGGACAGCACTGAATATAGCAACCAGGAAGTGCAAACCACAACAACAACACAGTGCACAGCGACGTAAGGGTAGGTAGAGATGAACTATGTGGCCAACGTGTGTGCCAGCAAATGTGTGGACCCAGTACAGCTCTAGACAGCAGTAGACGTGAAAGAACACCGTTCAAAACTGTATAATATTACCTAAACCGTTAGCACCATGCTAACAAGTTAGCACGGCTGTAGCACGGAGCTAAGCTGTTTGCCTGGTGCTAAGATTTGCCATATTCAAAAGTGACATGCAAATGAGCCTACTTAGTTGGTCTCTGGGCACACAGCCAGATTAGCATCTCATTGTGCCCTGATTTGCAAGCAGTTTGCCCAGCGTTACTGCAGTGTCCCACAGCTCCACCTGTAGGTCAGTCTGGAAGTACAGGGGCTGGTCAGGTCCAACCACAGCTCCACCTGTAGGTCAGTCAGGCAGTGCATGATGATAGCTGCAGGCTACATGCAAATAGTACAGCATAGCATAGCATAGCATAGCATATCATACCCCAGGGGACAACACAGCATAGACACAGGTGGTGGTGGTGCTGCATGCAACTGTTACATTGTAGGTCATGCTACAGTGCACAGCAGACACTACAGTAGCAAGGGGGCCGGTAGTGTGAGGGACACGGTAATGCCTATGGTATGTAGGGCAGTGATGACCACTGCACTGTACACAGTGACTGGCCCAGCTAGCAGGTGATTACTGACAGTGAACAGTACTGTTACACTGTTGTGTGATCCACAGATGCTGCACTTGTGGCATGGGATGCTCACAGTGAGATATACATGGCTGGCTGTGTATGCTGTGGCATCTGTACAGTTGTGCGGTATGTGGCTGGGGGGTATGTATGATTCAACAGGCACACAGGTGGTGGGGTATTCCCACTACTGGCCCATGTGCATTGCATGGTGTGTCCCAGCCTTGTGGCCACACCTGGGCTGTGGTGAGGTCTGGCCACCTGTACACCCTCCCCTCAATGGCCACCATGCCCTCAGTGCTTCATGTGTGTGCTGGCATCTGTTGGTCACCACAGATGTATGGTCTGTAGGTGTGTGCTGTATGGCCACACTACCATGATGTCCCCTGTGGGCCAGATCACCCCTTACTGCCTGGCATGACTGGGACTGGTGGCAGCTGTTGGCATCGTGATGGTGCCATCAGTGTGCAGCATGTGTCCTCCATGTCTGGCATTTCCTAAATGTCATACTCACATGTTAGAGTCATGCAAGCTGCGCAAATCCCACGCTACCACAGCGTAAAGCACCAATGTTGTGCAAAGCTATTTGCCCAGGGTTAAGACCAGCTTTTCCTGGGCGGTAGTATGTACCACGCTAAGGGTCACGCTAAGTTGCGCTAAACACCTTAGCACAGCTAGCGATAAATAGCCCATAAGCCTGTATTACGTGTTCAGTGTGCTTGCATATACTTATGGTTTGCCCGGTGCTAATGCACTTTGCGCACTCTAGTCGGCCTTTTGAATATAGCAGACCTACGTTCATCCCGCGCTAAACCCACGCAAATGGTTTGCACACCATGCAAAGCTCTGAATATCTCGGCCAGAGCCTGGAAAAAAGATCATAAAACAAGAAATGGGGTTGATTGGGGTAATTATAAAATGAAACAATAAATGTCAAAGACTAATTAAACAAGCTCAGAAAAGGTTTTATAATTATAAAATAGAAACAACTCAAGATCCAAAACAGTATTGGAATTTAATTAAAGATCTGGATAACTCATTAAGTACAAAACAGAAAATAAAAATGTTTGATGACAAGGGAGAACTTCTTGATTTGAAAGCTACAGCTCAGCTGTTAAACCAATATTTCATAACGTTACTGGATATTGACATTCCAGCTGGTAAACCAATGCATATTGAGTCTCATAAAAAAAAAAAAACAAGTGATGAGGAAAACTTTCCCTACTTTCATTTTTGGAAAATAAAAGAAGTTAGGGATAAGATTAAAAAACTAAACATTAAAAAATCATATGGTATGGATAAAATTGAATCCAAATTCATTAAAGATGCAGTTGAATTGCTGTTATCAATACTGACTGATTTATTTAATCAGAGTTTGATGGAGAACACTTTTCCCTGTAAATGGAAGGTCACAAAAATTGTACCCATATTTACAGGTGATAACCCAAATGACCTTCTAATTACAGGCCAATTGCAGTCATCTCTATCCTCTCTAAGCTAATGGTGCAGATGGTGTACAACCAACTGTACAACTCTCTGGAAAAATATTCCAAGTTAACAAAATTTAGTGGACTTTGTGGACAAGGTGGCAGCAGCCCTGGATGGGGGGGAGTCCACAGGTGCAGCGTTTATCGACCTGTCCAAAGCCTTTGATTTGGTTGATCACCAATTGCTGTATGAGAGGATGGATAGGACCGGGATTGCCCCTAGGTCTATTCAATGGTTCAAATCCTACTTGGGTGAAAGGAAACAACAAGTAGAAATTGATAGTCAACTATCTGATGAAGGCAGACTGTTAAGAGGTGTGCCCCAGGGATCCATCCTGGGGCCACTACTGTTTTTGATATATGTAAATGACCTACCCACAAGAATAAATAATACACATATAAGACTGTATGCGGATGACACCATTTTATTAGCATCAGCTAAAACACATGGTGAAATGATGGCAAAGTTGCAACTGGATTTTGATATTTTACATGACTGGTTATCTAGTTCTAAACTTGTATTAAGTCAAAAGAAAACACAGGTTATGTACTTTGACAAGAAATCAAATAAGGTAACAAAACAATTAGTGGATGATAGCGAATTATTAATGGGTGACAGGGAAAAAAATTAACAATCACAAAACAATATAAATACTTAGCTTCTGTGTGTTAATATCGTCAGACAAACAACGTGGTACAAAGTATCATGGGCAGCACATTGTGCACAAATAGGTCACCCAGTGCAAAATGTCGCCAGGCAAAATACCGCTTCCGCACAGTCTGTGGTGTGCAGCCAGTGTCCCATGCAGCAGATGTGGGAGGGTGGCAGCTTGTGGCATGCAGGGGGGCAAGGAGCCAGACAGCACAGGGGAGGGGAGGGCAGGTGATATGGGCAGTACACTGTGCGAGGCACTGATAGCAGGGAATGCCAGGGGGCAGGGCAGGAGGGTTGCACCATGATGGTGGGGGTGGAGGGAGTACCCCAGGAAACAAAGGCAGCACAAGCATTACATAAGGGAAGGGAAGACACCATGATTGGCAATGGACAGGTATGGATGACAGGGGCACAGGTATGGGGGGAGACCGTGACGATTACTGGAGCACTACGACCCTACATACATACAGGGCATCGCACAGTGGGACCCATTATGGCAGACAGGACTGCCAGTTGCACCATCACCACCATGTGGACACATGTGCCAAGGCACACCGCTTCACCCCCCCCACCCCAGTATAGTTAGCAGGCTGACAGAACAGGAGGCAATGAAAGAAGCACATACCTAATGCTGCTCAGGGGTCAACCACCCCATCAAAGAACCAAACTGTAAGCGGGTTATGGAGGCTTACAGAGGGACATGCATGGAATTCCCCCCTGTCCATCACATCTGTTCAGAGGCAAGGCAGGAGACATACCAAAGGGCTTGTACCAGCTGCTCCCTACTGGCACAGTTCTGTCCAGTGATGATTTGACCAGGCTTTGTTTTTGTCCATGATGTAATGACCCCAATATTTTGCCCTGTGATGGTTTGTCCCACAATGTTAACACACGGAACCAATACTTAGGAGTAGTAATAGACAGTGCTTTAACATTTTCTGACCACATAAATAATACAATAAAGAAAGTTAATAATAGAATTGGGGCACTACGTAGGTCTTCTGAAATACTAAGTCAACAAACCTGGAGTGTAATCACTATGCAGTTAATACTGCCTGTATTGGAATATGGTAATTTAGTGTACAACTTTGCGGGTCATAATCACCTGGATAAACTTGTCAGAATATATAACCGATTGGCTAGATTTGCTCTCAAGTGTAGCTTCTTAACCCATCGTTGCACCATGTATAAGGACCTAAAATGGGATAGTTTACAGGTACGGTACAAGAAGCAATATTCAATATTTATCTATAAGATAAATAAAGGGTTGATAAAGGGTAATATGGATATATATTTTGGGTATGAGTGCCATAATTATGCTTTAAGGGATGTAAAACACAGGGGTCTTAATTTTCCAGTAGTTAATACAAAATACGGTAGTATGACATTGTAGGCTCAGGCTGCAAAAGTCTGGAATGAACTTTCCCCTCAAATAAAAAAATTGTCAAAATTATCACAATTCAAATCTGGGTTGGATGAAATATTTTATTCTGAATGTACTTGTTTTAAGTGATGTTATAATATGGGGGGTTTGATGTAAATTCTTTGATATTGAAACAGGGAATAAAGTGCCAAATTTGTAACTAGATTAATATTAGGTAAACTAATTGTTACAATTGTGGGTTTATTGTATGGACTGAATTATGAAAGACTATAGTGTGTTTTATAATGTATTTATGAATGATGTTTTACCCCATAACCTGAATGAATGTATGTATAGGATGACTTTGAAAATAGGTCCTCAGACCTAACGTTTTGTATCTCCTGTATAAAAATAAATATTTTAACCACTTTTACTACTGCTAGTCTCTCCCCCTTTCCTCTGGATCTGGAATGGCACAAGTCAAAGATTTTGACATCCTGCCCTTGCTCATGTACATAGCTACACTGTCTGAGGCCAAGAAAAGAAAATAAATGTTCATTTGGGATTTTCTGTAACTGTAAAATTTCTCTAGGACCCCAGTAGTCTCTCTCTCTCTCTCTCCTCTGGATCTGGATTTGGAATGGCATAAGTCAAAGATTTTGCCAGCCTGCGCTCCCTTGCTTATGTACACAGCTACACTGTCTGAGGCCAAGAAAAGAAAAAAAAAACTCATTTAGGATTTTCTGTAACTGTAAAATTTCTCTTGGGCCCTCAGTAATCTCTCTTTCTCTCCTCTGATCTAGATTTTGAATGGCACAAGTCAAAGATTTTGCCAGTCTGCCCTCCCTTGCTCATGTACACACAGCTACACTGTCTGAGGCCAAGAAAAGAAAACAAACCTTTCATTTGTGATTTTCTGTAACTGTAAAATTTTTCTTCGGCCCCCAGTAGTTTCTCCCTCTCTCCTCCAGATCTGAATTTGGAATGGCACAAGTCAAAGAATTTGCCAGCCTGCCCTCCCTTGTTCAGGTGCACAGCTACACTGTTTGAGGCCAAGAAAAGAAAAAAAAAAACTTTCATTTGGGATTTTCTGTAACTGTAAAATTTCTCTTGGGACTCCAGTAGTCTCTCCCTCTCTCCTCTGGATTTTTATGCCACAAGTCAAATATTTTGCCAGCCTGCCCTTGCTCATGTACACAGTCACACTGTTACACTGCTTGCCTTTTTCCTCCCCACTGGCAGCACTCAGGCCACCACTATCTCCTCAGTCCCTCTGGCTTCCTCCTTTCTTCAGTTCTGACCTGTCACCCTCCCCCAACTATCAGTTCCTCCCCCCGCACCAGTAAATCGAGTCCTTTCTCTCTCCTCTTCTCTTCCCTCCCCTCCAAAATGTATGTATATATATATATATATTTTTTTTTGTGTGTGTGTGTGTGTGTTTTTTTTTGTTTCTTAGCAACTTCTGGTGGCTGCTGCAGCAATAAGTGAGGTACTCCTCCAACCCGTCCTCCTCTCTTCTGGGCCATGTTGTGCATTCAGCAAGGTTATATACTGTGAGTGCGTCAGGTGACCATCCATTGCCTGATTGGATGCCACCAGCCACCTGTATGTGAAGCGAACATGCCGACGGCATCCTCATGGCAACAATACACACAGTGGCACAAATGGCACTTCCACTGACCTGGAACTGGACTTCTGAGGCAAAGTCCATATTTATCTGGGTCTGTGCATTTCAGATTTGAGCTGGGAGTCCAGATCTCCTGCGGAACAGTCCACCCAGCCCTACATTGAAGTAGTCAGCAGCAGGCTGGCTCAGTAATGCAGTATCTGGGAAGTCACTTTACTATACTGGTAACTCTTGCCCATTTTCAAGTCAGGGAATCCCACCTTCGGCCAGCAGGAAATGATTATAACATCTTATGCTTTTCAACTCTTGTGAGGGAGGACAGTTTGCTGAACTGCCAGATTTATTGCCCCTTAGTGTCTCAGAGATGGGAAATATTTGTACAGCAAGATGCTTAAGTGAGCAGGGAGGCTAAGAGCCTAGTAACATCCTGCAGGGTTAAATTGACTCATTTCTGACATCTCTGTGTGAAAGATTGAAAAGATGAAAAGGGGGTACCCACTGGGCAGATGACATTGTGTTAGGGACGCAGTACAGTGTAGTGGTTAAGAGCACTGAGCTGCAAACCTGGTGACCTGAGTTTGAATCCCACAGCTACCACTTGCATACTCTGTGACCATGAGCAAGTCCCTTAACTTCCCTATGCTCACATGAAGTACCCAGAAACAAACCTCAGCTTAGTGTGCCTTTTCTAGCCAAAAAAAATTGTAAAATGAAATAAAATAAAACCATCATTCTCACTATGGAATTTAGAATAAGACCTCTCCTACTCCCTGCCTCACAGGGGTCTGGCTTCCAGTTAGTCAAGGAGGGTGGATGCTGATTGAGCCTTGCTGTTCTGCACATAAGATCAGAGAATTTGATAAGGCGGTTGCACCAGGACTCCTAGAGTGGGCACAGTTTTTTTTATGTTAAAGAGCAGTGTACATGTTTATAATAACTTTTACAAAACACTATTTAGACACAGTTCGGCACCTATTTCACATTCATTCAGTATTTCTTATCATCATTATGTATCACTGAGGTCATTTGCATTAAATCAGGATCTTTGATCCTGAAGAGTTCATCTACTCCTGTTGCTTTCTCCCTACCTGAGGTTATAATGCACTGCTTATGACATCAGATTTGCTCCCATGACAACAGAGTGTGATGTCACAACAGAGGATTATAAACTGAAGTAGGGAATATGCTACAGAGGAAGAGGAACTTCAAGGGATAAATATCAGGTATTTATGTAAATTTTGTCAGTATTATGTAACTGTAGGCGAAATCCATAGGATATAGATGGAATGCAAGCTGATTCGTACCTAAGTATTATGGTTTTCAAAGTTTTCTTTGATGCGTCAGCAGCTCTTTAATCCCATCTTTATTAATAAATAAAGAAGAACACACGCACACACACACGAACACCATGTATGCATCTTAGCAGACTCATAGCAACATTAGGACTATATATGACAAGGAAAAGGTACATGAAGAAGGGAAAGAAAACAATAATAAAAACAGAGCTGGTATAGTTTTGGCGGTGGCAGACAATCCAAGTTAAAATCCCCTGCAGGAGGCGAAAACAGTAAAAAATAGTACTATTTCTAATAATAATAACCATAGTAAGTGGAAGAGCAGGGAACAGTGAAAAGGCAGACTATAATACAGATTCAGTGGGATTTCAGTAAAAGTATAATAAGAAGTATAAAAAAATAGAATAAATAAAAATTTGAATACAGATTGGACTCATTCATGTTCAAAAAAGGCATAACTAGATTATACCCACTGAGAAGTGGGGAGACAGTATCTAAGACATAATGCTTTCTTCTGTCTATTTTTCCATGTTGTATGTAACTTTACAGTGTGATTGAAGAAGCATAGAGGATAATGTATGGTCTTCTATCGTTAACTGGTTTGTTAACCATTGAGAGGTTGCCAGGGTGAACATGTAAACCTCGAGAGCGAAGCTCAAGAGGTTTACGTCACCATGGCAACCTCGAGACGGTTAACCAAACCGGTTAACGATAGAGGGACCATACATTATATTTTATAGTGTATGGTACCCATAAACTGGCAAAACAAACTAATATGGCTTACCTTTAGCCCCACCGCGGACGTTCTGGGTCATTTTCTGGCCACTGTGTTGATTTCGGGAAGGCCGTCGGTGCCCGAGATCACAGGTACACGCATGCGCAGATGGGCTCCGTTTGTAATCCCATTGCTATGACGTACTCAAGAGAGGTTTATAACCATTTACATCATAGCGATGGGATTATCAAGAAATAATTTTGCCACTTTTTAGCGGTAATAAGGGCGCACCATACATTATAATGTGCTTTGAGGCATTTAAACTGAATTCCTGTCACTTTTACAAAATGATTTTGTTTACGCCCCACAGCCACACTGGAACCTCCTGTTCTTCCACTGAGCTGCTTTGCTTCCATTCACCCTATAGAACCCCCCCGAGAGGCAGGGCCCCAGCAGACGGACTTACCAATGTTTGACCAATGGTGGTGGGGGGAGGTGATGGTGGAAATAGGCCATAGTGACACGGGAGTCTAGGTTGATGTCATTCACCACGACATGCTGAATTTTGTCCCCTGCTTACTACCCACATACCACCCTGTGAATGACAGATGTAAATTCATGACAGCCTGGGGGTTGCAGGGTGGCTTGGGGTCACCCACACTGCCTGTTGACCTCCACAATGCAACCCCTTGGTGATACCTGAAAAGTGCTGCTGCACCTCCAAGCCATCTGCCTCAGGGAGGACAGTATCCTGCATATGTTCCTTTGCCCCCTTGAAGTTGACCTCTGTTGGGTTCCCCTCCTTGTTTATCCTGAAGCCCTTCCTCTGTGCTCTACACAGTATATCATGTCATCACGTAATATTTTAGCCAATAGCAGGACTGCGTCCTGCTACAGAAATGAATATTTCATGCCACAAGAATGAGCCAATGCCTCTGCAGAAGTCTGGGAACCCTCCTGAAGAAATCAGGCTGCAGTGCTGCAGAGAACTAGGGGCTCCACACATAACTTAAGTCTGATATGCAAATGATGAGCAGCATGTAGAGGAAAGGTACTCATTTTCTTCCATATGTATGTTATGCCCCTTGTCAGCTCCTAGCCTGTCCAGCCCCACCACTCACCATTTCCGGGACTTATCTGGACTCCTGACAATTCCCCGCAGGTTTCACCCCATTGCAGGGCCAGGCAGAGGGCCATCTCCCCCTTCCATATCTCAATCCATGCTTGGGGTGCAAACCTGGGCAGCAGCATTCCAAAGTGACCCCCTATGTCTCAGCACCATAAAGTAACTTCCTGTTTCTTTTATGAAGATTAAAAAAAAATTAAAATCTTTGGGTGCGCTACTATTTCATGGTGTGTTTATTTTTAAGTGACTGCCCCAAGAGGCATTACATTGTCACAACATATGTCTGTCCAATCGGCAGGCTCTAGCTTGCATTTAGGGTTTGGCTTACCTGGAATACACTCCACATTCTATGAAAACAAGAAACCATCCACATCTTCAGGAACCTTATTGCCTGCTACTTGAAGGAACCATGTATCTGCTTTGTGACTTGGCTCAGAGTATGTGCCCTACTAAATGCTTGTCATATACCTTGATATATATATATAAATAAATAAATATAGAATTGGGCCTGGTGGAGGTACCGGTGGGAGTCACCAGATCCTTTGAGTGTGTTTTAGGCGAGGGTGTGGTGTGCAGGATACGTCTCGTATACTGTCCACCAGGTGACGGGAATGCTTTCCTGCAGGAAGTCACAGATTTTATTGTCGACCTGACACTACCTTGTACCGCTAATGCCGTAACTTGCCGCCACCCTTCCTACCTTTCTTTCACCTTTCTGCCCCTCTCTCTGCCAGCTTTCCCCTCCTTCTTTTATTCTTCCCTCTTCTCCCTATGCTCAGTCCTCACCCCCTTCCCTCTCCTATTTTATCCCACCTCCCACCAGTTTGCGTGACTCCCCTCTCTCTCCTGCCGTCTCGTAGTTCCACCGGCTCGGCCGCAGGTTACTACTCTACCCCGCCAATGCCGTTTTCACCGCCTCGCCTCTTGTCCTCCTCCCTTCTTCTGCTCCGCTGCGCTCTTACTAGGTGCACTCTATCTCCCTACCCCCACTCATTTCCCTATCTGTTCCATGCCCTTCATCCCTTTCCCCTATACCCTGCCCTTCCCACCCTACCCTTCCCCTCCCCATTCCTTTAGTTCAAATCCCTCCTCACCCTTGCACCTAGTCCCCCTGCCTCCCTGCACATCACCCTCTCTCCTCTCTTTTTACCCATAGCTTCACTGTCCTGTTCCCTGACCTCTCCGTCTCTCTTGCCGACTCCGGTTCCACCGTCCCGGCCACAGGTGGTAACCTTCTCCCGCTAATGCCGCACTTGGCACCTAACCCCCTCCTGTCCTCCCTTTTTGCTATTTGCCCTACCACCCCCTGTCTCTCTCTCCTGCCCTACCCTTACACCTGTCCCCTACCACCTCTCCCCCTAGTTCTCAACAACTGAATACATGTAATTTTATCCTTATTGCTATGCTTGACTACACTGTGTGACTTTGTCCTTTGCAAATGTATCCTGCTCTGTGTAATTTCTTATGTATCCTGCAAATGTATCCTGCTTTGTGTAATCTCTTATGTATCACTGTGTTCTGTAACTGTACCTCCCGGGTCGTGCCTGAAAATAGTCACTTGTTGGCTAGCGCACTTACCCGGTCAACAAAAACTAAATAAATAAAAATAAATAAAAATTAGGGTCCCCCAGATGGTTGGTTCTGGGGGACTTCAATGCCTGGGTCGACGATGAACTCTCACATTTTGGTCAAGACTTCCTCCAGTTGATGTTATCACTGGGCTTCACACAGGTAGTTTCCTCCTCGACCCATATTGGTGGGCACTCATTGGATCTGCTGTTCCTTCTGGGGATGGGGATATTTGATTTGGTGGAACCACTCGGATGGTCTGACCATCACTCCATTAGGTTCAATTTTGAGGCCACCCCTATTAGGTCAGCCCCTTCTGAGATGGTCCGGTACCGTTCATTAAGGGGTGTGTCCCCGGATGACCTGATGGCGGTGCTGGACCTATCGGACCTTCCGACAGATTGCTTGGATCCAGGTGACCTAGTACAGGCCTTTAATAGGGCGGTTACGGGGGCCCTGGATTCTATTGCACCTGTTTGTGTTCATCCGCTCACTCTTCGCCCCAGGTCTCCATGGTTTGATGAGACCATGAGGGAGTTGAGGAGGGTTGGACGAAGGCTGGAGAGGCATTGGCGGAAGTCCGGTCTGGATGATGACATACTTAGTTTGATGGACCATTATATGGCCTATCAATCCGCAATCTCTCGTAAGAAGGCAGAGTTCCTGTCCAGGGAGATAGTGGCTACACAGAATAGACCAGCCCAGCTCTTTCGGACTGTGGACAGACTGTGCAATCCAGTCTGTCTTCAGCCCGGGAGGGCCTTTTCCACAGAACGGTGTGAGGAGTTTGCTCTTTTCTTTGCCGATAAGGTTGCCAAAATCAGATCAGACATCCGCTCTTCCCTCTCCAATGGGAGCGGTGATGGTCGGCCGGAGATGTCAAACACCCAGTTTGCATGGTCTGACTTCAGCCTCCCCAAAATTGATGATATTGTGATGGTCATCCGAGCGCTGCGACCAACCAGCTGTGATTTGGACCCTGGCCCACCGACTCTTAGTGGTTGTGGGATAAATAACCCTAGTCCTGGCTTTGATAGTCTGGAAGTCTTTGGAGAGGGGGATCTTTCCAGATCCCCTTAAAGAGGCTATAGTTAGGCCTCTTTTAAAGAAGTCCTCCTTAGACCCAGATTGTCTAGCAAATTACAGACCAGTCTCTAACCTACCCTTTGTGGGTAAGGTTATTGAGAAGGTGGTCACAGTGCAATTGGAGGATCATCTGACCAACAACAATATCTATGATTCTCTCCAATCTGGATTTAGGAAAAGGCATAGTACCGAGACAGCACTTGTTCGGGTACTAAATGACCTCCTAATAGCGAGAGATCGTAGGACCTGTTCTATCTTGGTATTTCTTGATCTCTCTGCAGCATTTGACACTGCTGATCATGGTGTGCTGTTAGAGTGTCTGCGGTCCATCTGTGGATTATCTGGTATGGTCCTCAAGTGGTTTAGATCTTACCTCGAAGGTAGGACTCAGAGGGTGGTGTCGGGAATTTTTTCCTCGGCATCAGTCTTCCTATCTTGTGGGGTACCGCAGGGCTCTAGTCTAGCACCTATGTTATTCGCGGTGTACATGCTGCCATTGGGAGTGATTATAAGACGATACGGTCTGGGTTTTCATTGCTATGCCGATGACACCCAGCTGTATATGTCTTTTGTGCCTAGCCAGGATGCTGCCTTGTCGGTATTTAATAACTGCCCTGCAGAAATCCAAGATTGGATGAATGGGAGTTGGTTGAGGTTAAACCCGGAGAAAACTGAGGTGTTGGTTGTGGACAAAGGTCGCTGTGAGGCGGGTTTGCCAGCTGAATCGCACTCTGGCTTATGGCTTGCAGGCGTGCCGCTGACGACCTCAGATCAGGTGCGGAATCTTGGTGTAATAATTGACGACCACTTGACACTTAAAGCTCAGGTGTCAGCGGTGGTCAAAACTTCCTTTTTCCATCTGAGGAATATCGCCAGGGTGAAGCACCTGGTTCCTCCAGAAGATCTTCCAACATTGATCCATGCCTTTGTTACCTCCCACCTTGACTATTGCAACTCCCTGTACCTAGGGCTATCGGGGGTTGAGCTTCACCGTCTGCAGCTAGTGCAGAATGCAGCGGCCAGGTTGTTGACTGGTTCTTCTAGATCCAGCCATATAATGCCTGTGCTCCACGGACTGCACTGGCTGCCAGTATTTTGGCGAATCACCTTCAAAGTCGGTTTGCTGACCTATAAAGCCCTACGTGACCAGGGACCTACTTACCTGAAAGAGCTCCTTTGCCCCTACTGTCCCTCCCACCCCCGATCCACTGACGAGGGATTGCTGTAGATTCCCAGGGTCCGTTTGAAAACCTCAGGGGCTAGATCATTTAGTTTTATGGCCCCGACCCTGTGGAATTCTCTACCTCGTCAGGTGCGAAATAGTCCAACTGTCCTGAGCTTTAAAGGAGCCTTGAAGACCCACCTTTTTAGTATAGCTTTTAATGATTTATAATAGTTTTAAATTCTGTTTATTTATTGTTTTATGATATTGTGCAGGCGTTTTGGATTTAGAAAAGCGCCTTTTTATAAATAAAAGTTTGATTGATTGATTGATTGATATATGTAACCCCCTACAAATGGGGGTTTCCAAAAGGTCTTCCTTGAGCTTGCCTAAATGCTCACGTACCAGGCTGGTGTCCTGTGTTTTAGCAATTTAAATGTATTGTCAGAGAGTGCATGTATAGCCTCTGTGCACTGTCTCTTTAAGAGCTGCCTGGATTACAGTCATAATTAATGTGAGAGGGAGCTCTGTTAGAAGATGTACTTGTTTGCTGATCATTTTTTAGAGTAGTAATAATATTGCAGTTTGTTCTAACCTGCCTTCTTTGCAGCATGGACAGTTCTGTTTGTTTCCATCATCTTGGTCCTGGACTGCTGAAATGGGCCAATCAGTACATTTGGAACTCTAAAATGGAGCCTGCCTACAGGGGCTTGGTGGGGCCAAAACTTGTAGGAATTGTAGTTTTGGGCTTTTGGTGCCTAAAATAACCTGGAGGGGGAGCCCTTGTTGTGACTGATAGACAGATTAGCCAACCGAACCTTTCGGATCTTGGGGAAAGTCCCACACTGCTTGCAGTTTCAGTTAGTTCTGAGTTGGGAAGTGAAGAAGTAACAGCTCGAGATAGTTCGAGCAGCAATCCATAGTGGGTTCATACGGGAGAACTGTGGAAAGGCCCGAGTTTGGCCTGCATGCCTGCCTGCTGTTCCTGAGAGGGAACTTATGCTTTCTTTGGACTGAATCCAAATTTGGAGAGCGAATTAAGCCACTGAATTGTGACCAGGCTTTAACCTGAAAAAGTCCGAAGATTTGCTGAATGCGATCAGCCTGTCAGGACTTCCAGCTACCTCTGAACTCCTGGACTGTGCAGAGACTCTGTAATTGTGACCGGAGAACCATTTGCCTGATACAGTGAAATTTCCTTACATGTGAATGTGCTGTGTGCTTATAGTGGGTCATGATTTTGTTCCCCACTGTGTGTCTGAACTGTGTTTTGCTTGCTGGAGGCTGTATCCAGCTCCACAGACTGAATCCATATACATTTCCGTTTGCCTGGGCCCTGCTACACTGGCTCAGCCAGAATACCTGCTATGCAGAGAAAGTCATCGATGAGAGACCGGCCTGGGGATCAGCTCCCTGCTCAACGCCTTGAACAGGAACGATGCCTCGGTGATTCGTGTGGGCCCTGCTTCTCCGGGCACTCCAGCTCAACAGCCTGTAGTCTCGATTTCGTCCTGCCTGTGTCTAGTATTTGGTATCGTGAGTAAACATCAGGGTAGCTCCCTGCAACAACAGCTAAATCTAAAAGTGTTGTCATCTGATTGTCTTGTTGCCTTTTCTTTCACGAACTGAGCCCTCTGGCTCCAGATTACAAATAGTGTGTGTTATGCATGTTGCTTTCTTCCATCACAGGGCCCCAACCAGCTGCAATGTTCCTGGCTAGCCCACCATTTTTCTACCTGGGTACCCAGAGTGTGCGACCGTGGAGGGACTCTGAACTGCATGCATAACTGTCTGATTAATATAGCTTTTAAGCAAATCAACCTGATTATGCCCCTTCCTTGTTCAAGTCCCCTGAATAAATCAGATTTAACTTTGTTTGCATTTAACCTGACTGTGGTTCCAGTTTGTGCCAAGAGTATTGTACTGTTGCTATTTGCTGTGCTTAACCTTGTTTTACAGGGGGTCCCCAGGGACAAGCTAGAGGAACCTGCCCTGGTGGTAAGTGCAAACAGTGTGGGTTATTGCCTGGTGAATAAGGGTCATTGTGAAAGTAATTATTGTATATTGTTCAGGCCACTAGAAGGGAAAGGGGGGGCTACAGTGTCCCAGAGGGCTGTGCCCAGGTTAGCTTGACCACTAACAACCCTGACCTCTGGGTGGAGGCATCCGTTTCATCACCCAGGCCCCTTAACCTGCTACTAGCCAAGCAGGCAGGGGTAGTAGCCCTTGGGATAGCGCCACCTAGGGGTTACATCTTGGAGGCTCACTGCTGGGATTTTGTGTCTTCTAGTGGCCGAAATTACGAATTATTGTCAAACATAAATGGCTACCCCAACAGAAGTGGCTGTGCACCAGTTGGTGGGGTGGTGTACGGGGCAAGAGATTGACCCCCATAATGCTGTGCTAATACTGGATATACCTATGGGCATTAGTAAGGACACTGTTGAAGGGGAACTTTCTAAAGTTGAATGTTTGAAAAAAGCTGTAGTGGTGGGTTGACAGGCTGATTTAACTGCCCAAACTCTCATGGCCTTGGTGGAGTATAGCGACCCCCTGGACAGTTCAAAGGTGACCCAGACTATCACTCCAGAAGGGTTCCCAGACACCTGGAGGGTGATAACCAAAGATAGCAAGGATCTCTTAGAGGATGAGCCCCTACCGTTATCTGAGTCTTTTGAGGAGAAGTTTGCCAAGTTGTTACTGGAGGAGGGCAAAACTGGAGGAGTTAAAAAAATTATTCCTGCCACCTGGGAGTATCACCTCCCCACTGTCCACACCTGCCCCAGCACCTGTTCTTTCACCAACTTCTGTACCTGCCTCTGAGCCAGCAAGTAATCATCGCCCTTACCGCAAGCTCAAGGTATTCTTTGGCATCCGTCCTACTCCTAATGGGGAAGTCGACCTGAAGACCTGAGTAGACTCTGCTACTCTTGTGGTACAAGACTGGCAATGCTCAGAGGCCGAAAAAAGGGCCTGCCTGAGGGAAAGCCTTCAGGGACCCACCCTACATACTTTTCGCTCCCTGAGGTCCTTTGACCCTGATGCCAAAGCCCAAGAGTACATAGTCGCCCTTGAAAATGTGTTTGGGGGCACCACTAGTGTTGAGGCCTTGAAATGGAAACTTAAAAGACATTAGACAACAGCCGGGGGAATTGTTATCTGCCTACATGGATCGATTAGATGGAATCCTACAAACCATTTTTTGGAAAGGAGGCTGGGCCTCTAGGGAAGTGGACCAGGTAAGACTGGATCATATACTCTGCTCTGCCCGGCACTCCAGCTGGGTGTTGCTCAAATTGCAACTGCATCAAAGGAAATCTGGTCCCTTGCCCTTCCATGTGTTGATGAAGGAAGTACGGGAAGTTGAGGAGGAGGAAGGCTTTTCGGAGCCCTGCACAGTCATAGGCGCTGCAACCCCTGTTCCAGGCGCGGGGTCAGTCGCTGATGGCCTGGAATCACCACAATCACATGATGGAATCCGAGAACTAAATGTCAGCCCCGGGGGCCCAGCCAGACAGGGGCTGCTATGGATGCTGCACCATGGGATGAACTGCTGAGGGAGTTCAGAGAAACAAAAAAACAGTCTCTTTATGAAGGCAGCTCCTGTGAATACAGGCCCTGATCCTTATCCGACTGCATCTGCTAAAGGGGGTTGGGGTGCACACCCAGGCATCTCCTGCTGACAGCAGCTCAAAAATTGATGTTTTGACTATGGAAGTGAGAGAATTGACAAGATGTCTCCAAATGCTCGCCACACCACAGACAGAGGTGGAACCAAGGTTTTCTGTTGGTAGCACCCCCGCCTCAGCTCCCAATGTGATGTCTCGGCCACACCAGACCCTAGAAAGCATATTTTGCCATAATTGTGGGAAGGATGGACACATGAAGAGAGAATGCCGGTCCCCAAAAGGCCTAGATAAAGTTGTATACAGACTTCAAGAGGAGCTTCAGAAAGCAAGACCATGGCCGAGGAGCGCCGGAAATGACCGCAGTGCAGGATTGAGAAATCCTAACTCAAATTTCTTTGTGGCTAAATCATCTGTCCAGGCCTCTGCTACTGCCTCTCCAGACTGGTCCAGAATAGTGGGCCCTTCAATGGAGACTTCTGTGACTGTCAATGGTATCCATGCTCGAGCTGTGCTTGATAGCGGGTTGCAAGTGACCACTGTACTCCAGGACTGGTATGACAAACACTTATCTGATGTGCCACTACAGTCTCTGGAAGGTTTGCATGTATGGGGCCTGAGCAACAAGTCTTATTCCTACCTAGGATATGTCCGGCCCTGGTTGTCTTTCCCTGTGACTGTAACTGTTTTAGATGAACAAGTAGAGAAACTAGCCCTGGTGTGCCCTCCTACGGGACTGTATGATGGGATTCCCTTGCTCATTGGAACCAACGCCCACATGTTTGGAAGACTAGCGCAGTTGTGTCATTAAAAACAAGGAAATGGACTGGGTGGGCACTGAGAATCCCAGCCCTGATAAAGAGAGCCTGTGATCTGCAAAAATGGACTACCGAAGCCGACGGAGATGAGCCGGTGGGGATAGTGTGGAAGAAAGATCCTGATTCTCTGGTACTCCCTCCCAATGCTCAGTACACCATTCAGGGAGAGGTTCACATTAGAAAGGAAGTGAAAAATAAAATATTAATGTTGGATGCACCGGGTGATGGAAAGCTGCCAGAGGGATTATTGGTTAAACCCAGCATTTTGCCTGCCCATGCCCATGTCTATGCACGACGAGTGATGGTCCAGATTCAGAATGTGTCAGATCGGGAGGTCCAGTTGAACAGAGGGTGCACCCTAGCTACAGTACACTGCACAGACACTGCTGTATTACCTAGCAACAAGTACTCTGGTGAAAAGGAAAGAGTGACCCCGGACTTATTCAACTTTGGTGTTTTCCCATTGCCAGCTGAATGGAAGGCTAGAATTAGCAAGAAACTCGCCCAGAGAGAACAAGTGTTTTCGTTGAAAGAATGGGATGTGGGGTGTGTCCAGGGTGCAGAGCATCACATATACCTGCATGATGACTGGCCATTTTGAGAGAGATCCCGACGCCTTGCCCCAGCGGACATAGATGTTAGGAGGCACCTGCAGGAAATGCTCGCTGCTGGCGTTTTACAAGAATCAAGGGGCCCATATGTCTCTCCCATTGTGGTTGTGTGTAAGAGGAATGGGTCCATGAGGATGTATGTTGATTATTAAACCCTGAACTGGTGGACCATCCCAGATCAGTACACCATTCCCCGTATACAAGATGCCCTGGATTGCTTGAATGGGAGGAAATGGTTCTCGGTATTGGATCTTCGCAGCGGATATTACCAGATTCCGATGGCCCTGGAGGACCGTGAGAAAACAGCCTTCATCTGTCCTTTGGGGTTCTACAAATTCCTGAGAATGCTACAGGAGATTTTAGGCACCCTGGCCATCTTTCAGCAACTGATGGAACGTGCGGTGGCAGATATGAACTTACTGGAATGTCTAGTGTACCTAGATGATGTCATTGTGTTCAGACACACATTAGTGGAGCATGTGACCTGACTATTTAAAGTGCTGGACTGACTGGAAGACTACGGCTTCAAGCTGTCCATTGACAAGTGCCAGTTTTTTCAAACCTCTATGAAGTATGTGGGGCACACAGTATCTGCAGAAGGGATAGAGATCGATCCCATTAAGGTCAAGTCACTGCCTACTTGGTCCCAGCCCCATAACTTGAAAGAACTACAGTGTTTCCTGGGGTTCTGTGGCTACTACCGCAGGTTCATAAAAGTCTATTCCAAGGTGATTTGCCTGCTCCTGAATCTCACCCAGGGTTACCCCCTACCAACCGTAAATACAAGAAAGGGTCTGTCAAAGAACCAGAGAAAGTATACTTCCGGAAGGTGAACCTTGTGGGCCCCGTTGGATACCCGAATGTGAAGAAGCCTTCCACGAAGTCATATAACAGCTCACCCATGCCCCCATCCTCACCTATGCTGACCCCACCAAGCCCTATGTGCTGCATACAGATGCTAGTCTGCAGGGCCTAGGAGCTGTGCTGTATCAAGACCATGAGGATGGTTTGAGACCAGTGGCTTTTGCCAGCAGGAGCTTGACCCCGTCAGAACGAAACTATCCTGTGCACAAGCTGGAGTTCCTTGCCCTAAAATGGGTCATTGTTGACTAGTTTCATGAGACAAAGAACCTCTGTTTTTTATTTTAATGGGTTCACCACGACATAACCAAGACACACTGTCTTAGGGTAGCTGGTTCATTCCACTGGGGTGTCAAACAGACGAGGCATACTGATGAGTCCTGGTAGGATGAAACACATGTCTATGTCATCTGCTAGCTCCCTATGAAAACTGTGTGAGAGGCCTTTCTGAACCATGCAATTCTACTTAAAGTTGAACCAGCATAACATTCTGTGGTGATTTGCATATGCAGCCCATGATGCTTTGCATTGTGTGGGCATGTGTGGTTTTGTATTTTCTTGAAACTTGGCTTCCCAGCCAAATGCTCTTTGGGGTAACCCTTGCTTCAGTGTTTGCGCACAGAGGTTCTTTGTCTTTTAAATAGTTTTTTATTTTAATGGGTTCACCACGACATAAACAAGACACACTGTCTTAGGGTAGCTGGTTCATTCCAATGGGGTGTCAAACAGATGAGGCATACTGATGAGTCCTGGTAGGATGAAACATGTGTCTATGTCATCTGTTAGCTCCCTATGAAAACTGTGTGAGAGGCCTTTCTGCACCATGCAATTCTACTTAAAGTTGAACCAGCATAACATTCTGTGGTGATTTGCATATGCAGCCCATGATGCTTTGCATTGTGTTGGCATGTGTGGTTTTGTAGTTTCATGAGTACCTCTCTGGGGCAAAGATATTGGTGAAGACCGACAATAACCCATTAACCTATGTACAGACTTCAGTTAAGTTGGATGCCACTGGGCACCGGTGGCTCTCTGCTTTATCAACCTATGATTATGCTGTCGAATACAGGCCAGGACTGAACCATATTGATGCCCTGTCACGAAGGCCAGTCTCCAAGAGTGATTGGGTCAGGTTGTCTGAACCTGACATCCGAGCATTGTGCCAAAAGTTTGACAGAGATGAACAGATGTCTGTGGACACAGTGGACTGTCTAGTAGATTGCTTGGGCTCTCCTGATACCTGCATACCGGCTGCTTATTGCCATTTCTCTGATCGAGATATTAGTGCACTACCTCAATTTGACAATGACAGTATTCAGTGGGCTCAATCCCAAGATCCTATGATTCAACCCGCACTTGATGCCCTGTGTGCAGGGAAAGATGTGTCTGAGTAGCATTCCCCTGACTTGTGAACTGCCCTATTGTTTAAAGAAGGCCCCAGGTTGAAGTTACTCAATCAGTTTTTATACAGAGAGACAGTGGATTGTAGTGGTCAACTAGACAAGCAACACTTGATCCTGCCCACGGCCTTTAAAGATTTGGTACTGAGGTCCCTCCACAATCACATAGGGTACCTCGGTATTGACAGAATTCTCGACCTGGTATGATCTCGAATCTACTGGCCCAAGATGGGGGCTGATGTTGAGCACCATGTAAAGACCTGTAGTTGTTGCCTCCAAAGAAAAGCACTGCCTCAGAGGGCTGCCCCACCTTGTCAATATCATTACCAGCTACCCCATGGAACTGGTCTGCATAGATTTTTTGTGTTTAGAACCTGATCAATGGAGTATTGGCAATGTGTTAGTGGTTATGGATCATTTCACACGGTATGCACAAGCCTTTCCAACTAAAGATCAAAAAGCCTCTACCGTGGCTAAGGTGCTAGTGGAAAAATTCTTCGTCCACTATGGTGCTCCCCAGTGGATCCACTCTGACCAAGGCAGAGACTTTGAAAATAGGCTAATCAAAGAAATGCTCTCTCTGTGGGGGGTGCGAAAGTCAAGAACCACCCCTTATCACCCGCAGGGGGACCCTCAACCAGAACGTTTTAACTGCACCCTTCTAGACATGCTGGGCACCCTCCACCCAAAAGACAAGCATAAGTGGAGCCAGAAGATTTGCACCTTGGTACACACGTACAATTGCACCAAAAATGACGCTACTGAGTTCTCCCCCTACCGCCTAATGTTTGGGAGGGAGGCCCACCTGCCAGTTCATGTCTGTTTTGGGGGTCTCTCCAGATGGGGTCTGAGCAGAAAACTACTTGCAGTATGTGCAGAAACTGAAAGATCAATTGAACCATGCATATCAACTGGCCCAGACAATGGGCGCTAAAAGAAATTTCGCCAACAAAGAGAGGCATGACAAGAAAGTAAAGGCTCAAGAGCTACGGCCCGGAGACCATGTGTTGTTACGCAATTTGGGACTACATGGCAAGCACAAAATTGCTTATAGGTGGCACCATCTTCCTCATGTAGTAGTTGGAAAGTTGGATGATCTACAAGTATACAAGTTACGCCCAGAGAATAACTCCAAAGCTGTCAAGACCATGCACTGTAACCACTTGCTGCCTATCGGCCAAGTTATTATCGAAGCTGAGCCAGCAGACATTGCCTCCCCTGGGCCAGTGACTCATGCTGCTGCAAAAAAGAGACAGAGTCAACCTACCCTAGTAGTTACAGAGTTAAGGTTTCCCCCGCAGTAGGCCCAGAATGATAGTAACTGTCAGTCCACCTCTGACGATAGTGAGTGTGACAATGCCTATTACCCCTGCTATGAATTGAGTCAGCTGTTTCGAGGTAACCCTATGACTAATTGTGGGGATGAAGCTGGGCCTTGTGGACTGCCTAACCCCCCCAGCTTCGTCCTTGGAGCCAATGTTCCCTGAAAGTGAGGTGCAAAGCATCACATCTGAGGTTGCGGACTCTCTGTGTTTTGTGGAACTGTGTGAATTGCCTGAAGAAGGGACTGATGATCTGATTCTCCCTGGTGATGCACCAGAACCTGAAGAACAATGTGAGAGTGTTGACAGCCCCCCCTTCAGTGCTGCAAAGCCTAATTGTGCTATAACCTCCTAAAAATGAGCAACCTGTGCCTTTGTCAGAGGATAATAATGAGCAAAGTGTTGTAGAAACAGAGCCTACAGAGCAAGGGGCTGACAGTGCTCCCAGTTTGGACATTCCCATCCATGCAGAGGTACCCCTCACAAGTGACGTAAGCTCCAAAGTTAGTGCTGAAAGCACAGAGACTGTGGTTGCTCCCCCCAGAAAGACTGACCAAGCTGTCAAGCCAGTACTACATTTTAGTTATGACCCCCCTGGGAGGCCAGTGGATTTGCCTCTCAATGTGGTTCACAAAGGGGTTTATGTCTCACCAAGCTTACTGCCCAAATTGAGCTTGATGGCCAATTCCAGGTTTCTTGTTTTTCCCTCTCACCATGGTGCCCTTGCCCCATCCAGCCCCAAGTTAGCAGATAGGGAAGGGCCCCCTCTTACATTGTTTAATGTGCAAGAAGTTATTATCTGAAGCAGTATCGTGATGTTACTAATGTGTTAATCATAGTGGAATCAGCATTACCTGTATGAAAAATGCATAAGTATTGTCAATATGGATGTAGTAATGCAAAGTATATTAAAAGGTATAGTGATGTAACAAGCTAATGATATAGATGTCTCGTTTATATTGCATTTTTGATATTGTGATGGTACAGACTTGACACGGACATCATGTTTTCTCCAGGCAGGAAAGGGTGTAACCCCCCCCCCCTACAAATGGGGGTTCCCGAAAAGTCTTCCTTGAGTTTGCCTAAATGCTCACTGCCAGGCTGGTCTCCTGTGTTTTAGCAGTTTAAATGTATTGCCAGAATGTGCCTGTATAGCCTCTGTGTACTGTCTCTTTAAGAGCTGCCAGGATTGCAGTCATAATTAATGTGAGAGGGAGCTCTGTTAGAAGATGTACTTGTTTGCTGATCATTTGTTAGAGTAGTAATAATATTGCAGTTTGTTCTAACCTGCCTTCTTTGCAGCATGGACAGTTCTGTTTGTTTCCATCATCTTGGTCCTGGACTGCTGAAATGGGCCAATCAGTACATTTGGGACTCTAAAATGGAGCCTGCCTACAGGGGCTTGGTGGGGCCAAAACTTGTAGGAATTGTAAAATTAAAACAAAAGAAGGGATAGAGCTCCGGGATGGTTGTGCTCCAGGTAAAATGTCGAAATCTCAAATAATTATTTGTACCGTGCACTCACCACTTGCTTCAGAGACAGACACAAAACCTTATTTTCAATTTAGCAATGGTTTATTTCATGGCTTTATCAAACATGGCACAAGCTTACGTTTCACCCATCCAAGGGCTTCATCAGAGCAAGTGAGTGGTGAGTGCATGGTATGAATAATTATTTGAGATTATTGTAGGAATTGTAGTTGTGGGCATTTGGCGCCTAAAATATCCTGGAGGGGGAGCCCTTGTTGTGACTGGCAGACAGATCAGCCAACCGAACCTTTTGGATCTTGGGGAAAGTCCCACACTGCTTGCAGTTTCAGTTAGATCTGAGTTGGGAAGTGAAGAAGTAACAGCTCAAGATAGTTTGAGCAGTAATCCATAGTGGATTCGTGTGGGAGAACTGTGGAAAGGCCCGAGTTTGGCCTGCATGCCTGCCTGCTGTTCCTGTGAGGGAACGTGTGCTTCTTTCGGACTGAATCCAAATTTGGAGAGTGAATTAAGCCACTGAATTGTGACCAGGCTTTAACCCGAAGAAGACTGAAGATTTGCTGAATGTGATCGGCCTGTCAGGACTACCAGCTACCTCTGAACTCCCGGATTGTGCAGAGACTGTAATTGTGACCGGAGAGCCATTTGCCTGGTACAGTAGAATTTCCTTACGTGTGAATGTGCTGTGTGCTTATAGTGGGTCGTGAGTTGGTTCCCCACTGTGTGTCTGAACTGTGTTTTGCTTGCTAGAGGCTGTATCCAGCTCCACGGACTGAATCCGTATCCATTTTCATTTGCCTGGGTCCTGCTACACTGGCCCAGCCAGAATACTTGCTATGCAGAGAAAGTCATCAACGAGAGATCGGCCTGGGGATCAGCCCCCAGCTCAATGCCTTGAACAGGAACAACACCTCGGTGATTCGTGTGGGTCCTGCTTCTCTGGGCACTCCAGCTCAACAGCCTGCAGTCTCGATTCCATCCTGCCTGTGTCCAGTATTGGGTATCATGAGTAAACATCAGGGTAGTTCCCTGCAACAACAGCTAAATCTAAAAGTGTTGTCATCTGATTGTCTTGTTGTCTTTTCTTTCATAAACTGAGCCCTTCGGCTCCAGATTACAAATAGTGTGCGTTGTGCATGTTGCTTTCTTCCATCACAGGGCCCCAACCAGCTGCAATGTTCCTGGCTAGCCCACCGTTTTCCTACCTGGGTACCCAGAGTGTGTGACTGTGTAGGGACTCTGAACTGCATGCATAACTGTCTGATTAATATAGCTTTTAAGCAAATCAACCTGATTATGCCCCTTCCTTGTTCAAGTCCTCTGAATAAATCAGATTTAACTTTGTTTGCATTTAACCTGACTGTGGTTCCAGTTTGTGCCAAGAGTATTGTACTGTTGCTATTTGCTGTGCTTAACCTTGTTTTACAGGGGGTCCCCAGGGTCAAGCTAGAGGAACCAGCCCTGGTGGTAAGTGCAAACAGTGTGGGTAATTGCCTGGTGAATAAGGTTCATTGTGAAAGTATTTATTGTATATTGTTCAGGCCACTAGAAGAGAAAAGGGGGTTGGGGTTACAGTGTCCTGGAGGGCTGTGCCCAGGTTAGCTTGACAACTGACAACCTGACCTCTGGGTGGAGGCACCCGTTTCATTACCCAGGCCCCTTAACCTGCTACTAGCCAAGCAGGCAGGGGTAGTAGCCCTTGGGATAGCGCCATCTAGGGGTTATATATATATATATTTTCCCCTGGCTACCTGTGTCTTTCCAGGGATATACCCTGATTCCAGGGATAGATCCTGTTCAGGCCTGCAATCTCTGACCCCTCGGGCCCCAGCAACCTACTGGTTATCCCCATGGCTTCTACCCTCCATGGCAGAGGCTCAAGGAGAACGGCAGTCCTCCCCTCTGAAGCAGTACACCATCTGGAGTGGGATTCACTTCCAGCAAGTACTAGGACCTAGGGGAGCATCAAAGGCCCAGACCGTCATATAGATGAAAGAGGGATTTTTCTCCCATTATTGACCCCCCGGGCTGAGCATAGCCTTCCTTGTGGCCTTGCACACACACACACACACACACACACACACACACACAGCTGACCCTGCGGCAGGAGCAAGCAACTGAATCCTCATTATGTGCCCAGTGTCCTTTGCCTTAATGGTAATTGTACAACTCTGTTTTGTCTTGATTTACTTTTACCCCCTGGCCCCTACTGTCATATCTCATAGGGCCATGCCAGGCGAGCTGTCAAGTTAATTGAGTAATTAAATTAATTAATCAATTCAATTGATTGCAAATCTGTTCAACATTAGTTCAAGTGCTCTTATCTGGGGTAATATTGACTGGATATCTTTCAGCGGTACTGCGTACAGCATAATGACAACATTTCAAATAAAAAAAGATACTCTAACTTAGCAGCTAGAGTGCCCTATAACCTTTGGTATAAAAAAACCATCAACTAAATAAAAATTGTTTCAGACTTTGGTGCTGCCACACGGAGAAACTGTAAGGCACTTCTACCAATAAAAAAAGATCCTGAACAAAGCTAGAATATAGCAGAGGCTCATTTTCCCCTCAAAATTGAAATTGTAACTGAAGGAGCAAATCCTATTTATCTGAGGAACGTGAGAAGAATCCGTGCTTATTGGAAGTGAAAGGACTCCCATACTACTCAGAGGATTCAATTGTTGAAGAACTGAAGGAGACTGACTTGGACTTATAATGGAAATTGGTTATTATTATGTAAGACTCCCACTACTAGAGAGACATGCTATTGTGATATGAAACAGACTGGTATATGCAACAGGCATAGAGAGAAATGCCACATAATAAAACTGACATTTGCGGACCCACCTTGCAAAATATCATGATACCTTGCATTCTGTGCTATATATGTAACCCTGGCGCCGTTATACTAAGGGCTACTACCCGAGCCTGCTTCCCTGACTGCAGGTTGAGGGACCTAGGTTTGCTATCAAGTGTCACTGTGATGTCTCTACCAACAGTAAAACTACAGTTATGGTGCATCCATCCAGAGTAGTGATTTAGTGGGTTAGAACGTGAAATGATATAGCCCTCTGGGAAGCTGTACCTACCCACTGCCCCACCTAGTGGCCCCACACTTGAAATTACAATAAACACCTTGCATTCAATAACTCCAATTAATGGAGAGTGTTAATAATATGCTCACAGTGACCACCCTTACCAACAGGGTCGGGAACTTGGCATGCACCCTGTGCACCTGTAAGCAAATGGTTACCAGCAATAACACAGTACCTCTCAGCTATTTGCATTAAACCAGCACTCAGTAATGATATGCTCATGACCAGGTAAACATTTAAACAAAGAGATTTATTTAGGGGTTTAAACAAGGGGCAGGGGATGCAAATTAAAGATAGATTAATTGGTACTTTTGGTTTTAACAGTATTTTGGCATTGTATAACATTTAACCAAAAGCATTAACCTCTTTAGACTGTCCAGTTAATCTCACTGGGTACCCAGAATAAACTACATTGCAGGCCTGAAGCGGTGCCTTGGGTTGGCTGACGTTGCTGCTGGTTGGGGCCCTTAAATAAAGAAATGGTTAAGGCTTTAAGTTGTACTGGGCTGTAGAAATCACAAAACACTTTTTGAAACCCAGAAATTGTAATCCTCAGGCCCGATGGCCTGCGAAACAGTTTCAACCCCAAGAAGAATTTGAAAAAGCAATCAGCTGGAAAAACACTTTTAATTGGTGTTGCAGGGTAAAACCCTAAGGTACTCACTGAACCTTGGACCTCAGGATCTGGGCTGATTTCCAGGATGGCTCTCCTTGAGGCAGGATGTGGCTGTAGGCTGCAGGACTTCGGCCTTTCTGGCAAGGACCAGGATACAGGGACCGGAGCTGACACGACTCACCCCCCCATCAAGGTGTAGCCCCCAAGGGTGGCCGCAACCCGTGATGAACTTCTCTGCAGGAGCCGATTCCCTTCTCTGGTCACCTGGCAGCTTGGCTTTTACAGGCAGCAACATTCTCTTAGGCACATTATTTGGCATCACCAGTTCAGCTTGGATACAGTTTGGCAATAGGCCGCACAGCTTACTCACTTGCCAAATTCAGTCCTGGAAATGTAAGCTGGCAGACAGCAGTTTAGGTCTCCCTTTGGCAAATTGGCTGGAGATGATTTTAGTGACCACCAGGTATTAACTTTAGATGCAATCCCTGAGGCAAAAGCAGCTTCTTTCGCCGGAATGCAGATTTTGGATATTTCAGCAGATTTGTCCCCCCCTTTCAGTCTGGAGCTTTTACTCTGGGTAATTCTCCCTTTTTTTGGAGGATTACAGTTTGTTTTGGAGACTTGGCAGTCCCAACACTTAGCAGTGGTTTTGGCTGAGGAGAGGTTAAGCAGGCCTCTCCCCAAACTCCCCGAGCTGCAGGGAGCCTCCTTGTCAGTTCTAAGGCTCGGCCCACACTCCCTCAAACTGCTCCTTGGACTGACCCAGTTCAGACTGTCTCTCCTTAAAAAAAAGGACAAAGTCAGGGCTGTTCAGGCTGATAATCACAGTCCCAGTCCTTTAATTGGACAGCATTTTGGCACCTAGGATTGTAACTCCTTTTTCCCCCGCAAGGCTCTGGCAATGTCCCAGGAGCTCCCTTTGTTGAATGTTGGCTCCCAACTGGTGGATAAGCATAAAGATGGTGGCTGCAATTCAGTTCTTATAGCAGTTTGAACCATGTCCCCACATATAAAGTCCTGACACAGCCAGATATATCACTTTTATGAAATAATATTTCTCCAGATACAAAGCCTCAACAATGCTCTACTAAACACATTAATTTTTAAGTTAATTCCTTGTTCATTCTGCTGTCACTGCTACCAAAATGCTGACCCCCTAGGTGGCAGGCAGCTACTATTTAATATTTATGCGGGGCTCATTAATATGCAAGAGCCCCGCTTGTGCTCCGATTTAAAACTTTATTTTTAAAAAGTCCTTTGAGGCTTTTTTTATCCCCTCTGAGGTTGCCGGTCCCCATTTAGCATAGCGGGGCACCAGGACCACAAGACACTCTCCCGACTGACCGCAAAACCGAGCGGTCGGTAAACCAAAAGCGCTCCAATGCGCATGCGTGAGTGCCAGCCAGCTTAGTATAATGCTGGCGACTCGCAATTAAGTTTTAAGCCCGAACAGGACTAAAATAGAGTAATGGGCTGCACTGGGAAAACCAGGGGTAACAGGGGCACCTATGGGAGCGGGCCAGGTGGCATGAGGTGCCTTGAGGAAAAGGGCAAACGCCGGAGGCAGTGGGAGAACCCCAGGAAGCATACAAAAGGTAAGCCCCATTTGGGGGGCATTACATATATAGAATAAATAAGTGTTTAATGAGAATTTTACACACACCTGAGGTGTTGGATGCTACAAAAACCCCAAGAGCGAAGCTCAAGGGGTTAATCTAAACATCCAACACCGAGGGTGTGTGTAACAATTGAGATTATGCGCTACTCCACATTTTATTTTTTATAATTGCTGGGGTCACTTTTTTTGCCACAGCAATTATATAAAATATGTGCATTTCTTCATTGGAGGATGAATCAGAATGTTAGGCTCATTTTTCAGTAGGAAGAAGGTATTTATTTTCAAAGTTATGTAATGTAGCATCAAAAGAGAAGGCAAAAACTTTGAAAATATTAGAACAAGAAAACTGGAATTATCAAAGAAATAACTCAATGTAGGAAAAAACTGCTGAAACGTTAAACATGAAAGATTAGAAAAAAAGTCTCTGTTCCTATGGTTACTTTGGTTTCCGTGCTGATGCTGCTCATGTGGCCTGCAGAGGGAGGGGGAAACAGCTTGTCAATTTATTTTTTTTTAAGTGCCCTGGCGATTTTCCGAAGACTGTGCTCGTCTGTGAAGCGGTGTCTAAGGAGAGCTGGTATGTGTTTTTTTTTTATTGTGGAGGTGTTTTGGAACAGAGTGTAACGTGAGCCGTTGTGTGGCTCATGATTTTCTAATAGAGAAAGCGGCACGCGTTTGCCGTTAGAACCAGCTGGTTATAACGGCAAATTACAACAGGCTTGTCCTATGGGGAAAAACACGACCCAGTTATTATATCACAACTGATATTTAGCAAAGCTGGGTACGTCACAATGGTATACTGAACCAATCAGAAAGCATTATCCACAATCCTGATGACATCACAAATGCCATGTGAAGCACTGAACCCAGCAGTTGAAATCAAATAGAAACAGTAAAATCTTCATACAAACTGAAGATTTAAAATCTAGAACAAGTAAACTGATAATGAATAAATCAAATGTGCAGTGGTTTGACTTAAAATGTACACTCTCTCCGCTCTCTACCTCCTTCCCGGACGCTTGCCATCCCAGCCCCGCTGCCAGCTAAGAGCCCTGAGTGGGCTGGAAAGTGTTGCAGGCCATTATCCTACAGCCAGCCCCAACCTGCACTAGGACTGGAGCCCAGTGCCAACTCCTGCACATCCACACAGCCACCCCTCGGAAGGCTCCACGGCTGTCGGGCAGCATCAAATCTGGCCACTCTATACCTCCTTTCTGGACGCTTGCCATCCCAGCCCCACTACCAGGTATGCCTCTCCTTGGAGCTACAGTCGGCTTACAAAACGCCAAACTGATTGTCCGCTTGCTGAGCAGCAGGCATCCCATTGGCTGTTCCTTCTTAAGCTTGAATCTCTGAACTTTGGTGCCTGTTGAGATTTTCTTGGGGTGCTTTTCTATCATTTTGCTTATGTATTAATTAATTGTAAAGCCTTTCTACCTCTGTTTAGAATACTAATTTTTTGTTTTTTTCTTATTTCACTAGTGATTGTATGTAAAGCCTGATAGAACTATACTACTGCTGGCTGGTTTTCTCTCGAAATGTATTATTCTGACCTGAACTACCTCTCTTCTATCTGACTCTCTAACTCTGTAACTTCAACCCCCCCTCTAAATTTCAGCTCCTTTCGTACCCTCCCTGGCGCCACTACTCTGGCCTCCCCCTCCCTGTAACTTTCCGAGTTACCAGTGCTACGCCCTCATTAGCATCTTTTTACATTAAACTGCCCTCAGTTATTCTTAGGGCTATTTTCTTTTGTCTCCCCTTGCCCGCCCCCGCTCTCAGCCCTGCCCAGTACTTGTCCCTTATTAATCCCTGCTTCAGTCCCTCCTCTCTCCAGCTAAGAGCCCTAGGCAGGCAGGAAAGCAGCACCGGCCATTATCCTAAGGCCAGTTGCAACTCGCACTAGGACCAGAGCCCAGCACCAACTCTGCGCATCCACACAGCCACCCCTCGGAAGGCTCCACGGCTGTCAGGTGGCATTGAATCCAGCCACTCTCTACTTCCTTCCCAGATGCTTGCCATCCGAGCCCTGCTACCAGGTATGCTTCTCCTTGGAGCTACAGTTGGCTTACAACATGCCAATCTGATTGGCTGCTTGCTGAGCAGCAGGCATCCCATAGGCTGTTCCTTCTTAAGCTTGAATCTCTGAACTTTCGCGCCTGCTGAGATTTTCTTGAGGTGCTTTTCTACCATAGTATTTTGTCCTGCCTGCCCAACCTGGCCCCGACCTCTATTAAATGGTTTTCTCTCCCAGCCCCTTTCCCACTATTGGTTACCAGACTTTTCTCTAGCCTCCCCCTTAAGGGGACCAGTGCACTTTTTATGTTGATTTCACAGCTCGACTGATAGGGGATTGCTGACACACCTCCTTCAAAAGGCACCTCTCTTAATTTTTATGTTTGCTTGCACGCATGTGCAAGAAACATTATGCGGCAGCTTAGGAGAGAAGCAAGTTGTGGAGGTGCGGCACTCTGGCAGCCAACAGGGGCACTGCATTTGGGGGCTTGGCACTGGTGGACCAATGCAGGCCCAGTATCTTGATGACACTAGTTTGGCAAAAGTGCCACCAAGTTGAAACATTTTCACCGCTGCAATCAGGGGCCGACTCATCATTGCAGCGTCAGACATTCTGCTGCAATGAGGGAGTGACCTGTCATTGTAAGGCGGTACCTTGCTGTGGTGCCCCCGCTAGTTCATTTGCGATGGGAGCCCTCCCGTCAGCATACTGTGATCCCCTCCCCATTTGTTGTGTGCCGAGGGTGCCCAATCCCCCCCATCATCGCCCCCAACAGTCTTTCTTTGCTGATGGAGGCCCAATCCAATCCAGCTTCAGTCCCCACCCTTCCCAGTAAATTTTCCAATGGGGGAGCCCACTCCCCGTTGGTATAATGTCCCACCCAAAAAATTTGTTGTGTGCCAAGGGGGGTGTCCAATCCCCTGTTGGCTACAGCCCCCCCCCAAAAAAAACACTCAGGTGGCATGCTGGGAGCCCACTCCAGTGTGCCAAAAATCCCTGAAAAAAAAAATCCCACAATGTTTTTGCTTTTTTTTCTTTAACCTGTAAAACAGAAAATGGTCCCCCGTAGAGTCCACTGGCCCAACCCCCAACCTGCACCCACCCTCAGTGCACCCTGCTTCCCCACACCCCTCCTCACCCTATACTTACCTCCAGAGCCCAGCGCGATGATCTTTGGTGGACAGGAACATGTCTGCACTCATCAAAGCCGTCCGCGAACTGAAGAAATGCCGGTAAGCTGTATAATGGCATAAATTGGGTTTTTTCAACTTTGATGCATGTCTCAGGCATTTTTGTGAATTTTGGCACCAAATTTTCAACATGGGGTTCTTGGGACCCCTCCTCATGAGTTCAGTCACTGTCATTGTGTTATTTGGTCCAGAAAGGTGATTTCGTGATCACTGCGCGGAATCACCTTTCGGGACCAATTAACAAAATGACAGTGCCACTGTTCATGAGGTGGGCTCTCAAAAGACCTATGTTGCAAATTTGGTGAAAAAAATTCAAAAAATTACTGTTTTACCTGCGTGCGTTTTGCAGTTTCCGAGCATGCTCGCAACTTCGTGAATCTGTAATATTTTCACGCCAGATTTTCAACACTGCCATTTTTTCACACCTCCTTATGAACAGTACAGCTGTCATTTTTCACATCCTGGCCGAAATGTGTTTTTGCTCTTCTGGCGCAGAATAGCGCAGTCGCTGTGGAAAAGCAGTGTTTGGGTCAGATTAAGAAAATGACAGTGTAGCTGTTCATGAGCAGAGGTCCTAAAATGCCTATGCTGAAAATTTGGTGACGAAAGTCCATAAAATGACTGTGTTACAAGCGTGCGTTGCACTTTTCCACGCACCCTTGTAACTTCGCGAATTTGTAATATTTTCACGCCAGATTTTCAACACTGGCATTTTATCACACCTCGTTATGAACAGTACAGCTGTCATTTTTCACATCCTGGCCAAAATGTGTTTTTGCACTTCTGGCGCAGAATAGAGCGGTCACTGTGGGAAATCAGTGTTTGGGACAGATTAAGATCGAGCCAGTGAGAGAGGGGGAATGAACAAGCTCAACTGAGCTCTGTCGGGACTGCTGTGGATTTCTTTGTGGGCAGAAAAAGGCACCAATGCAGGCAGGGAGTCCAGTACAGAAGGGCAGCCTGCAGCCCTGGGAGAAACAGAATGAGCGAGAGAGAAGGGAGTGAGCAAGCTCAAAGAGCTCTGTCGGGACTGCTGCGGATTTCTTTGTGGGCAGAAAAAGGCATCAACACAGGCAGGGGCCCAGTACAAAGGGCAGCCTGTAGCTGGGAGAAACAGAATGAGCGAGTGAGGGAGGGGGAGCAAGCTCAATGGAGCTCTGTTGAGACTGCTGCGGATTTCTTTGTGGGCAGAAAAAGGCACCAATGCAGGCAGGAGCCCAGTACAAAGGCAGCCTGCAGCACCAGAAAAATAGAATGAGTGAGTGAGAGGGGGTGAGCGAGCTCAGCAGACTCTGTTGGGACTGCTGCGGATTTCTTTGTGGGCGAAAGAGTGCCAGCGCAGGCAGGAGCCCAGAACAAAGGGCAGCCTGCAGCGCGGAGAAATAGAAGGAGTGGATGAGAGAGGGGAGTAGGCGAGCTCAGCAGACTCTGTCAGGACTGCTGCGGATTTCTTTGTGGGCAGAAAAAGGCGCCCATGAGCAGGAGCCCAGTACAAAAGGGCAGCCTGCAGCGCCGGGAGAAACAGAACGAGTGAGTGAGAGATGGGGGAGGGAGTGAGTGAGCTCAACGGAGCTCTGCCGGGACTTTAGAGTTGTCCACCCTCCTGCCCAGGGTTCTCTGTGGTCCTATATTACAGCAGGGTCTCTGGGGTGGAGACAAAGCAATGATTGGATACTTTGAGGAGTGCTGTAATAATACAGATTTAGTTCTCTTTATTTCTCTAACTGAGCTAAGTACTGAGCTATACTATTATGATTGCTGTAATAATGCATATTTATTTTTTCTGTTTATTTATCTAACTGAGCTGAGTAATACTTGGAGTGCAATAGGATTTCTAGCTGGGCTAAGTGAAACTATATGAGAGCTGAGAACAAAAAGTATGGTAGCTGAGGGGTGAAAAACAGACAAGGAGGCTTTAGGATTTCTACAGTAATACAGTATCTAACGGATGAGATTTGAGACTGAATTACCCTGTTCGGCAAGGGGCCAGTAGGGGGACTAGCATGGGGAGGACAGGAATTTGAGTAAATAGGGGACTAACAGTTGTAGTAGGGTACAGAACCTGGGAGTAAGAGCCTGTAACAAAACATGGGGGTCAAAATGGGGCAGGTGCCACATGTCAATGGGGCTGGCATCTTTGGAAGGGTGGTGGGGTATACAGGGTGTGGGTCCGCCATGATCCTGGACTGGGCTTGGAGGATGGGGGGTGTATGGTCTGTAGATGACTGGCTAGTTTGAGGGAGGAACTGTGGCGGTTAGGGAGGAGTCTAAGTGGCAGGGTAGATGAGTATGGCAGGTATCCTGGCTGGGGGGGATAGGGGATGGCAAGGGGGGATGGAGGAAGAACCACTAGGGACTGAAACCGACCCCAGTATCAGAGGCACTAGCAGAAAAGAAAGGATAAGGGAAGGGGTGCCCGAGGCAAGAGGAGCCTCCTGTTGGGGGAGGAAGAGACCACGAGGAGTACCAGGGGAGAGAGCAGATGGCGGCGGGTAGGGAGGAACCAGGGGTGGCATGGAGGGGAACAAGTAGGAGGGGGGAACCGATAGAGGGAAGAGATGTAGGAGGGGTATCGACTAGGAATAGATTCGAGCCTCTGCTATGGGAGAGAGAGGGGGAGCAGGAACATACTGAAGGGAGGAGGACAAGTGGGGCATGAGAGGGATGGCAACAGCTAGGGGAAAAGATAGCGAGGATGAAAGGGTAGAAGGTGGGCTAGTAAGGAAGGAGGGGGTGGTGACTGCAGTAGAGAAGGCTATGGGAAGGGGAAGGATGGGAGGGGCATCACTATCGGGGTAGAAGAGAATAGGGTCTCTAAATCAACAACAGCGGGGATAGGAGAGGGGTTGGAAATCAGCAGAGGAGGAGGGAACGTCAACATGGGAAGCCCAATGGAAGTAGTCAGACTGGGAAGGGGTTCAAGGGGGATGGGAGGAATAAGACAGAGAAAAGGGATGAGGCGGAAGTAGGGGGTACAGATAAAGAAGTCACAGAGAATACAGCTGGCAGGGTAAGGGGCAGGGAAGATCGAATACTGGAGTGGTGGAAGGGGCATTAGAAGGGAAAGGGGCTAAGGGACGGGGGGTACTCATCCTAGGGGATTGTATACTGAAAGGGGTGAGATGGGGTGGAAGGGTGGAAGGCACAGCCGTATTTGGGTTGACTACAGGAGGGGCAGGGCAGGCACTGCTAAAGTGTGCAGCAAGAGGGAGGAAGAAACCTTATTTACTGTTGCATGTGGGTACAAATGACTTGGTGGGGGAGACTGTGGAAGTAGTGAGGGGTAGGTTCGAGTAGTTGGGCAAGCAGTGTGAGGGGGTGGGAGAGTCAGTGGCATTCTCAGAGTTACTCTCTGTACCATGTGCAAGCATGATGAGGAAGGGTAGGATTGAGGAATTCAACAAGGGGCCATGCCAAAAATTATGGGTTTGTGACTAACTGGGGTAGGGTATGGGGAAATAGTGACTTGTATGCGGGGGAAGGGTACACTTGAGCAGGAAGGGGCCACAAAATGCCCATCCTGAAAATTTGTACTACAAATACCAACACATGCCCAGGGCATTACGGTTTCTAACCATAAAGTCCCACCCTGTACAGACTGACAGGCACAGGGGTGTGCCATTGGATTGTTGACTGTAATGCTCATGCCATTCCAACCCCACCCCCCACCCTGTAGCCACTGACAGGCATCGAGCTGTGCCTTGGACTCTTTGGCCCCACAGTTCACCCCATTCTATATTGCACCATTTCAGCGTATGTTCTTATGGCGTGGGGTGACTGTAAAGCTGAACACCCCAAGGCACACCTCAGCACTTGTTAGTGTCTGCAGGATAGGGTGAGGTGAAATGGCATGAATGTTAAGGGGCAACAGCCCAAATGCATGCCCCAATGCCTGTCCATCTCTACAGGGTGGTCATGGGGTTGGCGTGAAGTTCAATACTTCACCGCCATTCCTACTTAGCATCTAACTCCTGCATTTCCAATGCTAATAACAGCAAGCAAACATTCGGCATTGACAAATGCTTGTTAAACTCTTGCTTCTTTGCCTTGAAAACTCTTATCCTATCAGTTATGGCCCCTGTAAGTACCTTAATATTGAGAGATATGCTGCTGCTCACTATCCTTTCCCTTACTGACCATCTCACTTGCAAGCCTCCTGCAAAATCTCAATCTGTGAAGGCAGTCTCCTTAATGTATTAAGGGCCTCAACAATCTCCTTCTACAATAATTTTCCCCATCTTGTTTGGGTCTTGCCAGCAATCAGTAAGTGGGCACTGCTATTTCACTGCCCTAGCTGGCTGCCCCAACTGGCTCTCTCTCCAGGGATTTTCCACATTCTGGTGAATTGCACCGGGGAAAGCAACCAAACTAGGCTCAGTAAACTTGGCAACAAGCATCTAAAAGAGTACCTCTGTAAAACTGCCTTGCTGTTATTCCTGCTCGCTGGAACTATCCACCCAAACCCTGACCCGTCTCCAACTACCACTCCCACTATGAGATCTATAGGGAACTCTCAATTGCATCCATAAACACTTGCAGCCTCCTTCCCAAGATGGACAACCTGAATGCTTGGATCCTGAAACACAATCCTCATATTCTCTCAGTAGTTGAGACTTGGCTGTCCCTGAAAACAACTGACGCTTCCATCTCGATACCCAGATATATACAGTATACAGACAGGATAGACTGTCCAAACGCGGGAGCGGCTGTGAAGTCTACCTCAGAGAAAACCTGCAGGGACATTTTCTGCCATTGCCCAGCACAGGTGCCCACATACAAGCACTTGCTCTGAAAAGTGCTCCTTCGTGCACACAATAAATCCCTTACTAGTCTAACAATATACATCCCGCTCATGCAGAAGACCCCTGGACTAGACTCACTCATGGAATGCATTGGATCCCTGAATCTTATCTCTGAAATTATACTGTTTGGAGATTTTAATGCCAGCTGGTACTCCCCGGATGCAAGTCCTTACAGGGATACAGTCTCAGCCGTTCACCTTTCCCAGCTTGTAGAATCATCCAAGAGGGCGAACTACAAGACTGGTACATCCACTTTATTGGACTGGGTTCTGTCCAGCCACCTCAAACACATATTTCATACAACAAAGTTGATACACAAGGTGGGCGTGGAAAGGATGAGAAGAGACTTGGCAAGTTGGGAGGAATGGTCAAAAGCATGGCAGCTTAAATTCAATGCAAAGAAGTGCAAAGTAATGCACCTGGGAAACAAAAACCCAGGGAAAGGGTACACAATGGAGGGGCCTACTAACAACAACAAAAATGGAAAGGGACCTGGGAGTAGTTATATCAGATGACCTAAAGGTAAGCAAGCAATGTGAGAAGGCAGTAAGGAGGGCTGGGGTGATACTGGGATGTATAGGAAGAGGCATTACCATTAGAAAACAAGAAGTTGTTATCCCTCAGTACAGACAGCTGGTGAGACCCCATCTGGAGTACTGCATGCAGTTCTGAAGACCCTAGCTCCACAAGGACATAGACAGGATAGAGGCAATTCAGAGGAAGGCAACTAAAATGGTGCAGGGTCTGCACCAGAAGCCATATGAAGAGAGACCAAAGGAGCTTAATATGTATACCCTCAAGAAAAGGAGGGAGAGGGGGGACATGATAGAAACTTTCAAGTACCTCAAGGGACTCAACAAAGTTCAGGAGGGTAGCATCTTTCAGGAAAAGAGATGTGCAAGAACAAGGTTGCACAATTTGAAGATAGAGGGGGGACGGCTCAAGGGCAACGTGACAAAGTACTTTTTCACGGCCAAAAAATCGAAAGTAAGCAGTGCACTACAAACAAGCTGGGTGCTCCTACAGAGGCGGCAAACTTCTATCTTACAAAGGAAAAAAAGAAATGTACAAACACACCTTTGGTTATTTGAAGCTTAAATTAGCTTATTTTATTGCCAGAATATCCACAGCCAGTGATCTTGCGCTTTGGCTAGAATGCCTTCAAGGGGGTTTGGCTCTATGTGAGAACATAAAGTCATTTATACAATTGTATGACATCATAAAAAAGTGATGTGAATACTTAAGTGCACATACCACCAAATATACATAAATACATGTTAATACATGTTAATACAAAAACTTCCACATATTTTCACATTATCATTTCACCACATTCCCTTCAGTATATTTGTATTTCTTGTTTTAAAGCAGTATTTATGCTTTTTTTCATTCAATAACAAGATATGTATGAAAGGAGTGGTACTAAAAAAATATAAAAAAGTGGAAAAAGGAAAAGAAAAGAAAATGAAAAATTAAAGAGGGGAATGGGGAAAATGAGGAAAGGGGATGGGGATGGAAGAAAGGGGGCTGATGGTGGGGAATTTTAGGAAGAAACAAGGAGGGGGAAAGGAAAAATAGAAACAGTGGTATACTTGGGAAACGGAGAACTATAATTACAGCATGATCACAGAACAATTTCTACAAACAATTAGAGAAGAATTGAGATGGACCGGGAAGATGTCAAGATGTGATCACCCTTAGTCTACTTCCATCCACAGTGTGGTTGAAAGAACCATTCATTAGGCTGGGGGATCTACAGACATTCATTCGCCAGGTTATCTGTAATAAAAGAAAAGAAAATACATAAGTAAATCAATATTCATTATTCTTGATAAGCTCATAAGACATTTTTACTTTATTATTTATTTGCTTTAAGAAAGGGCTTTAGGTCCCATTGTTCATTGAGCCCATCTGGTTTTACTGTTCTCAAATTAAAAATCCACTTACTTTCTTTTTTCAAAAGCTCATTAGTTCTGCCACCACCATATTTAAGGGGTTGTTGCCAATCTATCCCCATAAATCTAAGGCTTCTTGGATCTGAATTATGTTTTTGTGAAAAGTGTAAGTCTACTGGAATGTCTGTTTTCCCATTTATTATGCTTCTAACATGTTATTGTATTCTTTGCTTGAGAGCCCTAGTAGTGCATCCAATACACAATTCATTGCAATCACACCATAAAGCATATACCACAAAGGGTGTATCACAATTAATAAATACCTTAATTGTATACTTTTCTCCAGTAGCCGGATATATAAACTCAGATCCTATATTGTAGTTGCAACAAACATTACATCTTTTGACACCTGAAATTACCCTGTGGTTTAATTCCCAACCAAGTTTTCTTATCTGGTTTTGTCAATCTGCTTCTGATAATTTTGTCTTTCAAATTCTGACCTCTTGAAAAGATAATTCTTGGTTTGTCTCCCACTACCCTTTTTAAGTTTCTGTCTGAATGAAGTATGTGCCAATTTCTGTATATAATGTTCCCTATCTGTCCTGACCAGTTGTTATATTCAGTGATGAATGTTACTGGAATATTTGTATTTATGATTCCTTTCTTTTTCTCTACCAGCAACTCTTCCCTTCTTATACTGTATGCTTTTTGAAGTGCCTGGATAAGTAAATCATTTTTATAACCCCTTTCCAGAAATCTTTTTCTTAGTTCTTCCGCTTGAATCCAGAAACTATGATCTTCACTGCAGTTCCTGCATAAATGTAGGAATTGCCCATAAGGTATAGATTCTTTTAGACTTTTAGGGTGTGCACTGTCAGCCCTCAGCAAAGTATTGGTAGCCGTAGATTTTCTACGATTCTGTGTGGTAATAGGACCCCCATGTAGTACAGGTTTTTTCAGTGTCAGATCCAAGAAATCTATGTTATCAGCACTTGTTTTAGATGTGAACTTCATGTTAATGTTATTGTTATTCAGCCATCCTACAAACTGTTCTGCCTCCTGTCTGTCCCCTTTCCACACAACCAAAATATCATCAATAAAACATGTCCATAGGACTATTCTCTCTAGGTAGGGGTTCAAATTCTGGAAGACTATAAGTTCTTCCCATTTCCCTAAAAACAGGTTAGCATACGATGGGGCCATACAGGCTCCCACAGCTGTTCCCCTTATCTGCCTGTAGTGGTCGCCTAGGAATTCAAAATGGTTGTGGGTCAGGATGAGCTGTGTGGCTAAGAGAATAAAATCTACAGGGGCTTCCTTTGTACTTTCGCTTTTCTCTAGGAAGTATCTACCGGCACTAAGTCCCTGCTCATGTGGAATACGTGTATATAGAGATTCTGCATCAATAGTTAACCATTACATGTCCTCTGTCCACTGTACGTCTTTAAGCTTATTGAGGACATGTGTGGTGTCCTTAGTGTAGGATGGAAGTTTAACTACTTCACTCTGTAGAAAGAAGTCCACAAATATTCCAAATTTTTCTGTGAGAGAACCAATGGAGGAAATTATTGGCCTACTGGGAGGAACATTCATATTTTTATGTGTTTTAGGTAGTATATAATAACAAGGTAGTATAGGATTTTCATTCCACATGAACTGTAACTCCTTCTCTGTTATTTCCCCTTTCTTTACTGCTTCTTGTAACAACAAGCTTAGTTCAGTTCTATAGAGAAACATGGGATTACTTCAAAGTTTTTCATAATTTGAAACATCATTTAATAGATTTAATACAATAGTAATATAATGTTCTTCGTCTAGAATTACAATATTTCCTCCCTTGTCTGTAGATTTTATTACAAAACTATCCTCTGCCTGTAACTCCTTAAGAGCCTGTGTCTCTAATACAGATAAATTCCTACCCCTTGGTTGTCTAGCTTTTTGCATTAGTTTTTCTACTTCCTTCAGGACAACTTTTTCAAAAGTAGAAATTGCTGGATTTAATACATATGGTATAAAATCAGATGGTGGTGAGAATAGTTTGTCCCTTTGTAGTTTTAAATAAAGCTCTATACTTACAGTAGAAACATAGAAACATAGACTTTGACCGCAGAAAAGGACCACTTGGCCCACCCAGTCTGCCCATTTCCCTACCTACTGGATAAGCTGCAGATTCTAGTTAACCAACCGCCTGCTTCCTGCAACCCCGCACTATAATTGCTTTGTGTCTGTCCCATGCATGTTTGAATTCCCCCACTGTTTTAGACCAACGACCTCCTCAGGAAGGCTGTTCCATATATCCACCACTCTCTCCCGTGAAAAAGAATTTCCTACATTACCCTGGGCCGTCCCCCTCTATCTTTAAACTGTGCCCCTTGTTCTTACACATCTCTTTTCTGAAAGATGCTACCCTCCTGGACTTTGTTGATTCCTTGAGGTACTTGAGCGTTTCTATCATGTCCCCCTGTCCCTCCTTTCATCAAGGGTATACATATTAAGCTCTCTCAGTCTCTCTTCATATGGTTTCTAATGGACCCTGCACCATTTTAGTTGCTCTCCTCTGGACTGCTTCCATCCTGTCTATGTCCTTGCGTAGATGAGGTCTCCAGAACTGCACACAGTACTCCAGATGGGGTCTCACCAACTGTCTGTGATGCCCCTTCCTATGCATCCCAGTATCCCCCTGGCTCTCCTTACTGACTTTTCACATTGCTTACCCACCTTTAGGTCATCTGGTATGACTACTCCCAGGTCCCTTTCCATTTTTGTTGTTGTTAGTACCTCCCCTGCTATTGTGTATTATTCTTCTGGGTTTTTGTTTCCCAGGTGCATTACTTTGCACTTCTTTGCATTGAATCTAAGTTGCCATATGTCTGACCATTCCTCCAACCTTGCAAGTCCCTTCTCATCTTTTCTACCCCTCTTGTGTATCAACTCTGTTACAGATCTTTGTGTCATCTGCAAAGAGGCATACCTTTCCCTCAGACCCTCTGCAATGTCACTTATAAAGATGTTAAAGAGGATTGGACCCAGTACTGAGCCCTGAGGTACTCCACTAGTAACCCCTTTCTTGGAATGTGTTCCATTCACTATTACCTTCTGTGTCCTGTTGTGCAGCCAGTTGCTACCCAGGCTACCACCCTGGGACCCACTCCCAGGCTGGCTAACTATTATTAATCTTTTGTGCGGGACTGTGTCAAATGCCTTGCTAAAGTCTAGGTAGGCCATATCCACAGCCCTCCCTGGTCTATTACTTTGGTCACCCAGTCAAAGAAATCAATTAGATTAGTCTGACATGACCTTCCTGTTGTAAATCCATGTTGCTTTGGGTCCTGTGCCCCTCTGGCCTCTAGGTGCTCAACAATTCTTTCTTTCAGAAAGTGATTTCATCATTTTCCCTACCACTGAGGTCAAACTTACAGGTCTGTAGTTTCCTGCTTCTGCCTTGCTCCCACTTTTGTAAAGGGGAATCACATCTGCCCTTCTCCAGTCCTCAGGTACCAACCCATCCTGCCATGATTTGTTAAAAAGTGTGGTCAGTGGTGTCACTAGGTCCTCCTTAGTTCTTTTAGGATTCTGGGGTGAATCCCATCAGGCCCCATTGCTTTGTCCACCTTGAGTTTTAGGAGTTCTTTCAGGACTTTTTCTTCTGTGAATGGACGGGTATCAACCCCCCTACCCAGAGTGCTTCTATTGTCTGGTTTAGGTAACTGCTCCTCATCTTCTTTTGTGAATACTGAGCAAAAGTATTCATTCAGTATCTCTGCCTTTTCACTGTCTCCCTCTGCCCACCTCCCCTCTCCTTTATTAATCTTCACTATCCCTCCCTTAACCTTTCTATGCTCCCTAATGTACCTATAAAAGGTTTTATCCCCCTTTTTGACCGAGTTGGCTATTTTTTCCTCGGTTTGTGCCTTTGCTATTCTGACTGCCTTTCCTACTTCTTTCTGCTTTAATTGATACAGTTCCCTGTCGTGCTCCCTCTGTGATTCCTTATACTTTTTGAATGCAGCCTTTTTCTCCTTAACCTTCCCTGCCACCTCTTTTGAGAACCATAGTGGTTTTTTACTCCGCTTTGTTTTCTTTATTTGTTTTACACAAAGACTTGTTGCCTCTATGATGGCAGTTATGATTTTTCTCCATTGTTCTTCCACCCCTCCTATTTGGCCATTTGCACGTGCATTCTTCAGGTGTTCACCCATTTTGCCAAAGTCAGCCCTTCTAAAGTCCAGTATCCTTGTTTTTGTATGACTTATCTCCATGGTTGTGCTCATTGTGAAGCACACTGTGCAGTGGCCGCTTGTTCCCAGATGTCTACTGACTTCTAAATTTGTGATCCTCTCTCCATTTGAGAGTACCAGGTCTAGTATTGCTCCCTCCTGAGTGGGTTCCAGCACTAGCTGTCTAAGGTCTGCCCCCTGCAGGGCATCGAGAATGACCCTGCTCTTGGATGTGGCTGCAGTACATGTCCTTCAGTTAACATCTGGCATATTCAGGTCCCCCATCAACAGTATCTCCCCCTTTTTCAGCCATTTTGAGAATGTCCTCTATCATTTTCTTGTCCATTTCCTCCCCTTGAGACGGAGGTCTGTATACAACCCCTGTGCAGATTGCGATGCCATTCCCCATCTCCAAGGTAACCCAGAGTGCCTCTTGTCCTCCCCCTTTACTTTTTAGTTCTGTAGCTTTGATCCCTTCCCTTATGTATAGAGCTACTCCACCTCCTCTTTTGCCTTCCCTGTCCCTTCTGTAGATTGTGTACCCTGGTATGTTGACATCCCATTCATGGTTCTCGGTGTACCATGTTTCTGTGACTGCCACAATATCCAATTGTTCATCTTCCATCAAAAGCTACTAGCTCCAAAGCTTGTTTCCCAGACTATGGGCATTAGTAGCCATTGCCCTCCATTTAATGTTGGCTTGATCCTTTTTTCCCCATCCCTGCTCTTATTGCTCTTATCTATTTTACCATTTACCCCATCCTGCCCTGTGTTGAGCTCTGTACCTCAGTGTTTACCCTACTACCTGCCCTGTTTTGTGGGGGAGTGACTTTCCTGCCTTTTATCAGTACCTCCCCTTATCTAGTTTAAAAGCTTGCCAAGGAAGCATTTAAACCTGTCACCTAGGAGCTTGGTCCCCTTTGTGGACAAATGCAGACCGTCATACCAGTCTAGACCTTTATATCTCCATGTGGACCCCCAGTCCCCAATGAAGCCAAAGCCTTGTGCTCTGCACCAGTTTTGCAACCATTCATTAAACTGCATGGTGTGCAGTACCCTAGCCTCATTCCTGCCATGGACTGGTAGCACCTCTGAGAAGGTTACTGTGCTTGCTACCCATCTGAGGCCCCTCCCCAACTCCACAAATTCATTCTGCACTGCACTGATCCCATGCCTAGCTAGGTCATTTGTCCCAAGGTGGACAATGATATCTAGTTCTCTCTCCTGTGATGCTGCTTCTACAATTGTGAGGATTCGCTTCTTGTCCCTCCAAGCCATGGCACCAGGCAGGCAGCTTACTTCCTTCTCTCCCTTTCCCCAGTTCTACCCCCCTAACAATTGAGTCCCCTATCAGTAGCTGTTTCCTTCCCCTGTGGTGTCCCTTGCCACCCTTTTGTGGGTCTCCCTTGTGGATGTCCTCAGCATTCTTCTGGGTCTCCACTGAGGGTGCCATCATAGAGGAACCTTGCTCTGCCAGAATGGCATCTGATTTGTGGGACTTAAATCCATTAAACTGTCATGATCTCTTTCCAGCATATTAATAATATAATCACTGTCCTCCATTGTGTTCTGAGCTTCAATATTCATTTCTAAATTAAAGTCAGATGTTGCAGTAATATTGTGTTCCAGCGAGGTCTCCAAAAAACCCACATTTTCTGTTTGATCTTCTAATGTTGATCTCTTAGAAAAAAAAATGCCTTTAATCTTAATTTTCGAAAGAGTTTAAATAAATCAACTTGAACTTGAAATTGGTTTAAAGCAGGTGTTGGGACAAAGGATAATCTGTGTTTCAGAAGCTTAATTTGTTCATCAGTTAGTTCTTTATTAGATAAATTCACTACTTGAAGCTCTTTCCCCGAGCTCTCCCTCGCCCCCTGGGTTTACTTTTGTTTGCAGCAACGTTTTCTGCCTCTTGTTCCTCTCCTGGTTCTTCTAGATCTCCCCTTCTTGTTTCCTGAATGTCCTGTTCCAGGTCTAAAAAAGGGCTCTGGTCTCTATTATTTTCACTCCTTTTTCTTTCTGAGAAATGGACTCTGGTTCTACTCCTGCTTCTACTAGTACTCTTATTTCTATAATTTCCCCTCTTCCAATTCAGCACTCTATCATTTTCATAATCACTTTCATCACAAGCTAGTTTCTTTTGCTTTTTAGTTATGAGATCTTTGTCATGTTTTATTAGTCTATCTTTTATAGATGTGTCCAAATTTTTAAACACCGTTGTCTCTTTAAATGCCAATACCTCTTTTTTTGCTAGCTCAATCTCAGCTTCAAGCTCTGCATGCTTTTGAATATCAGCTTTAAAGATTAGCACTATGAAAGTTTTAGAACAGAGTAATGCAACTGCTAGCCATTCTTCTTTAAGTAAAAATTCTCATAACCAGAAGATGGTAATATATTAACTCTAAGCCTTCATGATGCTTGTTCTTTTTCAAGGTACTGCTCAAGGGTTATAATATTGTAAGTAATATCCAGCTCCTTTTTGAGTAATTTCTCAAGTTTAGAAAAACCTAATTTAATGTCACCTGGTTCAGTAGTTTGTTCCTCTCCAAATAGCTTATTGCTGGCTTTATTTCTCCTTGTAGCCCAGCTTTCTGCGTGTTCCCATTCAAAATTCAGTCTGGTGTCTTCCGCATTCCTTTCTTGCATGCTGCGCATTGTAGTTGCTAACAGACACTTCTTTCCACACACCGCGAAAATTGAAAAGATGCCTCTTGGTCTGTTTCTGGCGTTAATGCAATCAAACCGAATACCCTTTAGGAAACTGAAGCATTAGCATTTTTAGCATGTTTCAGCTTCTCCATGTGCTGCTGCTGATAGATGCAACAAGTCCAAAAAAACGAAAGTGAGCAGCGCACTACAAACAAGGTGAGTGCTCCTATGGAGGCAGCAAACCTCTATCTTACAAAGGAAAAAAGAAATGAACGAGCACACCTTCGGTTATTTGAAGCTCAAATTAGCTTATTTTATTGCCAGAATATCCACGGCCAATGACCCTGCACTTCGGCTAGAATGCTTTCAAGGGGGTTTGGCTCTATGTGAGAACATAAAGTCATTTATACAATTGTATGACGTCATACAAAAGTGACGTGAATACATAAGTGCACATACCACCAAATATACATAAATACATGTTAATACAAAAACTTCCACATATTTTCACATTATCATTTCACACATTCCCTTCAGTATATTTGTTTAATTTCTTATTTCTTGTTTTAAAGCAGTATTTATGCTTTTTTTCATTCAGTAACAAGATATGTATGAAAGGAGTGGTACTAAAAAAATTTAAAAAAGTGGAAAAAGGAAAAGAAAATAAAAGAATGAAAAAGGAAAGAGGGGAATGGAGAAAAAAATGAGCAAAGGGGATGGGGAGGGAAGAAAGGGGGGGGTGGTGGGGAATTTTTAGGAAGAAACAAGGAGGGGGGAAAGGAAAAATAGAAATAATGGTATACTTGGGCCCAACTTACATACTGTGTGACCCTGAGCAAGTCCCTTAACTTTTCTGTGCTCCCAGGTTGCACCTGTAAACAAGCTTCAGCTTAGTGTGTCTCTCTTGGTAAAACAAACAAACATGGAGAGGGTGGTGGACTCATGGAATGGCCTTCCTGAGGAGCTCATGGGGTCCAAAACAATGAGGGAATTCAGGAATGCATGGGATAGACATAAGGTAATTCTGGTGGGGGGGGGTAGGAAGAAGTAGGCTGTTGGCTAACTAGGATCGGCAGCTTATCCAATAGGTAGGGAAATGGGCAGACTGGGTAGGCCAAGCGGTCCTTATCTGCTGTCAAAGTCTACATTTCTACAGTGGTACTCCCCAATTCCTTAAGTGACCATTCACCTGTCCTGTTTCTATGGTCAAACAACTTCTCTAAACCTCCTCCTAGATCTATTAGATGCAGGTTCCTAAAAAGGGGGAATATAGACCTATTGAAAGCTGAACTGTGACAACAGGATTGATCTTCAGTTTGTTCCTTCAACAGTGTGAATACAGCACTGGCACAATTTATCCATCTTTTCAACATGGTGTATGACAGGCAACAAGCATGCACTGTTTAAAACATGGAAAATAAATGGTTACTGCAACCCCTGGTTCTCTTCTGAACTCCTTGAATGGATGAAATCTCATGACATCTTTGGCATGTAGCGCAGACCACGGGTAGGCTGGCTGACATCCAGTCCTATAAAAAAGCCCGACACGACTGCACCAGGGCAATACATGCAGCGAAAAGTCAACACTTTAAGGAAGCATTCTCTGATACTTGGGGAGATGGCAGAAAATTCTGGTCAAATCTCAAATAACTAACTGGGAAATATCTCAAAACAGCCCCCACCTTGTTAAACATGGATGACATACTTGCTCCTCTAACACACATTATCAATACCTCTCTGAGGCTCTCACAATTCCCGGATAAATGGAAAGCTGCCTTAGTGACACCAATTTTTAAGAGCAGGGCTCCTTGAGCAGGGAACCTTGACTGGAAACTATAGACCAATCTCAGTTCTCCTGCCACTTTCTTAAAGGACTTGAAAGAATAGTGACTGATCAGTTAGGTGAGTATCTAGATAAATACCAACTCCTATGCCCACAGCAACACGGATTCCATTAGGGTCATAGTACCTCAGCTGCACTTCTTGAGTTTATGGGGTATATTCACAACACTTTGGACCAAGGTACCCTAGTTGGAGCAGCTTTCGTTGACTTAACAAAAGCATTCGATACAGTAAACCATTACCTTCTGATCGAACAGCTAGCATCCTTAGGCCTCTCAGTTGATACTGTGTCATGGTTCCAAAGTTATCTACACTCCCGCTCCCAGTGAGTCAAGATTGATAATGTTCTCTCAGACAGCAGCTCTGTCCGCTCTTGAGTTCCACAAGGATCTATAGTTGGTCCATGCTTATTCAGCATATTCCTAAGCCGGCTACTTTACTCCTGCCAGGGAAACATCCTGCTTTATGTAGACGATGCAGTCCTATTTACCAGTCATCCTGACCCTAAAGAATTGGAGCATAACTTACAAAGGAATTTCATGGAGGTAGAGAAATGGTTCAGTGAACATAAACTTGTCATGAACTACTAGAAAACTAAAACAATGATGTTCTCCAGCTCCAAAAGCAAGTATAAATCTTATGGAGGCACTCCTTAAGAAAAGGATAGTGCAACACCTGGAATCCATAGGAGCATAGGATCCAAGACAACATGGGTTTACAACAGGAAGGTCCTGTCAAACTAATCTCATAGATTTCTTTGACTGGGTTACCAGAGTGGTGGACCAAGGGGGAGCAGTTGATGTCGCCTACCTTGACTTCAGCAAAGCTTTTGATACTGTTCCACATCGAAGATTGATTAATAAGCTGGGTAGGCTCAGGGTGGGTCAGAAGTTGGTCAACTGGGTGGCAAACTGGTTGGTGGGCAGAAAACAGAGAGTGGTGGTAAACGGTATACAGTCAGAACAGATGCAAGTCACAAGTGGGGTACCTCAGAGATCAGTCCTGGGGCCAGTCCTCTTCAATATCTTCATCAGTGACATTGCAGATGGACTGGAGGGTAAGGTTTGTCTATTTGCAGATGACACCAAGATCTGCAACAGAGTAGATGATCCAGATGGGATCGTCAGAATGAGAAGAGATCTGGATAAACTAGCAAAATGGTCGGAAGAGTGGCAACTGGGGTTTAAGGCAAAGAAGTGCAAGATCATGCACATAGGGAAGAGAAACTCTGAAGCCACCTATAGGCTGGGAGGGGAGTTGCTGGCAGTCACAAGGGAAGAAAGAGATTTGGGCATCATCATCACTGATGACCTGAAATCATCCAAGCAGACCACTAAAGCAGTAGGAAAGGCTAGGGGGATGTTGGGGTGTATTAGTAGGGGTATCACAAGTCGGTAGAGAGAGAGATAATAGTTCCTCTTTACAAGACACTAGTTAGGCCCCATCTGGTGTTCTGTGTGCAGTACTGGAGGCCACACCTTCACAAGGGCATTAACCAAACTGAGGCAGTCCAGAGAAGGGCAACCAAAATGGTGCAGGGACTGCATCAGAAAACATGTGAGGACAGATTAACAAAGCTCAATATGTATACCCTAGAGCAAAGGAGGGAGGGAGAGAGGTGATATGATCGAAACATTCAAACACCTTAAAGGAGAAGTCTCCCATAGTTCCACACAAATATTTTCCCAACTCCTTATGTGTAACTGTTGTGTGCCTCCTCCAGATGTCAGCAGTCCTATTGCTGTCCAGATCTAGATTATAAATAAAAATATACAACCCCCAAAAGTTATCAGTGTGTTTGTCCTCCATTTTACCATCAGTGTTGCTGAGGATGATGTCATCAGAGCAACAGATAATGGTGCTGCACTAAATGCAGTTCCACCAGTAGACCAAGCCCACAGTGTTTGGTTCCCCACTTGAGTAATGGAGGAACCCTTTAAGTGTTGTGCACATCCTGAAGTGCAGGTCTAATAGGGACTAGGACCATGTGAGTGTGATGCAGCACTGATTTGAGGTATATATACAGTATTCATATAAGGAAGTGCCTGTATGTGTTGTGTTACTGCTTCTGTTAGTAAAAACAGTTTACCCAATAAATGACTCTGGATACAACAAGAGTTTTAAGCGGTATTATGCAGCTGTTGTATTATGGTGTGTGTGTGTGTGTGTTAACATTCTCTGTTTTGATTGACACCAGCAGTGAGAAACAATCTTGCAAATAGGCCCCCTTTCCCTTTGTAACTAGGCAGTCAGTGATTGGATGGCTGCTGTAATGCAATAAAGAATTCAGCTATGACAAGGTATAGGTTACCAGGAAAGCACAGGCACAAGCACTGGGGGACTCTGGTTCAAATCCTACTAGAGTCCCTTACTCTCTAACCCTTAAGAAGTTCCCCTAACCTCCTTAAAAACTGTGATGGCCCCCTCAGGTCCATGACTTTAAAAGTGCCCCAATTCCCATCAAAAATCATTAGCAGTGATATGAGAGCTACAGCACTTCACTTTCAAGGTACTAAGGATAAGCTGTGGCAGCCCCCTCCCCCCCCGCTTTGTTATGCCAGCATTTGAAGTAGGATGTCCCTCACAAATCAGATGCTACACCTCAGCTGTTGTAGGTAAAGAAACTAATCAGTCTCTGTTTGTAGTGCTCTGTATTTGCTTAGCTCACTCCTCCCATGTCATATGCATTCTGTGTCTTGGTATTTCCAGTCAGAAACTCAGATTTAAGGAGCATTTGAAATGTAAAACAATACACTTTATAAAGTAAATGATCTACCTCTCCACTTTCAGGCTGCTGAAAGTGGATGTGTATTAGTCAGTCTTGTGTGATTCTTTGGTAAACTGCCCAGGCTCATCTTGTAACGAATCTTCTCAAGGGTGTTCACCTGGTTCAATACAGAGTGACTGATTGACTGCTCGATTGATTGATTGACTGACTGCTCGATTGACTGATTGATTGATTGACTGATTCAGTCTACTTCTTTCCACAACATGTTACAACTGTCTCACAGAGAGAAATGAGCAGTACAGAGAAACAGCTTTTGTTTCCTGTGAATGAAATACTATTGGATGTATTATTTGCTCTACACATACAGTATTAAGGCTACAAGTACTACTCCCTGTGTGAGTTGCATGACAGAACTGCCTTAAGCCATTGCAAACTTAAACTAAAATCAGGCTAGACAGCATTGATACCCTTATGTTTTGTTCTGCACTGTTGCTGCAGTGACATCAAGGAATGGGAAGGGCTGTATTACAAGTGACTAATTTGCATGTAAATGGAGGCTTGCTTGACATTTTACTACCTTGTGTCACAGCCTCAAATTCTAGATATGTGTTGCAACAGAAGAAATGGCTGATCTCTTATTGACGTGTGCAGTACTTGGTGTAATGTGTAATAAATACATCAGATATATCCAAATCATAACTATACAGGAGTCTTTTCCTTTAAGGGCATTAACAACATGAAAGGGTCTAACATGTTTCAATATAAGAAAAATAGCAGGACAAAAGGACACAGCATGAGATTAGAGAGAGGCCGATTAAGGGGTAATGTGAGGAAGTTCTTTTTCACAGAAAAGGTGGTGGATGCATGGAATGGCCTACCTCAGGAAGTGGTGGATATGAATACAGTGCAGAGCTTCAAACAGGCATGGGTAGGCATAAGGGAGCAATACAGATGAGTATGAATAGATAGGCCATTAACAGAGCAAAGGCCGATGGCACATTTACAAGGTAAAAAAAGAAATGGGCAGACTGGATGGGCCTTGCGGTCCTTATCTGCTGTCAAATTCTGTGTTTCTATGTTTCTATTTTACCCGCTGTCTATTTCAAACTCAGTGGGTACATCACTAGAACTAGTCTAGCACTTTAAATGCCTGGGAGTTACTGCTGACAGCACCTTGTCCTATTCTGAACATATTGACACCATGACCAAGGCAGTCAACTCGTGCATTGGACTTTTATATAGGCATAAGACTTGTCTAACCACTGAGGCCCTTAGTCTGCCCATTCAGAGCTCTGTGGTTTCGCTTGTCGACTACTGCCTAGTGATCTATGGCTCTGCTACCGACAGTGGCCTTAAATAGAGCGTGTTGGTTTGTAGCTGGAACTGCTAGGGTCACTCACACTTGTGACCTTTATGCTCAGGCTAATTGGCTACAGTTCATAGGTAGACTCAGGTGCCAGTCCTGTATTATGGCTAAAAAGGTAAGCCTAGGCCTTGTGCCTCCTGGGGTACAGAAGCTTCTCACCTCTCATGAGTCTAATCACCAGACTAGAAGCTCCGAAAGTCTGATTTTCAGCATTCCCCGCACCCGTACCCATACCATACTCGGCAAAGGTCTTTTGCACACCGAGCTCCTAAATGCTTAACACTCTTCCTCCTGACAGCTCCTCCTGGGGTAAAATAGGCCCATTTAAAAGAAAGCTTAGAAATCATCTAATTGAGAAATCCAGTTGTGATTGCTTTCTATAATCTCTTCTCCCATAATATCTGCTTGGACTTTACATAATCATCTACCATTAGGTCTTGTTCCTCCCGACTCCCAGACTCCCAGCACCCCCCCTCCCTTGTTTGTCTTTCCCACCTCCCCCATCCGGGCCAGTCGGGCACTCTCGTTTGCCTGTCGCCTCACTGCCCTGACTCTGTCTTTTCCTCTCCCCTTGCTATCCTCTAACAACGCCTTCTGGGCTGAAGTATCCTCCCCTGTCTAGTACTTGTATTCACTGGTCAATACAGACATTTACACAATTGTTTTTCTGGATTGTATGTGCTAACCATGTATATTGTTTTTTTACTGAATTCCTGTAACATGTTTGTTTGATCTCATCTCTGACGTGGAACCTATGTAATGAGCTCGTTCTCAAAGGTGTTGATCCGAGATTACAACAAATAAATAAACAAACTCTGGACCCTGCCCTCCCTCCTTCTTCACCTCCCCAATTGCTGAAGGCCTGAACATATTTCCCCTCAATACTCGGAGCCTTCTTCCAAAACTTGCACTCCTGCCTGTTTGGATTTCATAACATGCCCCTGTCGTTCACTGTATCTTTGAGTCCTAGCTCTACCTTGCTACAATCTTTTCAGGCATGATAGGGGAAAATGTGGGGGCAGTGTTGCCGTCTATGCCTGTCAGAGCCTATCTTGCACCATGGCGTTCAGAGAGGTCACGTCTTCGTTCCATGAATTCCTCCTTGCCTGGTTCATTCCCCTCCTCTATACCCATCTTTATTGGTATTTTCTAGGCCTCCATGATTTGGTATTTTATAATTGAAAAATTAATGATTGTAAGATCATATTTTTTGTATTAAATATTACCTTAAGTTTAGAATATATGAAACTAATATATGCATATTTATATGATTTTTTTAGTCATACAACCTGAAGAAGCTGTGTATTTAAACAGGCATTTGTCAATATCTAACGTTCACTTGAAAGTATTTGCAGTGGTGTGTGGTACTGGTACTGGCTTCAGAGGAGCGGGGAAGCAGCAGTGAGAACGGTGGGTGCTGCATGGTGGAAGTTGCACTGTAAATACAGCAAAAAACTGCTAGTCAGAGAAGGCGGCCCACTAGCCTTAGTGAACCGGGGAGAGTCACCAATAACTGAAGCTGTGCCATGGGTAATGTAGAAGGTGGGGGAGCAGAGGAGCAAGGACCAGGGAGAGAGAGTGCAGTGGGCAGCAGGAGCCGACAATAATCGTAACTCCAGGCATGCACATTAGTGTAAACTGCAATGCTCATGGTTGGAGTTACAGCTACGGAAAGAAATGAAGTGCTCTCTCATAGGAGCGGTTCATTTCTTTCCACTACAGAACTTGCCACATCAGCAAGCCGAACTACTGTCATGACCAGAGTGCCTGGTCATTGGTCTACACTGCCAAGCCCACTGGTTTCAGCTGTGATTGGCTTGGCAGTGACACACCTCAAAAATGCTGTAACTTCATTCAGGCCCTGAGCTCCCATGCTCCATTGGACCCCCAGCGCCAACAACCCACATTCCATGTCTGGCTCATCCATGAATTCCGCCCCTGGCAGGGTCATCCAAGGAGGTTCCCCTGATCCCTATCTAGGGTAGGACTTGGCTGGGGTGCTCAGAGGCACAGAGCCTAAGAGTGCTGAAGCCATCACACGGGTGACTGCAGTTTTCCCCTTTACTTGCCTTCTCACTTTCCTAACTCCTTTCCTTGGCATTATACCTAGCCCTCAAGTGTCCTTGTGCCCATGTAGTAACAGCCCTGTAAAGTAGCTAGTTTCTTTGGCCCACTACAAAGGTCACTATGGCATCACAGAATGGACACCCCATCTCCTTGGGTTCAGATGCAGTAATATCAGCAGTGTTTCCCCAACCCCAGTAGCCCGAATCCGGTGTCCTTGATTTGCTCCCATATCCAGATCACAAGCACAAAAGCACATCCTGTTTCCACTGGGCATCACACAGAAACACAGAAACATAGACTTTGATGGCAGATAAGGACTGCTTGGCCCACCTAGCCTGCCCATTTCCCTACCTACAGGATAGGCCGCAGATCCTAGTTAACCAACAGCCTATTTCTTCCTACCCCCACAAGAATTGCCTTATGTCTGTCCCATGCATTCTTGAATTTTCCCACAGTTTTAGACACCATGACCTCCTCAGGAAGGCTGTTCCATGCATCCACTACCCTCTCTGTGAAAAAATACTTCCTCACGTTGCCCCTGAACCGCCCCCTCTATCTTTAAATTGTGTCTCCTTGTTCTTGCATATCTCTTTTTCTGAAAGATTCTACCCTCTTGGACTTTGTTGATTCCACTGAGGTACTTAAAAGTTTCTATCATGTCCCCCTTCTCCCTTCTTTCCTCAAGGGTATACATATTAAGCTCCTTTAGTCTCTCCTTGTATGGCTTCTCTTGCAGACCCTGCACCATTTTAATTGCCCTCCTCTGGACTGCCTCTATCCTGTCTATGTCCTTGCAGAGATGGGGTCTCTAGAACTGGACACAGTACTCCAGATGGGGTCTCACCAACTGTCTGTACAGAAGGATAACAACTTCCTGTTTTCTGCTGGTGATGCCTCTCCCTATGCATCCTAGTATACCCCCCAGCCCTCCCTACTGCCTTCTCACATTGCCTGCTAACCTTAAGGTCATCTGATATGATTACCCCCAGGTCTCTTTCCTTTTTTGTTATTGTTACTACCTCCCCCCGCATTGTGTAATCTTCCCCTGGGTTCTTGTTTCCTAGGTGCATTATTCTGCACTTCTTTGCATTGAATCCAAGCTGCCATACTTCTGACCATTTCTACAACCTTGCCAAGTCCCTTCTCATCCTTTCCACGCTTCCTTGTGTATCAACCCTGTTGCAGATCTTTGTGTCATCTGCAAAGAGGCATACTTTTCCTTCCAGTCCCTCTGCAATGTCACTTATAAAGACATTAAAAAGGACTGGACCAAGTACTGAACCCTGCGGTAGCCACTAGTAACCCCTCTTTCTTCAGAGTGGACTCCATTTACAATTACCTTCTTTGTCCTGTTGTCCAGCCAGTGTTTTACCCAGGCTACTACTGTGGGACCCACTCCCAGGCTGGTTAATTTGACTATTAATCTTTTGTGTGGGACTATGTCAAATGCCTTGCTAAAGTCTAGGTAGGCCATGTCCACAGCCCCTCCCTGGTCTACTACTTTGGTCACCCAGTCAAAGAAATCTATTAGATTTATCTGACATGACCTTCCCACTGTGAACCCATGCTGCCTTGGGTCCTGTACCCCACTGGCCGCTAGGTACTCAACAATTCTTTCCTTCAGAAGTGACTCCATCACTTTCCCTACCACAGAGGTCAAACTGACAGGTCTGTAGTTTCCTGTCTCTGTCTTGGTCCTACTTTTGTGAAGGGGAATCACATCCACCTTCCTCCAGTCCTCGAGTACCACACCATCCTCCCATGATTTGTTAAAAAGAGTAGTCAGTGGTTTCACTAGTTCCCCACTTAATTCTTTTAGAATTCTGGGGTGAATTCCATCAGGCCCCATTGCTTTGTCCACCTTCAGTTTTAGGAGTTCTTGCAGAACCCTTTCTTCTGTGAAAGGACTGGGATCGACCCCCCTATCAAGAGTGCTTTTGTTAATTGGATTAGGCACTTCCTCCTCCTCTTTTGTGAATATTGAGCAGAAATATTCATTCAGTATCCCTGTTTTTTCACTGTCCCCCTCTGCCCACCCACCGTTCATTCTATTCAGTCTCACTATTCCTCCCTTTGTCTTTCTACGCTCTCTGATGTACCTATAAAAGGTTTTATCCCCCTTCCAGTTTGGGCCTTTGCTATTCTGACTTCCCTCCCTGCTTCCTTCTGCTTTAACTTGTACAGCTCTCTGTCCTGCTCCTTCTGTATTTCCTTATACTTCCTGAATACTATCTCTTTCTCCCAGCCTCTTTAATGTTCATTTTAATAGAATTTTCTTCCATCGTAACAATTTTTATTGTGCTAACATGACATTAAAGGAAATGCACGTTTAATTACATCTCATTCCTATCCTAAATCATCAGGAAGGGTTGTTAATTACTGGATGTTCTATACTTTTGCAAAAAGCAAGTGAAGAGGGGTGTCACAAAAAAAATCAGATTTTTATGGCCAGTGTTGGTTATAATTAAGGTAGCTGAGTTAAATGGAGTGCATACCGGCTCTCCGATATAACTTTCTTGCTCAGTCTCATGTACACAGCTTTCACCGAGACCTTCAGACACTGGCAGTCTTTCCAAATTGTCCACTAATTGGGCTAGGTCAGGATAAAGTTTATTTGGAGTGGCAACACAGAGGGTTGGAAGAGTGACCCCTGTGTTATGATCTAGACCACCTGCCACAATTATCTTATCTGACACCTGACTGACCAAGACTATTTGATCTCAAGTCCAGGAAGGTGCTGTGTTCATTAAAGTCTGATGCTTCCTAATGGGCATGAGTATGTCAGTGGGCAATGAGTCCTTCCTAGATCTTTAAATATTCTTATATTTACTTTAAAACCATCTGTGTGTGTCTGGAACAATCATATATCCTACACCAATGTCTTCTATCAGAATTAGTGATGCACCAACCCAAATACTGATTTAGTAATTCTGGACATAGAAAATCTGTACAATTAACCATGTGAATATAACCTGGAACTGTTATCTTAAGGGTACCAGCATGGCCAATAAAGCAGAAGTCTAGATCTGACTTAGTTTTTAGTTTACTATTTTCTAAGTCAAGTGCCCTTAATTTTACTATATTAAATTGAGAGACAAGTTAAGTCAGGATTCATGGTTAAAAATGTTTTTACTTTTGATATTAATATTCAAAATTTACAAGGCAGTTTTGGCATTAATATGAACAGACAGTTACAATTTAAAATAAGAGTAACAATTTTCCTGAACAGCAGTGCAAAGTGGAAAATAATTTCTTCGTTGCAAGTCAAAAGTCATCGCAATGCCGGCCTGGTGGCACTGAGGGTTGAGGCGCTGGACGTCACACCTCACACCATGCCAGCGACCCTGGTTCAGGAATGGACTCAGGCCGCTGGGGGTTAGAGGGGAGGAGGAGGAGGATTGGGCATCCCAACGGATGCTCTCCTCCTCCTGTAGTGGGTTTCTGGTGTGCTTTGAGCACCCAGCACTCCAGTGCCTGTGGAAGCACAGGCATTAGGGCACAGGCGGCTCTCCAGAGTTGGGGTGGGGAGGATGTTGTGGGCACTTGACAACGGCGTGCATCAGTATGACATCTGTCTGGACGTCAATCCTGTGTGCCGACACCCTCAGGGGATGGAGGGACCAAGGGAAGAAAAGCAGAAAAAAACTCTCTCAGTCCAAGATGATGATCGATCTCGGCCCCGAGCACCTACCACAAGCAAGACCCCATTGTGCAGGCGCTCTGAAGAAGAGGCGTAAGGTAGGGAGGGAGGATAACGGAGTATGCTTGGCACTCTAGGGGCGGACATCGTGGGGGGGGTCTATGGGATTGATCAAGTCTGAAGGAGTGGACTAAGAGGGTAGTGAGATGGGGTAAAAAAAGAAAAAAAAAAGTCATCGCAATAAAATAAATAAAAAATAAATGCAGGCATAATGTCAGCCTCAGGTACTATGCCTGAGGTGAAGATAACAAACTCTCCCACCAGTACCAACTGATGTCCAGCTGAGATCCTGAGACTTGAGGTGACTCTTGGTTCTCCCGCTGAGACTCCTTAACTTGACTTGATTCCTGGGGATTTATATGTTACCCCCCCCATTACCCGGGGTTACTAGAATCCCAGTAAGACCTAGTGGTAGGCAGGGAAGGCAGCTTGTGAAACTCCAGTTAAATGGATTTCACACTGTCTCACTCTGTTCTCAGTCTCAGCTGAGACTGAGGGATGACATCACCATAGAACTCTCGCAGCTGCATGAGCCACACTGGATTCTGCAGTTGGGAGTTAGAATAGAATGTTGGGGGAATTTGAACAGAGTCTGTGTGCAGTCTTGGAGAGAAGAAGTAGCATAGCTGTCTGTGTGCAGGCTCTCAGAGCTTTAAGCTCTGTTTTAGTGCTACTGTAAAGGAGGTGTGTGTTTCCACTGTAAGAGGAACACAGAAGCTGATTGTTGAAGTGGTGGAGACCGCTGTTACTGGTCCACGTGCCCCATCCCTGAGGGGATGGGGGGGAAAGGTTTGCCTGTTTTACAGGGGCAACCCTCCTGGTTCCGGCTAAGGGAAGAAGCTGCCTATTTCAAGTTGTGCTGCGGCACCAGAAGCTGTGGGAGAGAAATTCCTGTGAGGAATCGCCTGTGGGGCACCTGCAACCAAAGGATGAGTTCACTCTGACAGAGGGCCAATGTTTTCACCTGAACTGTTGGAAAGTGGGGATTGGGCTACTTAATCTGTAGGAGGTCTAGTGTAATAGACATTGCCAGTTAATTCAAGTAGGTTCAAGTCCAGTACAAAGAGTGAAGTAAAGTCGGGATTGGACTGCTTAATCAGTGGGAGGCCTAGAGCAATGGGCTAAGCCAAGTAAAAGTATGTTCAAGTCCAGCACAATGGGAAAGCAAGACAAGTAGAGGAAATGTGACATACATTTAGCCTTAATCTACATTGCCAAGCTTTACAGAATGAGATCTTTACTGTCCAGAGAAATGGCTGGGTATGAATTGTGGGAGCGAGAGGTGGGAGACCCCCCCCCCATCAGTAGTAACCAAATTCACCTCTACGGATTTGCTCTGTGGCACCTTTACTTTCTCTCAGGTACTTGGCCAGTGCCTAAGGAAAGTACCCAGATGTGGGATTAAAAGGAGAATTCCCTGATAGAGCTGAGGTGCTCTTAGGTGGTTTAGGGAGCCACCAATAAATGTTTCCATGACAAATGGAAGGTGTCCAAGTGGCCGGCAAGTGAGCCGAGCCCGGGAAAACCCAGAATAGTGTACAAGTTCGGGCTGTGTACCCAAAGCAGCGTGCAAGTTCGGGCTGTGAGCCCGGTGGGTTCAAAGCCTGAGGGCTGAAGTGTTGAAGAAGTGTTCTTGATTCTTTTAATCTGCATTACCAGAAGTGTAGCCCCGTTGGGGTCCGCCTATGCTTTGTTTGCTCTGTTTGGATGTGAATAAAAGCCACATTTTAGAATCCCATTCCTGGCATTGGACATTGCAGTTATTGCTTCCTGTGTTCGGAGTTACTTGGGTGCCCCTGTGCAGAGTAACCAAACCTAGCCCTTGTGCCGAGTAACCTATTCCTCCCTGAACCCAGTCCCCACCTGGTAGTGCTGTCAGATTCAAACAGCATACCGCCTGTCATTTACAAAAGGCAAGGGTGGGGGGCCTACATATATACTCTGTCAAGGCAGAGAAATAGGAGGGCCAGATGCGTTGATAGTTTTAGATCCTAGCAGTTTTTACAAGCCAGGTGACCGCTAATTGATGATCAGATGCTGAAGGTTGTTAGTGCCCAAGGACATCTGACTGATATAGAGAAGTATTTGGGTTGTAACCTTGGCCTGACATCATGGTATCTGTGTCAGAGATGGCTGGGGAAGGCTGGGGAACTTTCCCAGATAACAAATAAGACTGTGTTCTCAAGCGAGGCACACAGTCTGGGAGAGATCACACCTTAGACAGAGGTGTGAACAGCTGGCCACTCATTGTAGCTAGTTTACTTGGCAGGACAAGGTTGACTGTCCATGTGGTTAATTCACTGACCTACACAGCCAGTATAGTGTTATGCTCATGTAACTGTGTTAGTGTTGGTTGTGACCGTTCACACTCTCTAGTCCAGAGGAATTACCACCCTGTAGGGGTACGAAAGCAAGGAACTCTTGGAGAGGGTTCTGCCCCTAGAGGTGCCACGAGATGGTTTCCATGGCTAAAGGTACCTTAGGAATCCCCCTAAGGAGAGAGCGCTGCCACTGGAGGAGGGGAGGATGGTGGGGCAAAGACAAAATGCTTCACAGTGAGGCTGAGAGGAACTGCTTATATAGCTCAGGAAGTGGGAGTGGCTGGCTGCTTGGTCACTGAACTACAGGCAAAGCCTTTCAATTCACTGACCTATGCAGCCAGTATAGTGTTATGCTTATGTAACTGTGTTAGTTTTGGTTGTGGCCGTTCGCACTCTATTCCAGAGGAATTACCACCCTATAGGGGTATGAAAGCAAGGAACTCTCGGAGAAGGTTCCGCCCCTAGAGGTGCCACATGATGGTTTCCGTGGCTAAAGGTACCTTAGGAATCCCCAAAAGAAATGTAGTATCATCCCCAAAAGGAGGCAACATGACGTGTTTGAGTAAGCAGTAACAGTAACGTAGAAGCAGTAACTGCAACATAGTAGTAGAGAAGAATAGTGATGGCTTGCATTGAGAGAAGGGGAACCCCTAAGGAGAGAGGGAGCGGCAGGACATCCTCCACCTCCATCCAACAAAGGAATCTACCCAAGGAAACTAGGGGAAACAACTATGTTAACTAAGTGTTATGACCTGAGGCAACGGAGGAGAGAAAAAAACCCCTATGAGGAGGAAATCTCTGGGGATCCAAGGCCTAGGCCGCCTTCCCTCCAGGCTTGGGAAAATGTATTTAGTGACGGCTCTGCAGCTGCAATTTGGAAAACCCAATTAAAGGGAGGTGGAAAATATTCCAATTTGGTGGAAGGCTCTCACTCAAACCTTGTAGCGGGAACGTCATTGAAGGTTGCGAGAAAACTCTGCAACAATACTAGCATCCAAGGCGCAGGAGGAGAGCAACAACTGCTGAGGCACTCACCTGCCTACCCGCCCTAAATCATGCCAGGTGAACTAGAGGCAGTCGTGGGGGAGAATGTGGTGAAGGTGCCTTGCTAGGGAAACCAATAAAATCAATGGCCAACCGTTATAGTGGAACACTAGAACCAAAGGAGATTGTCGTAACCACCCTTCACCGCTAGTCTTAAATTCTACACCAGGAGCTGCTGTCACGTAGCAGGTAGCTAAAGCCAAGCCTGGGGTGAGGACATTCCCAGCTATGGGCCAAGTGAGAAGGATCCCACCCAAGTTGGACACGCTCGATGATGCGGACTAAATGCAGAGCAAATCGTCAGCTGCAGGAATCTGCGCCAGATTAGAATGACTGGCATGCCCCAGAATTGATTGAGAGCTGTAAAGCTGGTGAGCTAAATGAGCACGGCGTGCTGAGATCATAATGAGCATTGAGTGCTCAGATCTTGCAAGGTCGAATGCAGATTGAGAGCAGTAGAATCCCAGGCGACTCCGAGGGGATGGCACTAGGCATAAAGCAATGGTTTGCGTAAGGAAGGAGCAACAGTTGCATAAGCAAGTGGGGACCTGATAGGTCAGTAAGCAGTAGTAGTAATAGATGGACCTGCATAACTACTGTATAGTGAGTAAACAGCACTGAGTTAGGGGCAAGCCAACCAGACATGAATAGCCAAATCAAGGTGACAAACTCTGAGGATTTCTGGTGGCAAAGACAGGATTTAGAACAGAACTAATTAACCACATAGGCCACGACCCCCCAAACACCTCCCAGTCCCCGCCGTAAGACAAACAAGGAAACGATGAAAGACCGAGAACCACATGCAGATATAAAAGCTAATTTAATAGCCTCAGCAGGAGCTTCAGCTAACCTCAGAGTAAACAAGGTACAATAGGAATGGGTGTAAACAATGCAGCAGCAGGAAGCAAGTAGGCCTGTACAGCAGTAGAAAATAAATGAGTACACTGAGTTGTAAGTGTAAATAAAGGAGGCATAATGCTCTTAAGCATTGTCAAACAGGCAGTGCAATGAGATTGCAGCAATGAGTTAAGTAGAACAAGCATGAGTAAGCTGTATACCTAGGTTCAAGTAATCTGAGTCAGGTGAGAGCAATAAAATATACTACATGGACCAGCTATGGTTGAGTAACTGAAAGCTAGCATTATCAGCTCTGAATAGCAGTATGCTGGGGGCGGGACATTCAGAGGGTTACATGCAACACTGATCTGCCTAGTCACGATATTCAAAGGGATTGAGCTGGCACAAATCCTGATGTGCCAAGAGCACATCAGTAATGTGGCGCGGCGCAGGTAGGGGGGGCGTGCCCATGCATACTCCGCACATCCCAATATTCAGCCCGGGATGTGCTGAGCCCATGCATGCACAACCCCTACCTGCGCTGCACACAGGTGAGCCAAAAAAAAAGGAGCAACAGCTGGCCACCCACAGGTGAGCTGCCATATTGCAGGGCGCAACACGGCAGCTGCCACCTGTGGGTGGCCACCTCAGTTCTGGCGGCACCTTCGTGGTGGCACGCCCCCATGCCCAATCGCGGGCATCTGTTATGATTAATAGTCCCATATCCCTGGTGGTCCAGTGGACCACTTGCAGCCCGATCGCGGGCATTTGTGAAAGATAATCGTCCTATATCCCTGGTGGTCCAGTGGACCACACGCATGGGGATAGTCACAGAAACAGAATCTTTCAGCTGATAAGGACTGCTTAGCTCACCCAGTCTGCCCATTTGTCCCTGTCTATACTGTCACTGCACACTCTACCTGATTTCCAGTTATCCCCCCCACTTTTCTACTAAGATTCCTTTGTGCCTATCCCTTGCATGCCTGAAGCCCTCCACTTGTTTTCTCTCCCATCATCTCTGCTGGAAAACTGTTCCAGGTGTCTACCACTTTTTCAGTGAAGAATTAAATTCCCCCCTTCCAGTTTCTTTGCATGCCCTCCTTTCCTGGTGCACTTTCTCTTCTGAAAGGTACTCCCCTCCTACACCTTTTTTAACCCCGTGAGGTACTTATAGGTCTCCATCATGTCCCTCTCTCTCTCTCTCTCTCTCTCTTCAAGGGAGAATATATTGAGATCCATCAGTCTCTCCTCTAGGGTTTGTGATGCAACGGGTCCTCAGATATGATAACCCCACGGTCTCTTTCTTGCTTTATGACTGTCAATACTTCTCTCCCCCACCATTTTTTACACTACCCCTGGGTTTCTGTGCCCTGAGTGCATGATTTTGCACTTTTCTGCATGGAAACACAGCTGCCATATCCTCATCTACTCCCCGAGTTTCTCAGGTCCCTACTCATTCTCTCCTCCCCTTCCAGAGTATCTACCCTATTACAGTGTCATCTGCAAAGAGGCATACATTCTCTTCCAGCTGTTCTGCAATGTTGCTTATGAAGACACTGAAAAACGCTGGTCCCAGCACTGAGCCTTGAGGTACCTGATCACTCTCCCATCATTACAGCGAGTGCCAGTTACCACCACTTTCTGTTGTCTGTCCATCAACCAGTTCCATACCTTATTTAGCACCTTGGGTCCCACCTCTAAACTGCCCAGTTTCCTTTTAAACCTCCTATGTGGTACAGTGTTGAAAGGCTTGCTGAAGTCTGTCTAAGTAGGCCATGTCTAACACCCAACCCTGACCTAGTTCCCTAGTCACCCAGCCAAAGAAATCAATCAGGTTCGTCTGACATGACCTCCCCCCATGAATCCATGCTGCCTCAGGTCTTGCAGTCCACTGGACTCAAGATACTCCATTAGCCTTTCTTTCAATAGTGTTTCCATTAACTTCCCCACCACTGACATTAGACTGACCAGTCTATAGTTACCAGCCTCCTCCCTGCTGCCACTTTTACAAAGTGGGATTACATCAGCCCTCCTCCAGGCCTCTGGAACCATTCCTGTTTCCAGAGAGTTGTTGAATAGGGCTGTCAGAGGTGCAGCCGGTACCTCCCTGAGCACCCTCAATACCCTTGGGTGTACCGAGTCTGGCCTCATATCCTTATCCACTCTGAGATTGAAAGGTCCTCGCAGGACTTCTTTTTTCTGTGAATGGACTTGTGTCTACATCCTTCCCCCAGTATTCCTGCTGCTTCTTCGTGGACCTTCCCCCTCTCCCTCCTCTGTGAAGACTGAGCAGAAGTACCTGTTCATGATATCTGCTTTTTTCGTATCCTCCTTTGTACAATCTTCCCCTGCCCTTCTTTTTTTTGTTGTTACCGTGACATACTTTTCTCTCTCCTGTCACTGCAGAGCAGGCAGACAGTTGTCCAGCCACCGGCACCTGCACCCCTGGACCCGGTCTGGTCAGCAACATGCTCTCCTCCACTCAAGCCAGCACACAGTGTTCTCCCCCATGGGGACCTGGATCCTGATACCTAGTGGGGGGCGCACTTTTTAGGTCTGGGGTGCAGTGTATGGCCATCAGCTGCCTCGACTGCCCTGCAATGTTCTGCCTTAGATTTCTCCCCTCTTGGAGCTGGACATGCAGTAGCATCAGCGCACTATGTGAAGACGCCTGCCGTGCTCCAATCCTCAGCTGTATGCCACTACATGCAGTGCCCCTGACTTCCACCAGTTGCCGCTGCAGAGCGACACAGACCCCTTACCCTCCCCAGAGGGAGGAGAGCTGTCATAGGATGCTCGATCTTCCCTCTCCCCTGCCGACCCCCGATGGCCTGAGTCCATTCCCGAACCTGGGACACCAGCATGCCGCAAGGTGTGGCATCCAGCGCCTCAACCCTCAGCACCATTGGGCTGAACTTTTCCTGCCCTTCTTAACCTCACAATCCCTCCTCTTGTTTTCCTCATGTTGCTTATGTACCTGAAAAAAGCCTTGTCCCCTTTAGCTACCCCTTTGGTTATTCTTTCCTCAGTTTGCACTTTTGTACCCAACACCACCTTCCCTGCTTCCCTCTGCTTCTCCTGGTACACCTTCCCATACTCTTCCCTCTGCATCTCCTTGTACCTCCTGAATGCCACCCCTTTAGCCTTTACTTTCACAAACACTTCCCTCAAGAAATATAGCGGTCTCTTTTTCCTCCTGTTTTTGCCTACTTCTGTTGTGCAGAGGTTTGTTGCCTTCACTGTGCCATCCCTTAATTTGGCCCATTGTTTCTCCACCCCACTCGGGCATTCCCCCTGACATTGGGTTGTCTCTGAGTCATTCACCCTTTTTTAAATCTGCCTTCCTGAAGTTCAGAGCCCTGGTCTTTGTGTGGCTTGTCTCTGTCGCCTTCTTTATGTTAAACCACACTGTACAGTGATTGCTGGTCCCCCGGTGACATCCCACATTAACGTCTGCAATACTGTCCCTGTTTGTGAGCACCAAGTCCAGTACTGCCCCACTGAGTCAAGTGGTAGGAGAAGCTCCAGATAGAAGAGGATATGTCCATTCAGAGCTCTTTGAGGTTTATTGCTGCCCATGGCTGCAGATATGATGGTCTGGGTGTACCTGCCCGGCTCAGGGGTGGCACAGTGGGTTATGAGTCTAGAATGTGGCACAGGACTTTAACTGGGTTTGGTCCCTGAAAGCAGACATGCACCAGGAAAACGACACTGAAGGGACAGAGAAGGGCCTGTTGGAAGTTCCCCATCAAGGGGTTCCTCTGGATGGTTTACACTATGTGTCCCACTCCAGGCATTAGAGACAATGTCTAGTCAGTGCCTATAAGAGTTGGCCCAGTGGCATGGAGGGCTGAGGCTCTGGACACCTTACCTCCTCCCATGGAGGCAACCCGGGTTCAGAACAAGCCTTAGTCATTGGGTGTCGGCCGGGGGGAGGGCAAGGAGCTGGATTGAGCTGCCACAAGGTAGCTCTCCTCTCCTCTCCCAGGGATGAACATGGGTTTCACCAGGTGGAGGCTAGGTGGCAGCATCAAGCCACAAGAGAGACCAGGTATGAGGCCGGGTTGAAGGAAGGGGTAATCACCAGAGCCACAGAACACATGCATGCCTCCACGTGCATGCGCAACCATGTTCTGGGGTCCTGGGAGTAATGGGGTGAAATGGAAAATGGGGCACCGAGGCAGGCAAAATGACATCCTGAAGTTAACAGTGCAGATCGAGATCCTTTGAGAGAGGATCAAAGCCATGCCTGCCCAGAGCCCCGACTGGAGAAAAAGGTATATAGGAAAAAAAAGGTTCCATATCATAAGGGCAATTGAAAAGTAGCGATTGCCCTTAGGGCGAGTGTACATTGCCAAAAATTAATTTTGGCGATGCACACTCGCGACGACAACAAAAAAGGCGCTTGAGACCTCAGGTCTAGTTTTTATTCTGGGGGCTGTGTCCCCGCACCCACCCGCTTGTAGATTCTCAACCTGGGGTGATACGGTGGGGTGAAAAACTTAAAAAAATATTAAGCCGCCTGCCAGCAAAAAAAACCTGCACCATGCCAGACCCGAACTCTGCACCTTGCGCCTCCCAGCCAACCACTGTCCCCACCACGCTAGTGGTCCAGCTTGACAGCTGCCCACCACACTCCCTCCCATATGTCATACCTCCCCTGCCTCTCCCCCCCCCCATACTTCTTATCACTCTATTCACCCTTCCCAGTATCCGGTCGCCCCCCTGTTGGGTAGTCGTGAACACAGGCGCCGTAATTGAGTCGCTCTTTTTGTAGGTGCCCAATTTTGGTCGCCTTGTTCACGTGTTACCAAAAAAAAAGGTGACTATAGTTACTGGTGAATACTAATGTGTCAGAGCTCTCCCCTACCACAGGAGTCCAGATTCAGGATATAAATTAGCCAACTGAGGCCAAAGCAGGGAACTGTGCAGTTAGTCAAGCCCAGCCTACAGGTGTTCCTCAATGGTAAGCTGCCTGGCGAAAGATCATGATAAACAGGGAGACATTTATGGGGTGAGAGAGTCAGCATCCTGGGAGGAAGGCACTGAGTGATCAAGTGCCATTGGTACCTGAAATTAAGGAGAACAGTTAATGCTCAAAAGCTCACCTACAGGTTGGTAAAAAGCAATGCAGAGGTGTAATATTCAGTGCCAGGAAGAAGAAAGCCATGGTATGTGTAAGCAATATTGGACAACACCTTTAATTAATAGCAGTTGCATGGAAGCTATAATTGGGGGCACTGTCAACAGTGTTTCATGTCTGAAGCCCACCTCTGGCTTATGGTTTGACCAATCTTGCTGCAGTTTGTAGTCCCTAATGGGAGTGACGATTCCTAGCCTATACACTGTTATCAGAGACAAATCCAGATATAGCAAGCTCAACCCTTGCTTATTCACAAACGTTTATTATACAACGGGCACAAAAACATGGACAGAATCCTGCATTTTGATTGGCTGGCTGGCTGGCACCTTTTCAGTGCTGTAAATCCTCCAGTGTACCCACTGGAAAAGGTGCCAGCCACCACTCAGTCACATTAGGAACTCCCTGGCAAATCCCTCCGTTCATCGCAAACACACCACTGCCAAGCACACAGATGGACGGCGAGATTACCTAGTTGTTAAGCTGACATCCGATACTCCGTCACTAGCCTCAAAACGTCAAAAAAAGTGCTGCACCATTCCAGAAAAGCGACGCACCCAAAAGCAAAAAGAAAAGAAAATGCAGTTCATTCTCTCAACAGCAAATAAACTGAAAATATTCATAACAGTAGTGGTTGCAATCAGCGATCCTCCTGCACATGCGCAGACTTCGCAAAAAAATCCAAGCAGTCCGTCCGCAGTAAAAAACAAACGAGCAGCAACTTTGAAAATGAACAGACATTTTAAATATTTTTTTTTGTTCAAAAACAAACAGGGCCTTTGTATAATCGCAATATACCCCTTCAAGGAGTGGGTATACTAGAAGACACATTTCTGGTGTGGTTAAGTCCCTCGGCTGCGCCTCAGGACCGAACCACACCAGCCGTGGTAAATCCTCCAGTATACCCACATCCTGGAGGGGTATATTGCCTAAATCGCCTTGCTTATAGAAGTTTCCTGCCTCCAGCACCCGTCTCAAACAGTACTACAGTGACGCATGATACTGGGTGGCTTAGCCATTGGCACTGTGGCCATTGGCACTCTCGGGGATCTCGCACTGGCTGCCCTCTCGGTGTCCCCAACCTGTCGCTCTATGGGACTTCGCAGTTGTGTTGTTGACCTGTGGGGTTTGCCGTTGGGGTTTTGCCATTTGGTCGGCAAGCAATTTTGGATGGAGGTTCCAGTGCATGACATGTAACAGGATCCGGTGCACTCGCACTCCTCTAACAACTTGGCAATCCATTCAAATGTATTTCTTACTCAGTTTTTCTTTTTCTTTTTCTTTTTAACTCTGATTTTTATTATTTTCAATATAAAATCCAAATACAATGGATGTGAGACGTTCAGCAGTTGAATCACATTTCAGTGTGATATCCAGATTACATCTAAAAAACAGCTCAGTATTATGTCCTTGTTAAGACTAATGCTCTGTCTTAGCAATAAACAGTATCACAATTCCCAGGCATATTTAAGTATAAAAATAAAGGAACAAAGTTTATCCCACAGTAAAGAAACAGACAAACCATTATAAAAACTGCAGTAAGTCTGCTTTTCCCTAACTCTCCGCAATCAGTTTGTATATTTGGAGGAGCCATTAAGGTACAAATTCGGGGTCTTGCTGAGAGATATATATGACACATTTACACCACTTTAGTTCAAAGGGTCCCTCTCTGTTCTCTCCCCTGGCAATTAACCTCTCCATGGCATAAAGTTCCCCCATAACCCCATGCCATCCCTGAATTGATGGGAGGAATTTTCTACCCCAAAGGCTGGTGATTACCTTCTTGGCAGTCAGTATGTAAGTAACAAGAAGGGAGCCCCTCGGAATACATATCCTTCTGGAGGGACAGAAAGAAGTACCAGTTCAGGTGTAAATACTGCTTCCTCTCCCACCAGTTCCACTAGGGCCTCCCCCACCTCTCTCCAATAATGTTTTAATTGCCTGCATGACCACATTATGTGAACATGATCAGCCACAGTCTTCCCACAATCCCTCCAGCATCTACCCTGGAACAGAGCAAGGAATTTCGCAAGCCTAGCCGGAGTGATAAAGAATCTATTTCTCACCTTCCAGGCAAACTCCCTCCAGTATGGGGATCCAGAGACTCCCATTGATAGTCTGATAAATTTCAGCCAGTCTTCCTCAGAGACTGGAGTTTCCAGTTCTTTATTCCATGCCCCAAGGATCCCCACAGTGGACTCTCCTGATACCTCCTGCAAACCCTTGTATATCAAGCTATAATATGAGGCCAGACCTGCCCTCTAATAGTAGTTATAAAGATATTCAATAGTAAAGGAGGAGGATTAGGGAGGGTCTGTCTTTCAGGGGATTGTTGTAATAATATTTCTCGAACCTATGTATAAAGAGCATAGTCCCCTCTTGAAGAGCATATTTTTCTTGCAACGCAGAAACGGGGACAATTCCTTGAGCATCTACCAATTGAAAAGTGAAGGATAGACCTATGTTATGCCATTTATTTATAGTTTGCATCAGGTGCGTCGAATGATTAGATACCTGTGTCTAAAGTTCTTAAATAATGGCTGACCTGTGACATGTTGGGAGAAGCTCTAAGCCTGTCCCAGACTAATAAACTGGATTTAGCCCCCATGTACAGATTGCTTCTTCTCGATGTCTGAGAATCTAGTGAGTAACTTACTTTAAGTATGTCTTGTATGTGGTTAAGAGATAATTCAAGTGTTTTCCATGGTATAGTATAATTTGGGTTACTCCAATGTAAGATTCTAGTCAATACTGTGGCCTGAGCATATTTCTGAAGATCCGGAAGGCCTAGCCCTCCTCTGTCTTTAGGGAGCTGTAGGATAGTCCGCCTAATTCTAGGCCTCCCTTCCCCCAAACAAATCTGGCCAATATACGGTTCCAAGAATTAAAGTACATAGAGGGTGGGAAGATTGGGATGCCCTGGAACAAATAAAGCAGCGGCAGCAAAATATTCAGTTTCACTAACTCTACTCTAGAATAAAAAGGGAGGTGAAGTTGAGACCATTCATGTAGGTCTGCTTCAATTCTAAGGGTAAGGGGTTCATAATTAACTAAATTAATATTTTCAATATTTTGGAGAAGAAATATCCCCAAATATTTTATGTTGGTGCTACACCATTTTAATGGCAGCCTCCTTTTCAGTTCTGGGGATGGAGTAAAATTAACTGTTAAACCCTCTGTCTTCGTAGAATTTATTTTATACCCTGATATCTGAGCAAATTTCTCCAACAGATCCCATAGAGCAGGGAGGGAGTTTTCAGGGTTCCCAAGGGACAAAAGGATATCATTTGCATAAAGGGATAACTTCCATTCCCTCCTCCCCCCTTCCATATCCTATGTATCTCCTGAGAACACCATATAGCAATAGCCAATGGTTCAATATTTAATGCGAAGAATAGAGGGGATAGGGGACATCCCTGATGTGTCCCCCTCTCCAACGGTATGCAAGATGTAATATTTCCATTCATTCTTATAAATGCTTTTGGAGAGGCGTATACCTGAGACACCCACTTAATAAAATCCCTTGGGAAGCCGAATAAATCCAAGACCCTCCACAGGAATCTCCAGGAGACCCTGTCAAAGGGCTTGCATGCATCCAAGCTTATTAAAAGTGATGAGTTTGCCTCCTTAACCATGTGATTCATCAGATGAATTGTTCTCTGAATGTTACCTGCTGTTTGTTGCATTCTGAGAAAGCCTGCCTGATCAGAATGGAATAAATTGGGTAGGATGTTCTCCAGTCTTCTGGCCCATATACTTGTATACATTTTATAGTCACAGTTTAAGACCGATATAGGCCTGTAGGATTCTGTGAGGGCTGGGTCCTTACTCGGTTTAGGGATAGCTGAAATAACAGCGTATTCCCACGAGGGCAGAGGAAGAATAACCCCCTGGACCTCTAAAAAAGCTTGGTGCATCAGGGGCAGTAACACTGGGGAGAAAGACTTGTACCACTCTGCCGGGAACCCATCTGGTCCCGGACACTTTAATGTTTTGGACTGGCCAATGTTCGTTTTAATTTCAGTATTAGAAATGGAACTCGACAGAAAAGCTTGCTGTGTGTGTGTAAGTTTAGGAAATTGAAGGGGGGCTACATAGGATTGAATATTCTCTTTGGATGGGGGGTTATCTTCAGCATAAAGTGATTTGTACAAATGTTGGAATGCCTACATAATATCCGAAGTTTCCTGAGGAATACCACTGATGTAGGATCTTTTATCTTTGTAATTGTGGCGGAATGTCTTGAGGCATGAACTCTCCTGGTTAAATTTCTGGCCCCTTTTGGGCCACCCTCATAAAAATATTTTTTAAGAAATAAGAGCTTTGCCTGCACCTTGGAGTCCAGTATATTTTGTATCTCTGATTGCACCTCCCGGATCTCCACTGACAAAGTCCTCCCTCCCTCCCCATTCTGCAGCTCCTGAAGTCTTGTTTGTAAATATTTATATCTAGCTTCCTGTTTTTTATTCAAAGTCATCAAGTGGGCAATAATCTCCCCCCTTATTACCACCTTGACTGTATCCCATAACAGAACTGAGCAAACCTCGGGTGAAGAATTCTCACTACAAATTTGAGGAATGTACTCTGCTATTTTAGACTGAAACTCTTTGTCCTTTAACAGTGAAAGGTTTAGCCTCCACAGTAAAGTTCTCTTAGGGTTGCCAAACGCAACCTTCAATAAGAGGGGTGTATGATCAGACATAACACATGCTTCTACTGCAATATCAGTTATAAGATCTAAATGCTCAGATGAAGTGAAAAAGTAATCAATTGAAAAGGGGCGTGGCTTGCCCAGGCAGAAGATGGCTGCTTAAATCTGTCTCTCCAGAGGAACTTCAGAATCTAACCTAATCCATCCCTTTACAGACCGTCTCTTTGAGGTCACCTCTGAATATTTAATAGATTACAACATTTTGAAGCTTTTTTGCAAGTTGTTTGGAGCTTTTCTGGAGCTTTTTTGTAACTTAACTTGGCTGTTTGTCTCAACCCTGAGCTGGGCTTGTATATTTCACCATGGCTGACTCCAATCTACAAACAAACTCTTTGGACAGAATTGAGGCAATGTTTTCAAAGCTAATTGTGGACATTAATGATCTAAAAACTACAACCCAGCAAAATGCAGCTTCATTGCAATTGTTTGACACTCGTATTACCCTGACTGAGAACAAATCTGCCACTAATGAGGATTCTATTCAAGAACTCCGAGCTGCCATGAGAGAACAAGACCGCATTATAAAATCTTTGCAGGACAAACTAGATGATTATGAAAATCGCAATTGCAGAAACAATTTGTGCTTTTTTGGCTTTCCAGAAGGGTCAGAACTTGGGGACACCACTGCACTGCTGCTTCATGTTCTCCCTGTGATGTTAAAATTACCCCCTGACCTGCAGCTAACAATTGAGCATTCACATCGTTCCTTAGGTCCCGGGCCCAGTAAAGATCAGAGGCCCAGACCGATAAATTGCTCGTTTTCTCAATTGTGCACACACAGAGCTTATTTTAAAACAAGCAAGAGAAATAGGCAATTTAATGTGGCAAGACTTCAACGTTTCCATTTTTCAGGATTTTTCTATGGAATTGTCATTGGAAAGGAAGGCTTACAATTATCTTAAACCTACGTTGCATCAAAGGGGAATCAGGTTTGCCTTGCGATATCCTTCCACGAGATTATTTCTGGGATCATCCCATAAAGACTTTAACACCCCTGAAGCTCTTGATTATTACCTAAAATCGAACCTGAATGCTCCTACCTCTGAGGTCTCCATGGCCAAGGTCTGTTTGCCTACTCCACCGCAATCTACCCGGAGTTCCATTGCAGCCGCACAGCCCAGTGCAGGAAACTTAACCCTATTGACTGTCTTTGACTCCCCGGAGACCATAGCTTCCATTCCAAGGCACTCTAACAGGCTTAAAGATAAGCTGTCTGTTGGCTCTCGCTCCTTTAACCATTCATGCTGTTCACCCGAAGATTTATGTAAATCTCTACCTGGTACGTCCTCTCGGGTGCAGATTAATCCCTCCATCCCCCTCCATAATAAATTCGCCCTGTTATCTGAAGAACTTACATCTCTACAGGCTGATTTGGAGGGGCATGTCACCGAAGATCAAAATGTTGATACAGGAGGAACACTTCAAGGCAATCTCTCAGCTGACTCCTCTTGGGTGGAAGTTGTTGCAAGCTCACCTCTTAAAACACTCGAACCACCCAAAAAAAAAAGACGCAAAGCAAAATCTAAAAATAAGGCTTCCAGTACATCTAGCTCTCACGCATCAGTGGTAACCTGAGTGATTTAAAATACTTTTAACTCGTATATTTACCTCTGGGGTTATTTCCCAGAGCATTGTGTAGTTTGAGACCAGCTGTTTTATTTGCCACGTATCACCCTGTACTGCCCTCCCCACCTTATTACTATCCCTCTCTGCAGGGTTGCTTTTGGAAGGCTGTACATCACGATCGATTGCAGTTTCAATTTACCTGTATCTACTGAGAGTTAAGTACTTGTTTTGGCACTTTTGGCACTCTGCTGCATGGTTTGTTTTTGACATATGCACTAATTATGTGCAACAATATGCCTAGCAACCATTCCAATTAGGTACCTTTCACTGAAATTCAGCGATTTAAGGCATTTTGTGCAATGTTTCTCAAGTTGATGCAATGTTGTCAAGATATTATTTTTGTAACTTATTAAACCTATGGCTCACCTGTAAAAGTTTTCTTTAAATAATCAGTATTCTCCTTTCTGGCATATTATAATATTTTAAAAAGATACTCAATTCTAAATCTAACTTTGATTAACTACCTTTCTAGTAATCTGGAACTACCAGTTTAGGCACAACATTACATTTAAATGCATTTTTAAGTTCTAATTTGTACATACTGCCAGCAATTTTTGGTGTTTGGATATATAATACTCCTGATACACTCCACCCTGCATAGCACACATACTCGAAGCCTTGTAACATATAGGCGTCCTCTAGTTTGGCCTTTTTTTTAAGAGGGAGCATACTTTGTTCAATTTTGGACCTAGTCACTCCCTCTTTAACCGTATGAAGGCATTGTTCGAGTATGGTATAAGCATTATTAATTGCTATTATCGCTATCTTTATCACACCGAAGCTGGGTCTTTTTGCAGCCTATTATACTCCCTTGGCCCTCGGGTACAGAAATTCTGAATAAATCATTCTGCTTCAAATCTTATAATTTAGTAAAAGTACCTTTTTTTTTTTTCTCATTCTGATATATTGATGCCTTAACAACAGTGTATATCACCTTCATGGAGGACGTTGCTAGGCTTGGTTGCTATGTCAACCTCGTTTCATTTTTTTTTTTTTTGCGTGACCAGACACTACTTGCTCTCTTGTTTCTTTTTGTGGCAAGACTGGTCTCCACTGTATGCTACACAAGTATATATATGATATAGATTGACATACCTACTACCTATATATATATATATATATATATATATATATATATACAAGTTATTACCAGACGGTCTGGTTATTTCATTGTTCACTATTCCATATATATATATAGGATTGTTGCTCATTTTGTATCTTGTTGAGGTTAACTATCTGGTTCCTTTCCTGTTCTATGATATACTATCTCCTGCTTGAGTTTATAGTGTGAATTTACACCTATTGTTGTTTATAAGATTGAGACCTGGGAGCATATAACTATGCGAGTTCTCCTGATCTACTTCCATTACTTATGCCCAGATGTGTATGAGAGAGTCTGTAAGTATTGTATACTGACTCATATCTCCTCACATCTACAAAAAGACCTTGTTAGTTTTCACGGTTATGATATTGATATTCTAGTTGATATTAACATAGTGATGTTGTTATTAATGATCTTTCTTTCTTTCTTTCCCATTCTACTCTATTTTGAGAAAGATATCTGTGCCTTTTATGTTTTACATATTAAATTTTTTGTGGTTCAAATGCGCCTGCCACCACCCGTATATGCGTTTTTTTCTTTACTTATATTCCGCTCATCCTCTGCTTTACCTGTCGGTCCCTTCCCATTCCAGTGATGGTTCTTTTTTGATATTGATAGTATGAGTGACATGCTTTTTACACATGGAATGTGAAGGGACTTAATTCTCCTTGTAAGCAAAAGCAAATCCTTACACATCTCCAAAAACATAAAACACAAATTGCTTTCCTTCAAGAAACTAAATTATTAGCAGAGGATGTTCACAGGCTCAAGAAACATTGGGTCGGTCAAATTTATGATTGTTCTTATATTGCTAAAAAGAGAGGAGTTGCCATTCTTATACATAAGAGCCTTAAATGGTCTCTAATAAAATCCCTTTCAGATAATGAAGGCAGATAGGTGATGGTCAAATTAAATACAAATTCTGGTCCTCTTCTACTTGTCAATGTATACGCACCTAATTCTGACTCACCCGAGTTTTTTCATAACTTAGCTCAACAGATTTTATAATAATAATAATAATAAAACTTTATTTATCAAGCGCCTTTCAAGTAGGAAGGCGCTGTACAAATGAACAACAAAATCAAAAATACACATATAAAATCAGAATAATCACAACAACCTCTAGCCATAAAAGCCTGACTCCAAAGATGGGTCTTGAGTTCCCACTTAAAAATCTCCACGGTCGTGCATTACCGAAGCCAGCGAGGCAGATAATTCCAGAGGGTTGGGGCTATAAACATAAAAGCCCAAGCTTTTAATACGGACAATAAGCCACTTTTTCTGGGAGGTGATCTTAACTTAGCATTAGAAGCTAGCATTGACAGAAGTAATCATACTACTGATGCCCACCCCAGAAGTATTAAAGCCCTCTCTCTGTTTATGCAGGACATTGGATTAACTGATGTTTGGTGACTTTTGCACCCCAGAGATCGAGACTTTACCTTTTATTCCTCTTTACATAAAACATATAGCAGAACTGACTATTGGTTAGCCTCTCCTAACATAATAGAAACAACTGTTGATTCAACCATTTCTCCCATCATAATTTCGGATCATGCTTCGGTTAAATTGCATCTCTTGTGGGGCCCATCAATACCCAAATCTACCTTCAGGCGGTTAGATCCTCTCCTTCTTAAAGACCCGGATTTTTTATCCATGATTAAAGCTCAAATTCAGGACTTCCTCTTTCATAATACCCCCACTGAATCTTCTATGTCTAATGTATGGGAAACTCTTAAAGCCACAAATCGTGGGAAAATAATTAGCTATGCTGCATATAGAAAAAGGGTAAGAGAGCAACAATTGGCTGATATGGAAAAATCTCTTAAAGCCAAAGAAAATATCTACTTCTCCTCTAACAAACATCTTCCTGATTCTCATCTACATTTTGAAATTCTTCAACTCAGAGTCAAAACAAATGAACTAATTTCTTGTAAAACTGAATTGGCCCTTTTTAAACTTAAGCATAAATTTTGGGAACATGGTGATAAAAATGAGAAACTCCTTTCTTACCAGCTTAAAGCACAACAAATGGAACTCCATATTCTAAGTCTTAAAGATGAACAAGGCAAAATTCATTTTGATAACTCTTCCATAAATCGTATCACGTCTACCTTTTCTCAAAAACTATATTCTTATACAAATCCTCCTTCAACAAAACTAATTCAACAATTCCCTAAAACTTTACACCTTCCCCATCTTTCTCCTCATGAAGCAAATCTCTTAGATGAACCCTTTTCATTACAAGAAGTTCAGAAAGCTTTGTCCTCACTGAAATCAGGTAAGTCCCCTGGAAATGATGGTTTTCCTGTTGATTTTTACAAAATATTTTCTCATACTTTATGCCCCCTCCTTCTTAACATTTATCAAGAAGCTTCCACGACTGGCAAGCTTCCTCCCTCTTGTACTGAAGCAGTTATTACCCTACGTCCTAAGAAGGACAAAGATCCCATGCACCCAGTAAGCTATAGGCCAATTTTCCTGTTAAACACGGATGGGAAGATATTTGCTAAACTGTTAACCTCCCGACTTGAACATTTGATCCCCAAATTGATTCATTGCTCACAAGCTGGTTTTATTATACATAGGTCTGGATCAGATCACCTACGTTCTCTATTCAATCTAATTCACAAAGCCAAATCTCTCAATTCTCCAGCGGCAGCCATAGCTATTGATTTTGAAAAGGCTTTTGACTCTTTAAACTGGGATTATCTGTATCAGGTGCTATCTCACTTCGGCCTTCTGCACACCTTTTGCTCTTGGATTAAGTTATTATATAACTCCCCTGTGGCTAAGGTACTTACTAATTCCACCCTTTCCTCCTGCTTTCAACTGAAAAAAGGAACCAGGCAAGGCTGTCCCCTATCACCTTCCCTTGTCATTTTAGTCATGGAATCCCTAACTGCCTGTTTATGCCAATCTGCCGGTATTAATGGCATCCCAGTGGGAAGCTCAAGATATGTTTCTCTTTCTTATGCCGATGACCTCCTGATTCAACTTGAGAATCTGGATGAGGCAGGGACCCCTATTGGTTGACTTACTTAGCAAATTTACAAGTATTTCGGGCCTTGCTTTAAACTATGGTAAGTCAGAAACTCTACCTCTTAATGACCATTGCAAAGTTTTTATGAACCACCCTTTTGGATATCGTTGGTTACTACATGGCATAACATATCTAGGAATCAAAATAACTAGTAATCTTAAAAAAATATGGGATAGCAATCTTAATCCTTTACTAGATAATATTAAAACAATTCTAGACAGATGGCGGCTTCTTAATCTTTCCTTTATGGGTAAAATTGTGGCCATTTAGATGTCCATATCCCCCAAAATGTTCTACCTCTTTGCTAACATCCCTTTAATTCTTCCATCCTTTTTCCTTGCTAAAATTGATAAACTAATAGGTAACTTTATATGGGAGGGGAAAATTCCAAGATTTAATGGTAACAAACTTCGATCTCATTGGAAAAAAGGTGGACTTGGACTCCCTTGGTTCAAAAGTTATCTATAGGCCTTCCGGGAGGCACAAACCATTAAATGGTTTCAGAAACCTTCTCCTCACTCCCCACTTTGGATTGCTATGGAATCCACACTGAGCCATGGAGGGGTTCTTACTTCCTTTATTTTTAACCCCCTTTCCTCAAAATTAAAAACTCATCCAATTATATCAGCTTCTGTTCTATATTGGAAGTTAACCCATACATTTTTGAAATCTAACCCCAAACCTTGGTTTTACGCCCCTTTATGGGGCAATCCACTTTTCACACTGGAAAATCATCCAATTTTCTGTCGTTTGTGGAGGAATAATGGCATTTTTTTTTCTTGGTGATATCTTGGACCCGAACTCTCTCTCACCCTTAGAACATTCTCAGACTTACAGGTCAAATTGAAACTTTCTAAACAGGACTTCTGGAAGTTTTTACTAATTCCAGCAGCTTTCAATTCCATTTCTAATTATATATACAAACACACTTTTCTAGAATCACACATCTCGCACTGGGCTAATATCTCTACAAAATTAAGCAGCATCATTTACAAAAACATTATTGACAATCTTCCCGATCCATCCATACAAGCTAAAAATAAATGGAGCACTACCTTTAACTACAATATCTTAGATACACAATGGAGTAAATGTTGGCATCTGGCGCAAAACACATTTAAAGATACCCGCAGCTCCCTAATACAAATCAAGATCTTGCATCTTTGGTACAGAACTCCTTCGGCACTTCACCGAATGGGCCTGTTAAATAACAATAACTGTTGGTGCTGCAACCAAGCTAACAGTGATCTGCTTCATATTCTTTGGTCCTGCACTCCCATTAATAAGCTTTGGCATAAAATTCATTCATTTGCTTCCAAAGTAATAGGACAAAAGTTTCCCTTTGATCCAAACTATTCCTCCTAGGCCTCTATACTCCAGTAACTCTTCCTTTCACATGCACATTTTAGATGGCTAAACATACTTTTTCTTTTAGTTAAACGTCTGATTCTTATTAAATGGAAATCTACCCTTGTTCCCTCCCTTTTTGATGTTCTTCAAAGCCTCTCTCAATAAGCCTCACTAGACCGTCTATCCCATGTTATTCATGACCGACTCACCGTATATGATCAGTGCTGTCAGAATTACCTTAAATTCATTGAAACGGCTGGTTCTTAAGACCCTTATCCTCAAGATTTATTTAGCTTTCCTTTTGGTATCTCTTTACTCTGTTAATTAGATCTGGGTCTCTCTAACACTCTGTGCACAGATATCTCCCCTCTTTTTCTTTCCCTCCCTACTTCTTTCTTCCTTTTTCTACCCTGCACTATTGTATACCTTCAACATACATCTCTCTTTTATTTATATTCCTCCTCTACTGTATAATGTTGGTATTCTTATAAGTATCACTTCATGTAATGGTTTGAAAGCCTGCTATAACTTGTTCTCGTACTCATCTTGCACTTAACTGATCTCTCTGAATTCATAATACTTTAATAACAGTAACTCTTTGTTCACTACTTATGATATAAATAAGACAAACTCTTACTTTATATATTTGTATATTTAAGGCATCCTCATTATATTCAACCTAAACTATGTGTTTTGTTAAGTGATACCCTTTTGTAATCTATATGAGGTTTCCTTTTCATTATGTATGCCTGTATGTCTTTATATACTTAAAATTAATAAAAAGATAAACTCAAAAAAAAAGTAATTAGTTCTCAAAAGAGTGTGAAATCTAGGAGAAAGGAAGGTATAACCTCCCCTCGAAGGGTAAAAATTGTGCCAGACATCTATCAGTCCCAACCGTGGCAATTGTAGCTTAAGTAATTTCTGTGTGGGGGAGTGCTTATGGGGCTGAGGATGTGAGGTGTCCTTCTGTGGGTAGAGAGTCACATTAAAATCCCCCCATCAGCAAGACATACTTGTCTCAAAATGAGCAAGTCTAACAACTTGTTAAAAAACTATCTCAGCAGGTTTGGAGTGGCACCTGGTGGGAGATAAACGTTGGCTAGAGTGACCTCTCTTTCAAATAACCGGCCCTGTACAATTACAAAGTGGTCATCTGGATCAGACCATTCATGTTTTTTTGCAAAGGCCATGCTTGAAGGTATCAAAATCAGCACCCCTCGCCATTTTCTTGATTTACTAGATGAGGAAAATATAGAATATCTACCTCCTGCCGAGAGCTTTGCATGCTCATTTTGAGACAAGTGTGTCTCTTGCAGATATATTAACTCTACCCCCTGTCTACGAAGGTATTGCTGTAATCTTGCTCTCTTGATAGGGCTGTTGATTGCATTTACAGTTATATTTAAAGAGAAAATTTTAATCACTTCCCCTGCCATATTTTCCTAGAGAGAATTATATCCGCTAGGCCGGGGTATTATCTATTCCCCAGTTCTTTAAAAACATATCCAAGCCCCTCTTTACAGTCACCTTAAGCCCTTGGTTGCAATGAGCAGAAGTGTCCCCCTCATCTTTCCTCTGATGTAAACTCAGAAATTCAACATGCCCTAGTATAGTCCCGTTGTTTGCCTTTCCACTTTGGGATCCTTGTTTGCCATAGGTTTGAAACATTAAGGTTATAAATTGTTCTAACTTGACCTGTATTTTCCATGTCTCACTTTGAGCTAAATAACAATAATGAAACAGAGTCAGCCCCAACCTGGAGCCAACTGAAACATTAACATTTATATAACTATATACAGAAAAATATAAATTGGTTCCAATATTAACCTAAAGACTTCCATTCATAGGGACAGAACATTACTCCTCCCTGTCTCCTCCAGGAAAACCAATTCAACTCCTAGTTTCCCTAAAGGTAGAGGTAATCCCGGCCTTCTCCATACAAACCCTTTTGTTCCCACATACATGGGTAAACTCAAGTGGGGAAAAAAGGAAGAGACAAGGGAAGCAATAACCCATCGAAGCCCATGGCAACCCATCTATCCCTCCCCCCCAACTTTCAGTAAAGTCCACCAAGTCAATGGCTGCAGTCCTCCACTAGGCAAGTGGCTGGGAAGTAATATCTTGCTTTTGACCTAAAAAAAAAAAAAAATACAGTCAATATAAAAATCAGCTCAAGAGGAGAACCTGAGAAAAGTCCAACTGGTTACACTGAAGCCATGCGGCTTAATCAAAATATAGCAATGTGCATTTTGCAATGAGTAGAATTAGGTGCCTAAGGATCTGAATCTGTCCCGCAAGGAAAAAGGCAGGGGGGAATGGAGGGCATTGGATCACCGACCCAGACCCAGCCAGCTGGCCGATCAGAGTTAGCCCAGTAATAGAGGGTCTACCCTGAGTCTGGAGCTGATCTAGGAAAGAGCGGGACCAACATGTCCCGACATGGAAAACCCCCTCCCCCAGATCCATTCACCGACCAGTGTAGCAGAAATCCCCTGGTCAGGACAGTCAAGTTGCAGCCATTACAGAGTCTCTCCTATAGACCTCCAAGGCTTTTCTCACTGCTCCCAGGTCGCTCTGCTGTCCTTGTTGCTTGCTAGAGCTAGTCTGCCATCTCACTGGGTGCTGATCCATTGCTGTGCCCTCTGATGGCCATTCTGGAAATTGCAACCCTTGTGCAGTGAGATCAGCTTGAGCCTCTTGAGCAGTGTTATATTCTCTTTTCCCTGTAGGTTGCTGGACCACCAAACACGCAGGATATGGAGTAGTAAATTTATATCCTGCCTTCTTAATTACCAGTAACAGGGGTAGAAAAGCTCATCTCAGCCTCACTGTCTTGGGGGCATAATCGTGATCTAAATAAATATGAGTTTGCCCGTAGAAAACCTTCTGTCTCTTCCATGATGTAAGCAGCACCTGCTCCTTTATGTTGTAGATGTTAAAATGTGCTATAATGGACCGAGGTAGAGCATTTTGTGCAGTTGACTTTGGGGGTTAAAGCTCTATGCACCCGTTCTGGGTGCAGGTCCAAATCTGGGGGCAGTTCTAAAGCCGTGTGTAGCAGGGCATCAATGAATTCTTTTATATTATTTCCCTCAGACCCTTCCAGAATATAGTAGATCCTTACATTTTTTTCTCCTGGCTCGATTTTCAGAGTCCTCTTGCCGAGCCTCCATTTGCTCCTGTAACTCTGTTACTCGCTGTACTTCAGCTTCCAAATCATCTATTCGGTTCTCCGTTACTGTACCCTGGTGTTCCTGGTCATCCATCCTTTGTTCCAGCTGCATAACATCCCGCCTGAGCTCGCCATACATTTCTTTAGTCTCTGCGTGAAATGAGACAATCTCCTGGTACATAGTATCCAGTTTGGCTTTTTTGGCTTTTGTTTTAGCTGTTTTAGCCTGTGGTTTTATTGTGGTGCGTTTAACTTCCCAGGAGGTTGAAGCCTGCCACGTAGTACTGTCTGAAGCCTCCGAGTCTGATCTATCCGCCATCTCCTCCATCCGTTATCGCACGAGGTTGCTCGCAGCCAAATTTTATGCACCAGATTCCAAACTAATAAATAACAGCTAAATGTCCTGTTTAGGTAGTGTTTTTGCTTTGTTTGGAGCATATTTTCAGTCGGGGTGCGATTGAGTCATTTTCTTAAGCAGCCATTGGGCTCAGACCGGAATCGAAAGCCTCAGTTTTTCTTTTTCATTATAATTTTCAAAGGGAGTTAGTTTGTTGAAAGATTTCAGCTGAGATGTCAATTTAGTTATTTATTTTTTAACCAGGAGAGACACACTAAGCTGAAAGCTTGTTTACAGGTGCAATCTGGGAGCACAACAAAGTTAAGTGACTTGCTCAGGGTCACACAGCATGCAAATGGAGGCTGTGGGATTCAAATCCAGGTCTCCAGGTTTGAGGCTCAGAGCCTTAAACCACTGTGCTATACTGCCTCAATTAAGCCCAGTAAACCCAACCACCAGAGGACAAGGTGAACACTATGGTTGGGTACCTACTGTAAACATTTTAAAACTTTAAATTGCCAGCTGGTCTGGTGGCACTAAGGGTTGAGGTGCTGGACGCCACACCTCGCACCAAGCCAGTGACCTGGATTCAGGAACGAGCTGGGGTTGTCGGGGTCGTGGGGAAGGTGAGGAGTGGGATTGAGCTGCTATGAGGCGGCTCTCCTCTCCCGAGGAGGGATGTGTGCTTGCACCCCCCCCACATAGTTATGCTCCCATCAGGTGGAGGTCCGATGGGAAGTGTAGGTGGAGGGGGCAGCAGGCGATTGCCAGGGGTGGGGCGGAAGGGGCCGAGCTGGTGCCTGGCGTGTCTGTGCCTCCATGCGCATACACATGCTTGTGTGCCGGGGTCCAGGGTGGGAAGAAAACTGGTGGGAAAAAGTCCGAAATGCATATGGAAAACAAACTTTAAAATGCCTAAATTGGCATTTGTTCCGTTTTAAATAAAGTACACCTACCTAATAATTTGCAAGTGACCAGTGAGAAGTCTGCTAATGGAGATACTTATGTATGCTACATGTAATCACCATCAATGTGGGATCTTGAACCACACAATAGACAGCGAGTAAGTTGAGTAAGGCTGGGAAAGCTATTTTTCTCTTAAGAAGGAGGGTATGTGAAAAGGTGAAGTTGTAAGGGGAAGAACATGAGCAACCAGGATGAAATGCATATGATCAGGTTTCTAGTGGCAGTTTTCAAAGTACTGTAGGCATACTGTTCAAAACAGTAAACAAAGGTATACCTAAAGAGGCTAAAAGTGGGCGTATTGTTGCCTCCCCCTTCCCAGAAAAAAAGTGTGACTCCTTAGTACACCTTACTGCACCTTTCACTACAGCACTGATAGGGATCTTCAACTAGTTCAGCTTATTCCTCCCTTGAGTGCATCACCCCTTCACACTCAGAACACCTTCTGGCAAATGCAGCTTTCAAATCAACTGACCCAAGAGAAGTACGCAATTTTTATTTCCTACTTTGCACGTCAGCCGGGAGGCTTCTTTTATTTTGTCGGGTTTGGGATGCTGACAGTGAGAGCCAGAGTTGTACCCTCTGACTGCACCTGGTTTGTAATATATGCAAAATGATTGAGACAATTTGCTACTAAGTTTGATATCAGTGAAGGCAAGGCAGTTCAAAAGGTTGTTTTGTGTGTTGCATGATGTTACCTGGCACTCGACCTTTCTGGTTTAGCGCATCGCAGAATGGATTATTGCCACAGAAACCGGTTATGATTTACTTTACAGGCACCACCTTGAGAGGTGTTTGTACATATTGTTACTGTGTGTATTAGTTCAAAGAGTGTAGTCTATGAGTTCTTTGGTTGCGTGAACTGTAGAGGAGCCTAAGCCGGCACTAAGGAAAGCATGCCTCATAACTGCGCCCCATATAAAGCCATGTCTGCCTGTCATCCCCCCGCCCAGCATTGAAAAAGCGCAAATCCTTACTTGCTGTACTGTCCTCTCTCTCTCTCTCTCTCCTCTCTCTCTCTCTCTCTCTCACTCTCTCGTCGAGGATGGTGTGTATGGGCCCTACTCCCGCTACCCCTGCTGCCGCGATCCCTCTGCCCCCCTGACTGTCTATAAGCAGCTCAAGCCACGAGTCACATCAGTCCTCCAGCAACGGGTACCCACCTCTGCGATCGTGATAGTGACCTGTTTTGTCTGCACCTCCTGCTCAGATAATGTCCCAGCACCAGTAGTCAGAGGGTAACAGGTGTTCATGATAATGACACTCTGTCGTGTCTCTCTCTCTCTCGTTCAGCTAGGGCTGTCTTCAGAAAACACTCCGGTACATTTTGCGGTCACTGCGGCATTGGGAGGAGATTGCTGCTTTCACTGCAGGGAGAGGGGAAGGGGGGCTGAGACACAGACGCATGATATCATCCCATATTTGGCATGCCGTAGTGAGGATTTTGTTCTCGGTGCCTGTGTATGCAAGGTGGTGTGCTAGCGCCGTCACCTCTGTGCCTTTCTGTGTTTCTGAATTTAGCTCTCTTGGTGAGCTGAGTCCTGGGTTGAGTCTGTGTCCCTGTCTCTTTTGCAGAGTTGGGCTGTCTTAACAAAGTTCTCCAGTACGAGCGTGGTGTTGTGGTCACTGCGGGATTGGGAGGTGATTGCAGCTGTTTCACGGGAGGGGGGAGCTGAGAACATGCGTTGAGAATTGCAAAAGTCACCAGCGCACTGCTCGGCTCCATCTTGTCATGACGTGACTTTCTGCCACAGTGATATCGGCTCCCTGTGTCCCTATATGATGGCGATCCCCAAACGGTCCTGATCTGTATGCCTCAGTTCTCTGTAACAGCAACCATGGATGAATTGCTGGTGGGGACACTGAGTGCTGGATTCGGGGAGGGTCAGAGAAGCAATGATGGTGGGGACCCAGAATGTGGCGGACGGCAGTAGCCTGAGCTGCCGATAAGTAAAGCCTACTGTGAAAGCCTGGGGGGGGGCAAGAGTGAGGACCAGGGAGAGACAGTGCGGTGGATGGCAGGAGAAAGCTGTAGCCATAACTCCGGCGTCGTGCAGTAGTGTCAACTGTAATGCACATGGCCAGAGTTATGGCTACTGAAAGAAATGAAGTGATCTCACTGGAGTGGTTCATTTCTTTCAAGTAGAGAATGCACCACGTCAGCAAAACGGAACTAGTGTCATGACCAGAGTGCCTGGTCATTGGTGTACAGTGCCAAGTCCATTGCAGTTTCAGCTGTAACTGGCCTGGCAGTGACACACCTCTTAAATACTGCATTGTCCTAATAGTTCCTCGCGCAAGTGGGGGGGGAGGAGGACAAGAGACAGACATGTGTTGAGAATTGCAAAAGTCACCAGCACACTGCTCGGCTCCCTCTTCTTGTGCCATGTCTCTCTGCCAAAATTATATTGTCTCCCTGTGTCCCTGTATGATGGCGATCCCCAAACAGTTCTGATCTGTATGCCATCATTCTCTGTAGCAGCAACCAAGGATGAATTGCTGGTGGGGACACTGAGTGCTGGATTCTGGGTGGGGGGGAAGAGGAGCAATGACTGTGGGGACCCAGAGTGTGGCAGCTGGCAGGAGCCCGAGCAGCCGATAAGTAAAGGCACATCCGTGGCTGTTGTGAAAGCCTGGGGGGGGGAAAGAGTGAGAACTGGGGAGAGACAGTGTGGTGGGAAGCAGGAGAAAACTGTAGCCATAACTCCAGCAATGTGCATTAGTGTCAACTGTAATGCACATGGCCAGAGTTACAGCTACTGAAAGAAATGAAATGCTCTCATTGGAGCGGTTAATTTCTTTTAAGTAGAGAACGTGCCACGTCAGCAAAACAGAACTAGTGTCATGACCAGAGTGCCCGGTCATTGGTGTGCACTGCCAAGCCCATTGCAGTTTCAGCTGTAATTGGCTTGGCAGTGACACACCTCTCAAGTGCCATATTGTCCTAATACATTCCTTGCACATGCGCAAGTGAATGCAAAAAAGCAGTGAAACACTAAATATATATGACTGTTTGAGCTGCTTAAATAAAACTAGAGATACTTAATGACATTTGGTGTGCTGTGTCCCATTACTGAATTTTTAATTGGCTTTATCTAGCCTGCTATTCAGTATAGACTCCTCCCAGTTCATTTCTTGTTATCCCCAAGATTGATTCAACTGCCTTGTATGTTTTCTATGCCTCACCAAGAAAGCCCTCCTCCTCCCCGATTGATTCCTCTCTACCATCACCTCTCATGCCTCTGCTGGTGAACTCATCTTGCTAGGGGATTTCAATGTCATTTGGCTCTCCCTGCCTTCCAGGCTGACCACTCACAAGGTTGAGTCCCTTTATCTCACATAGATTATCACCGAACCCCTGGCTCAAACCCCACTCTCACAACCATTCCCTCCAGTACTGGATTCTGTCCTCCCACCCCCACCCGTATTGTTGCATCAGGTATCTTGCCAGACACTTTCAGTGACCACTGCATGATGTGCTGTGTCAGGGAGATCTGGCATCCCCCAGATACATCTGGACCTGATCCCTCCAGTCACTCAAAACCTCTGCTTACTTGAATGTTCTTGCTGCTGCAGATTTGACAGCCATACCCTCCGCCACTGATATTGGCATTGCCCTCTCTCTGTTTCACTCCAAATTCTCCTCAGTTTGGGACAGGCACACCCGCTCAGAAAAGCCACAGTCAAAACTCACCATCACCCCTGAATTACTTCAGGTAAATGGAGACTGCACAGAGTGACCAGCGGAAATGAACCAGAGCCCTAAGTTGGTCTTATGGGTTTGGGTCATGGTGAGCCCCCCCCCCCCAAAAAAAAAGACAACAACGAAAAAACAAGCTGAAAGACCAAAATCCCCAGTACAGAAACACTGAGACAAGGGTTTCCCCAAAGGGCATTGGCCATAGTTAGGGTACCTAAATTAGGTTTTTTTTGGGGGGAGCTCACCATGACCCAAACTCTTAAGACCAACTTAGGACTCTGGTTCATTTCCCCTGGGGTGTGATACAGGTGAGACACACTGATGAGTCCTGAGTATGACCAGACATGTGTCTGTGTCTTCTGTTTGCACCCTTTGCAGATTGTGTGAGAGGCCCTTTGGCACCATGCAGTCTTGCTTAAAGCTGAATCAGCTTAAAATTTCATGGTGACTTGCATATACATCCCATGATGCTTTGCATTATAGGAGTATGGGTGATTTTGTATTTCTTTGAAACTTGGCTTTACTGCCAGTGCCCTTTGGGGTAACCCTTACCTCAGTGTTTCTGCACTGTTTTTTTTTGTCTTTTACAGAAAATGTATGTAACAGCCCTTTGACTCACCTAGGCTGCTCCGGGGCCCTCGGTCTTTACCTGGAACACACGTACAAGAGGCACGGCCTGGGTTCTGCAACTGGACAATCTGTTGGCGCGGTGTCTCCATCTGAGACAGTGGCAGGGAATACCTGTGGAAAACATACAGGTTACCACCCCCCAGGAAATGACAGTATTTGCCCCCAAGCACACTTCTCCACTCAGTAACAATTCCCCCACTCACAGTAACTGGAACACATAAATTTACAGCCACAAGTATTAACATACAAACGGGGTAACAATTTATTTGGGGAAAGGGAGAATGGGAGGTAAATAGCAACACCACCTTTTTTAAACACTTTTCGTACAGTTACCCTCAGTCTCTGAACATCCCACCCCAGGGTGCACCCTTACTATCCTTACTGCGGTGGGTACCACACTGAATAAAGATGCAGGCCTGAGAACTTTCATTGGGGCCCAATAAGTTAACACTTGCACCACTTTAAACCCTGTTCTGTCCCAAATGTTCTTTCACTTTCAACATTTTAAACTTAGCTCTGTCCCAATCATTACTTTCGCTTTTAACACTTTAAACTCACTAACTAGCTACAAGAAACTCCCCAAAACTGCAGCTTCAGATACTCAGAGTTTTAGTGTCCGCACTGGAGCATTGCAGCTGGATGAAAGGCAGCCGCAATAACAGTTGCATGGTACCATGAAGGTCCCTGATGAATGCTGCACAAGTAAAAGTGCCAGACGACTAAAAACCGATGATCTTCACCTGCCTAGTCTTCAACTCTTCGCCTGCTGGCCTTTATAAACAGTGTTCACTAGGCAGGCGTCTCCTCGTCCCACGCTGCAGGTCTCTCCGCATCTATGATCCAGGGGGTGCTAAACTTGGTCTCCTGAATCCCATCAATCACACATGAACTGGGAAGATACCTGCAGATTGTACTTTACTTAGTCTTTCGACCCAGCTCTAGGCTCTTGTCGTTCCTCGCCGAGGCAGGCTGGCCCATCTAAAATCTCTGACACCACAGACCCTCCAACATTTCACATATCAAAATAGGTACACTTCTGTGCTGCAGCGGGGGGTCTCCCCCACCCCTTTTAGCAAACCTGCCTGGCAGAACTTAGTTAGAACAAGCATGGTCCCCTGCCCCTCCCAGCCAAACACCTGGCAGAAGAACCCCCCCCCCCGCCGGGTGTCTCAACCCAGCCAGAGCATCAGCAAGCAGCATCACTACCTGGTCCAAGGCAGATAAATTTGTCACACGCCCTGACCCCATCCCTCCCGTCACCTGCAGAGAGAGAGAGAGATGGATCCGTTGCGACAGATGTCGCGGTTGACAGCCACTCCACTCCTGCTGCTCTGAGTGCTCCCCAGCGACGTGATGCTCAGCTCTGAACTGCACCATGAGACTGGTGACCCGACTGGTGGTTGTGGCTAAATTATTAAATAATTTGTGACAGGACTGGACACAAGAATTGCTCTGCTCGCTCTAGACTCCGCCGCCACTTGGGCTGGCCTGGACCTCAGACTCGGGATCTCCCTCAGAGAACTGACACTACTAGTCGTCCCGCCAGTTCAGAGTGTCAGCCAGGGAAAGTCAAAGGGCAAGGCTGCGCAGCAAATATCACTAACAGCTGCAGTGCTTCCAGGGGTCAGCAAGCATCGAGGAGCCCTCTGCCAGTGGTGCCACAGTAACAGCAGCCTACTGGTGGTTACCATGGGGACGCTGGGATGCTCCCTGCCTCGGATTGTGCCAGCTGAGTGCTCCAGCAAAATGTAAAGATTTGGGGGATAAAATTGTTTAACTAGGGAGGTGGCAAATTCAGTACATGATGCGACCCAGGCAGGATGCGGTACCACTCTTAAAACTACAGTATTGTACCAGCAAAAATGGTACAGTTGGAGGGTCTGACACCAGCACGCTTGATTACTCCCCTTGCTGAAGTACTTCTCTGGGAAGGGGAAGGTTGGACCCTAACTCAATGGTTCCCAATGGAAACTTAAACTGCAGTGGCTACTTCTCTGAGCTCTGACTTCAACAGCCTTTACCCAGTTCTCTGGTCCAAACATAAACAGCTTCCAGCTCACTTAAGTCACTCAGTCCAACACTTACACAGTCCTCAACTCACTTTTTTCCCTTCAGCAAAACTCCGGCAACGCTGTGTCTGCAGTCAACTCCATGCTGGTTCTGGCTCCTATAGCAAACCCTGTGCTTGCTCTGTGCTTCAACTTTCAACTTATCGCAAACTTCCTACTTTCACAATCTTTTGATTCTTTAGGCTTTGAGGCCGGGATGCAGCTCTGGAGCGGTGGAGCCCGTTGTGGCTGTGCTGCACTCCCCAGTGGGAGATCTCCTTTTGGTGGGTGATCAGTCCTATTTATAGTCTTTGTCTATCCCTCTTCGGATTGGCTGTTGCAGTCCTGGGCAAATTCAGTGCCCTTTTACCTTTACCCAGCAGCTCCCCATTGTTTTGTAGTTCTATGGGAGGCTTCCATTTTGGAACACATTAACCTTAAAGCAATACAGTCATTAACTATTCACACACCGAATCCCTTCCACTGAGAAACATAAAACAATTTCCCCCAGCACCTGGAGGTACAAATACGCTGTCTGGTTCTCCGACCCCAGCCCACACAGAGGTGTAGATACAGAGTCAGATGCTTACCTCTGCAGAAGCAATTATGGAGCCAAGAGGTCCAGAGCCCACCCTGAGCCACTGACAAGGCACCGACAGAAGGAGTGATGGGGCCGCAGCCCTACCAGGTAAGCCCATTTGGGGGGCTTACATATAGACTTGCAGTTTAAAGGCAGTTCTGCTTAAAAACAATTAACATTGAGCTGCTGCTGCTGCGTGATCTTATTTATAAGAAATTCTACTCCGAGCAGGGAGTGACCTTGCTAGGGGGGAGATTTCTATCCATCTCTATCCTTCTGTGTATTTGGAGTTTTCAAAAACATTCCTAAGGTGCTTACAGATTATTTAAAATGATTCATTCCCCACATATGCTCTTGCTTTTTTCCCCCTATACTGTAGGTTTTTATCCCCCCCCGTCGTCACCCAGGGATGTACCCTGTTTGTCAGGGCTGTTTATCAAAATTACCAATTAGGTACAAGTAACATATAAGGGACTATCTAGCAATGAAGCCACCTCCCCTGGCGAAGTGGCAGAAATTTAAAGCCTCCAGGCCTAGGGGTATTCTTGATCTTCAGTAGCCAATTCCATGAACTGTGTTCAAGAGCAAGAAGCCTAAATAAGAGAACAACTTTATGAATATTGGTCTGCTAGTTCTTATTAACTTGCCAGTATCCTGGTCAGCAGAACATCCCATTGAGAAGGCACCAGGATTTACTGCATGAGCTGCAAACCACCCCCAAGTAACCCATACTCCAGAGTATACCCTGTTTAGGTGAGTTTGGTTGTCATTCAGACAGCAAGGACCCCCAAGTTTTCACCAGTGTTGCATCCCTCTTCCCTCTCTGGCATGAGCTGTGTCCATCAGCCTTGTACATGCAGAATGCCCATGTGGAAGGAGCAAGCTCCCTGGCCTACCCGCAAGGGCCGCTGCATGCCGGCACCACTGCTGGCTCTCCCTGGCCGATACACGCTGCCCTCCAGCAACTGCCTGTATGCAGCCTGGCTGCCTTCCGATGCAGCTAATGGTGTCCACTCCTGAAGTCTGGGCATGCACTGGCACTGGGACATGTGGGTGGCAATACACCCTTGCCTTTTTCAAGTCATTCAGTTTATTCTGTGTTCAGAATTTCTTGCACCCACCAATTGCCACTGTGAAAACTACTCAAACAGTGTATGTTTGACACTTTAAGAAAATTATATGTTAAGCAGCGAACCAATAAAAACTACTAAAAAAAGGGAACTTGTTTTACCAGGAAAGGCACACTAAGCCAAAACGTGTTTTCAGGTGCGACCTGGGAGCACAAGGAAGTTAAGTGACTTGCTCAGGGTCACACAGTATGCATCTGGGGGCTCTGGGATTCAAACCCATGTCTTCAGGTTTTCATCTCAGTTCCCTAAACTGCAGTGCTATACTGCCTCCATAAGCTGACCTTTTTTCGTTGTTTCCCAACTGCTAAGCTCTCTCAGCAAGCTCTTCCTGCAGCCCTTAGTAATTCCCTGTCTTCCCTTTAGCAACCCCCACCTCACTATTTTCACTATCCCCCTGCAAGTCTTGAACCCCCCTCCCCCAAAACTCTGCCCCACTGCCAGCTGTTGCTCTTTCCTCTAGGCCATACTGACAGTGTTAAAACACAGGCCGGTCTGTCAGTGCAACGGTTGTTCTACCACTTGCAATGGCGGCAACCCGTGGTCAGGAATGAGCACGGGTCACTGAGGGCCAGCCTGGGGGGGGCGAACATCCCAAGGGATGTGCTCCTCCTCCAAGGAGGCCAGGCAGACAGCTCCGCTGCTGTACTGCCGCTTGGGTGACCACAGGTCTTAGTGCAATGGAGCAGCTGAGGGGAAGGGAAGATGCAGGCTGGTGCCATGCCATGCACATTCGTGAACTTGCACATGCATACCCAAACCACCTGCGTTTTGAGGGACAGAACGGGAGGAGAAGAGGAACCCCCATGCAGAATGGTGACAACGCCAAACTCATAGGTCCTGCACTCACTGACCTTAGCATTCACCTGACGGTTGGATATTGTGCACCCAAGGGACCTAGCCTCATGAGGGCTCCACCATGGGGGTGACATGGGAGCAGGCAAGACCGATGAGAGGGTGAGGTGAAAGGGTTTCGGATGTAGTGGGGACTTGAGAGAGGGGCCAAGGGCCGGGGAGAACAAGGAGTATTACAAAATACTTATAACAATTGAAGCTAATTAGATAGGTACACAGATAGATAGATAGAGAGAGAGATAAAAACCTTTATTTCTCAACAGGATTTAACTTTTAGGACTGGATAGCCCTGTTTTACAAAGTTGTCGTGATTTTTCATGTGGTTACAAGCAGACGCATTTTACACACATGCAGTTTGTACAAGACAGATATGTTTTACGCACATACAATAAGTAGAAAATTGCAAAAATGCTTAAAATAATATTTACATAACACAGACCATCTAGCAATCATATATCTAGGCATATTACAGTCAGGCATTTATAAGTCTAATTAACCATTCATGAGGACACCATATGTTCCGACTGGTTTCTGTGCATAAATCTCTTAGAAACGATGGGTGTTGCTTCCCTCTCAGGGCATCAACACCCCCCGGCGAGCAATAATCCTCAGAAACTGTGTGCGAAAAGACCACCTGATGGCACAGTGAGTAGCATTGTGTGTTCTAATGCTGGTGATCTGAGTTCAGGAACAGGATCAAGAAGTCGGCTGGGTGGCCTGTGGGCTGGGGAGGTACCGCTCCCAGCGAGGGAGGGATGGTGTCAGGTTCGGCTGTTCTAGCAACCACTGTGGTAGGCCTGGGAACTTGCCTCTCCTACAGGAGCATGGAAGATCTGACAGGACTTGCCCGACATTGGGGAGGTGGGGGAAGCAGAAACAAAAGCCACAAAGAAACTGTTCCACACACTATATGCCTGACCCCCGTACTGTTGTCTGCACATCAGCTACACATGCTGTCATTTCAGTTTTACATCTGTGAACCAGTAGCATGAAAGATAAGAAGCCAATTACCAAATTTCTTCTGTCATGCTTTTTTCCAGCAATAATTTATTCATAAATAAATCCCATGATTTTTTTTAAATACATGTCACTTCATTGAAGTGGTTTCAAATACATTAAAAACAGTAGCTATGCTACAGCACATGTGAAAAGCAGGCTGCTTTTGCGTATGCAAACCCTGTAAATGGTGCTGGATATTAGAGCAAGCTGTTCAACAATTAAGGTGTTGCAAAAATCAGTTATGGAACACTTAGTGCAAACAGTGCAAGATTTTTACCGACAGTCCAGTAATGAGAATAAGCCTCTGGTGTCCAAATGCCCTGGTGCTTCGGATCTTATGTCCTTCTTCGGGGGAGGGGGGGTGCAGCCTACATTTTACCCACCACCACTATTTACACTCCGATTGTAACCATGGTGCCCAAACCTACGCCTTCATTACTTAAATGGTACTAGGTGAAAATAGTGAGATTGAACTGTGGGGGATAATCTCTGAGGCACTCCACAGTGATGACATCATGGGTTGTATACACCTGATAGGTTGCTTGATGCACATGTGACTTCTAAAGACTTCCGTCCCCTTTCCCTGGGGTCTTGCTCCTACTGAACCAGTTCTGAATGTGCATCTGTAGAGGCTGCAGCACAACCATTAGCTCCACAGATTGCTAACATTTCGTTCTGTGCAACACAGATGTCAGATACAAGAACTGTACGAACTGCAATATATCTCATGAATATCAGCAGCTTGGCTTAGACAGATATGAACTGTAAATTGTTGTAACTATATAGCAGGAAACACAATGGAACGACGGTTTAAACTGTAGATTAAATTATATATAACATATAGTCAGCAGAAGGGACTCAGTAAGTAGATACTGTCTAACTATTTCACTGGATGTGCTGTTAACTGATCCAGGTTACCTGGAAATCTCTGCTAGTGGTCCCCGGAACCCAGAAAGTGGGCATGAGGGTGCACTGAGCACTCATATATTGTGCAGACCTCACTGGCTCCCCTGCTAATGGACCAGATTAGAGAGAGATGGATACAGTCAAACAGATTTTACTATGTAACCCCCCTGCAAACGGGGGTTCCCAAAAGACTTCCAGGAGCTTGCTTGAATGCTCCAAGCCTGAATGGTGTTTGGCGTTTAAGCCATTTATCAGTGAGTGTTTTTAGAACCTCTGGTACTGTCTCTTTAAGAGCTGTCTGCTTGCAGACATAATTAGTTTGTATGGGGGACTGTGTGTTTCTTTGATTGAGTACCACTCGAGCTGCTGCCAATTCACTCCATTTTTGCAGTCACTAGGAGTGCAAAGGAACCTATCTGAAAGTTGTAACTGTTTGCTAGAAACCATTTAGAGTAATAATGAAATTACAGTTTGTCTAACCTGCTTTCTTTGCAGTCAGAACTGTGTCTGCCTAGTTCCCATTCTGGTTTTGAACTGCTGAACTGGACCAATCAGTGTGGGGTAAGCTAGCTCTAAAATGGTGCCTGGACGAATCAGAACTTGGACTCATAATCTGAGCCAGCCACAAGAGGATTGTATGGGCAGTGACTCTGGGAGATGTAGTTTAGACTTCGCCTTTTGGACCAACAGAAGCAGTCTATTGTGAGTGACAGCCAATCCAGTCAAGAACTGGGAGGAACTCAAAGGAAGTGCCAGTTTTGTTTGTTGGAGTTTCAGTTGAGCTCTGACAGTGAAGAAGGAAGGAGCCCTGTGCTTTTTCGGTGTGCAGTTTTAGTCGGAAACGTTGTAAGGCCCAGAGTTCCGGTTTGCAGCTTGTGTAACTGCTTGTTAGGACTGAATCCATCCTGTGAAGAGAATCAAAGGATATCTGAAGAGTAGAAACCAGGCTCACCCTAGAAGACTGGAGAAATTGCTGAATTGCACTCGGTCTGTCAGGAACTGAATCTGCTGTGTGTTCTCCCGGGTATTGTGCAGTAATTGCGATCGGGATAGAGAAGCAGCCTGCCTGGTATAGTACTTTCTGTTTTACCATATAAATGTGTGAAGAGGCTTGGTTAGCTCAAGTGAATCCTGCTGCCATTAAAGGACTTTTGTCTGTTGCAGTTTGCCATATAAATGTGTGAGGAGTCTCGTGGAGCTCAAGAGTAGCCCTGCTGACATTGAAGGACCCTATCTTGTTTGGAGGTCGTGAGTACTAATTCAGGTCGCTCCCTGTTGAATTGCCACATTGAATCCAAATGGAATCACTGTACTGCTGACTGTTTAAACTAATTTTTCTTTTCTCTGTGGAAAGGGCCCCTACCAGCTGCCACGGTTTGAACTAGCCACTAGGGCTTGGGTACCCAGGGACAGTAACTGGTAGGGATAGGCCTGTACAGAGCCATAGGTAGATGAGTAAAGTGATAAGCTAATTAACCTGATTTCCCTGTCCTTGTTATATTCCCCTAAATAAATCCGAGCTGCTTGTTTCGCAAAGTTATACTGCCTGAGGTATTTGTCTATGTTAAAGTATTGTACTGTGATTGTTGCACTGTATCTTATTTTACAGGAGGTCCCAGTGCCTGAACCAGCCCTGGAGGTAAGTGTATACTGTGAAGGTAATTCTGATATATTGTGGGCCACTAGTGGGAAGAAAGGGGGTTGCAGTGTCCCAGAGGGCTGTGACCAAGTAAGTTTAACTATTGCAAACCCTGACCTCTGGGTGGAGGCACCCGCCATTGGATCAGGCCCCTCAACCTGTTAGTGGCAAATCAGGCAGGGTAGCAGCCCTGGGATAGCGCCATCTAGGGGTTACATCTTGAGGCTCACCGCTGGGATTGTGTGTCCTCTAGTGGCCATATTTACAAACCACTGTTAAGAAAAAGGGTACCCGACAGAAGTGGCTGTGCACCGGCTGGTGGAGTGGTGTACTAGGGAGGAGATCGACCCCAAATGCTATGCTTATACTGGACATCCCTTGGGTATCAATACGGACATTGTACAGGGAGTACTTTCCAAGGTGGAAGGTTTACAAAACCCTGTGGTGGTGGGTGGCATGCTAATCTGCTCACCCACACTTTTCTGGCCCTAGTAGAGTTTAAGGATCCCATAGATAGCTCCAAAGTGCCACAGACCATTACCCCAGAGGAGCCCTCACTGCTTGAGAGTGATAACTAAGGACAGTAAAGACCGGGGGAATGAGCCCCACCACTATCTGAAACTTTTGAGGAGAAATTTGCTAAATAGGTTGCTGGGAGAAGGAAAACTGTGGAGGACTTGAAGAAACTATTCTTGCCACCTGAAGTGTTCCTCCCCAACACCTCTCCCGCTCCAGTGCCCGTAATGGTGGCTGAACCAATGCAGACTCAATTTCTGCACCTGCCATTAGTCCGACTCTTACCGAGGTTGAGGATCTTCTCTGGCACCCTCCCCACCCCAAGGGAGGATGACTGGGAGACCTGGATAACTATGTTGCCCCAAGTGCTAGAATGGCAATGCCTGGAAGCCGAAAAGTTTAAAGAGGGTTAGTGAGAGCCTCGAAGCCCCTGCCCTGGCTACCATCCATGCTAAACGGGCCAGTAACCCTGAAGCGACTGCACAGGCCTATCTTGAGGCCTTGGAGAATGTGTATGGAGCCCAGATTCTGATGAGGACCTATGGTGGAGAGTAAGAAATGCACAACAGTACCAAGGGAGTTGTTGTCTGTGTATGTATCTCGGCTGGAAAATTGTTGCAAGAATGCCTCAGAAAGGGTAGTTTGCCAGCGATTGAACTGGACGAACCAGGCTGGACAGGATCCTTAAGTCTGCCCCTTCTCAGAACTGCTGTTGCTTCCAGTTCACCTGGCAAATCGACTGAATCCCCACCCTCCTATGATGAGTTAATGAGAGAAATTCGAGAGTTGAGAAAGGCGACCTCGGAGGGACCTGCACCAACAGCTGCGGCTACGACCGAGTGACTGAGGGTGACCCATCAAGTGAAGTTCAGGGGCAGAGGTTGGCAGTAAATGAGTGCTCTGACAAGGGAAAAGATATGCCACAATGGGGCGAACTGTTGAGAGAGATCCGAATTCAAAACAGTCCCTTTATGAAGACCACGCCTGCAAGTACGGGCCTGACCTATATCCGACTGCATCTGCCATGGGGTGGGGGGTACCCACCCATGTATCTCCTGCTGATAACAGCTCCAACCCAATTCCTTGACCATGGAAGTGGAGAAACTGACGAGATGTCTCCAAATGCTTATCACGCCCGCGAACAGAGATAACGCGAAGGTTTCCAGTTAGTAATACCCGCGCCCTGGCTCCCAGTGTAGGCGCCTCGGCCAGCTCAAATTCCAGAATGTATGTTTTGCTATAATTATGGGAAAGATGGGCACATGAAAGGGAATGCGGTCCCCAAAAGACACTGACAAAGTTGCATATAGGCTACAAGGAGAGCTTCAGAGAACAAATCAGTGGTTAAGAGGTGCACGAAATGATCCCAGTGAGGGCACCAAAAATGCTAACTCACGTCCTTGTGGCAAGGTCAGTTGCCCAGGTCCCCACTACCGCCTCCAGACTGGTCCAGAATAGTGGGTCCCTCCATGGAGACCACTGTAAAGGTGAATGGAGTGTCTACAAGAGCTGTATTAGACAGTGGCTCCCAAGTGACAATTATGTTCCAGGATTGGTATCAGAAGCATTTGTCAGGCGTACCCTTACAACCATTAGAAGGACTGCATGTATGGGGGTTAAGTGAGAAGGCCTACCCCTATTCGGGTATATCCGAATTGCTGTCTTTCCCCACCTCCGTGGCTGGAGTGGCTGAACAAGTAGAGACCCTAGCCTTATGTGTGTCCCCCACTGGACTGTATGATGGTGTCCTTTTGTTGATTGGAACAAATGCTCATATGTTCGGAAGGCTGGCACAGTGTGTTATGCTGAAAACAGGGTCAAAGACTAGTAGAGCTTTAAGAGTTCCGCTTTAATTAAGAAGGCCTATGAGGCACAGAGAGATGCTGAAAAATAGAAACCAGAGGAACTGGTCAGGTTGTATGGAAGAAGGATCCTGAGTCTCTGATCCTGGCGCAAATGCCCAATGTACCTTACAGGAGAGGTCCGTATCAGAAAGGATGTTAAGAATAAAATATTAATGTTGGATGCACGGGCGATGGAAAATTGCCAGAGGACTGCTGGTCAAGCCTAGTATTTTGCCTACTAGAGCCCATGCTTATGCCAGAAGGGTAATGGTCCAAGTTCATAATGTGTCTGAAAGAGACATTCGAGTAAATAGAGGTTGCATCCTGGCTAATGTGCATTGTGCAGACACTGCAGTGCTACCCAGCAGCAAGAGTTCAAGGAAGAATGACAGAGTAACGCCTGATTTGTTTGATTCAGCGACTCCCGCTGCCAGTTGAATGGAAGTGAGGATCAGTGAAGCTTGCCCAGAGAGACCAGGTGTTTTCTTTAAAGGAATGGGATGTAGGATGTGTGCAAGGAGCTGAGCACAATATCCGGCTGCATGACGAAAGACCATTTCGTGAGAGGTCTCGACGCCTGGCACCTGCTGACATAGATGATGTGAGACGGCATCTGCAAGAGATGTTAGCTGCTGGTGTAATACAAGAATCCAGAAGCCCTTATGCTTCCCCCATTGTGGTAGTGAGGAAAAAGAATGGAACAGTAAGGATGTGTGTGGATTATCACACCTTAAACCAGCGGACTATCCCTGATCAGTACACAATGCCCCGCATTCAGGATGCTTTGACTGCTAAATGGGAGCAAGTGGTTCTCTGTGCTGGATCTCCGCAGTGGAATTTCAGATCCCGATGGCCCCAGGGACCGTGAAGACAGCCTTTATCATCCCGCTTGGCTATGAATTCATGAGGATGCCTCAGGGATTTCTGGTGCCCAGCCACTTTTCAACGATTGATGGAGCGGGCAGTGGGGGACAAGGAACCTACTAGAGTGCCTGGTATACCTAGATGATGTTATTGTGTTTGGCAGCTCACTGGAGGAACATGAGAGCAGATTATTTAAGGTATTGGACCGACTGGAGGACTTTGGCCTTAAACTGTCCATCGATAAGTGTCAATTCTTTCAAACATCAGTAAAGTATGTGGGACACATAGTATCCACCGAGGGAATAGAGACCGACCCAAGTAAAGTTGAGGCCTTGACCACCTGGCCACAGCCCAAAAATCTAAAAGAACTGCAAAGATTCCTTGATTCTGGTTATTATTATGTTTCATCAAGGACTATTCAAGAGGATCTCGCTCTTTACTTAATCTACCTCAAGGGTATCCCAACCCACAAAAAAAATACAAAAGTCAGCGCCCTCAAGACTGAAAAGTGTATTTTCATCAGGTGAAGTATTTGGGGCCCGCTGGACTCCTGATTGTGAGACTGCTTTTCATGAGATCATATATCCAACTTACCCATGCTCCAGTGCTGGCCCTATGCTGATCCAAGAAAACCTTACGCCCTGCACACTGATGCTAGCTTGCAAGGGTTGGGGGCTGTGTTGTACCAAGAGCATGAGAATGGCCTGAGACCAGTGGCCTTTGCCAGTAGAAGCCTGACCCCATCCGAAAAGAACTATCCTGTACATAAGTTAGAGTTCCTAGCTTTGAAGTGGGCTATTGTTGACCAATTCCATGAGTACTTGTATGGGGCTAAAATACTAGTAAAAACTGACAATAATCCTTTGACCTATGTGCAGACCTCAGCTAAGTTGGATGCCACTGGCCATAGGTGGCTTTCTGCATTATCTACATGACTATGCTCTCGAATACCGAGCAGGTCTGAACCACATAGATGCTGATGCTCTCTCCGAGGCCTGTTCCCCAGAATGATTGGGTCCGATTGGCAGAACCTGACATTCGGGCACTCTGCGGAAGTTTGACAGGGAGGAACAATGTCCACGACGCAGTGGACTGCATGGTGGATTGCTTGGGACCCTCTGAGAATTGCATACCTGCTGCTTATTGCCACTTTTCTGCGATAGACATTGGTGCACTGCCTCAGCTGGACAATGACAGTGTTCGGCGAGCTCAATCCCAGCGATCCCATGATCAAATCAGCTTTAGAAGCCCTCTATGCAGGAAAGATGTGTCCAAATTACGCTCCACTGATTTGAGAACTGCACCGTTATACAAAGAAGGTCCTAAGTTGAAACTGATCAATAAACTGTTATACAGAGAAACAGTAGACAGAGGGGACAAGTGAACAAACAACAACTAGTGCTGCCCACTGCCTTTCGAGACTCAGTACTGAGGTCCTTGCACAACCACATGGGGCACCTTGGTATAGACAGAACACTTGACTTGGTGAGATCCAGATTCTATTGGCCTAAGATGGGGCTGATGTGGAGCAACACATTCGAACTTGTAGTCGCTGCTTACAGAGGAAAGCTATTCCCAGAGGGCTGCCCCTTGTTAACATAACCACCAGTGCACCCATGGAGCTGGTCTGTATTGATTTTCTGAGTTTGGAGTCAGATCAAAAAATATCAGTAATGTGCTGGTGGTCACTGACCATTTCACGAGATATGCCCAAGCTTTCCCACCAAAGACCAGAAAGCATCCACTGTAGCCAAAGTACTTGTAGAAAATTTTTTGTTCACTATGGGGCTCACAAAGAATCCATTCTGATCGAGAGAGACTTTGAGAGTCGTCTGATCAAAGAGATGCTTTCTCTGTGGGGAGTGCGAAAGTCCAGAACCACTCCTTACCACCCCCAAGGGGACCCACAGCCTGAACGTTTCAACCGCACTTTGCTAGATATGCTAGGCACCCTGCACCCAAAGGACAAGACTAGATGGAGCCAACAAATTAGCACCCTGGTACATGCTTATAACTGCACCAAAAGTGATGCCACTGGGTTCTCCTCCTACCGCCTGATGTTTGGAAGAAGCTCGACTACCGGAGATGTGTGTTTTGGGGTCTCTCTGATGGGGTTCAAGCTGACAACTATTTACAGTATGTGCAAAAGTTAAAGGCCTCACTAACTCATGCGGTACCAACTGGCTCAAACCATGGCTGCCAAAGAAATCTGGCCAACAAAGAAAGGTATGATAAAAGGTAAAAGCACAGGAACTCCAGGAGGAGATCGGGTATTGCTAAGAAATCTGGGACTGCATGGCAAGCACAAGATTGCTGACAGATGGCACCATCTCCCTCACATTGTAGTGGGCAAACTAGATGATCTGCCAGTGTACAAAGTAAGGCCTGAGAATAATTCAAAAAGATGTAAAAACAATGCATAGAAATCATTTACCGCCCATTGGACAAATCTTAATTGAGTCTGAGCCCTAGAAGATGCCCCTCTGGACCAGTGACTAGAGCTGCTGCTAAGAAAGATCAAGAAAGTCTGCACCTGAGAAGCAAAGTTAAAGTGTTCCCTCCACAAGTCCCAGTTGAGCATGACTGTCGGTCCATATCGGAAGAAAGTGAGTGACTTTGAATACTATCCTTCTTACAAACTGAGTCAATTGTTTGGGGCAATCCCCTAGTCAATACTGGAGATGAAGTTGGCCTTCTGGACTGTCCAAGCCCCAGCAGTTCCCTGAGCCAATGCTCCCAGAAAGTGAAGTGCAAAGCATCAGATCAGATGAAATGGAATCATTGTGCATGGTTGAACTGTTTGAGCTTTCAGGGGAGGAAAATGATGGATTGGGTCAGACTGGTGATACACCAGAACAAGAAGAGTATTTTGAGGTCCCTGACAGTCCGCTGCCAGTGTCCGAAAGCTCTCCATGCGAGCCAAATGTTGTGGACTCAGAAACTGTAACTCCTGGAGCTGAAAGTGCCCAAGTTCTAGCCTCTCTACCCCATGGGAACTCCTGACAAGTAGGACAATGCTGAAAATGAGGCTCAGAGTGCAGAGACTGTAACAGTTCCCCCTAGAAAGACTGGTCGAGCTGTAAAGCCTGTGGTGCACCCTCAGTTATGATTCCCTGGGCCGCCAGTGGATCTGCCTCTCAATGTTGTCCATAAAGGAGTGTATGTGTCCCCGAGCTCATTGCCCAAACTGAACATCAGTGCTAACTCCAAGTTACTTGTGTTGCCCTCTAAGTATGGTGCCTTCCCCATCCAGCCCCAAGGTAACTGATAGGGAAGGGCCCCTCTCTTCAGGTTTCATGCACAAGAGGTAATAACTTGGTTATGGTACAATGTGTATGTAATACTGTGTAAAGAGGACGATACTGCAATGTTTCAGAAATGTGTTCTTGGTAAAATTATATATTGTGGATGATTACATGTGTGAGCAGCCTAATGCAAATGTATATGGTTGCAGTTAAAACCTATGGGGGTACTTGCTTGACGCGGACGTCAAGCTTTCCCAGGCCAGGAAGGGTGTAACCCCCCTGCAAATGGGGGTTACCAAAAGACTTCCAGGAGCTTGCTTGAATGCTCCAAGCCTGAATGGTGTTTGGCGTTTAAGCCATTTATCAGTGAGTATTTTTAGAACCTCTGGTACTGTCTCTTTAAGAGCTGTCTGCTTGCAGACATAATTAGTTTGTATGGGGGACTGTGTGTTTCTTTGATTGAGTACCACTCAAGCTGCCTAATTCACTCCATTTTGCAGTCACTAGAGTGCAAAGGAACCTATCTGAAAGATGTAACTGTTTGCCAGAAACCATTTAGAGTAATAATGAAATTACAGTTTGTCTAACCTGCTTTCTTTGCAGTCAGAACTGTGTCTGCCTAGTTCCCCATTCTGGTTTTGAACTGCTGAACTGGACCAATCAGTGTGGGGTAAGCTAGCTCTAAAATGGTGCCTTGGACGAATCAGAACTTGGACTCATAATCTGAGCCAGCCACAAGAGGATTGTATGGGCAGTGACTCTGGGAGATGTAGTTTAGACTTCGGCACCTTTTTGGACCAACAGGAGCAGTTTATTGTGAGTGACAGCCAATCCAGTCAAGAACTGGGAGGAACTCAAAGGAAGTGCTCAGTTTTGTCTGTTGGAGTTTCAGTTGAGCTCTGACAGTGAAGAAGGAAGGAGCCCTGTGCTTTTGCAGTGTGCAGTTTTAGTCGGAAAACGTGTGTAAGGCCCAGAGTTCCAGTCTGCAGCTTGTGTAACTGCTTGTTAGGACTGAATCCGTCCTGTGAAGAGAATCAAAGGATATCTGAAGAGTAGAAACCAGGCTCACCCTGTAGAAGACTGGAGAAATTGCTGAATTGCACTCGGTCTGTCAGGAACTGAATCTGCTGTGTGTTCTCCCGGGTATTGTGCAGTAATTGCGATCGGGATAGAGAAGCAGCCTGCCTGGTATAGTACTTTCTGTTTTACCATATAAATGTGTGAAGAGGCTTGGTTAGCTCAAGTGAATCCTGCTGCCATTAAAGGACTTTTGCCTGTTGCAGTTTGTCATATAAATGTGTGAGGAGTCTCGTGGAGCCCAAGAGTAGCCCTGCTGACATTGAAGGACCCTATCTTGTTTGGAGGTCATGAGTACTAATTCAGGGTCGCTCCCTGTTGAATTGCCACATTGAATCCAAATGGAATCACTGTACTGCTGACTGTTTAAACTAATTTTCTTTTCTCTGTGGGAAAGGGCCCTACCAGCTGCCCTGGGGTTTGGACTATACACTAGGGCTTGGGTACTCAGGGACAGTAACTGGTAGGGATAGCTATGCACAGAGCCATAGGTAGATGAGTAAAGTGATAAGCTAATTAACCTGATTTCCCCCTGTCCTTGTTATATTCCCCCTAAATAAATCCGAGCTGCTTGTTTCAGCAAAGTTATACTGCCTGAGGTATTTGTCTATGTTAAAGTATTGTACTGTGATTGTTGCACTGTATCTTATTTTACAGGAGGTCCCAGTGCCTGAACCAGCCCTGGGGGTAAGTGTATACTGTGAAGGTAATTCTGATATATTGTGTGGGCCACTAGTGGGAAGAAAGGGGGGTTGCAGTGTCCCAGAGGGCTGTGACCAAGTAAGTTTAACTATTGCAAACCCTGACCTCTGGGTGGAGGCACCCGCCATTGGATCCAGGCCCCTCAACCTGTTAGTGGCAAATCAGGCAGGGGTAGTAGCCCCTGGGATAGCGCCATCTAGGGGTTACAACTATTGGTCTACATGGAGCTCCTGCCAGCAGCCCAGCGTCTGTCCAGAACATGCAAAATGATTAAAGCACTATGACTCGTCCTGTACCCCTGCCAGTGGTCAGGATATCCATAATGCAGGCACCATGAGTTTTCATCCTGTCCCTAACTACAATCCCCAATTCATTTAGCCAACAAATCCCTCATCTCGCTTAACGTAGCACCCCCACAGCTCAGAAAGTTACAAAAATGTTGCCTTACCTCGCCCTAAGATGGTGCGGGCGAAATCAAGTTTTATTACCCCCTTGCTATGCTAATTTCTCCTCTGCATGCTCAAATTTTCCTCGGCAGATTCCTCCTACCTCCATGTTGCTGGTGTGTCTCACGAGAGGCAGCACCTACACGGGATCAGCCAAGGAGCTTCCGTATTGGCTGCTACACATCCCAGTAACACAAGCCCACCCCCCACGTCAGTATTGGACTCTAAGACACTGTGAGTCTCACTGATGCCACCTTATAAATGGCACTTTGGGGGAGTGCATGCACAGCATCGTGCATTGTGCAAACTACATGTCACTCGCTATAAGGTTCATAAATCTCCCTACACAGTACTCGGTGGCAATTTTGGCACATTCTAGGGGAGAAATCATAGAAACAGATATACACAGCCATTCTATCACTAACTTTTAAGGTGACATAGCGATCTGTACTGTAGTAATACACTGCCCCTACCTTAAAGAGACAGGGCAATTTTCTATACTTCTAGTACACAGTGGCAACTTAAAGAGACAACAGTCCTTTCCAACGGACTTGCCTATAATGCCATGCCTTTACTGTAATGCAAAAATAATAAAGTTATGTATAATTAATCCTTATTTAAATCATCACCCTAACAAAAACATACATATGTCCCATCTTTTCACAGAACTATGGCTAAAACATAGAGCTGCAGATTCTGCAAGGTCCTATCAAGGCAGGACAATTGGGCAGGCTATGTGCATCTTGCTCTGAAGACTCCCCCCTGCCAGATGACACAGTGGATGCTGGGGAAGGCACTAGTGGGGAACCTAAAACCCAAACAGTTGCACCACCATCATGACAATCTGGTCAAGCAATGACAATTTGGGTTACCTTACTGGTATCGTCTGCATTGCCATTGCATGTAAACCTGACTCACTCACTGCCTATGTATGGCCTTGCTCTTAATTTCCCCGTGCCACCTGTAACCACCCCTGGGCTCATGTGTTGTTTTTTCTACTGACTGTCATTCCTGTATGTATTCTGATACTTCACTGTATGTATAAACTATATTAGTCACTCCATTGTATGTAGAAGTTGTATTAGTCACTTCACTGTATGTAAAAGTTGTATTAGTCATTGTACCTGTAAAATACATGCCTGTAACTCTCCTGGGTTGCACCAGAAAATAGGCACATGGATGTCTAGTGTGACTTACCTGGTAAACAAAAGCAAATAAGTAAATAAAATATCAATATTACCCCCAGCAAGAATTAGATGCAGCAGCAATCATGCTACAAAATAACCAGCTAATGCAAGCCCATAAATGGATAAATTGTTAGAATTAGCTGGACCACAACCTCTCACTGCTCTTATTACTAACAGGGGAGTTAACTCTAAGCATACAAGAAATCAGCTCACAACAGAGCCACATTCTCACTTACCACAACCAGAGTCTGACAATCATTCGGAAGAAGAGGGGGAAATGGAAGTTGACCCACAATCGCTAACAGCCAAGTGGTGTTTCCCAGATCAAATTCATGCCCTAGTACGCAACATAATGGCAACAATGGGGTTTGAAACACCAGCACCTGCCCCCCAGTCAAAATTACTCCCATCATTACAGCCATCCGAAAAAAAAGGTGGATGTACTCCACGTCTGCGAGTCCATCAACAAGCTAATAACTAAAGAATGGGAGTCAATGGAACCAACTCATATTCCCAAACACAGATCCTGGGATAAAATGTACCCACTTCAGGCAGACAAACTGGCATTATGGTTCACCCCACCTATAGTGGACCCCCAAATTGCCTCACTTAATAAAAAGACTGTGTTACCAACTGAAACGGCATCAGGTCTGAATTATCCTATAGACAGGAAATTAGAAGACATTTTAAAGAAAAATGCCAAACTAGCAGGGTTGGGCGCAAAGGCTGCAGCTACAGCAATATATGCCACCAGAGCCCAAATTAACATGGTTACAAGAGATTACAAAGAAATTGACCCAAAACTCAACTCAGGCACAGCTTCTAGAAAACGCCATATTGTCAACCAAATACCTGGCCAACATTTTTATTTATTTATTTATTGAAATTTCAGATAACACCTTTGAGAACAAACATAAGGTTAGAATAAGTGCTGGTCACAAGAAGGAAGGTTATTGGAAGCAGTCACAACTGACATCAGCAACTAGCTGTTGCTTAAGTTTAACCTTGAAGGAGCCCAAGGTGGATGCTGAAGTGATGTCATGGTGCAGAGAGTTCATCCATAGTGGGGCACGGTAGGCAAAGGTCCTTTGTCCCAGAGAAGTGAGACAGCGGGGTATATTAAAAATCTGGCTAGTAGAGCTTCTGGTGCAGTGACGGTTGATAGTGGGGGAATAAGTTTTTGCACTCCTGGGGGCATTTTGCCTAAGCTTACTTTTTTGGACAGTAAACATATCTGGTATGAGTCTACCTTTGAATTGGAGCCAGTTAGCCTGAGTGTACATGTCGCAAGTATGGGACAAACGGGCTGAGCCAGTAAGGAGCCGGCATGCTTTGTTGAGTGCAACTATGATGCGGTGAAGAGTTGTTTCAGTAGCTGATCCATAGATTGGTAAGCCGTAATCAATAAACAAGACAAGAGAGCTTTGAATGGCCAGGTTAAGAGCCTCTGGGGTCAAACATTGCTTATGCCTATAAATTAGCCCAATGCGGGTGTTAACAGCCTTAGCAATGTTGTCAATGTGATAGGCATACGTCGTCGTACTGTCAGTAGTAATCCCCAGATATTTAAAGAGCTGAACTAGCTCCAGGGGAGAGCCTTCTTCATTGGTGATAGAGAGAGGGTAAGTTCTGTGCCTATTTTGGGAGCTGGAGAACAGCATAGTTTTAGTCTTGTAGTTCATAACTAACTTGTGCTTATGGAACCATCTTTCTACGACTATGAAATTACTCTGTAGCCTAGATTCAAGAACCTTTGGGTCTGGATCACTGGTAAACAGGACAGCATCATCAGCATATAAAAGGATGTGACCCTGACAGGAGTAAGGAAGGTTGCTGAGGAAAATGCTAAATAAAAGAGGGCCCAAGATGGATGCCTGAGGAACTCCAGATAGGACAGGTCTGCTGTCCAAGAAGGTGTTACCAGTCTTCACCTGCTGTGTACGGTTGTGCAGGTAACTTTCAAACCAGGCTACGCTGTCACGAGCTAGGCCAATGGTGGTAAGCTGTTCGACCAGGAGGTCATGATTCACTGTGTCAAAAGCTTTGTTTAAATCAATGAAAGCAGCACCGACCAGGTTCCCTTGATCTAAGAAGTGGCGAATAAAGCCTGTGAATTCCAGAAGAGTGGTAGTGGTACTATGACCATTCTGAACCTGTGTCGTTGAGGGCATTGTAGCTGATATTTTTCTAAGTATTCAACCAGTTGGTCAGCCATTATCTGCTCAAAAGCTTTCGAGAGTGGGGGTAGGATAGAAATAGGCCTGTAGTTCCCAGTAATTATGTGATCCACACACTTATGAACTGGTGTCACAGTGGCAGATTTCCATTTCTGAGGAAATTGAGAGTATCTAAGTGACATGTTAATAATATGTGTTACAGGTGACAGAATTTCATCCAGCGTAAGGGCTACAAACTTAAAATCCAGGGTGTCACCACTAAATCTTGATTTCCCTAATACCTTGAGTAGGTAACTCCTGGCTTCATGGGCTGAGAGGGTTTTGAAGTAGAAAGGAGGATGAGAAGGGTGCAGAGTCTCTTTCCCAGAGTAGTCACTTGTGAGGGGGTGAGAGAAGTAGCCAGGTGGCAGGACACCACTCAGGTACATGAAGGCATTATTAAAAGTGTTAGCAATAAGTTTGGGGTCGAATGAGGGTACACCATCAGTGTTAAGCATGGTAGGGGCAGATCTGAGGTCTCTCCCAGTGACCTCTTTAAGGTTAGTCCAAAATATTCTGCCATCATTCCAGGTCCGAGAGAGCACTTTCTTATAATATTGATTTTTAGCTGCATGGGTAGCCCTCGTGCAGTTGTTTCTAGCCGCTTTATACCTCTGAATGTTGGCCTGGTTACACAGGGACCTAGACCTGTGCCATAGGTGGTCCCTGGCATTCAGAAGCTCAAGGAGGTCCGGAGAAAACCAAGGATTACAGCCGCCTTTGATTTTACGCTTTGTATGGGGGGTAAGCCTATCACATATAGCACTGAACTACAGAATGAAGACATGGCAGTAAATTATTTGAAAATTAACTCATGTGCCACGGTGCTAATCAACAGAGCGCATAGGGCTCTGTGGATGAAGTTATGGGATTCAGACAATGAATCTAAGGCTATGCTCCACAAATTACCCTTCAAGGGCACCTTGGTATTTGGTGAAGACCTAGCACGATTCCTCAAAGGAAAGGAAGAAAGAAAGAATCTCTCCAAGGAGCAACCATATAGGTCCACCCAACTCCGCGCCAGACAGTGATACTGATCTCATTCCTTTCAGGACAAAAGACAAGGAGGAAACAGCTATAGGGGAAATGGCTACAGACAGGCATACCTACCCACTAACCACTACATCAGATATCATGGTGAGTGGGCCACAACAGAGGCAGAAGACAATACATGTCCCATAGAGCCCAATCAAAGCGGTGACTACAGTTGCTACAATCATTACCAAGACACCCCCATAGGCGCAAGACTTCTTCACTTCACTCATGTCTGGAAACAATCCACAGAGGACAGATGGGTCCTGGAAATAATAAAAAAGGGGTACGTCATAGAACTAGCCCACATTCCCTGTCAGAACTGCCTAATCACATCACCAGTCTCATAAAAAAATGTCACACGGACACATGTCCAGCAAGTATTAACAGATCTAATACACAACAAGGCCATAGCAGGCTTCCCACTACAAGAAAGGGAAAAAGGAGTATACTCCAGATTTTCATGGTACCTAAGAAAACAGGAAGACTATGTCCAGTAATGGACCTGAAACAGTTAAACAAGTCAGTCTGATACAAACTGTTCAAAATGGAACCCCCTCAGAGTCATATGGCCAGGGGATTTCTTAACATCGATAGATTTAAAAGACACTTATCTTCACATTTCAATGAGACCCTCACACTACAAATTCCTTTGCTTCCATATAATGGACCAACATTGGACCAACATTGGACTAACATTACCAATACCAGGTATTACCTTTTGGACTGGCATCAGCACCAAGGGTATTCACAAAAGTAATGATTGTACTAGCGGCCAAGGAGAGAAAAAGGAATAGAGGTCACACCATACCTAGACGATTAGTTAATCAGAACCCGATCAATTCAACAGTCTCTTTGAGAAACACAACAGGTAGAACAGTGCCTACAGAGACATGAATGGGTAATAAATCACTCAAAGAGCTGCCTCACCCCCAGTCAGTCCATTGAACACCTAGGCACAAGACTAGACACAGCTGTGGGACTAGTCTGTCCATCAGAGTTGAGAATTCAATCCTTTATATCGCAGTAAAACCACTTACAAAAACTAAAGAACCCCTCACTACAATTAGTTTTGCAAGTGCTGGGCCTATTGTCATCATCAATAGACATAGTTCCCTGGGCCAGATGGAACATGAGACCACTCATGTCCTTTCTGATCCAACAAGGCCCAACATACGATATAGACTTATCCCAGAAGGTGACACTACCAAACCATGTGATAAAAAGCCTATCATAGTGGACAAGCAGACACAAACTAACACAAGGAATGCCTCTAGATGTTCAACCAGAGGCCATTATAGACACAGACGCCAGTATGTATGGCTGGGGGGCCGTCTTGGGACAACAGTCAGCACAAGGAAAATGGTCAATCGCTGAGGCAAGATTACCTATAAACGTGCTGGAAATGAGGGCAGTATTTCTAGCACAGTTACACTTTGCCCAACACTTACGAAACAACCATGTACTCATTAGATCCGACTACCAGGTCATGTGTCATACATAAACAAACAGGGCAGAACCAGGAGCCAAGCAATGCTCAAACAGACATCAAATCTCATCCCCTGGGCTCAGGAATATCTCAGGAGTAGATCAGCAATTCACCTGGCAGGGAAGCTGACTACTACAGCAGATTGGCTGAGTCGTCAGCAGATACACAAGGGGGAATGGCAACTTCACCCACATGTATTCCAACAAATAAACAGAAGATGGGGACCAGTAGAGATCGATCTAATGGCATCCAGCAAGAACAATCAATGTCCAAAGGTCCTATCCAGATACAAAGACAGGCTAGCCATGGGAGTGGATGCTCTGACAGCATGATGGGTTTTCAACATAATGTACATTTTCCCTCCACTACCACTCATTCCACAGGTGTTAAAGAAAATACGGACATCCAAGGCCAGAGTAATACTCAGAACTCCACACTGGCCGAGGAGGGCATGGTTCGCCATAGTGGTAGCCATGGCACTAGATCATCCATGGAGGCTTCCCAACAGGCAAGATATTCTCAAACAAGGCCCAGTATTACACCACAGTCCACAACACTTACAGTTGATAACCTGGATCCTGAAAGGGAGAGACTGCTGAAACTGGCTATCACCCCCTCATGATTAACACAGTGACAATGTCCAGGAGGACATTCATGACCACCACATATCAACATCACTGGAACATATTCACAAAATGATGCAATCATCACAGGACAGACCCAAACAGTTGCTCTATTGCACAGATTACAATGTTTCTTCAAGAGGGATTGGACCTGGGACTATCTCCATCCTTGCTCAAGGTACAGGTAGCTGCAATAGGGGCAGCAAGGGGACAAGTTCAGGGCACCTCTCCCGGTGCGCACCAAGACATTGTGCACTTCCTAAATGCTGCCACAAATATACGACCCAGGATAAAGCCCATAACAGCTCAATGGGATCTAAATATGGTACTCGGAGCCATGACAACAACTCCATTCGAACCCATAGAGTCGGTGGCTCTCAAGTGGTTAAACATTAAGACAATATTTCTAGTAGCCATCTGTTCAGCAAGGAGGCTTGGAGAACTACAGGCCCTTTCATGCAAACCACCATTCCTGACTTTTCATGCTGACCAAATATGCATGTGGCCAATATTGTCCTTTGTACCCAAGGTGGCATCAACTTTCCATACCAGCCAAACTATTGAAATGCCAGCTGAACTCCCTGCAGAAGAGGTACTGCAAGACCCCCCACTTCAAACACTAGGAATGAAACGGATCCTAACAACATATGTCTCTCACACAGAAGAACTACGCAAGACAGACAGATTATTTATTATGGTACAAGGCAACAGAAAAGGACATCCAGCATCTAAATCCCCAATAGCCTCATGCCTGAAAACAGCAATTGTGGAGTCATACAGGGCCAATAACTTTACACCCTCCAAGGACTTGAAAGCCCATTCTACAAGAGCAGTGGCCACATCCTGGGCAGAGAAAAATATGGCCACAGTTGACAAAATATGTGCCACTGCCACTTGGTCATTACCACATACCTTCCCAGGCACTACAGAGTTGATGTGTCACAAAACAATAAAACAAACTTTAGCCGATCAGTATTACTAGAGGAAAAAACCTGACCTACAGAAAGGGACATGTCTAACCCACCCTGGGGTATGGGTACCGCTTTTTAGGAACCCATGATGTCATGACTGTGGAGTGCCTCAGAGATTATCCCCCACAATGGTAGTTCACTCACCTGGTAAAGATGATTGTGGGGGCATACATCTCTGAGGCACTCCACACCCCACCCTTAAGATGTGTACAAGTATCAAAGTATTGCCTCACAGTAATGGCTTGCCGTAAGGGCCGGACATTTTAGAATGCATTAATAGGAAGTAAAACCTTTCATTCTTAAACCTTTCTGGGTCGGAGCGACAGGTCAAAACAGCAACGAAGTCAAGCAAAAAAAAAAAAAAACAACCACAAACCACTGTCAATACCACACACACACAAACAGGACAAAGAACACCAAAGGCTACAGGAAAACATACATTACTTCACCATTAAAAATCACAGTAAAGAAATACAAGGGCAACAGTATAACATGGATAAGTACTACCAGCATATAAAGCAATGCAGAACCGTACATTAAATTGAGAAACACAGCAAATGGGAACATAATCCAAGCCACGATAAACACCACGTACTCCACATGTCGTTCGGAGGCATTCACCCCCCCCCGCATGAAACATAAACATCCTCCTCCTCGCACACATCACAGGGACTGCAGCACAAAACACCCAGAGCAATCAAATGACCCATGCTGCAGTTACACAGTCGCTATTTTCCTTGACACTGTTCTTCCCTCGCTAACTTTGCCACGCTCTTATTCTCTTGCTATTTTCTCTTGTCACTTTACTTATTTACATCTAGATAGAATGACATCATAATGTTTAAACAGCAGTATAGTGGTATATTACTTAATATAGTTGGTGGTTGACAAAATTATACAAATCATTTAAAGAGAAACACAGCTAATATCTTTAATAAGCACATTTGTCTGGTATGAGAGTACCTCAGAAATGTCCAAATCTCTGGCTGGTCCGTCAACGCAGTGGTAGGCTACTGCTTGCAGTGCTGGCAACCCAGGTTTGGGAATGAGCATGAAGCAAGCTGGTGGGAGGAGGATTAGGCATCCCAGAGGACACTGTCCTTCTTTGAGGAGGGAGGGCAGAGAACTCGGCCGTAACATCACCACCTAAGTGACCATGGGTGGAGATGTGGCTGGAGCACCAGGGGAAGGGGTTGCTCCTCAACAGCAGATGTAGGGATGCTCTGTGTGAGCACATCACACTGTCCACTCCATGGAGCATCCAGAGGGGTGGGCAAAAAGGTGGGGAAAAAAATTGACTGACAGGATGGCACTCGCGATTCCCCTCAAACCCCACACCACCTACTGGGCACAGGACCCACTGACCAAGTGAGGCATCAAGAGGGGGCTTGGGGTACCTACCATGGCCCCACCACAGGGGCAAGCTGTAGATGAATGGGTGGTTCCCATAGGTAAGTCCCAGGAATGGCAGGTCTTGGGGTTGGGGGGGCCACGGAGCTGAAGGTTTACTTCACTGGAGCACCAGGTTCCTGGCTCTGGAGTGTGATTATTGCTTTCTCTTTCTTCTTGAGCTTAAGGGGCCAGCCTGGTGCAGCATGAGAAAAAAGAATTTCCGTTGGATGCAATATACGGCAGTATGATGTCACAGTTTCTACTTGGGAACAATCAAATCACTGCCAACTTGATACTGAGATAGTTGATGAAATGTGGCTTCCTTCCAACTTTCCGGTGAGCTCACCGTCCTAATGACAACAGCTCATCCCAATCTTACACATCCTTAGTTGGACATTTTCCTGAGTTCCATTCCCGACAGAGAATGAGAAAACACATACATTAGGCAACAGGTACAAATAATCTTTTTACACACAGTTATCTCTTAACCAAATGTTGTCCACTTTACATATAGATTGGTTTGCCAATTCTATGTTTTGCCTGTCGAAAGCACTGAGATTTTCATTAGTAAAACCCATATTGTCTTCCATGCTGCTACCTTTTTTAGCAAAACCAAAAAAACAACCTCAGCTGGACCATTCTAAAAAACATGAACAGGTCGATGTTTATGTCAAATTGGCTCACTTTGAGGGAAGGGGCAAAGGATAAATAAACCCTTATCAAGTACAGAAATGTGCTGCTTTGTAAGTGTCACTGAAGAAAGGTTAATGACTGCAGTTTCTGTCATCTGTTCCTCTCTGACCTCCTCAATTGGCCTGGGTTTTGGCCTCCTACCCTTTTCCCCTCCTTGTCCTCCATTAATGTTTCTTGGAAAATCCGCAGAGAGTTCTCCTCAGGCAGGATGTGGCTGAATCATTCACGGAACCTAAGGGCTGAGAGGACAGGACTGGATAACAGACAATTTCATACCTAGAAGCAACAATACTTGTAAGGTTGTTTTTAGACCACATGACTTAACTACTTAAAGTTTTCTTTGCTTACTGTATGTGCTGCTGTTGTCAAACAGTTTTGGCCTGCTGTGAATCAGTATAAGCCTGTATTAAAGTGATTTATTGGGGGATATTAAGGCTTCACGGATGGGGTTTGGGTCTTTGGAATGAACAGTGGGAAAGAAATATCCCACATGAAAAGTGTGCTGTAGTGGGCCTCTTTTCTAGACTGCATGGTCAAGATGGAGATAAGGTGTCACAGCAGCAGCACGGTTTAGATCGGACCCCCCCCCCAAGTGGGATGTTTGCCCCGTAACTAATGCAGAATATTTTGCTTTAAGCCGGTTATAGGGCTTTAATGTTTAACATGCATGCTCCTGATGAGAAGCAACTTTTTATTTTCCTTTGACTTTATGAAGTTTCAGTGTACTACAAGGAAATAATCACATGGTGATCGGTTATTTATTTATTTGTGCATAAAGCAATTGTCATGTTTGATGCTCCCACCTTTATGGAGGAGAAATATTATCTTTTATGGAATGCTTTATCTATATTGAACTCTCCAGAAGGACATCTTGTGGAGGGAACTTGAAGGGATTCAAAACATAGAGGGGGTAGAGCAGCTATTGGGGGCAATGAAGGCTGGAATTCTGAAGGCCACGGAGCAATGCCTCAGCAAAATTAGCAAACGCAAAAGGGAGAGGAAACCCCTGTGGTTCATGGCAAAGGTTAGGGAGAGCATCAGGGAGAAAATAAACTCATTCAAAGCCTACAAACTGATACATGGGTTAGAGGAAAGGGTGGTCTACAAGGAAAAGTTGAGGGAAGCAGGAAAGACAATTAGAAAGGGAAAAGCATGTACAGAGGAGAAAATAGCTAGGGAGGTGAAAGGAATGACAAAAAATTATTTCGTTTTGTGGGTAACAGGAAGAAAAGCAGACAAGGGATTCCAAGACTTCAAGGGGGTGGGGTGAGATAGTTAAAGGGGATGAGGCAAAGGCAACTCTACTCAACAAATACTTTGCATCAGTATTCATGGCCGAGAAAGAAGGAAGAGGGCCTACATTAAGCAGAAAGGGGAGGGTGGGCAAGGAGGTGAGCACAAGCCCCTTCATGGTGGAGAGGATGTTGGAGGAGCTGGGAAGAATAAAAACTGACAAGGCTATGGGACCAGATCAAGTACATCCAAGTGTACTCAGGGAATTAAGGGAGGAACTGTCGGGGCCTCTTGCCAAGCTGTTTAATCTATCCCTCGAATCAGGGAGGGTCCCGGGAGACTGGAAACAGGTGGTGGTGGTACTGCTATACCAGGGAGGGAGAAAGGATGAGCCTGGCAACTATCATCGAGTCAGTCTTACCTCTGTGGTAGGCAAGCTAATGGAAGCTCTCATAAAGGAGAGGCTTTCATGGCACCTAGAGGAGGAAGGATTACTTGATGACAACCAACATGGGCTCACAGGTGGTAGATCGTGTCAGACCTACCTGACTGAATTCTTCAAGGGTGTAATGGAGGTGTATGAGCAGGGGGGAGCGGTGGATGTGACCTATCAGAAACTTGGGATGCTTTTTAAACTTCAGAATTCACTAACCTTGCAAGCTAGAAATTCAATAGCTCAAAGTGTCTTATTGTCTTAATTAAATTATAATTCCTTCTTATTTACAGCTCTCTCCAAACAAGTAATGACTAATTTCACGTCAATGTTTCATTGTACATTATACCAACTTTCAGGTTGGCTTCCACCCAAATGCCATTCAATTCATTCTCTGTGTTGTACAACTGACAAAGTATTGAGACAAAAAAGATATTTCTCCACGCCATAGGCGGAGGAGCACTTCAAACACTGGGGGGGATCAGAACCATCACTGGAGCACCAACCAGTGTGCCACACTAGCGGGGCGTGTTGGACGCATGACGTGGGTGTGTCACAGCATCAACTCAACACTCCCCCTCTGTCAAGAAAGACACAGAAAAAAGATGCCTCCAGATTGCCTAGATGACGCAATCTGTCACAGTCTGAGTTTCTCAGTATTGGAAGTATTGGTATCAATGCTGTGGGCAGACGCACTCTCTGATACCATCAGTGGGTGGGTTTGTGGTATACTGATATAACACTGTTTTCAGGGCTTGTAATTAATTCTGAATTTTTTTTTTCATCTGTGCCAGCTCTCCCTGACAGAACAGCTTAAATAAACGTTGTACAAACATGGCTACTGCTGTATTACTGTGGAATGATTAGCACTGGATTGCATGGGGCCACCACCTTGCTGTCATAATCACACTCTATTAATCCCTATTCAGTTATCAAACATGCACCTTGTTTGTAACCACGTAATGCAACTACAGTACTATCCTGTTATAGACCTGCTATAGACTGCATGACTTAGTAACCCCCCAAAAAACACCATCATTTGTATTGCCAGCAATCCTTGTCTTTATTTTGACAAATAACTCAGCAAGACAAGATGCTATAAATAAATTATATTTTTCAGTCGTGACATTTGTATGTAGACTTCAACAAATATCTGTAATTTGCATATTTTTAAACCACCAGAGTGAGAGTGATTGTGTGTGTAATGTTCAAATGAAAGTTACTATGTGTGTAACCAAAGTGACTGTGTGCAGTGTTAATTTCACAAAAAAGTGACAGTATGTGCAATGTTAATTTCATAATAAAGTGACTGTATGTGCAATGTTAATTTTACAATAAAGTGACTGTGTGCAATTTTAATTTCACAATAAAGTGACTGTATGTGCAACATTCATTTCAAAATAAAGTGGCATTGGATTATAGAACTGTGACTTCAGTAAACTTTGTACTAGTACTTTGCTTGTTGTCAGCTCTTAACTAATACTGTCAGTTTAAAATTTCCCAAAAGTATCTAGCCTAGAGTTTACATGTATAACAAATTCCCTGGCAATGTCAATCAAATTCAGCTTTGCAGTCCTTGATTTATGGATGTGATGTACAACCGTACTGTTTAGTCTGCTTGCAGTCATGGTGGATCTCAAATAAGCTTTCAGTCACTGAAGAGCTGAAAAGGATCTCTTAGCTGTTGTTGATGGAATTGTTTTCTGTATCTGAATCAGCTTCAGGACCTCAGATTACAGATTCCTAGATTCATAGAAGTGTGACGGCAGAAAAGGAATGACAAGGCCCACCAAGTCTGCCCATTTGTCCAGCTACCTGCTTAGACCTGTGCCCCCCTTCCTTAACACTCCCCTGTGGTTGTCCCATGCCTCTTTGAATCCCTCCACTGTTTCTTCTCCAACAACCACCTCTGGGAGTCTGTTCCACTTTTCCACCACTCTCTCTGTGAAATAGTATTTCCTAATGTTACCCCTGAACTGCCCCCCCCCACCTGCAGGCCATGCCCACTCGTCCGTCCTCTGATTTCCTTTCATCTGGAAGATGCTTTCCACTGGCACCCTGTTTATACCCTTAAGGTACTTGAAGGTCTCGATCATGTCCCCCCTCTCCCTCCTCTGTTCCAGGGAGTACATGTTCCGATCTCTCAACCTTTCTTCATAGGATAGGTGGCTTAACCCTTTTACCATGTTTGTTGCTCTCCTCTGAACCCACTCCAGCCTCCCCACATCCTTTTTGAGGTATGGCCTCCAGAACTGGACTCCGTACTCCAAATGTGGTCTAACTAGATGGGTGTACAAGGGTACTATGACCTCTCTATTTCTACTGGCGATCCCCCTTCCGATGCATCCCAGCATTCCACTCCCCCTAGTCACTGCCCTCCCACACTGCCTTTCCACCTTCAGGTCCCCCAATGTAGTGATGCCTAGATCCCTTTCTTGTTCCATTACTTCCAGATCTCTGCCCCCCCCCATACAGTACCTGGCTCTCCGATTTCTGTAGCCAAGATGCATGATATTTGGCATCACCAAACTGTAGCAAACTTTGCCAAAGTTCTTCAGTTGTTGAAAGTTTTTCTTTGTCCCTGTTAATTTCTGCCAGCATTGGTAGCTGCACTCTGAATCTCCTGATGTCAGTATCCAAGGAATGATGCTGGACTATTTCTTCCACAATATCCTGCTCTACTGGTTCACCATTTCCCTGTTTTAGGAGGAGGTCTTCAGTTTTTACGAAAATGTCAAAACACTGCTGGTCAAATCTTGATTTGACAGATGTTATTAATGTATCCATAAACTCCATGTAAATCGGACTAAAATAGTCATGTAGGTCTTTAAAAGAAACTGGAGCTGACCCATTGTTGAAGCGTTTAGGTGGCCTTTTGAAACGTGGGACCAATGGCTCAGAAATCTCTAAGTTTCTTGCTTTCTCAGTGCTTTTTTACCACAAATTAGCAAAGGTTTTCTCATTTTGTAGTCCCTGCAGGCATGAAATCAAATGTCCTGATGCAATTTTGGCACCAACCGCAGTCAGATCTTTTCGTTGCAGCACTTTACTGGTCTCTTCTCAAAGTGCAAACACCAGTGCAGCCATCTGAAAACCAAAAAATGCTGGAAACTGCTGAAGAAGACAAGCTAGTCCATTTGCTTTGCTTCCAGATTCACCACTATCATCTTCTGCGATTTCTTCTAGTGCCTCAATGATCGAACTGTAATTGTCAACGACTGACTGAAAAGTCAATGTTCTGACTGTCTATCTGGTTGGACATAGTGGACTCAAACCTTTATTGCGTCCACTGAAGTTATCTTTGATTTTTTCAAAGATGCCAAGTCTTTTTGCCGAACCTTTTATGATGGTATTGATCTCTCTGACACGATCCAAAGAGTCCCTCACCAATGGCACACAGCGTGAAGAGTCTTGTAAGGCCAGGTTTAAATGGTGAGCACAGCAGTGAACATATAATGCATTAGGGCACAGCCGACGAATTCTTGTTTGGACACCATTGACTTTCCCAGCCATATTACTTGCCCCATCATAGCACTGACCCCTACCATTTTTAATATCGATGTCCAGTCTTAGCAAACCATCAAGAATTGTTTGTGTTTCTGCATCTATTAATTATGTAGTGTAGAATCCTATGAATTCTTCATGAATTATGAGGGTTTCCTTATTTCAATATTGCAAACATACCGATACCTGCTCTTTAGTAGAGGAGTCTGTGGTTTCGTCCACCATTAGGGCAAACCATTTGGCTTGCCTTACATCTCCCACAATGTATTTTACAATTCTAGGGGCCATCAGTTGCAGCATTTCATTCTGCATGTCGTGAGAAAGCCAGTTCTGTTTTTTTTTTTGAGCCATCTGTCCAGAACAGGCACATCCAAACTTCTGATACCAAGTAGTAACATGAAGTTTCCTGAATCCTCTTCATGACCTGTTCATGGCTAGCCCTTGCTGACCCAAATACTGTAGCGTTGTGAGGATTGCCATTAGAGCTATTTGTGATTCTGGTGCTCCCTTGAGTCAGGTGAGTCGGTCCCTCCTTACATAACTGTTCCACTTTTCAATTGCCTCATGGTATGCATTGGAGGCTTCATGCCTTTTACATTTTTCAGACGCTTTTTTCCAGTTCGAAAACCCTGTTGCTATGAATGCTTGCTCCCAGTTTTTTGAAAAGGACAACAGCTTTAGCTTACTTCCATTGCACAAGTATGATACAACACGCTACTGTTGTTCTCTTTGTTCCGGTGCAGCCACGGCCATTTGTCAAACCAAATGGCCTTGAAGCTTCGATCAGTGTTAGAGATTTGTATTGTTGGGAACTCCATATCACGAGGCTGGTATGGTTTCAGCACAGTGGTGGAATGTTGAAGGCCAGTTCATGAAACTTCATCAGTTGTTGGTGCCTCTGTGATTGCTGTGTGTTGTGCCACCTTGGATGCCTTAGCTGCCTTAGACACTTCTGTTGTCTTTGCTGCCTCTAATGTCTTTGCCACCTCTGATGCCTTTGCCACCTCTAATGTCTTTGCCGACTCTAATGCCTTTGCCGCCTCCGATGCCTTTGCCGCCTCTGATGTCTTTGCCGCCTCTGATGTCTTTGCTGCCTCTGATGCCTTTGCTGCCTCTGATGCCTTTGCTGCTTCTGATGTCTTTGCCACCTCCGATGCCTTTGCCGCCTCTGATGTCTCTTCCACCTCCGATGCCTTTGCCGCCTCTGATGCCTTCGCCACCTCCGATGCCTTTGCCGCCTTTGATGCCTTTGCCACCTCCGATGCCTTTGCCACCTCTGATGCCTTTGCCACCTCTGATGCCATTGCCACCTCCGATGCCTTTGCTGCCTCCGACCCCCTTTGCCACCCCTGATGCCTTTGCACCTCTGATGCATTTGCCACCTCTGATGCATTTGCCACCTCCGATGCCTTTGCCATCTCTGATGCCTTTGCCACCTCCAGTGCCATTGCCACCTCTGATGTCTTTGTTATCGTTGGTTGAAAGTAAGTGTAAAGGTTTCCTGCTTTTCTTTTGTTCGCCATGGTTTTCAGTCGTAGAAAACAAAAACAAGGTGCTGCGTCAGCATGTGGTCTAAAAGCAAAACAAAATGGTTGTGGTTTTCAGTTGTCTTAACCAAGAACACACTTTTTAGTTACTCCAAAGGCCAAATCACATTTGTTTCAGTAAAAAAAAAAACAAAAAAAAACACTGTTGTTCAAAATAACCAAGTTCATGGCATTTATCTAGAAATACTTCATTAAACATCAATGAAGCAACTGTTAAAATTAACCAGGCACCGATTTGCACTTACTTAAGGAGAAAATGACAAAATGAATCAATTAAGATGGGTTCCCAGTAATATTTAAGAAATTAGGTAGAGCCGAGCCACCACACCACCACCTGCAAGAAAGTTGTCAGTGATAGAAAAGCAAAGATTCTTTTTTGTGGAAAAAGAAGAATCAGCATTTATATAGCACTTTTCATACATAGTGTATCCCAAAACGCTCTACAAGTAATGCTAGACTGGTAGTGAAGAGACTGAATGTGTAGTGGTGGCCATGACCATATCGCACATCAACACCCACACACAGCCTGGACAATTGCATGGGAAGGGAAATATTGGCCAGAACATGGGGAATGCCCCCTACTCTTTGAGAAGAGTGCCCTGGGTTCTTTTACTTCCACCTGGACACCCACCAGGACAGCACCAGGATGGGTAGAAGAGACCTCAGTTTAATGTCTCATCCAAACAACAGCACACCCCAGCAGTACAGCACAGCACCCTCCTAATACTGCACTTGGATGCCAGCATTTAGGTATGAGTCCAATCCCGGTGTGGGATGAGAACCCATGATCTTCTGGTCCAGAGGCGGATATACTACTAACTGAGCCACACTGAAAACAATAGGTAGACTGCCCAACTGCTGGATTTTATTACTTCACGAACACTCCTTTTGACAACACCACACATGATATAAGTAAAATCCCCACCACAGTACCAGACAAAAACAAAAACAACAAGCAAGCAGGAACACAACTGCTGATAATATTAATTCACAATTACTCCTTGTCATAGTAATCCTGCAATATCTTTTTTTTTTTTTGCTTCTCTCAGGTATAATTTCTGTACTTTGTAGCTTATTTTCTAAACCATAAACTACAAAAATGGGAAGATGACCCCCAAAAGTAGAAGACTGCATTTATCTACACGACATGTTAATGTCCTGTCTATGGCAACCCAAAGCTTTTTCAAGATGTACCCCCCCCCATCACACTTTTTAGTGTAAGAGCAGTGCCAGGTATCTCCTTTTTTTCTTTAATCATCTTGTTTTGGGGGTTAGCAGCAGCGATTTCAAGTGGGATAATATGTGTGTGTGTGTGTGTGTGTGTTAAAAAAAAACTTTTCAAGAATTCCAAACCCGGCCTGCAACCCCCCCCCCCCAAAACAAATTTTGAGCTTTACTGTATTAAACTCAGAGGCTAATACTTTCTTAATCTTGGAGGATAACCTCAGAAAATAAGATTTTGTAGAGCTTTTTGACACATACCCTTAAGCCACCACACAAGTATGTTGCTAACCCTACAATAAAATCAACATTAAAGTATCCCAAGAGTTGTTTAGAAAGTAAGGACATTTCATTTACCTGTGGTGGCAGGTGCTACAGCTTGAAGGTAATAAAAGAGTCTATTGCTGAGTTAATTTGCACATATTATTAGGGTAAAAAAACAAACAAGGACTTCCGGTGACGTCACCAGACTGATGGACGCTTAATCCAAGAGCTCCGGGGGTTGCCTATTGAAATAACTCGGCTATCACCAGCAAAACTACCAAATGTCATCACAAATCTCCCCGTACCTGCTACACGGAGATGGCATCTAGCAAATCCAGGGGGAAGGCATCCCACTCTGCTTATGTCTAAGCTAGATGAGATCATAAAAACCTTGCACAGAATGGAGACATCGGTGGGCGATTTAAGATCTGATTTAAAAAACATTGATGAGTGCACCGAAGCTGCAGAACAGGCAGTCGGTTCTTTGGCAGATTCTATGAGTCAACATGATAGAGCTATCTTATACCTGTTGGCCCGTGAGAAGGAGCTTCAAGCCAATCTCGATGATCAGGAAAACTGAGCAAGAAGAAGCAATTTCCATATATATGGAATTCCTGAAGAATCGGAGAAGTCCTTTGCCGCAATGGAAGATTTTGTAACCCATATGCTGAGATCCGTACTAGATATTCCTGAAAGTACAACCTTATCGATCAAACGGGGCACACCGCTCACTCGCGCCCAAACCAAAGGATCAATCGGCATGACCCAGATCGATCATTGTACAGATGTTAAACTATCAGGAACGACAACTCATTCTGCAGACTGCTTGGAAAAAACGTGGCTTACAGTATGACGGACAGAGGATTTTCCTGGACCAAGACTTCTCGGATCTCCAGAACGACAAAAGGCGCCAGGTCTGAGATATCATTAAACAAGCGAAAAAGAAAAACATCAAGGTTCAACTCTATTACCTTGCTTGATTGCGGACCCATATGGAGAAAGGGCCCATACTGTTTGAATCTCTACAGGAGGCGGCGGCCACTTTAAGACAAATGGGTGTTCAGTGTCCAGACTCCAAAATAGACACATTGGAGCAGAAGATCACATGAGTTGCCTGGCAGAGGGCTGGGAAACCTATAAGATCGCAGCCCACATCAGAACGTTGGCCCTTGCATTTATGCATGTACTTACAAGAATTATTAGCAAGGGAATCCAAAACACCACAGATGGGGATGGGAGCAGCAGGATCGAGTTTGAGAGGTTTACTGACCTGAACTGGCAGGTACTGAGACATTGTTACTTCACGCTATAAAGCAGCAGGGGAGGTTTAACTGAATTGCAACCCCGTGGCTTTGCTCCTCAACATGAGCTTCTGAGCCCTGTTTTGTTCTGAACTGCAACCCCTACAGAATAATTTTAGAGAGTGCCCTCACATTTAGTTCTGGAGTCACTGACATAATTAATACTGATAATGTGGACTTTGGGGGGTTGGCTCCTGTTGCACACTTCTTTTACTGCCACACCATGTGGCGAGGATCTGTAACTGATAATAGGATATGGCAAAGACACTTAGCAACTTAGCTAAATTTTTTGCTAGTAGCAGCAGCAAATTCTGGACTTTTCTTTTTTTCTAATGTTGGGTTAGGCAGGGAAACAACTCTGGAACCTCCTCACAAGGGAGTGGTTCTTCATTCCTCTCTTCTCATTCTTGACACCACCAGAGATGTCTTGAAGGGGGCATCGAGGATGGAGGGAAAATGTATCTGTTTTGCTTTGAAGGCAGATCTTGATTTAAGAAGGGATAGGCAAAAGGGGGGGCCTCACCTCTTTCCTCCCCTTTTGGCATGCATGGGGGGGGGCTAGGCCTCTATCAAGACAAGATACCAGTATATAGAAGTAACTTGAAAAAGTTTAGTGAGTCTGTCAGTGGGGGCCCCCCCCGGAAGATCTTATACTGCTGGCACTATTAACTGCATGGAGCTGCTTACACTGGCAACCCCCGGACACTGGTGGCAACCAGAAGCTAATAGAGTTTATACCACTCTACTTGCTTTGGGTGACAGTTACACTCGCTGACACAAAGTGGTCAGGCTTGTATGTTTACAAGCACAGTAGCTCTGACTACCCCACCCTGTTTAAAATAATAATATCTTTATTTATTATGCACCTTTCAATTATCAAGGCGCATTACAAAACTTAAAACAACAATAAAAACTGCAATATATAAATACACAATAAAATCCAAGAATTAACATTATTTGTTATAGTATACCCTGCTCCATAAATAGGTTTTCAGTGCCTGTTTAAACTCCACCCACAGCCGCACACTCCCGATGCCGACAGGATAGAGAATTCCAAAGGGCTGGGGCCACGTACATAAATGCACGGGCCCCTGAAGATTTTAAAACTACACTTGGAATCTCTAGCAACCCCTTGCCGGCTGAGCAGTGCAATCGCTCGGGGCAGTAAGAAGACAGGAGCTCTTTCAGGTGGTCCGGGCCAAGTCCATGTAGGGCTTTATAAGTCGATAATCCGACTTTGAAGGTGATCTGCCACTGAACTGGCAGCCAGTGCAGTTCGCACAGCACTGATGTGATACGGGAAGTCTGATGAGTCCCCATCAGCAACTGGGCTGTAGCATTCTGCACCAGCTGCAGCCGGCGGATATCAACCCTTGGGAGCCCAAAGTACAGGGAGTTGCAATAATCGAGGCGCGAGGTCACAAAGGCATGGATCAGTGTGGGAAGATCACCGGACGGAACAAGGTGCTTGATCCTAGCGATGTTCCTTAGATGATAAAAGGATGACTTAATGACAGCCGATACCTGAGATCTCAGTATCAGCCCATCGTCAAGCATCACTCCTAGGTCCCACACCAGTTCAAAGGTTAGGAGCTGGAAGCCCCCCAGAAAAAGCTCCTTGGGCTGACCAGCCCCCCCATCCGGCAACCTGGATCCACAACCATCACCTCAGTCTTCCCTGAGTTCAACTTCAGCCAGCTGGAATTCATCTATTCCTGGATTTCAGTGATGCAGTTATTGAATACCGAGAGTGCTCCATCCTGGTCAGGTGCAAAAGACAAGTAGAGCTGGGTATCATCAGCATAGCAGTGAAACCTCAGCCTATAACGTCTTACAATGTCTCCGAGGAGCAGCATATACACTGCAAACAACATGGGGGACAGCACAGAGCCCTGAGGGACCCCACATGACAGAGAGAGAGAGGGTCGGAGGAATAAATCCCCGACACCACCCTCTGAGTTCTGCCAGTGAAGAAGGACCTAAACTGTCTGAGGACTGAACTAGTCAGTCCACAGATGAACCTCAGGAGCTCAAGCAGTACCCCATGGTCCACAGTGTCAAAGGCTGATGAGAGATCAAGGAGCACCAAGATGGACTGGCTTTTCTGATCTCTTGCCATCAGGAGATCATTGAGCACCTGAAGCAGTGCAGTCTTGGTACTATGCCTCTTTCGAAAACTGGATTGGAGAGGTTCGTAGATGTTATGGATGGTCAAATGGTTCTCCAGCTGTACAGCCACTACCTTCTCAATTACCTTCCCCACAAAGGGGAGGTTAGAGATAGGTCTGTAGTTTGCCAGGCAGTCTGGGTACAGAGAAGCTTTCTTCAAGAGTGGTGTCACCACCGCCTCCTTCAGGGAGCTAGGAAACTCACCCGACTCAAGGGAGCACCAGACTATCTGTGCCAAGACCGGGCCAATGATGTCACAACAACCCATAATCAGGGAAGTTGGGCCCGGATCTAAACTACAGCACATAGGGCACATACCCTGGACAATCCTCATAACATCTACAATCTCCGGCCAGTCGAAGGTACTCCAGGAGAAGTGAGGGACAGTGGCCAGGCACCGATCACCGACATCTCCCATAGAGTGTGTCGATCGGATTTCCACCCTGATGTCGGCCACCTTATCAGCAAAGAACCAATCAAGCTCCTCACACTCCAATTGTGAAAAGACTCTTCGAACCTGCAGGCAAGCTGGGTTGCACAGCCTGTCTACAGTTCGAAAGAGCTGAGCCTGTCGATTCTGAGCGGCAGCAATCACCCTGGACAGGAACTCTGCCTTCTTGCTGGAGATTTCTGACTGATAGAGCTGATAATGCTCTAGCAGTCTAAGATGGACGGCCTCCAGGGTGGATTTCTGCCAACAATGCTCTAATCTTCGTCCTAGTCGCTGCAAATCCCTCAAGGTCCCATCAAACCATGGGGACCGAGGGTGGAGGGAGAGAGGATGAACACGGACAGGAGCAACAGAATCCAGTGCTGTGGTAATGACCTTGTTGTAGGCCAGAACCAAAGCCTCTGGGCTCCCACTTGCCACAGGAAATTCCGATAAATCAAGCACCACCACTACGCCTTGAGGGCTCAGATCCCGTAAAGGGTGGTAGCTGACCATCTCCACAGGGGTAGGCCTATGAAAGGGGGTGCAAAAATTGAATCTCACGGTGTAGTGATCAGACCATTCGATAGGTTTCACCCCACATCAGAGACTTCGATCCCCAGGAGGAAAACTAAGTCAAGGGAGTGGCTGTGTTTATGAGTAGCAGAGGTAACGATCTGTGTAAGACCCAGTGATGTCATCACCTGGAGGAAGTGTTGTCCAAATTGTGAGAGTTCGTCATCGATCCAGGCATTAAAAGTCACCTAGGACCATCAGCCTAAGTGACTTAAATGCCAGATCGATCACGAAGTCCACTACTTCCTGAAGGAATAGCTTCTCATCCCCGGGTGGATGGTAGATGAGAGCTATCCTATAACCTGCACCTGCTACTATGGTACACTCAAAAGACCCAGCATCCTCAACTGGTACACTCGTGAGGCCCAATTCTGTCTTGAAACAGACTGCAACCCTCCCCCTCCCCTGCGGTCCAATCTTGGGCGGTGTATCGCCGAATACCCGGCAGGAATCCCAGCCTCAAATATAGGGCCAGCGTTTTCATCCAGCCAGGTTTTGGTGATGCACACCAGATCTGTTGTCCCCACAAGATCTGCAATAATTGCAGTATTGTTCTTAACAGATCTGGTGTTGCAAAACACTGCTCAAGTTGGACGGGTCTCCTGAGCCGCCCTGATCACCTGCCCACCCGTAATGGTGGTGCCCTTGGGTATGGAGACTAGACATGGAGGACCACGTTCCAGAATCCATTTTGCTCGAGGGCATCTTCTGGGTTTAACTAACCCTATGTGGTTGCCCCGCTCATCCATCCTCCACTGTTCGCACCACCCACTCTGCTCCCCACCCCCATGGGCAATGCCCAGTGCTCTACAGCACTAATAGGGTATCCTCAACCTATGAAGCACTGTTTTTGTTTATATAAACATTATGGTTTATGGTCCTCTGTTAACTGTTAATCAGAAAGTTTTTTCCAGTTTAGTGACAGCAATTCTGTTGTCCTTTGGGTTAAAAATGTTTCATATTCGAGTTTTATGTGCACCAGTTGTTCATTCAGTTCACCAAGCATGACTTTTCTGTACACTAGGTACTAATATGGACATAATGGTCAATCAGTTTAGACGGAAAGGTAGGGAATCCAAGGGGGGGGGGTGATTTCAGGATTGCAGTAACTAATTCTAGATGGGTTCTATAAAGATAGTTTCCTTGAATGTTCAAGGATTTAACTCTCCCATTAAGAGAACAAAGATATTGCATTATCTGAACCAACTCCACTCCGACATCTGTTTTCTGCAAGAAAACAGATTGTACAAAATGGAACATGCGAAACTCAAACGATCATGGGTCGGTAAAGTAATGGGATCCTCACGTACATCAGGCAAGAAGACTGGCTTAGTCATTTTGATAAGGAAAAATATCCCACTAGAAATTTTGAGTGAGGAAAGCTTGGAGAATGGGAGAGGAGTCATGGTTTCTGGAGATTTGTTCTCTCAAAGGCTACTTTTAATTAATATTTACCCCCCCAACAACGATGATCCTTTGTTATACCAAAATCTTTTTCATAGAATCTCAAGCCTAGGGAAAGGTATGATTCTATTAGGTGGGGACTTTAATTGTGTTATCAACCCTAGGCCTGACCTCTCGTCCCAGAATAGTAACACGAATAAAAAAATAAGTAGGGCAATCAGGGGAGGGATCCAGGAACTTACATTATCGGATATCTGGAGAGAATTGAATGGGACAGACAGGGATTTTGCATTTTAATCAAACCCTAATAATTCCTACTCTAGAATTGATTATTTTTTATGTAGTAGTACAGATTTGCACAAGATGAAAGACTGTGTTATTCACCCCAGTGTGGTCTCAGACCATTCAGAGGTGACTTTGACCATGCAGCTAGGAGACTGGGGCAAGCAAACATCCTGGAGACTTAACTCATCCCTATTGGGGAGACAAGGCTTTAGGGACCAAATATCTGACGAGATAAAAGACTACCAAAGAAACAACAAGATAGAAGAACCTGGACCAAAATGGTATTGGGATGGTCTCAAAAACAGTTATCCGGGGGGAGGTGATATCCTATGTTGCACGGCTGAAAAAACAAAAAAGGGAAAAGCAGCTGACTTTGGAGTCTCAATTGAAACAATTAGAGGATGAACACAAACAATAGAACTAAAGAAAATTTTATTAAACTAAATAATATCAGGAAAGACCTACAGAACATTTTGGACTCACAAACTGAAGATAAATTAAAATATTCAAACCAAAAGTACTATGAATATGGCAACAAAGCAGGTCGGCTCCTCGCCTTTAGATTAAGACGAGACCAGGCAGATAGGTACGTTAAGAAAACAAAAATGGGCAGGGTGGGGTTGGAAACTACTCATTTTACTCCTAAAAAGATATCAGAGGCCTTTGAGCAGTATTATTCCACTCTCTGTAGTAGAGACCCAGAGAATCTAGATTCAGCACAGGTAATACAGGATTACCTAAATAGGCTGTCACTCCCTAAATTAGTGGAAGACACTAAACAGCAGCTTGACTCCCCTATTACTTCTCAAGAAATAATGAACACAATTCAAGATATGAAGCAAGGTAAGTCTCCAGGCCCGGATGGCCTCAACACAGAATTTTACCCAAAATTTAAGACTCAGTTGTCCCCTATCCTGCTTCAACTTTTTAACTCTTGTGAGGGGGAAGATGGCTTTCCCCACTCTTGGTGGACAGCTTTCATTTCAGTTATCCCCAAGGATGGTAAGCCCCCTGACTCATGTGTCTCATACCACCCATATCCCTCCTTAATGTGGAGTCTAAGATTTTTACTAAAATTTTGGCCAATAGGTTAAACACGATCCTACCAGACCTGGTCCACCCAGACCAGGCTGGGCACCTCAGAGACAATATTAGAAGGTGTCTTAGCATTTTACACCACTGTAAATGTTCCAAAGAACAACAAGTGTCCATAGCAGTTGATGCAGAGAAAGTGTTCAACCGCTTAAGCTGGAGTTTTCTGCAGGGGGTTCTAGAGACATTTGGCTTCGAAGATCAAATTAAAACTTGTATTACGGCTATATATATCGAGCCCCAACCCAGGCTAATGTCAGGGTGAACAGTACAATTTCAAACAATTTGAATATCCAGAGAGGGACCACGCAAGGTTGCCCCCTCTCCCCCATACTGTTCGCTCTTTGTATGGAGCCTTTAGCGGAAATAGTTAGAACACATCCAGGCTTAGGGGGAATTAGAGTAGGTGGGGAGGAGAGTAGAATATCACTTTACACAGATGACATCATGTTATAGCTTCAAAACTCGGTTAGAACCTTTCAAGTCCTACACCAAATACTTACCACTTATGGAGACTTATCAGGTTTCAAAATTAACAATGATAAGACGGATGTCATGTTAGTGGGTGGCCCCCTTACCACAGAATTAAAGCAAATGGTCCCTTTTCGATGGATTTTGCATAGCATAAGATACCTGGGCATCTATATACCCTTAAAGTTAAGCCAGTTATATTCAGTTAACTACGGGAGATTGATAAAAGCGGTGCTCGCAGATCTAAAGAGGTGGGAACTCCTTCCCCTCTCATTGATGGGGAGGGCGGACACCATAAGGATGAATGTTTTACCACGTTTTTTATTTCTATTTAGTACCCTGCCACTACACATCCCAAGTCTAGAGTGGAATAAAATTAATAAGGCTCTTCACCATTTTATATGGACAGGGAAAAGAGATAGGATAGCTTGGGACACACTGATGAGGGCAAAAAACCAGGGAGAGTTAGGCCTGCCAAATTTGAGAATGTATTATCAGATGGCCCAGGTGGTCCCTTGGGTGGCACACCTGAAGAAAGATTCAGAAAATGTATGGACGGCACAGGAAACAGGTGGAAACCCAGGAGTATCACCTGGTATAGATTTTACGGGACCCTCAGAATGTATGAGTAAATTGAATATCGATAACCCATGGATGAAACAAATGTATAAAATCTGGGCAGAGGTACGGAAAGCAGTGGGAATAGGTTCTCACCTAAACAATATAACAGAAATCACGCAATGTGCCCATTTTACTCTACCTAGACTAGACAAATCATTGGAGATGTCGAGGCCTGGTGAATTTTGCTCAGTTCTTCCAGCAGGACTGGATAAAAAAGTTTTAATCACTTCAGCAGGATTTCTCCATACCCACCACAAACTTTTTTAGATACCTACAAGTAGTCTCTTTCCATCGTACTCGATCATAGAAAGATAGAAACATAGACTTTGACGGCAGATAAGGACCACTTGGTCCACCCAGTCTGCCCATTTCCCTACATACAGGATAAGCTGCAGATTCTAGTTAACCAACAGCCTACTTCCTGCCACCCCCCCACTACAATTGCCTTGTGTATGTCCCATGCATGTTTGAATTCCCCCACTGTTTTAGCCCCAACAACCTCCCCAGGAAGTCAGTTCCAAGCATCCACCACTCTGTCCGTGAAAAAAGATTTCCTCACATTACCCCTGAGCCGTCCCCCCTCTATCTTTAAATTGTGTCCCACTGTTCTTACACATCTCTTTTTCTGAAAGATGCCACCCTCATGGACTTTGTTGATTCCCTTGAGGTACTTGAATGTTTCTATCATGTCCCCCCGTCCCTCCTTTCATCAAGGGTATACATATTAAGCTCTCTCAGTCTCTCTTCATATGATTTCTGATGCAGACCCTGCACCATTTTAGTTGCCCTCCTCTGGACTGCTTCCATCCTGTCTATGTCCTTGCGTAGATGGGGTCTTCAAAACTGCACACAGTACTCAGATGGGGTCTCACCAACTGTTTGTACAGAGGGATAACCACTTCCTTTTTCCTACTTGTGATGCCCCTTCCTATGCATCCCAGCATCCCCCTGGCTCTCCTCACTGACTTCTCACACTGCTTACCAACCTTTAGATCATCTGATATGACTACCCCCAAGTCCCGATCCATTTTTGTTGTTTTTAGTACCTCCCCTGCTATTGTGTACTTTTCTCCTGGGTTTTTGCTTCCCAGGTGCATTACTTTGCACTTCTTTGCATTGACTCTAAGTTGCCATATGTCTGACCATTCCTCCAACCTTGCCAAGTCCCTTCTCATCCTTTCTACCCCCCCTTGTGTATCAACTCTGTTACAGATCTTTGTATCATCTGCAAAGAGGCATACTTTTCCCTCTAGACCCTCTGCAATGTCACCTATAAAGATGTTAAAGAGAACTGGACCCAGTACTGAGCCCTGAGGTACTCCACTAGTGACCCCCCCTTTCTTCGGAATGTGTTCCACTCACTATTACCTTCTGTGTGATATGGGGTACCCCTCTCCCCGCAACCTCTCCAGCAGACCTCTGAGGCACTGGTCTTATAGTGTTTTGTTTTGGATGGTGTGTTAAAAAATCTATCTCTTAGAGGCCCAAAGGGACCCTCACCCACTGGACAAGTAATTTGGCAAAATGTGGAAGTCACAGCTGATATTGAAAACGGTATCACATATAGGGAAGCAGTAGACTTAGCTCCACTGAGGGCTCAGACGGTATGGGAGGGAGAAATGGGACTACAATTAGACACAAACATGGCAAAAAGTGTGGGAGGGAGTATTCCATGCCTCTAACACCTGGCAGGAATTTAGGTGGAAGGTCTTGATTAGATTTAGTGTTGATATCGAATGTTTGTTCAATTTATAACGTCTGGTAGCACGTTATAAACCATTGAAATCCGTCTTTCCCCTAGGTTGTCATCCCATCGTTAACCGCAGTTCCATACTGTTAACCTATTGATGCTACGTGCATCGATGGGTTAACAATATGGAATGAAGTCATGCGGTCAGCAGTAAGCTAGCACTGCCATGCAAACATTTAAAAAAAATCACTTTCTCCCCAGCGAGATAAACGGCGGCTTCACGGCACATCAAAATCTCTGTGCGGTCTATAAAAAATGGCAACATCGTTGATTCGGTAAAACATGGGTGCCCACTAGCTTTCATAATGTAAGTGCCCATACACTATAAAAGCTAATGGATGGGCGTCAGATGGCAACCAAACATGTAATCGCTTCTTGAGGTTTCCAAGATAATGATAAACCTCTTGAGCTGCGCTCTCGAGGTTTATCAAGTTGTCATGGAAACCTCTCAAAGCGATTACAGCTTGATTACCGTCTGACACCCATCCATTATCCTCTGTGTATTGTATGCCTTTGTATCAATCCTGCTGATGTGGAACCTTTGTAAAAAGCCTCTGTCTCAAAGGTATTGTAATCCGAGATATAATAAATAAATAAATTTAAATATATAAAACAACCAGCAACAGCAACAAATTTTAGAGAAGGTAATCAATCATAAAATGGGTGTTGTTTTTAGCTAGAAATGATATGATTCAGTAAAGGTTTGCAGTGTGCCCTTTAAGTTTGTTTCACAAGTTAATTATCTCAGAGACATTTCAGCAGTCCTTGTCAGCTACAGGGAGACCTTTTTTATAGCATTATACATTTATTGGAAAATGATTCCACTGGCAAAGGTGCAGCATTGACCTAATTTCCCTCAGTGCTCTGGTCACTTTTGACAGATAAGCATTGAGAGTACCCTTTTCTGATAATTTTTAACCATATAGCTCCCAACCAGTTGAGATGATTTTGAAACCTGTTAATAAATCTTCTTCTACTTCAAAGATGCTGGTGTAAGCACACAATTATGCAAAAAGGAAATATTTTATCATGTGTTTGCTGCTATTTATTGTTGTCCCTTGTCTGCATTGATGTTGAACAAAGGGCATCATGGCTTTTCATCATTAATTACTTGTGCTCTACTTTTCTCTTTTGCAGGATGGAAGTTTTGAAAACACATACTACAGCGACTTTATATCACATCTGGCTGACATCAGGTTTGCAGGTAAGTAACGAGGAGAAGCTGCTGGAACTGAAGATTTAAAGAGCTAGTGGAGCTAAAACAGGCAGACAGGAAACTAACACAACTTTTAACTTCATATGCTTTTATTGTTTAAATATGTATCCAAAAATAATACTTTAGATCAAGGCAAAAATTCCCAAATTACCATACAAATACTAATCCTTGTCATACCGTACAGTACCAGCTGATTAATCATTCTTAACATAGACTAAGTGATTTCCGCACGAACCCTTCTATCAGTTCTGTGAGAGACAAAAAAGAAGAACTGTCTACACTAAGTCCACAGACTTACAAAGGTGGTTACAGTCCAGTGCAGGAATAGGGTATGTCTTACCCGGGTTTGCTAGTAAGGTTAAAGATTTTAAAGTTCATCTCCTGTATGCTGTTCAGGCAGCCAAAAAATATTTGTCTGAGGAAAGTCCGCCGAAGAAGGTGGCTGGTTAAGAGTCCAAATCAAAACACTTTCAAGTTCAATACAGATACTGCTACAAGTTACAAGTCTCTACAAGCCAAAAGAAATTTAAATTCTCATAACTATATACAATGTCCCACAGCATGGATTATACATTTTATTATGTAGTATACCTCGGCCTTTCTTTTCCATATATCAACAGGTGACCAAAATCTCAGGACAACTCTCTATACCTCCCATCCTTACTGCTGCCTGCCAACCCTTCCAACGGTGACTCCCTCCCCTCTCATATACATTACTCTCTCTGGTGTGCTCCCCTCCAGGTCTGCCAGGGTCCCCAAACCTCCCGGTATTTCTCATTTGTTAAATGAATAGTGTGGGTGATATGTTCCATCTTCTCTACCTCTTCCAGCCTGGAAATCCAATGTGCTCTCGTGGGATGGTTGGGTTTTAACCATGTGGATGTAATACATTTTAATGCTACCACTCTTAAGATTTGGCCCAGCTCGACCACTTTCCATTTTTTGGATGTTAAGGTTGGGAGACCAAGTATCAAGTCCTGAAATGTGAGAGGAAAGGGGAACCCACCATCTTTTCTAGATGGCATGTACAGTACCTGTTGCCAAAATTGTCTTATTTTGAGGCATTCCCAAAAAATGTGATAAAGTGTCACCCTGAGGGCCCCGCGTTGATGCCAGCAAGCCTGCGATCCATGGGGATGGAAATGTTTTGTGATAACAGGGGATCTGAAGAACCGGATTGTAACTTTCCAATTAAACTCCCTCCAACAGGCCGATGACGTCACCTGCCAACCCCTCTGAAATCTACGGGCCCAACTAACTGGGGTCACTCTCTCTCCACTGTCAGTCTCCCATCTCTGTCTAATATCTTCCAAGATAGGTGGAGTTGAGGGGGAGAGAAGGACGTCATATAGCAATGAGATGTAGTTTAATTTGTCCTTAATTCTAATCAAGTCCCACCAGTATTGTTCTAATGTGGTCAGATCTCTACTGATCCACTGAAAGACTTCTCCTGATGTGATCAGGTGTCTAACCTGTAAATATCGAAAACAATCTTCTCTATTTATTTATTTATTTATTGAAAATGTTTCACCAGGAAAGACACAATGAGCAAAAAGATGCTCGTCTCATGGTGCGACCTGGGGGGGTTACAGTGGAGGAAGGTATACATACTAAAGTTGAAATTAGAAGTAGAGCAAAACAGATAATGTACATAGTTGGGTGGGATTACATTTGAACTTGTTACATAAGGAGAACAGTACAAAACATGATCATCAAGGACAGTGATATACATGTCATGGGTACACATCAAGGGCAATACATGATTACATAAGTACGAGTAACAGAACTCGAGTGCCCGTAACAGAACTTGAGCTGAAGCGAGATGCACCAAGTTGACAGTAGGAATTGGAGAGCGAAGATAGTGGGTAGAGGAGGAGTGGACTAGTAAACATTAAGGGTGTAGGGGGGTGGTTTAGGTGTGGTGGGGGAAAGGAGAGGGGAGTTAGTAGCTGTGAGTAAGGCTGAAGAGCGTAGGTTATTTAGGAAGGGGAAGGAAGGAGATATTAGGAGTGAATAAGAGTGAGTAAGAGTGAGAGTGTAAGTGCGTAGGGCAGTGTATAAGCCAGACAATTAGATGAAGGCCGAGCTGCTGGTCAAGCACTAAGGGGGGACAGGGAAAGAGAAGCTATCAGTGGGGGGGGGAGTCAGGAGCAGTTGCAATTTGGTGGAAGGAAGTCAGTGAGGGCAGAGGATAGGGAGTGTTTGGATGAAGAATGGCAGATCTGGGCCGGCAGGCCGTTCCAGAGTTTAGGGAAGAGGTAAGAAAAGGCCAATTGGCCTGCGGTGGTCCTTCAGTGAGGGATGACTAATAGCCCAGTGTCAGTAGACCTGAGGGCGTGGGTGGGGTAGATGGGAAGATAGAGAGAATACGAGGTAGGGAGGGAGGGAGGGAGGAGGGAGGGAGCTGAGCCAGAAGTTGGAAGTGAATTTAACACTATGAATTAGGCACCGTTACTCAGGGATGGCAGGGCCAGGGAACGGTAGAGCTTGCAGTGATGTGAGTGGGGGGACACTCGAGGGCAAAGCGGCAGAAAGCATTAAAGAGGGGGTCAAGTCTGGCTAAGGTGGTCTTAGAGGCAGAGCTGTAAATGACATCACAGTAGTCAAAGGAGGATAGAATCATTTTCTGGACTAATTCACATCTGACAGGTAGCGGGAGACTAGTGCAGTTTCTACAGAGGGCATCAAGTTTTGGGCACAGTTTTGAAATGATGGCATTCACGTGTGTGGAAAAGGAGAGCTGGCGATCAATCCAAACCCCTTGATACCTGAAGGAGGGCACTTCATCAAAGATGGTGTTATTTAGGGTATGGAAGATCAGAGGGGAGGTGAGTTTGGATAGATGCTGTCTAATGCCAGAAGACATAGAGACAGTTTTCTTCACATTTAGGGAGAGTTGGTTGGTATTGAACCAGTGTTGGATTTTGTTGAAATCGGTTTGAAGTTTGGAGGTGACTTCTTTGTGGGTCCGGCCGGAGGTAAAGAGGACCGTGTTGTCAGCATACATGTGGATTGAGGTAGTGGAGCAAGAGTTGGGCAGATCATTTAGAAGGATGGAGAAGAGGATGGGCCAAGAACTGAGCCTTGGGGAACGCCGGTGGTGATGGGGGGGGGTGTAGTCAGCTATTTTAGTGGATTGGGTTCTATTTAGTAGGTAGGCACTGAACCAGTTTGTGGCGAACGTTGCTAACCCAGCCCCTGATAAGCAGGATAGTAAGAGGGAATGGGATACCATGTCGAAAGCTTTTGCTAGGTCAATGAAAATAGCGGCAGTGATTAGCCCTTTATCCATCCCAGTGAGGATGGAGTCCATGAGTCTTAGTAGGGAGGAGGTGGTAGAATGGTGTTTTCTGAAACCGGACTGAAATGGGGTGAAGAAGTTAGTTTCTGAGAGAAAGTGGGAGAGTTGGGATAGCACTAGGTATTCCTGGAGTTTGGCAAGGGCAGGCAGAAGGGAGATGGGATGGTAGTTAGTTGTGGAGGTAGGATCACCACCTTTTGGTAGGGGTAGGACAGTGGCATGCTTCCATTCGGAGGGGAGTGACTCGGTGGTGAAAGAAAGATTTAGTAGGGCCGCGAGGGGAGTAGCGATGTCGGGGGGAGATAGGAAGAGGAGTTTGTTTTTGAGACCATCAGGGGATTTGCCTTTGGAGGGGTTCAGGGAGTGAAGGGCATCTAGGGTTTCGGTGGGGGAGATGTGACTGAAGGAAAAGGGGTTCCTACCAGGTGGTAGGGGGATAGATGTCTGGGGAGCGGGAGTGGTTGCAGGAGGTAGGGAATCTAGGAGGGCCCGGGCGCAAGTAGTGAAATAGGAATTAAACTCAGAGGCTACCTTCAGGGGGTTGGAGAGGAGAGTCCCCTGTTTGGGAGGAGAAAAAGGAGTTAATGACTTTACAGAATTAAGAAGGTCTCCCAAGATTTGCATTTAGGGTGTTGTTAAAATATTCAGCCTTAGCTAAGTGGATGGCCTTTGTGCACTTATTGTGGAGCATGCGGTAGGTGATATAGTCGCCTGGGAGGAGCGTGGATTTGTAGTTTCGCCAGGCCTTGTCACGGGCTTGTTGGCAAGCTATCAGCTCAGGGGATATCCAGGGTAGGTGAGACCCATGGACTCTAGCCCGGCGCAGGGGGTCGTGTTTGTCCCAGACAGTGAGGAAGGTGTTCCGAAAGTGCATATGGGCCGAATCCATGTTAGAGCAGCTTGAGCTCAGGACCTAATTAGAGTGAGATAGATCTTCCAGGAGGGGGGAGAGGTTGAGGGATTTGTATGACTGTTGGAATATAAGTTTGGGAGGGGATTTAACTCTGTGGATTTTGCAGACCAAGTAGATTAGGTGGTGGTCACTAATGGAATCAGGGAGGAGGCCTGAACTGATGATGTGGTGTGGGTGGGATGTAAGCGCCCAGTCTAGGAAGGAGTGATTACCGGACTTATGGTTTGAGCGTGCGGGTTCCGCAATGGTTTGGCTAAGGTTGAGAGCAGTTATCTCACTTTGGGTTTTGTTAAAAGTGGGTGCAAGCCAGTTGTGGTTAAAGTCACCCATAACATATAGTTCACCCGACTGGGCAAGAGATGAGAGCTGGCTCAGAAGGTCGGTGACTGTTGTGGTTGGTGTGCCTGGGCAACAATAAATACCAGCCACAAAGATAGGTAATGAGGAGGGAGGGGACAGTTTTACCATAAGAAGCTCGTAAGCTTTGGGTTCAGCTTTTGTAAGAGAGACAGTGAAGTGCAGGGCTGATCTGATGTAGATAGCCACCCCTCCACCTCTGGAGGGCCGGTCTTGCTGTGTGATGTTGATCCCCGGAATAGCGATGGTATTATCTGGTAGGCTGGGGTTTAGCCAGGTCTCAGATAGGATGATTATGTCGGGGGCATGGTGGGCGGCTAGGACCTGGAGCTGATCGAGCTTAGGGGCTAAGCTACGAATATTTAGATGGAGAAGGCGTAAGCCTCTGGGAAGGGAGCCAGAATGAGTGTCGGTGGTGGCCTTGGCTGAGGGGTTTGGTATGGGGTAGTCGGGGCCTGAGGTTGGGGTTGGGCCAGGGTTAGGGTGTATATCCCCTGCAGCCAGAAGTAGTAGGGCAATGGTTAGGTGGCAGCGTAGAATACAGAGAGACCGGGATTTTACTATGCGCTGGTTGGAGGCGGCAGTGGGGCGGGCTGTGCGCAGGGAGTGGGTACTGGAATGTGGGATAGAGACAGGCCAGAAGGCAGCCAAAGGAATAGACAGAGGAGGAGGGGGGCATAGAGAAATGGGACCAGGAGATAGCTGGGAGGGATGCAGTGGACTTATAGGGGGCATTTGTAGGATGAGTCAGAATAGCTGGTTGGGGGGTGCTGGGTAGCCACTTCGAGAGGGAGTTAAAATGGGAAGGGACAGTAGAATGGAGGAGATCAGAAGTACAAGGGTTATTGATAGGGACATTTTACCAGGGACAGGAGACACTGATAAAGAGTGAGTAGAGGTCCAGGCTAGTGAGGGGTAATGTAGCTATAGGGAGAAGTCGAAAAAGGCATGAGAAGCGTTGGGTAGGAGTGGCTGGGGGAGGAGGAGGTAGAGGCTTGTAGGAGAGGTTGGGTAGGTAGAAGGGCGGGAGTAAGTAGTGTATTTAACAGGGTGGCCTAGGAGGGTGGGACTGGTGGGGACAGGACAAAATAGCCCCAGCAGAAAGTAGAGCCGGGCGAATCCCCGCAGCGTCGCACTGGTAATCCGCAGAAGTGCTCCTCGGGCGGGTAGCAGCTTGGCTGGCTTGGCTGAGCAGGCGCTCCAATCGGAGGAGAGGATTGAATCTCTGGTCCAATCAGGGGCCATCAGCAGGGTAGGCGCACCAATGGGAGGAGGTGGTAGCAGTAGGGCGGTTTGCAAGAGTTAGCGGTGATTACCTGGGTGAGGAGCCGGGAGGCAGGACCAGGAGGGCGGGAGGGAAGCATCTGGCGAGTTGGTGAAGGCAGCGCTGATGCCGCAGGGCTCTGCCTAGAGAGAATTTGTCTTGCAAAATCATGAAGGTAAGACAACCCGTTCTATCTATTAGCTGAACAAATCTGGTAAGGCCTCTACCCTCCCAATATTGAAATCCCAGGTCGGTTTTGGGAAGGGGAAAGTATCCTCATGACGTATGAGGGAGAGTGGACCCACGAGGTTGGGAGTATATGTTATTTTACAGAGTTGGAGGAGAATTCTAATGGAGTGCTTCACCCAAGGGTTAGATGTTAAGGACCAGATATTGGGGTATATAGTGCTGGTGGGAACAGTTCAGAGTTTCACCCTTTGTAACGATTCTTGCTCTACGGAGTATCAACTGGACTGTTGTCATCTCTTGGCCCAAGTGTGAAGCTGGGATCCCTGGGCCGCTAAACAGTAATATAGATGCGGAGACCCAATGCACCTCTAGTGATTTAGAATCTAGGTGAAACCTGGGTGCTTCCCATCCCAGAGGAATTTTTGTACAGTTCTGTTTAATTGGATCCAGAAATATCTTGGAACATCTATTGGGAGGGTCTGAAACAAAAACAAGAGTCTTGGTAATACGTTCATCTTGATCGTATGGATTCTGCCATGTAATGTGAGGCGTAGTAATTTCTACCTGGCTATATCTGACAATAGGGTATTATATAGTTTGAGATAGTTACTCTGAAACAATTTCGAGGTGTCTGCTGAGATCTGGACCCTTATGTATTGAAAGGTATTTCTTTAGGCCCAAGCAAATAGGAAGGTGTCTTTAAAACCTACTGGAGGGGTGCCGCTCAGCACCATAGCTTCTGATTTAGAGATATTTATCTTACATCCCGCTAAAGAGCCAAAGGTCCTAAGGGTCTCCAAGAGGTGCGGCAGGGAGTGCTAGAGGTCCCTCAGAAAAAAAGGGAATCGTTGGCATACAGAGCTACGTCTTGTTCTTGTGTGCCAACTAAAGACCCTAGAATATTAGGGTTACTCCAGATCCAAATAGCAAGAGGTTCTATTGTTAAGGCAAAGATCAATGGGGAAAGTGGTCAACCCTGTTTGGTACCTCTTTTTAAGGGTATACGATCCGAAAAGTGGCCATTAACTCTAACTCTGGCTTCCGGCCTATGATACAGGGCAGAAACTGCAGATATAAAATTACCCCCCAAGGCCGCATTTCGACAAGGTGGCTAACATAAAGTGCCAGTCCACCCTGTCAAACGCCTTTTCGGCATCCATACTAATTGCCACTTGAAATGAAGTGGAGTGTTTTTGTGCCGATATGATATTGAGTAGCCTCCGTACCTTATCCTGAAGGAAACAACCTGCTATAAAACTGGTTTGATTGTGGTGGATCAACTTAGAGATATATATATATATATATATATATATATATATATATATACACCCTTGGAGTCTGTCTGCCATAATACTGGTGAAAATGTTCATATCTATAGGGAGGAGGGAGATCGGCCTGTATGAACTGCAAAGCTGGGCATCTTTCCTTCTCTTGTTTTAGAATGACTGATATTTGGGCAAGATTTCAAGAAGGCGGTACTGGCTCATGATCCTGCATAACTTTATAATATGTTGGCAGCATTAGATCAACTAATTTTGGGTGGAATTCCTTGTAAAATTTGGCTGGAAAGCCATCCAACCCAGGAGCTTTCCCATTTTTCAAAGTTTGCTTCGTTAGGGGGGAGTCCAGGGCCAATTTGGATGCCTCATCTAGTTGGGGTATGGGCAAGGAATCCAGAAACTGTCTAACCTTCTCTTGGTGGTCAGGGGTAGGATTTGCAATGTAAAGGGTGGAGTAAAATCGAGTGAATGTGTTAACTATTTCTGAAGGGGAGGTAATAAGGGATGAGTGGTCCGTATTCTTTAATTGCGTGACAGCTCTGTTGCCCATTTCTTTACGGAGTTGCCAGGCTAATAGTTTGCCAGCTCTGTTTCCGTTTTCACAAAACGTCTACCTGGCATATCGAATTTGCCCTTCACTTTGAATGTCCAATAAGTTATTAAGATCACGTCTTGCTTGATCTGATTCGCATTTGGTTCGATCTCCAGGAGTAGTTTTATGTAAGGATTCTAGACTGGCTACTCTATGTTGCAGAGTCACTCTGTTTCATATCCTTTCTTTCTTAAGGTTGCTTGCGAATTGGATGATTGCCCCCCTCAAACAGCACTTCAGGGCATCCCATCGGATACCTTTTCTAGTGTCCCCACTCGGGTTATGTTGTATAAAGGTCTGGAGCGCTTGAGATATAAATTCCTTAAAGTCTTCCCGGGTAATGAGGCTAGTATTTAATCTCCAGCATGACTCAAAAGGGGTCCTGACCATGGAGAGGGAGAGGGTCACTGGATCGTGATCTGATATGGTAATATTCCCTAGTATGCAACTGAATACCTTAGGTATCCAATTAGTAGAGATTAGAAAATAATCAATTTGTGAATATTTCTGGTGTCTGGGGGAATAGTATGTGAAGTCCCTATCTCTAGGGTGCAGAAACTGCCAAATTTCTGTCAGGCCTAGCTCTTGGTTTAACCTTTGGATTAATTTACCAGGCCTAGTGGTATGGCCTCGAGTATGCCCCGAGCGGTCGTCCCCGTTATTTATCACCTCATTAAAGTCACCACCAATTATAATCAAGCTTTGTGCATCTTTAACACGTGCTTTAATTATTTTTTCCAAAAACGTTAGGCATGGGTGTTAGTCGTTCGGGGCATAGAGATTCACCAAGGTGCAGTTTTGTCCCCTATATTTGCCCTCCAAGAGAATATATTGGCCCTCTGTGTTGGTCTTTACCATACTAACTTCTAAGGGAGTGTCTCTTCTGACTAGTATGGCCATCCCTCTGCGATGGGGGGGGGGCACTTCATAATGAGACGCGTATACCTGGCCTACCCAAGCTCTTCTAAGCTTTAAATGCTCCTGGGGAGTCAGGTGGATCTCCTGTAGGAATGCTAGGGTGGCTTTCTGTCTTTGGAGCTCCTGTAAGATCTTGGTTCTCTTAATCGGATTACTAATCCCCCTCACATTGAGAGAGATGACCTTTAAGTCAGCCATTATCCTGAAAAGGGGGTGAAAGCATCCATGTCATTAGGGGGAGGTATTGACCCACATCCCAGGTATCCTTGCATTGTAGGACCTCATAAACACTATATAACTCTAAAACAAACATCATTAAAACCTTTTAACAACCGAATAAACTGTAGTAATCGCTTCAAGATGTATTAGCCCTAATTACACACCCAACAGTATGATGGTGCTATGCGGTGTGGTTAACTCCCCTACAATTTCAGGAATTCAGTCCAACTTGTGCTACCAGACAGCCCTAACGCTGGAGGGGCTATGGTGTATCAGTGCACCAACTAATAGGCAAAGTATTAAATGCCTAGCACTATTTGCAGTCAAACCAACAAAGTTCTCTTACCCATCGTCATATTTTAATGGTTGCGGTGAATATGTCACCAAGAGAACGAGTTCTGGATATAATCCAATAAGCTAATGTGTGGAAGGTGGGAAGACCCCCCCACCCCCCGTTCTCCCATCAATCTGCCGAAGAGTCAGAGGGCCCACAGGTCGTCTGCAGTTTTCATCCTGTCCAACTTTTGATCAAAAACCTGTATCAAGGCTATAAAGCAAAAAAAAACACAGTTCCAAGCCCCTGGCCCCGACGGAGCAAACGAGGGGTTCTCATTCAGATTAGTCCCTGAGTAAAGTCCTCTATTTAGAGCCCTTCACCAGCGGTGGTCCACCAAAAGGCAGATCCCCACCGGCCTCTAGGGCTTATCAGAATAAGCATCTATAGGTTGTTACAGTGGCTGAGCCAGTTCTGGGGATCCTACACCAGTGCCCACCCTACAGTATATAGGCAGCAACCTGGCCACCAGGTCTCCCCTATTGCAGAAAAGGGCTCCTATGTCACTCTGTATAATCTCTAGGACATTGATTTTAATCCCTGTCGCTCCATCGGATTTGCCAGCTGCTAGCTGCTACCCAGGCAAAATAGTAGGGCTGCCCAGCTTCCCCACGGACTCCCCGCAGCTGAGACGGACGGTCCGAGAGGGGCCCCTCAGGGTGGTACTTCCCACCCCACATACACCCACAGCTCCAGTCTTCAGTTATCTCTCGGTTCACCCCGCAACCCACCAATAAAATTTTAGCCAGTATGGAACCAACGTAGTCAAAAACATACACTAACTAGCCCTTTAACTTGATGCCCCAACATTAGAGTTTTTTCTGGGGAACACTCACAATTCCAGTAGGTAAATCCTCAGTGCTCTAAGATAGTGATTTTCAGTCAGGATTACCAGAAGGAGTCACCTCTGCCTGGGGTGGTGAATCTGCACCTCCATCGGTGGTGTTGGAAGATTCCTCATGAAGGCGAACCTTGTCCCACGGACTGGAAGTGTTCATGTTGTTCTGTAACCCTTTGTGCTTGGTTCCTACCAATTGCCATGATCTGTCAGCCACCTTGGACCATTGCTGGTGGAAGAGAGATGTTCATAGTCTGAAGAAAATGACTAGCCACCCCTAAATCCATGAATCAGCATGTGCCTTTCTTGATGAGTACTTGTAACTTAGCAGGGTACTCTAGAAAGGCTTTGAGGCACCTAGACTGAAGGAGACAAACCACGGACAGGACTTTACGATGTTCTGCTAACAGTTGGGGCATATTGTCTTGCTCAAAAAAGAGCACTGTGTCCCCAAATAGAATTTCCTTTTTACCCATGCTGCTCTCAGGATCTCTTCCTTCACTCTAAAGTCCCAAAAAGCTAGAATGAGTGAACGCAGTCTAGCCTTTGGATCCTGGAGTTTGGGTACCAGGGAACGGTGGGCCCTGATTATATTAAGGGGTCTGTCTGGTGGAAGATCGAGTATTTCTTTCAAAAATGACTCCATGAAGACCGGGATTGGGGCCGTCTCAGTGTCCTCCGGTAATCCGTGGATATGTATGTTGTTCCGCCTATTTCTGTTCTCCAGGTCCTCGAGTCTTTGTTCCAGTTGTAGTTCTCTTCTGTGCAGGTCCAGCAAGGCTGCGTTATGGACATTGACAATAGTAGAACAATCTGAAAGCACTTTTTCCAGTTGCCCCGGTTTTTGCTCCAAGTTTTCAAGTTTTTGATGATCATCCAACACTTTTGTTTCAAGGCACTCCAACGTAGCATTTATCTTTTGTAAAGTGGCACACAACTCCTTTGAAGTAATGGTGCAGGCTCCATCGTCCGGAGCGTCTAAGTTGGGGGCCAGGCACTGTGAGGCCGTGGTTGCAGTGGTCTGTGCGTGTTGGGCATATTCCAGCAAAGTCTTATGCTGCTTCAGAGTCTGAGTGCCCAAATTATCCCTTGCTTTATTCCAAGCTGACATTTTTATAAGATATGACTTCTCCGTGTGTCAGATTGTGATGAGATTAGGTGGATTGCGGTAGATCAAGATTACGATGGTGCAGAGCTCCGCGGTCAGGCTGCCATGCAGGAGGTGTTCACACCAGAAGTCGAAACTAACACAACTTTTAAGTAGTAGTCAGTTGTAACTTTTTATTCCGGAAGTATTTTTTCTTTTTCCTTTTGCTCATCAGAAAGTATTTTATGTGATAATATTGCGCTGGATGTGTGGAACAGCTCTTAGTCTGGCAGTTGACATATCTAACTCTGCTGCCCTACACTGCATCATCAGCATTATGGCAGTCACTCACTTGTTGTTCCAAAGTAGCAGTGATGTCACAGTCAGTGAGGTCACAATGCTGATGCTGTAGTGTGGGGCAATAGAGCAAAATGTGTCAGCTGCCAGGCTAAGAGCTCTCCCACACATCACACCTACTAACATCTGGTAAACAATCTTCTAATTAAACAAAGGGAAAAGAAAAAAGTACCTCAGATATAAAAGGTAATGGTTGGCTGCATTTAAAATATAAGATTAGTTTTAGGCAGTACACTAGCTCTTTAATAGGAATGTTATAGCCACCCTCTGTTGTACTTTTTCCTGGGTGGTTCTGGGCACTCTGCTTTGCCTTATGCCTCACATCCTACCTTGGGCATGCTGTTATGTCACCATAACTGCATGCCATGTCATGTGTTATCACTTACATAAGAAAAGGACAGCTGTGAAAAAAGTTGGGAATTCCATCATAAGGTAATGTTGACCTCATTAACCATTCTAGATTTGCTGCCCAAACAGACCCCCAAATCAATAATTCACCCCCACCAAGAATGGAATGAAAAGGCCAAAGCTCTTTTACTTAAATATTCATAGAAATACATAACATAGAAATACATATCATACTTCATTAGCATTTACATTCATATTCAAATACAGTTATATATATATGGTATAAACAGATAAGTAAGACCCCTAGTGCAGCAAATTACATGTCTTGACCGGACCCTTTCTCCCTCCTACTCATGCTTGTCAGAGGAACTCTGGCCCATCAGTCAGACAGACCCGCCCGGGACGTGTCACCTCTCTGGACAGTCCCTCCATCTTCCCCGAATTTTGGGACCTCCTTGACCCTTTGACGAGGAGCACGCCTGTCCGGGGCCGCATGCCCCATCTCCAAATCTTGGCTCCTAGTGTTTCGGTGCATGCCTCCACCTGAGTGACCATCCACCCAGTCCATGAAGCATACCCATCCCAGGACCGTGCCTCTACCAGGTGTCACCCAATAGCCCATTCCTTTTACTTGTTATGCCAGGAGAATTTATCATTTTTCAGGGTCAGCCATGGATTACTGCAATTACCACAAATTACCTCAAACAACAAACTTGAGCTGTGACATGTTGCAGTGGTGTGGCCTGGCAGACTGGGGTGGGTGGGTGGGTGTCCTTCTCATGAGCGGTTCAAAGAGGGAAAAACCCTCCTGAACCACTTGTTTTAAGCTCTGCCAAGCCCCTCCATACTGGAGCAGCCTGGGCCAGCCCCCTTTCAATGGTTACCCACTGATTGGGATTCATTCTGGGAGCTGTCTACTCTGCCCCTGGGACTTGGACAGCTTCTCCCTGCCCAACTTCTTGCGGGCTATGGGTAACTCACCCCCCCAGTGAGAGGCTGGGGGGGTCATTGTCTTGTCTGGCTTGCAATGGAGGCATGGTTGATAGTATGCTGCACTACTGTGCAGAGAAGCCAGGATCGCGTTTCGAGCACACATTCCATGCCAGGGCTGGTGGTGTCCAGGACCCAATGCAGGGGCATCACACAGTTATCCACTCATAGCAGTGTCAGTAACATAGTAGGCAGCACCCTTGCATCTCGGGAAGGAAGATCAGAAAGTCTCGAGTTCTAGCCCCACACCAGGTACTTGGGGAAATACCCATAACTGACACAGTAGTGCAGGACAAGGGGAAGGGTGCTGCACTGTTGAGGTGCTGTTCTTCGGAAGAGACATTAAATCGAGGTCCCGTCTGCCCATCTCTGGTCACTGTCCAAGTGGAAGTAAAAGATCCTGTGGCACTTACTTAAGAAGAGTAAAGGAGTTTCCCCAGTGACATGGCCGGCATTCCCGATCAATAAAAAAAGGTCTATGTAACCCCCCCCCATGATGCACCTGGAAACAAGATGTCACTGCTAAGTGTGTCTTTCCTGGTCAAAACTACAAATACTATATATATAGATACAGATATAGATGTAGATGTAGATATATATATATATATATATATATATATATATATATAGATATTTATAGATATATAGATATCTATCTATCTATATATATATATATATATATATATATATATATATATATATATATATATATATATATATATATATATATATATATATATATATATATATATACATATGTATTTATATATTCATGGCAAAAATCCATTTAATGCATCAGTTAGGGTTGTTCCACAACGACAAAAGCGAGGAAATTCGGTGTTAGGGTTACTACCCCTTGCACCCCACGCCCACCCCACCCCCACCAACAGGCATTGGGGTCATTGGCCCTAACTCTTACCCCATTCCATGTGCAAATAAGCTGAGGTGGTGCAGTATAGGATAATGGGATGATAGTTAGGCCCGATGACCCCAACGCACACCCTGATGCCTGTTGGTGGGGGCAGGGTGAGCGTGGGGTGCGAGGTGCAAAAACCCTAACACTTAATTTCCTCGCTTTTGTCGCTGTGAAACAGCCCTAACTAGTGCATTAAATGGATTTTTTTGCCATGAATTTCCCTTCTTTTTGAGAATGTGCACTATAAATAGTGAATGGTATGTGGTTCGGGCCCTGAGCTTCCACCATGCTGCCCATATCTGCATAATAACCGTAACAGTAACACTAACGCTAACAGTAATGGTAACAGTGAGGCAGGCAGTATAATGCAGTGGTTTAAGGCTCTGAGCTGCAAATCTGGAGATCTCGGTTTGAATCCCACAGCCCCCACTTGCATACTATTTGACCCTGAGCAAGTCACTTAACTTCCCTGTGCTCCCAGGTTGCACCTGTAAACAAACTTTCAGCTTAGTGTGTCTCACCTGGTTAAACAATTGGGGGGGAAAAAGTGAGTGAAATGCAAATGGTAAGTGTAACACCAACAGAAACATGAATGCAAATGCAAGCTCTAACTGTTATGGTAACGCAAATGGAAATGGAAACGCAAGTGGTAATGGAAACGGTATCGTAAATGCAAACGGTAACAGTAACAGTGACGCAAATGCAAACGTGAAAGGCAACCGTAATGGTAACGGTAAATGTAACTGCAAATGCTAGCAGTCATAGTAAAAGTGACACAAATGTAAATAGAAACAGAAATGGTAATGGAAATGGAAGCGCAAATGCAAACTGTTATGCAAATCGTGAGGGAAATGCAAATGTAAACGCAAATGGTAACACAAATGGAAACGAACAGCAAGCTGATATAAGGCAACAGTAGCGAAAAGTCTGTATCTCGCTCCGTTAACAAGATAACAGCACAAAGGCAATGTGAGACAACAGTAGCGAAAAGTCTGTATCTTACTTTGTTTCTGAGATAACGGCACAAAGGCGATGTGAGGCAACAGTAACGAAAAGTATGTATCTCGCTTTGTTTCCAAGATAATGGGGCAAAGTTGATCTGAGGTAACAGTAGCGAAAAGTCTGTATCTGGCTTCGTTTCCGAGATAATGCCACAAAGGTGATGTGATCCAACAGTAGCGAAAAGTCTGTATCTTGCTTTGTTTCTGAGATAACGGCACAAAGGCGATGTGAGCCAACAGTAGCGAAAAATCTGTATCTCGCTTTGTTTCTGATATAACAGCACAAAGGCTAATGTGAACCAAACCACTGAAAGGCACCTCCATACCACTAGGGCTACCTACGCTATAAATTTCAAGCCACTAGCACCATTCATAATGCTATGCACAAAACAATAAGTGCGTCACGCAGTGAATTATTTTCAAAAATGTAAACAGAATAATTCACATCTCCAGAACATCCACTCAACACCCTCCAAATTTCATGTGAAAAGACCAAACTGTTCCAGAGATATTCAGATTTTAAGTTTCTGCACCTTTAAGAAGTCTTCCACCACAAAATGGCAGAAATCACGGCTGAAAATGCGGTAAAATAGCGGAAACTCGCAACCGAAAAATCTCTGACTACGAAGGGGGGCAACTTAAAATGCTTATAATTCTGGAACAGAACAAGATATTTTCACCAAACAAAAACTGGCATGTTCCTCGAAGAAAGGGCATTCTACTTGCCAAGTGTCAGACCAATCAACCACACAGTGGCTGCGCAAGCATTGCGCAAGACAATGCAGAAAAAAAGCAGAAACATAATTTATTGCACTGCACTACACAAAAACCATATGTACCAGTGAAATATGAATAGGTAAATAAATAGATGCACCATTCAGGGGGAGGGAGGGAGGGGCATGATTAAGCAAGCTGATAGACATCTCTCCTCTCCTCTCCCAAGGGTGGTGGGTTGTCTCCCCTCACCCATAGTTCAGCTCTCACCGGGTGGAGGTCCGGTGGGTAGCGTTGGCTGGAAGGGGAGGCATTGTTATGGGTAGGTGGAAGGGGTTGAGCTGGTGCCACATTGTGCATGCATGCCTCCACATGTATGCACAGCCGTGTGCCGGGGCCTTGGGGCTGGGAACCTACAAAATCACAAAAATCTATATAAAGTTGTAGTTTCGTTTTCTGTATTGTGTGTAGTGAGGAAGTGCTGTGGGGGAGGGGAGCTGTATTAGTAGCTAGCTGCAGCAAGCAAAGGCAGGCAAGGCAGCCTTTTCTGTCTGAGCATCACTAGTGCTGTTTTAGTCAGTGTTTTGTATAAATTTATTTTCCTGTTTTCTGTAGTTTGTAGAACAGTTAGGTGTGTTTTATTTCTTTATTTTTGTCAGTGTGGTTTGACTATATTGATTTTGTTTTGGTTTCTTGATTTAAGTTGTTTTTTTTTCATATTCACAGTACTGCTGTTATAATTACCTGAGCTGTTGCATCTTGTGAGTGTCCCCATAGTTCCTCAAATCCCTGTTGTGTATTGTTTGTGTAAAAAAAAAAGATATTTCTGATGTTGTTGTTGTTGTTGTTGGTACTTTCTGTGTACCTCACTGAGCAAAGTCTTGTAAAGTGTCGTGTTCCTAAATCTACACATATAACAAAATGCCCATAAAGAGACATTCTGCTGAAGTAGAAGTGGCTCACAGTGGTGATGCTGCCAAGAAAAGCATTGTTTTTGTAGTTCTGAAGGGTACCATAACCACTTGTGATGCAGATCCATCAGGGGCTGGTATTGCTGGTAGTACTCAACAAGGAGTAGTTGGTGTAAGCTGAGGCATTAGCGTGGCTAAATGTTTCTCAGCAACATCTGTGGCATCACAGTTGGTGGGTGCTGGTGCTGATAGCGCAGGTGGTGGAGGCGGGGACAATAGGAGCAGTCCAAGAACCCCCAAAATGTCTTTGTCTGGGAATGTGGTTGAAGATGGAGTGGTTGATGTTCCCAAAACTGGTGTTGCTGAGCTTCAGCACGACTCACTGTCTGATATGGCAGATCTGACCGTCTCATCACGCAGGGACTCAGATCCTGAGAAGGAAACACAGGGTGGAGAAAGCGAGCAGGTGGAGGAGGAGGACAGATCTCAGGAGGTTATCAGCCTAGGTGAGGATGGGGATGATGATCTGGACTCTCTGTGGAAACCTGAGAAAAAGAAAAGTAAGTGCCTGAGAATTACTAAAGCCCCCAAGTCCTCCAGCTCTTGGCACTGTTGAGCCAATAATAATAACAGAGGATGAGTCATGCAGAAATCATGCCCCAAAACATCCATTTGTAGTTCTCCAATGTCCCAGTATCTGGTCCACTGCCATGCAAAAACAAGGGCTACAAAATCAGTAGTTTGAGATTTTTACATTCTTGACCCAGCTGTTGAAACAGTAGCTATCTGCCAGCTATGCCAAGCACGTGTGAGCCGTGGGAAAAAGGGTAGCCACCTAGGCACTGGTGGGCAACACACACACCTCAAGTCTAGGTACCTGTTACACTGGACTCAGCATCAAAGGGAAGCTGGTGCAGGGGAGCATTCTCCATTATTCACCTCGTGCAAGGCAACCCAAAGTGGCATAGACACAGTCCTGGGGGATTCAGAAGTAACTGGGGAGGACTACTACACACATGAGTAGGAAGAGTCAGTGGGACTGCATAGTAGTAGTAGTTGGCAGAGTAGCAGTGGTGGTTTCAGTATTAGCAGCCAGAGTCAGCGAAACACATCAGCCTCAGTCCCTAAAACATAAAAAATCACGTCATACTGTACATTCATTCATCATCTGTGACCCCCCCCCCGAGTACAAAACTACCCCACCAGCCATACTGCCAGTGCGCAGAGCCCAGTTGTTTGGTCTCTCAAGCCCAGTAGCCTGAAAGGTCCCGTCATAGGTGACTGCAGGACATATAAAAAAATACAAATCAAATGAAAATTCCCATAGGATAGCATTGCACATTTAAGAAGCCATAACTCTGTCAGTCTTTGGCGTTAAGGGACAATATCAAATAAAAGGTCTGAGTGAATACAACAAGACTAAGTCCCTAAGAAATACCAACTGAAAATAGACCTATAAAAAACATAAAAATCAAAAAATTTAAATTCCCATAGGTTAAGAAGCCATAACTCTGTCAGTCTTTAGAGTTAAGGGAAAATATATATATATATATATATATATATATATATTTATTTATTGAAATGTTTCACCAGGAGGGCACACTGTACAACAAGTTGCTCATCGCACAGTGTGACCTGGGGAGAGGGTGTTACATAGGGTTGTGAAGGATGATCAGTTACAATAGTATGTGGGTAGTACACTATGCACCAAATATAATGGACCCGGATGTAGCAGACGTTTGGAATAACCAGACAAATCCTATTTCCCAAATGCCAAACCGTATCTGTTGCAATGTTAAAGCACCCTGATAATGCAGACCTGCAACTCCGGATTTAGCGGCCACCAGAGACAAAAAGTTCACACATATTTTATTGCTCGCTTCGGTCTTGCTCACAAGCTGACAAGCATTAATTGCAACAGGTGTGTATGTTCTTAACAGCAAAGCTACTAATCGCTTACTCCTCTTGTTACGCCAACAAGTCCGAAGTGGTTAGCTGTCTTTAAAGGTAAACCTCCCCTACCCTAACGAGAAGGAATGACTTAGCTTGCTCTCACCACTCCAAAAAAAGACCACAGGTCATCAACACCTTTCCCGAATTTGTTACACTAGCCAGTCCATTTGCTCCTTCTGACCTGCTGCTGCTCGCAGTGCTCAAATGGACGCCGCTTATAACAGACTAACTGCAGAATGTCAAACTAGTCCATTACAAGTGCCATATACTGTACAAATAATACAACAGTGTAAGATTGTGCAACAGTTGGAACACAAGGTATTGTACAATAAACAGTAGTGGAACATTGGGTAAATTACAATACATGTCCAAAATCATACAAAAGAACATATAAATGTACAAAACGGTAATAATGCGATAGAACCATTTATAGTGCATGAGTGTACCAGGAGCAGGCTCGAGGTAGTACACAAGTGCTGTTGGAGTAAAAGGATGGGGTAGGTTGTGCACACTGGTGACCCAGAAGGGCAGGTGGAGAAGAGAGGGGGAGATGCAACTGAATATGAGGAGAAGGGGTAGCCATTTCCTAATTTCCCCCTTCAGGATGTTGAGAACCCTGCCAGGGGGGTCATGGTAGGAAGGCAGAAACTGGGGATAGGTATTAAGGAGGGTTAAAGCAGGAACAGCTGAGGGAGAGGTAATTGTGCAGGGCAGAGGTAAGGGAGTAGTTGGAGGAGGAGTGTCATATTTCAGTGGGGAGGGAATTCCAGATTATAGAGAAGTGATGGACGAAACTAGTCTGACCTATGAGGGTGGAGCGGCAAGGGACCATCAAGGTGGGGGCATCATTTGATCTGAGAGAGTGAGTGGAGGGAGGTGGAGTGGAAAGAGAGGATGAAAGATAGGAGGGGAGCCCCCCAAACCAGAATTTGGAGGTTAGTTTGGCACAGTGAGAGCTGCGTCTGTGAGATAGTGGAAGGAAGGTTAGAGAGCGATAGAGTTCACAGTAGTGGGAGTGGGAAGGGGAGTCGTGAGCAAAGCAGCAGAAAGAGTGAAAGAGAGTGTCCAACTTGGTCAGGGAAGATTTGGAAGCAGCACCATAGACTACGTCACAGTAGTTAAAGATGGGAAGTATCATCTTCTGGACAATTTCGCGCCTCACAGTCAGCGGGATGCAACTACGATTCCTGCACAGAGCACCAAGTTTGGGGTGCAGTTTCTTCAGGATAGCATCGATATGCACAGAGAAGTTGAGGTGCTGGTCCAGCCAAACCCCCAGATATCTAAATGAGGAGGTGTCCTCCAGGATGGTCCCATCAAAGGTGTGGAAGGTGGGAAGGGCCAGAAGCCTAGAGCCTCTGCCTGGTGCCAAAGGTCATTGAGACTGTCTTCTTGGCATTTAGAAAAAGCTGGTGAGAAGCAAACCAGAGCTGAACTTGATTGAAGTCATGCTGTAAGCTGGTTTGCACAGCAGCAGAGTTTTTGCCAGAACTGTACAAAACAGTATCGTCAGCATACATGTGGATAGAAGAGGATGAGCAGGCTGTGGGAAGATCATTAAGGAAACTGGAGAAGAGTAGGGGACCAAACACTGAGCCCTGAGGGACACCAATGTTGATGAGGCGTGATGGGGAGTGGATATATATAAAAAAGGTCTCAATAAGTACTACAAGATTAACACCTAACTTAGTTACTTATTTCAAAAGTTTCACCAGGAAAGACATACTGAGCTGAGTAGCAGCTTGTTTCCAGATGTGTCCTGTGGGGGAGGGGTAAAGGTAGTCAAAGCAAAACAAATCAAAGCAATATTTACAAGGCAGGAAGAGAACAAAATCTGCATTGAGTACAATTAACAATGATTGCCAACTTTAACATATATAAGTTAGACCTGGATATAGCAGAGGATACAATTTAAGTGCATCAAGGAACTATACAGGTGGAGACGGTGGAGCCACAGTAGGTTTCTGGGTGGGCGTAAGCAGGGGAAGGGCTAGGGCAGTGTTATAGGAGGGAAAGAGAAGACAATGGGAGGCGGGGGGCAGATTGAGTGGAGAAGCAAAGGTGGAGATGGAGAATCAGGTCCTACTACCACAGACAAATTGAAGGGGTATGCACAGCACCCCCAAATTACTTCCATACTTCACCACAGTGACAAATCCACAGTATAAGTCGGATAATCATCAAAAATGCATCAAATGCACCAAATGTATATCTCCTTGCCAAAAAATGCATAGGATTTGTGGGGCAAAACATTGTTAAACCTAAAAAACACCTCTGCAGCAACTTCATCAGCACCTATGGGTCCGGGTAGTACAGTGGATTCCACTTAAATGCACGTCGCTTAAGTACACATTCCTGTTTAGTGCACATTTTATTTCATCTCCCGTGTTTTTTCCTATAGATTCAATGTTAAACATTCCGGTTAATTGCACACTGCTTAAGTACACATTTCGTTTTAATACACGTTTTATCAATTCACCAGCACCTCTTCCCCCATGTAATTAACACCTCTTAAGTGCACAGGTGAAAAGGATTAGGTGTGAGAACAGTATTTAACAGCTAGTCTGAGATGCAGGCATTTCGCACAATGGAGCGCAGGAAGGTAACCCTTACACTGGGACAAAAAATATCTCTGTTGCAGCAGTTGGAGCAGCCGGACAGTAAACGAACTGATGTAGCCAAACAGTTTGGTGCTGATGTATCCACTGTCGCCCAAATTGTGGAAAGTAAATGTAACCCCCAGGGGGTGCTATCCCAAGGGCTACTACCCCTGCCTGATTTGCCACTAACAGGTTGAGGGGCCTGGATCCGATGGCAGGTGCCTCCACCCAGAGGTCGGGGTTAAGACAGTCTGATATGACTTGGTCACAGCCCTCTGGGTCACTGAAGCCCCCCCTTTCTTCCCACTAGTGGCCCACACAAATCAATCACAGTACCCTTGCCATATACACTTACCCCCAGGATTGGTTCAATCAGCTTGACTCTGGGGACCCCCTGTAAAGTAAGATGCAGTTATACAATAACCACTGTACAGTAATTCAACATAGACACACAGTTCAAGCAGTGTAACTTTGCTAAACAACCAAATCTGATTTATTTAGGGGATAGTAACAAGGACAGGGGGAAATCAGGTTGATTGATTCACATTAATAATCACAGTACTGTGCACGTATTTCAGAGTCCCAAATGTCCCAAATGTCACTCTTACTGGGTACTCAGGCAATAAGAGGCTAGCCTATTTGGTGCAGCTGGTTGGGGCCCTGAGGATGGAAAATGCATGCACAATACCCACTTTGTAATCCGGAGCCGGTAGGCTCAGTTCGTGAAGAAAGAAAGGAAAAGTAATCAGATGGAACACTTGCAATTAGATGATGGCAGGGAGCTACCCTGATTTGTACTCACAAATGCAATGCTGAAACTGAATGGAAGGCAGATTGTCCTGGATTGCCAGGAGGAGCAGACCATGTGGACAAGGTCCTTGTGACTGGACCCCACGGCAGTTCAGAGCAAATGGATGTAGTCTGGATTAAGCTGGGCTTTACTTACAGCTTCAGGCACTCAATTCACTGTACAGGGGATTTGAAACGCGATTCCCCACAAGCACTACACACATTTATATGTAAAAGGAAAGTGCTATACCAGGCAGGCTACTTCTCTATCCCGATCGCAATTACTGCACAATACCCGGGAGAACACACAGCAGATTCAGTTCCTGACAGACTGAGCGCAATTCAGCAATTTCTCCAGTCTTCTACAGGGTAAGCCTGGTTTCCTCACTTCTGGTGCTTCTTTCTCCTTACAACTCTGATTCAGTCCACACTGGCACTCACAAACAGTTGTAGGCCGAACTTCAGGGCCCCACACGAGCTTCCCGTACGAAAACTCAACAGCGCAGGAGCCCGGAGCTCCTTCCCTCTTCACAGTCACAACTCATCTGATCTTTCCAGTAGACAGAGCCGGGCATTTCCTTTGAGTTCCTCCCAGTTCAGTTGGCTGGTTTGGCTGTCACTCACAGTAAACTCCCCCTGTTGGTGGAAAAAAGGCACCGAAGTCCAAACTACAATTCCCAGAAGCATTGGCCATACAGTACATAGGTGGCTGGCTCCACAATGAGAGTCCAAGTTCTGATTTGCCAGCAGCAGGCTCCATTTCAAAGGTCCACCCACACTGATTGGTCCAGTTCAGCAGTTCAAAAGTAGAATGGGGGACTAGGCAAACACAGTTCTGACTGCAAAGAAAAGCAGGTTAGACAAACTGTATTTTCGTTATTACTCTAAATGATGTCTGGCAAACAGTTATATCTTTGAAAAGTGCTCACTATGCCCACTTAGTGATGGCAGAAATGGAGCGATTTGGCAGCAGCTCGAGTGGGACTCAAGGAGGGAAACACACAGACCCCCATCCAAATTAATTATGTCTGCAGGCAGACAGCTCTTAAAGGGACAGTACCAGAGGCTCTAAAAGCATTCACAGATAAACGGCTTAGACGCCGAACATCATCCAGGCTTGGAGCCTTCAAGCAAGCTCCTGGAAGACTTTTGGGAACCCCCATTCACAGGGGGGTTACATAAAGATCGATTGTTTTCAGAGTGGGAGCGTTCAGACAATCAAGACAGAAAAAGGAGGCATTGCGGGAAGAGCGGGGAGGTAGAAGCTGCACTCCTACGCTGGTTCTCCACTGCTCGCAGTGTTGATGCCCCCATTAATGACCCTATTCTACAAAAAAAGCAGAAGATTTAGCTGTAAATAAGGGCATTTCTTTCTCCACGACAAGCGGCTGGCTGAGCCGCTGGAAGGAGCGCAACGGAATATTCTTCAGAATTTAATGCTTTTTTACGGGAGTGCGAGAAATGAGTGTAGAGACTGAATAAAGTGAATAAATGACTGATCGTGAATTGCCACTGCCATATTTCCTTTTCGTTAAATTTTCTTTCATTTCAGGTCTGAAAAAATGCAATTTCGGCTAAATGCACGTTCCGCTTAAATGCACATTTTGCATCTACAAAACAGGTGTGCATTTAAGTGGAATCCACTGTAGTAGCAAATTAGCAGTTGGTGGAAGTGACACGCCCCCCCGGAAGACTGCTTGGCATTGGACCGACAGTGTCACAGCTCTCAAAACCCAACTCTCATAACAAAATGCTTGGTGCGTGCACGTGTGCATGGCAAATATAAAAAATTGTGTTGCTCAAAAAAGACCTAGAGGTCGGCCAGTCTACCCATTTCCCTGCCTAATTCCATGCTGAGCATAACACCGGGCTGGATTTAAAGATTCCATAGACCTGGTGGCTGATCGTCTGCCCCTTTCCTTAGGTATAGAAATGCTGTGAAGTTTTAATACACAGGCAAAGTTAAGGTGAATTTGTGAAATCTGCCTAAGCAGATAAATTTTGCAAAGGTTTTCTATTTAATAGGAAATTTGCCATTGGTGACTTCACCTGCCAACTTCATTTTGGGTACACCAAGGCGAAGTTGTGTGAAAATGAAGCTACTGATACACAAAAGTCTCAAGGTCAGCAGTGCCCTGCCCCCCCCCCCACTCCGAGCAGCCTGAAGAGTCCCTCTGCCACCCCTCTTCCGGTACCACCACCACCACAGGCTGCATCCACTCATCAGTCTCAGTCAGGAGCAATTCTATCATTTTCTGACCTGTGTCTGTGATCCACTTCCACTCTTCACAGCCAGCCTGACATGTTGGCAAATACCGAGAGTGTTGCTGTCACTACAATTGGGCTTAGTACAATTTTTTCCTCCGACCAGCGTGGAATATTACCCCTGGTACCTGTGCCCAATCTGCTGTAATGTGCAGAAAAGAGCTACTAACTTTTTGGCCAGTAGTCCACATATCCATACTGTGGACCTATTATCCAGATCGGGCTCAGTGCCACCAGTAGTCAACCAACAACCTCCTCCTTGACCACTGTTCCTGAGCTAGAGATTTTGCTACCTCTCATACTGATCCTCTTGTTGCTGCCTCCACCAGAACCATTTTTCTTGTGCTTAGTGACCTCCATTTAACCAGGCACAGGTGGTGAGAGCTGAGCTGCGGTGCTGTGCTGCTTATTTGCTTGTAAAATGGCTAGTTTGTTTGCTGATGCCACCAATAATACAGGTACTGTACACACTGTTTTTTGGTGGCATTATAAATTAGCTGTGTTACCTTGCCACAGAGAGTAGTGGAGAGTGGAGCTGTGGTGCCGTGCTGCTTACGCTATTTGCTTTTTTTTTTAAATTTATGCTTTATGGCTCCTCAGCGGAGCTCCTCGGAGGGACTCTTACTCCGACCCAAACGCATTGTGTCGTTATGGACCCAGTCACCTGTTTTCTCCCTGGCCCTCGAGCCATGCAATAGGTGAGGCAGCTGCCCTCGCCTCTGCAGAAGCAGCCAGATGCCCTGGGCGGGTGCCCTCCCCCTCATCTGGGTGACATGCCTGTGCTGACACCCAGCCACTATCGGGTGTCAGTCCACAGCGCTCCTCACTGTCCCCCCCCTCCCCAAGGAAGGAGAGCTGTCTATGGACACTCAATCCTTCCTCCCCCTGCTGACCCCTGAGCGACCCGAGTCTGTTCCCGAACTCGGGTCTCTGGTGTGGCGCGAGGTGTGGCATCCAGCGCCTCAACCCTCGGCGCCACTGGGCCTGCACACTATTTGGTTTTAAAATGGCTAGTACTGTATGTACTGTACTTTTGGTGAAAGTGGCTATACACATACTGTAGTCTGCTAGGCTTGACTCCCGCTTATCCAAAGGTTTTTCTTGTCCCCCACTGCATTCGGATAAGCGAGATTTTACTGTATATACAGCCTATAAAAAATAAAAGCCATCCATCATTGTCTGTTGCTGCCACCCCTGTAACTGTCCTGCCCACCCGACCTTCCCTCTCAGCACCCCCCCACCCCAAACATAACACTGACACTGGGATTACCCAATCCCACGGTATTACTATCGCCATCTGAAATAATGCAAAGTGTCCCTCGTCTACCCTGTAAAAAAAAAAACTGTCCATCGATGTCTGTTGCACCATTAGTCCCCCCACCTGACCCTCCCACTCAACACCCACCACCCCACACACCCCCAAGCCCTTACTTACCCAGTGGTGGTCCAATGCCATAATCCTCTGTGGACTGCGGACACGTTTTTGCTCTTCAGAGCTGGACCACGAACTGAGGAAATCAGGTACGCGGTTCAATGTATTTCAATGGGGTTTTGAACTTAGTGGCATAACTTAGCCATTTTTAAATATTGTTGCCGAAAATTTTAACATGCCTTTTTTGGGATCCCACCTTATGAACAGTTGTAGTGAAATTAGGCACATCTGTCCCAAAAGATGATTTTTGTTGTCGTTGCGCAAAATCACCTTTTGGGCAGGAGTTGAAAATTTTCTCTGCCCTTGTTCACGCGGCGGGATCATAAGAAGGCTACGAAACCCTCCCATGATAGGGTCTGGGGGGGGGCAACTATCCCCTTCCACACTTCTCCGGATGTGATGGCCGGACATATCCATAATGTTGGTCAGGTGGTGCAGAGCCCAAATGCTGCAGGTGTCATCCTGTAGAAGGGGTGGGGCTATTTCCACTGTTTCACCCTCCTGAGACACATGTCCTTAATGTGCCTGGCCTTGCTTTCCCTTCAACTTCCTCCATTGTCTGTTATACACCTGTCACCTCCCCAGTCTTCTTGCTCCTTCCTCTGCTCACCTGCACAATTCCTCTTTTTCCCTGCTCCAGTTCCCCCCGATAGCTCTCCTTACTGGCTAATTATTCTCTCCCTGTTCCCATTTCCCATTTTCATTATAAGGCGTATTCCACCTCTCCCCTTTTTATTCCCCAGGTACCTCACTGCTGCCATGTATATTGCACTTATTGTATATACCTTACTGCTGCCATGTATATTGCACTTAATGTATATACCTCACTGCTGCCATGTATATTGCACTTATTATATATACCTCACTGCTGCCATGTATATTGCACTTATTGTATATACCTAACTGCTGCCATGTATATTGCACTTATTGTATATACCTCACTGCTGCCATGTATATTGCACTTATTATATATATCTCATTGCTGCCATGTATATTGCACTTATTGTATATACCTCACTGCTGCTATGTATATTGCACTTATTGTATATACCTCACTGCTGCCATGTATATTGCCCTTATTGTATATACCTCACTGCTGCCATGTATATTGCACTTATTGTATATACCTCACTGCTGCCATGTATATTGCACTTATTGTATATACCTCACTGCTGCCATGTATATTGCACTTATTGTATATACCTCACTGCTGACACTGTTTATTGCACTTATTGTGTTGCATCCCTGCACATTGTAGGTACACTGGTTCCTATCTGCTGCCACTGCATTTTGCATATATTGTTTGTACCCTTTTTATTTATTTTCCCTACTGAATTCTGTATAGTGTATCCAATATGTACTCTCTGTATTTATACATTTGTGCTACTGTATATATATATATATAGGGATACATGATGAGCGAGTGTGGAATGTCGGAAATATTTGCATGAGTGCATAGTGACCTCCAGTGATATCACGAGTGGCAGAGCGTAGCAGATCCACGAGTGATAGTACCAGAGGTCTCTATGCACGAATGCAAATATTTCCCGTGTCCCACACTCACCCATCATGTATTCTATTTATACAATAGGGCCCCAAATAATCCACTGTGGTGCTGTCACCACAGTGGTTTATTTCTCACCACAGTGGTTTATTTCACTGCAGTGAGAATACATGTTTTTATTCAATGAGTTATTTGCTCACCCCATTGTATAAATATATTTAGAAAGAAAAATCCCTGCTCCACACGTATAAGTGAACGAGGCAAGAATACAAAAAATAAAACTAAGGCACCGCAGGCATCCAAAAAAAGGGTAGTACTTTAGTACATAGAAAAGTGCTACATACAGCCATCCAGCAGCACAGGAATCACTTCAACCGGTTTCACGCCGCTCGTGTGTCATCAGGAAGTAATTCTCCATATGCCCACACCCCTTTTATCGTCAACACCTTAAAGAGACACAGTGCAAAATACAAAATACAATTAAAATACCACAACTCATTTTACATGAAAAAAGTGGAAACAATACATATATACAAATATTTTAAAAACACATTATGTTCTTTTCTCTTCAAAAGAAAAAAATATTTCAGCACAATTTAGCACCAAAAAAGGGCTATTAGCCCACTATTAGTATGTAACTACATAATAGGTGTTCTACCACTATCCATAGGAGACAGTGGGGAGGTTTTTGGTAAAGATATATCACTACCAAAATACTGTAGTATAAAAAGATTTTGGATAAGCAAAACAATAACCTATATAAAGGTTGCCCAAGAATACTATATATACATTCTATAACTACTAAGTGGTTTCTACCATTACCTGTACCGAATTCAATTCCGTATAGTTCTACTATTAGCATTTAACCAATACAGTTATTAGGTGAATGAAGTTCCTTCTATCAATTACTATTAAGGTCCCCATATTCCAATAATCCATAATCTTTTGGATATACATTAGTTCATCACCTAGTGGAAAGAAGAAAGAACAAAGAAAAACAATACAACATAATATATATATATATATATATATATATATATCACAATATTGAATGTACACAAGCCAAGTTCCACTACATATCGATCCAATAACTCTTCCTTCTATTGTTGATCAGGGGCATGACATCTATTTTACCATTGAGTCCTGGTCGTTTCAAACCCCCCAAGGTATAAATCCAAGATGCCTCTCTGTCTAACAGGGCATCATTTAAATTTCCACCCCTTGGTCTCAATCTGTCTGATTCTATTCCACAAAATTTAAACACATGTTCTATACCTCTATCTCTTGTTCTGTTACAATGTACGGCCAAAGCATTTCTATCATCCTTGTTTAAAATGCTACGGACATGTTCCCCAATCCTGACCTTAAACTGGCAGGTAGTTTTCCCAACATAGAAAGCGCCGCACATGCATGTTGCCAGATACACCAGATTCTCTGTTGCACAACTGAAAAAAATTCCCAATTTTTATATTCTTGGGGCATTAACTGTTGTAAAAGTATTACTTCTCAGAATAGCAGGGCAATATTTGCAATTACCACATATGTGTTCCCAATGGTTTGCATGACATACTACCTCCCTCAACTTTGTTAATAGGTTGGTAGCTCCTTGTTACCAGATCACCAGTATTTTTACCACTTCTGTATACAATACATGGTGGGGTTTTAGTTGTCTCTTGCAACTGTGGATCCAAGCCCAAAATTGGCCAATATTTTCTGATGATTCCTTCAACCTGATTGTCTACAGAAAGTAATAACAAAATGTAATCTGTTCTCATCATTTTTCCATATCTTTGGGGTCAACACCTCCTCTCTACTCAGGCCAGAGACCTCTCTCATTGCCTTTCCTACCACCCCTATAGGGTAACCTCTTTCTAAAAATCTGTTACACATCTCCTGGCCATGTATCATAAACTCATTTTCAGTACTACAATTTCTTCATACCCTCTGTAGCTGGGCTCTGGGAATGTTATTGATCCTATGTCTTGGATGGCAACTGGGGGCAGACAAAAGAGAATTCCTGTCGGTTTCCTTACGAAGCAGTGTAGTGTGTATTTCATAATTTGTATCTCTCTTGATTTCTATATCTAAGAAAGGGACCATGTTATGATCACATTGCACACTAAATTTCAAATTGGAATTGCTGCTGTCCAAATAGCAGACAAATTCCTTTAGCTCGTCCTCAGTGCCATTGCAGATCATAAAGATGTCATAAATAAAACACCACCACAGGTCAATCCTATGGTAAAAAGGATTGACCTGTGCATCATAGACCACTGATGTCTCCCAGAGTCCAAGGTAAAGGTTAGCATATATGGTGCAAAGGTTGTACCCATAGCTGCATCCTTAACCTGGAGGTAATGTTCCCCCTGAAACAAGAAGGCATTTTTAGTCGAGACAGTTTCTGCACAATCCAGAGTAAACTGTGTTCTATGCAGCTCTAATGTGGTATCCTTTTCTAACCAATAGCGAAGTGCATGCAGCCCATCCTGGTGGGGGATATTAGTATATAATGAACCAATATCCGTAGACACTAAAAATGAATCTGGCTCAAGCTGAATGTCACCCAGGACACTCAGAATGTCTGCCGTGTCCCTAATATAGGAACGCAGAGCTGGAACATATTGTCTAATATGGGAATCCACAAACATACTAACATACTAACATACTAAAATGCCAGCAGAATAGGCCTAATGGTCTTTCGTGTCTGCTCGTTTGGTCAGCCCCCAACCTGGGTGCTGACCTTGCTGTCCCCCTCGCCTTCTCTGGCTTCTCCTTCCCAGTTCCGGATATTCTTGCTGCATTGGATTTTGCTTCCTGAACCTTCCCCTGTACCTGTCCCACCCCTCTTGAACCCCTCCACTGTCTCTGCCTCCACCAGCCCCTAGGTAGTGCATTCCATGGCTCACCACCTCTCAGTGAAGTAGCACCTCCTCCTTTCTCCCTGATCTTCCCCTCCAGCTTCCACCCATGCCCTCTAGTGGCCCCTTCCTCCTTCCTTCGAAGCACCCTCACTGTTCCTTCCCCATTTACCCTCTTCATGTACCTGAAGACCTCTATCATGTTCCCCCGGTCCCTTCTCTCTTCCAAAGTGTACATATTTAGCTCTTCGAGCCTCTCCTTATAGGTCCTGTCCCCCAAGCCCCAAATCATTTTGGTTGCCCTCCTCTGGACCCTCTCCAGGAGGTTAATGTCCCTCTTTAAGTGTGGCCTCCAAAACTGCACGCAGTACTCCAGGTGCGGCCTCACCAAGCAGTTATACAGAGGAGTATCACTTCCCTCCTTCTGGAGGTGATCCCCCTAGCGATGCATCCCAGCATCCTGTTGGCCTTGGCTGCTGCCCTCCTACAAGTCTCAGAGTTGTTCATCTTGACATCCACCACCACCCCCAGGTCCCTTTCAGCCATTGAGACTTGTAGTATTTCCCCCAGGGTGTACACTTGGCCTGGGTTTCTGGCCCCCAGGTGGAGTACCTTGCATTTCCCTGCATTAAACCTCAGCTTCCACTTTCTAGACCATCTTTCCAGAGCCTCAGGTCCCCTGCAGGGCCACCTCCCTCCTCCCCATCCACCACCCCCCAGTTTCGAGTCATCTGCAAAGAGACTCATCTCACTCCTGATTCCGTCCTTATGTCAGATACGTGGGCGTTGAACAGAGGGGCCCAAGGACTGATCCCTGTGGGACCCACTAATGACCCTCCTTGGGAAGGATTATCCCACCAACTCGACCCTCTGGGTCCGGTCCTGGAGCCAATTGCCTATCCATCGGATCATCTGGTTTCCACCCCATTTCTCCTAGTTTATCCAACAGGCCCACGTGAGGAACAGAGTCAAATGCCTTGCTGAAGTCCAGAAAGAGGACATCCACTGGTCTACCCAGGTCCAAGGCACTTGTCACCCAGTCATAGAACTCCACCAGGTTTGTCTGACACGATTTCCCGGGATGAATCCATGCTGTCTATCGTCCAGGCACCCTGACTTATCCAGGCCCCCCTAGCCTCTCCTTGACAATGCCTCCATCACCTTGCCCACCACTGATGTCAGGCTGACAGGCCTGTAGTTCCCTGCCAGCTCCTTGATCCCCCTTGTGGATAGGCACTACATGCGCCACCTTCCAGTCTTGGGCACCCACCCTGTCCTCAGAGAATGGTGAAAGCTCTGCCAGGGTTTCGCCAGGACATCTGCAAGTTCCTTCAGCACTCTAGGATGTAATTTATCCGGCCAGTGCTTTCTCCGTCTTAAGGAGCTGAGGGCCTCCCTCACTCTCTGCTGTGATTTCCACTTCCAGTACCTCTTCTCCTGCTTAGCCTCCCCCACCTGCCAGTGATGCCCCCTCTCCCCCAGACCTGCCGATTGTAGGGGCCCCTCCTCATTATCTCTGTCTCCTCCCATGATGATGCAGCATCCCTTTTCCCTGGTGAAAACTGAGGTGAAGTACTCATTTAGTACCTCAGCCTGCTCCTCTGGGTCTTGTGCCCATCTCTCCCCTGATTTAATCCTGCTAATCTGCCCCTTCACCCTTCGTCTTTCTCCAATGTATCTAAAGAACCCCTTTTTCCCTCTCCTAATTTCTCTGGCCAGGTTCTGCTCCTTCCTTGCCTTAGCCACCCTCACCACTCTAGTGGCCCTTCTAGCCAACAGCTCATACTCCCCTCGATCCCTTTCACTCTTTGAGCACTTGAATCTCTTATAGGCTGCTTTTTTTCCCCGTACCACCTCCTGGACCTCCCTGGTCCACCAACAGGGTTTTTGGGCCCTACCGCATTTTCGTCTTACTCTTGCACAGGTGCTGGTAGCATCCTGCACCCTCTCCTGATGATTTCCACCTACTATCAGCGTCCATGTCTGACCCAATCCCATCAAATGCTCCTTAGGATCCTTCCCATTTCCTTAAATCTCCCCCCTGAAGTCGGTTACTTCCGTCTTTGTGCAGCCTTCTACCCTCCTAGGTCCAGGCAGAACCAGACTGTGGCATGTCACTCCGCCAATGGGTCCCTTACCTCCAGGTTCTCAATCTGGTCACTGTCTGCCAGGACCACATCCAGTACCCATGCCTCCCTGGTCGGTTCCCTCACCTGCTGAGTTAGGAAGCATCTTGAAAGACATCCAACAACCTCTGTTCCTGGTCACAGAGGATGTCATAGTCTCCCAGTCTGTTCCTGGCATGTTTAAGTCCCCTAACACCACCACCTTTCCTCTGCCCAGTCTGCAGTGTCTCCTAACATCTGCCACCAGACTGTCCTCCAGCTCCTCCGCCAGGGCAGGGGGTCTATACACCACTCCTATTTTTACTCTCTTGCCCCTTGTTATCAAGGTGACCCAAATCGCCTCCACGGTTCCCTCCGCCTCCTCAACTCCCCCATGCCAATGCAGTTTTTTACTATCATTGCTACCCCTCCTCCCCTTCCCTCCCCCCTGTCCTTCCTGAACATAGTGTAACCCTCCAGGTTCAGGTCCCAGTCATGTCTTGCAGTGGCCCAAGTCTCAGTGACCGCTGCCACATCCACTGCTCCCTCAGTTAACATCCCCTGGAGCTCAGGCATTTTATTGCCCAAGCTCCTGGCATTTAGCAGGACTACCTTCCACCCTTTCCTATAGTTTCATTTCCTGCTCGTGTTCCCTTGGGGATTCTGTTTTCTCCTGGTCTGCACTTTGCCAGTTGGTCTTTTCCTGCAATCCTCCTGGTCCCCAGGGGGGTGGAGACAGAGTCCCTCCTTTATCGGCATCCCCTTGTCTGCCTTTTCTCCCATCCCACCCCCCTTCACAAGTTTAAACCCCACTTTTCACCAATGAACTCCTCCATTTTCAACTTAAGGATTCCCCTTCCCTCCAAATTGAGATGTAGTCTATCTCTAGCATACAGCTCCTTATCCTCCCAGGTCTCCCCCCAATCCCCCATCAACCCATACCCTATGGCCTCACACCACTCCCTGAGCCACTGGTTTATCTCCCTAATTTTCTTTGTGTTCCCCACCAGCCCTTGGCACTGGCAGGATTTCTGAGAAGGAAACTGTGCATCCTATGTCATGACAGACCCTGGCGAGCTCCCTGAATCTTGCCTGTATCTCTAGCTCGCTATTTCCTCAATGTCATTTGTGCCCAGGTGGACCAGTATGTCTGGGGAACCCCACAGTCCTTTGCCAGCTGATATACCTGGTGCTAGCCCTGTGCACCGTTAGTCAGGGAAGCATCTTGTTCTAACTGGCCGGGCTTCTCCCTCCCTATCCATTTGATACCCTGATCATAGAATCCCCCAGCAGGAGCACTCTGACCACTCCTTTTCCTCCATTTCCCCCCCTTCCATGTCCCTCATCCTTTCTACCGGCCCCTCCACCCAGCTGGCTCCTTGTTCCTCCCCCTATCTGGGTGCCACATGCCACCCGTTCCTTAGTTACCCTGGCCACTCCCTCCCCTCCAATCCTATGCCTCTCCTCCTCCTCCTGAGTATCCTTCTGTACCTTGTTAATTCCCCCCTCACTGCTCGCAACTGGTCCTTCTCCCCCATCTGCTAAACTAGCCTGGCTCATCCTCCCTTCCTTCCTGTCTCCATTTAGTTCCTCCTTGCTCATCATGCTCCCCTGGCCTAACCCTTCAGCTCTCTTTACTGAATCATCCTTGTACTTCTGGTCCTTCTTTACCTTTCCTCCCAACTGGTCCTTCTCCTTGCGCTTTCCTCCCTCTTCCCCCTGCTCCGATTTACTGCTCCCCCCATTCTCCTGCATTCCAGGTCCCCCCCTGTTCTTCCTGCTATCTGGCCCTGCCTCCTGCCCCACTCCCACCCTTTCCGTCTCTAACCACCTCTGCCGTGGCTACATCCCTCTCCCCATCCTTGAGCAGAAGAAGAGAATTGAAGCTGTTACTAAGTATAAGGTCTGATCCACCTCCTGCCTTGCTTCCTTCTGTCCAGCACTGGCTATCCGCCTACTTCTGAGAATGTTGTCCCTCCGTCCCCCTTTGTGAGGGTCCCCAGTTACCTGCCTGCTTCCTTGGTAGTGTCCTTGGGCCCCTCTGCCAGGGTCCCTATGTGACCCTGAGTATTCTCCTGCACTCCTTTCCTCATACCCCCGCCCCCAGTGCTTGGTGCAACCCTGTGGGAGATTTCCAGCCCCTTCCCCAACCATACCACCCCCTTCCCCAGCTTTCTCCTCATCCCACAACCTCCTCCCTAAGCTGTGCCAGCTGGTAGCACACTGGGCAACCACCAAACTTCCAAGCCCAGTCCAGTATCATGGCCACCCACACCTGTGCACCCACCACCCTCCCAAAGATGCCTGCCCTAATGATGTGTGGTTCCATCCCTTCAAATAGTTTTCCTTGGGTGAGCCACCAGGTTCCCCCTATTCCAAGATACCCTACTGCCTAATCAGGTCACCCACTAATCCTAGAGACAGTCCCACTGTACACCAGTAACTCTGTTACTAGGTGCAGTACAACACATTATACATGCAAGGAAAATGAACAACTCCTAAGCTCCTCTCCCGGCCTTAAATCCAACCCCAGTGGCTAGAACTGCATGAGCTGCACCAGCAGCGTTTTCCTCCAATTTCAGGCAGGTCTTCCCTATAAATTTGCAGACTTCTGGGGAGGGAGAGGGGGGAGGACGGGTCTTGGGCAGACACCTGACAAGAGAGTGTATCAGCCCTGTGTCTCCCCTTCAAGCCCTGCAGCTAAAGAACCATCTCCAAGCAAATCCCACCAAACAGGTTTTAACTCAGAAGAAATAGGCCTCTACCAGTGTAGCCTGTTACAAAGTGAAACATCCACAAAAAGAGCCCCACTTACAGCCACTAAATCAGTTTACAAACATCCAGGATCCCCCAGAACAATACCCTGCTAGCCCCTTAGAAGCAAGAAAGAAAAGAACTAACCTACCAAGTAATATCCACAAGAACCCTGTGAAAACAGCAGCAGCTACTGTCCTGGAACACAACTGATCCTGCCCCCTTCCAGTTCTTTCTCCAGGAAAGAGGTTCAGTGACAGATCCAATGCCTGCCACAATAGGGCACAATAGGGCAGCCCAGTGGATTTTGTAAATTTTTATGTATTTTTGGTAACGCATAAATGGTAGGATGAACTGGTTGTGTTACAGTAAGATACCCATACTCTCTCTGATCTATATTGCCCTCCATAAGAGCCTCACTCAGCATGACATCTATTTCTTACTTAAAAATACTAGTGAGATCACTTCTAAGTTTTTTATAAAAGTTCAGATGCCCTAGTTGCCTCTGAATTTGTGTTATATATTTATCTGTATCCATAACAACTACAGCTCCCCCTTTATCAGCAGGTTTAATGACCAACAGTTGGTTATCCTGTATTTCCCCTTAGGGCTGCTCTCTCACTGTTAGACATATTAACAAAAGAGGGTCTTAAGTCATTTTTGCATAGTGCATCAATTTCATTCTCACAAGCTTTTTCAAATATTTTGACCACACCAACATATGGTGAATTAAATGTAGAAAATGGTTTCAGCAGATTATTTGTCCCATTTACAGACAAGTCAATACCTGTTGATGCATTATTTACATCAGTCTGTATACTGACATTCTGAACAGTATTATTGCCCATCTCTGATTTATGATAAAAAGCTCTCAAATTTAAAGTTCTTGATAGGCGTTTAACATAGAAACATAGAATTTGACGGCAGATAAGGACCGCTTGGCTCACCTAGTCTGCCCATTTTCCTACCTAACAGATAAGCTGCAGATCCTAGTTAACCAACAGCTTACTTCCTCCTACTCCCCACTAGGACTGCCTTATGTCTGTCCCATATATTCTTGAATTCCCCCACTGTTCTTGACTCCACAACCTCCTCAGGGAGGCTGTTCCATGCATCCACAATCCTCTCTGTGAAAAAATACTTCTTCACATTACCTCTGAGCCGTCCCCCTTCTATGTTCAAATTGTGCCCCCTTGTTCTTGCACATCTCTTTTTCTGAAAGATGCTACCCTCTTGGACTTTGTTGATTCCCTTGAGGTACTTGAAAGTTTCTATCATGTCCCCTCTGTCAAGCTATGATTCCAAAGAGTTAATCTTGACTGTTGGAACAAACAACAGCCCTTTCTGCAAGACCGATATATCAGTGTTTGTAAGTTTTGCCTGTGACATGTTGATGACAATGTTCTCTGGGGTATGTTATATCTGCCCCTGTAGTTGCCCCTCCGTCCTCCTCTTCCTGGCCTGTTACTTCCTGCTGCCCCCTCCTTGTCTGTTTCTTAGATGGTATTGGTGATAGGTTTGTCCCTGATTCCCCTGTCCGTGGGTACTGGTAAGATCCTGGTTGATCAGTTCCTGGAACTGGAACTAATGTTCAATCCTCCTCTGTTGTGGGTACTGTGGGAGTAATAGTCAAGGTGGCAACCCCTCCTGTGGATCCTCTATAGGAGGTTCCTCTGCATTGTCAGAGTCACTGTTGCTAGTGTAATGGGCCTTGAGTACTTCGATTGGCACTGTTATAATTAGGCTCGCCCTTATATCCACCACAAAAAGGTCTCCTTTTCTTGGGTGTGTTATGCTTCTTATTCCAGGTAAACACCCCACCCAAGATATAGTCTTGACTATCTCTCTCAAACTTATTCAGTTTTCTCTGTTTTATTTTAATTTCCTCCCTTGTAATGGTATCTTTGAAACGCTGTTACAATATCTGAAATCTAGGGTCACTCTTAAAGTGTAAAACTGCTTCCTCCTTATTCATTATGTCTAATTCCACTTCCACTTCTGGTTGTTGGGACACATAATCCTTAATTACAGCATGAATTAAAGGATCGGTGCCCAGTTGGAGACCTTTGTTCTAATTTGCCACAAAGGACTCTCTATCTGTCCCATAGCCCTGTGTATTTAGGGCCCTCAGTCCTCGGGTTGATCTCCTCACTTTCAGATATGCTTCCAGTGACACCCTATTCCAATAGTGGCATCTCCCTTTCAAAGTTGCCCTTTCCAGTTGGATAAATGCAAAATCAATATCCTGCACTTGATTCACTTCCTCTGAAACCACAGCTAAATCAGGTACAGCGGAGCCACTGGCCTGTGTACAGTCATAAAACAACTCGGCTTCTCCCCTTGTGGGAAATGTGAGTGTAGACAAGGACCCAGTAATTTCCCCAAAGACAAATGCAGCACGATCAGATTATAACATACCTGCTTGCTGCGTCACTGCGAAGGAGATGCTGGTAGTTCCCTCATGCTCAGCTAGTCCTTTTCAGTGAGTATCCCATGGAAATAGTGTCCGCTGCCATCGTGGCCTGAAGAACCTGGTCACGATCTGTATAACTTGTTAATAGATGCAAACAACTATTAGTTCAAAAGTTCACTCCTCCTTAACAGAAATCACCTGGTCTTTCATTGTTCACTTGAGAACATAAGCAGGAGGCTGGTAAGGACAGAGGTCTGGGTTTATATTCTGTTTTAACTGAAATATTTGAATAGTTTTGTACGTGAAATTAGTTCTATGTGTTAAAAATTACTACTTTGAGTTGGAACTGTTACTTGGGCTGTGATATTGTAACTTTCGAGGCTTGGGAACACTTGTTTGGCAGTGATAATTAGAGTGAATTTAAATGTGATGTTTGACTGGAAATACTGAAAAGACACTGGGGGTTGGGATTGAAGGGCTGTGTGTTTCTGTTTGGGACTGAAATTTGAAGCAACAGGAACTGGTGGGCCTGTGACATCACACGGTACCTGATATCTGCATACACACACTGTTAGTGGGACTGGACACACACCAGACTGTATGTGAGACTTGGGAACTTTATTGGTGGGGTTGAAATTGGGTTTCTAAATAACTGCAGTCAGTATAGAGAGAAACTGTATTCCAGGGGGAAGGGACTGAGAAAAGGGGGTGTGCCATTATAAACAGAGGGGGACAAACAGGGTGGCCATATTCCACCATGGCAGGCATCTTTGGAAGGGTTGTAGGCTGCACAGGCTGTGGGATGGCAATAATTCTCAATTGGGCCTGGAGAGAGGGAGGCTGCCCACACTGTAGACAGCTATCTTATATCAGGAGTGAAGTATATTGGTTAAGGAGTAAGCTGGGGGAGCTGGGGGGGGTTCAAGGATAAGGGGTGTGGATATGGGCAGCAGAAGGGTGGGACTGAGGGGAGGCTGGGGCAATGCTCTGAAATTACAGGACGTTATGTTACAAGCAAGCAGGAGGGGATATTGGGACAGAGGACCCTTAGATAGGGATGTTGACCCTAAGGGAAAGCGATGGGGTGAACATTCGAATACAAAAGAGAGTGGAGGGGAAGAGTCAGGAGGGGCTGTTGTGGGAAGCCTAAAACAGCAGACTGTGGGAAGGAGCTCCTAAGGAGAACAGAGCAAGAGGGAAGAAGAGGGCAGTTTAGAGTGCAGTCAGGGAAACTCGGGTTACTTGATGGAGGCTGACATAGATTGTCACAATAAATTTGAGCTACTAAGCAACCTAGAGGGGAGGAAGGGTTGGTGGAAATGAGGAAACTGATACAGAGGCCGGGAGGGAGTCGGATACCCATAGGGCATCACAGACTGGCAATGGAAAGGATGAAATAGTTCCAGAGGAGAAGGGAAACATAAATGTTAAGCAGATGGGGAGATGCAACATATTGCAGACATGAGGGAGGAGCATGACTGGAGAGAAACTGGGAGACAAGGAGGTGGGAGAGGCCCCCTTCAGTAGGGGGTCAGTACAAGGATGGGGCCCTAGCAAAGGGACCCACAGAGAGCCTCTGGAGGTAGGGGTACTATTACAAGGGGGGGGATGGCGGTGTGGGGGAAGGGGAAACCATCAGGGCCAGGATAAATGGTTCGCATAAGAGAGGGTTAAAGGGGACACCTATTCAGAGTGGGTCTGAATTAAGTGGGCAAAATAATGAGGGAGGCAGAAAGGGGAGGGTGACAAGGGGGTCTCTAATAAGGCAGGAAGACTCCCATGGAATTGAGATCATGAATAAGGGGGGGATGAGAGGGCATAGTGGAGGTAACCATAAGGATGATGGTGGTGTTAAGGTTCTGTTATTGGGAGACTCGATGATTAGGGGTATCCAGTGGGAGGGACATGGGGGTGGAAGCCATAGCCAGGTGAAGGTAGTGAGTATCTCTGGGCTGACAGCGCACAGAGCAAAGTTCATGGTGTATGAACTGGTTAGGGATTGTGGAGGGAAACTGGATTTCCTGGTGCATTTGAGAACTAATGATCTAGAGGGAAATAGCGTTTTGGAAATCCAAGCAAGGTTCCAAGAATTTGCCAGAGTCTGTAGGGATAATGGATGCAACATTTCCTTTTCAGAGATATTGCCAATTACCAAAGGCCTCAGTGGAGAAAAAATGAAGATCGCAGAGGTTAATGACTGGCTCAGAAAGTGGGGTGAAGAGAGTGGGTTGGGGTGTTAGGAACTGGAAAGGAGTTTGGGAGGATAAGGACTGTATGCCAAGGACAGGCTTCATCTTGCCATTAGGGAGGAAGTCCTTAAACAGGGATGGCTGACTACATTCAAGAAAGGCGGGGTTTAAACTTGTGAGGGGGGGATAAGGGAGGGGCTGACCAGAAGCCCTCTCCTCCAGATGAGGGGAGTAGCCTTCAAACCCAAGGGGGGAGGGAAACAGACTGGGGGTGGAGGTTTCAGGAGGAGCAGAGGGAGGATGGAAGTATAAGGAACCTGGGTGGGGTTCGACAAAGGGGATCAGGGATAAGGGGTGGGGGTTGGTGTTAGTAAATGCCAGGAGCTTGGGAAACAAGTTGCCAGAGTTCCAGGCCATGCTGTTTGGGGGAATGGGGTGGATGTGGCGGCAGTCACGGAGACGTGGCCAACAAAACCATGACTGGGACCTAAGCGTCAGGGGTACACTATGCTTAGAAAGGATAGAAAGGAGGGCAGAGGGGTGAAGTGGCTATGTTCATTAGAGATGACATAGAAATTGCTAGGGTAGAAGAGGCAGAGGGAAACGTGGAGGTCTTATGGGTCACCTACGATCCCCAGCAGGAGATAAGGTCAAGCTGGGTGTAGTATATGGGCCTCTGGGATGAGTGATGTTCTAGAGGATGGTTTGCTGGACAACATCATTGCCCAGTGTGGACCAAAGGGAAGGTGGTGTTGATGGGGACCTTAATATGCCAGGTACAAACTGGGAACCATGTCCTCTAAGGTGGCCAAGGAACAGAGGCTGCTGGACGGCTTTCAGGATGTGTTCTTAACACAGCATGTGATGGAGCCCACAAGGGAGGGCATGTCCTGACGTGGTTCTGGCAGATGGGGATCTGGAAGGGACCTGGTTGTAGAGGACCCTGACTGGGAGCAACCACAATACTGTCTGGTTTCAAATAAGCATGGGGGGGGGGAGATCTAGGACATTGGCAGTGGACTTCAGGGGGGCAGACTTTGTGAGCATGGGAAATATTCTCAAGGATCGCTTGAAGGGGATTACATCAATGACAAGTGTGGAAAGGAGATGGGAGGTCATAAAACAGGGACTTCATGAGGCAGGCAGGATCTGCACTAAGTTGAAACGTAAGGGAGCAAGGTCACATAAACCATGCTGGTGGTCCAGTGAGGTACAGGTAGCGGTCAGAGAAAAGAAGGCACCCTACAAAAAATATAAAACAACAAGAGGGGATAGGGATAAGGAAATGTACCATCTTGCATCTAGAAAAGTCACCCAGATGGTGAGGGGAGCAAAGTCCAGTAAAGAGCAGCGGCTGGCACAGGGGATACATGGAGGGGAAAAGGGGGTCTTCCGGTACATTGGGGAGTGGAGAAAAACTAAGGGCCGTCTCAGCAGATTGAGATCAGAAGGAGGGTGGGTGGAAGAGGCGAGGGACCAGGCAGAGGTATTTAATGAGTACTTTGCCTCTGTGTTCACTAGGGAGGGGGATGGGATATCTACAAAGCAAGGCACGATGGGGATAGAAGCGGCAGTGAGTGGGATCAGGGGAGCAACAGAAATGGAACAAGAGGGAGGGAGGGGTACCCCAGGGGTGTCACATCTGGATAAGGATAGAAAGGCCAGTAAGGTGGAGGGGACGGATGATGCTATCTCCACCAAAAGGGTGTGGTTAGCCCTCAAGGCCCTAAAGAAAGACAAATCTCCTGGGCCAGATGGCATTCATCCGTGAGTACTATGGGAATTGGCGGACATACTGACTGCACCCCTGGTGGAGCTCTTCAACAGGTCACTTGAGACAGGGAGGGTACCTAGGGATTGGTGAGAGGCACATGTGGTGCCAATCCATAAAGGGGGGTCGAGGGAAGTACCAGGTAACTATAGACCCATCAGTTTGACCTCGGTGGTGGGAAAATTAATGGAGAGTATACTAAAGGAACGACTGGGGGTGTACTTGGAGGAGGTGGGTGGTCTGGATAGTTGGCAACATGGGTTTGTGCCAGGTAGATCATGTCAAACCAATCTTGTGGAGTTCTACGAATGGGTAACATCAGAACTGGACAGGGGAAAGCCTGTGGATGTATTATCCTTGGACTTCAGCAAGGGCGTTTGACTCTGTCCCCCACAGTGGTCTGGTGGAGAAACTGATGGGGTTAGGAGTAGGCCCTTTGATGGTCAGATGAATTGAAAACTGGCTAGCTGGATGCACCCAGAGAGTAGTGGTCTGTGGGGAGCTCTCGAACCCTAGAGAGGTTGGTAGTGGGGTACTGCAGGGCTTGATCCTGGGTCCGATCCTGTTTAATGCATACATATCGGACATCAGGGAAGGTGTAGGGTGTGAAATAAGTCTCTTCACTGATGACTCCAAGATGGGAGCAGTAGTTGAGGGAGAAGAGGGGAGATTGACCCTGCAAGGGGACCTGGACACCCTAGAAAGCTGGGCTTACACATGGAAATTAAATTTCAATATCACCAAGTGCAAGGTGTTACATCTTGGATGGGGAAACCCTAAACACAGGTAAACCCTGGGAGGGGAGGCGCTGGAGGCCTCAATAGGGGAAAAAGACCTAGGGGTCATAGTGGATCATGTATGAATAACTCTGAGCAGTGCAGGAGAGCGGCTAGCAAGGCAAACAGGATGTTGGGATGCATCGTAAGGGGATCACCTCTAGGAGCAAGGAAGGATTCTGCCGCTGTACAATGGACTGGTTAGACCACACCTTGAGTACTGTGTACAGTACTGGAGACCACACTTGAAGAGGGACATACAGCTCCTGGAGAGGGTACAGAGGAGGGCAACTAAGATGATACGAGGGCTAGGGGATTTGACGTATGAGGACAGACTTGAGGAGCTCTGCCTGTTTTCATTGGAGGAGAGGAGAGACAGGGTGGACATGATTGAGGTCTTCAAGTACCTCAAGGGAATAAATAGGGTAAACATGGAGGGGATCTTTAGACTAAAGCAGGGTGGTATCACCAGAGGGCATGGTTTGAAGTTGGAAGGTGGAAGGGTGAGGGGGGAAAAGAGGAGGAGGTTTTTCACTGAGAGGGTGGTGGACCCTTGGAATGCACTGCCTGGTGAGCTGGTTCAGAGATCCACAGTAGAGGGCTTCAAGAGAGGGTGGGACAGACACAGAAAGTGGATGCATCAGATGATGGCCTGTCCCACGGGGGTGGGGATGGATGAAAGGGGTTTCTGGAACACGGTGGGGGGGGGCCTCGGCACCCAACTAGGAATCTGAGGTTCGAGCAGACTCGATAGACCGTAAGGCCTAATCTGCTGGCAAATAGTATGTTAGTATATAATCCTGAGGGGTACAAGCCAGTTGCTGATAACTATCACAAAAAATGCTGGTCATAAATCCACAAATTGGATCAGTGGATACGCTACAGAAACTTGGGCTGGCAAAGAATGCGTCAGACGTGGAGTGCCTAATATTCTAAATGCATATGATGCTAGTTGTGAGCAAATAGGGAAAACATAGCAAGATCAGAAAGAAAAATCCCAGCTCCACCCACATGCGTGCTGTAAGTGAACGAGGCAAGAATACAAAAAATGAAACTAAGGCACCACAGGCATCCAAAAAAAGGTAGTACTTTATTACACAGAAAAGTGCTACATACAGCCGCCTAGCAGCACAGGGATCATCTCAACCGGTTTCGCACAGCTCATCCGTCATCAGGATGTTATTCTCCAAATGCCCACACCCCTTTTATTGTCAACACCTTAAAAAGACACAGTGCAAAATACAAAATACCCTTAGCTCGTCCTCAGTGCCATTCCAGATCATAAAGATGTCGTCAATAAAATGATGCAGCAGGTCAATCCTATGGTAAAAAGGATTGACCTGTGCATCATAGACCACTGATGTCTCCCAGAGTCCAAGGTAGAGGTTAGCATAGTTGGGTGCAAAAGCTGCACCCATAGCTGTACCCTTAACCTGGAGGTAATGTTCCCACTGAAAGAAGAAGGCATTTTTAGTCAAGACAGTTTCTGCACAATCCAGAATAAACTGTTTTCTATGCTGATCTAATGTGGTATCCTTTTCTAGCCAGTAGCTAAATGCATGCAGCCCATCGTGGTGGGGGATATTAGTATATAATAAACCAATAGCCATAGACACCAAATATGAATCTGGCTCAAGCTAGAGCCACCAAATAATTGTATTGGTTGAATGCTAATAGTAGAACTATACGGAACGGAGTTCAGTACAGGTAATGGTAAAAACCACTTAGTAGTTATAGAATGTATATGTAGTATTCTTAGGCAGCCCTTATATAGGTTATTGTTTTGCTTATCCAAAATCTTTTTATACTACAGTATTTTGGTAGTGATATGTCTTTACCAAAAACCTCCCCACTGTCTCCTATGGATAGTGGTAGAACACCTATTATGTAGTTACATACTAATAGTGGGCTAATAGCCCTTTTTTGGTGCTAAATTGTGCTGAAATATTTTTTTCTTTTGAAGAGAAAAGAACATAATGTGTTTTTAAAATATTTGTATATATGTATTGTTTCCACTTTTTTCATGTAAAATGAGTTGTGGTATTTTAATTGTATTTTGTATTTTGCACTGTGTCTCTTTGAGGTGTTGATGATAAAAGGGGTGTGGGTATATGGAGAATTACCTCCTGATAACGCACGAGCGGTACGAAACCGGTTGAGGTGATCCCTGTGCTGCTGGGCTGCTGTATGTAGCATGTTTCTATGTAATAAAGTACTACCCTTTTTTTGGATGCCTGTGGTGCCTTAGTTTTGTTTTTTGTATAAATATATTTACCCTACTCCCCTTCCCCCAGGACACATCTGGAAACAAGTTATTTTCACTCAGTATGTTTTTTCTGATGAAACGCTTTAACAAATAAATAAAATAAACATGGCTGCAAACATGCAGTGCATGTGCTACGTAACAGGTGTATGTGTGTGCAACAAAGTCAGCGTGTCTCCCCTCTCTGCGTCATCCCCTTCTGGATTGCACCTCCTGGGCACCTGCAGGTGGTGCTCATGCAGTTGGGATTGGTGTCCCCCCAACCCGTGGAGGAGAGCGTCCAGTGGGGCACTCTGCCATCCTTCCCCCTTCTCCATCCCTCCAGCATCTGGGATCATTCCCACACCTGGGTTATTTATATATTTAGTTAGTTCATTTTTATTGACCGGGAAAGGAGGACTAGGCTATTTTCAGCCTCATCCCGAGGTTGGCGGGTACAGATGGAAACCAACTGACACTGAACCAGATTAAGCTGTTTGCTGGTATTTTTAGTGATGGGGGAAATTTGGCCAGGACACTGGGGACATTTTCCTATTCTTAGGGTGGGACAAAACAGTTTTTCAGCTGGTGGTCAGTTTGGCTACTAGCTTTCAAAATCTGGTGGCTAAATTAATATATTTTTAGTGGCCATCATTTTTAAGGGCTCACAAATCCCTTTGTGGGCAGATAGCCAGTTGTCTGGTAACTTTCAGACTCTGGAAGCAAACCATTTTTTTTAGTGGTCAGTGGCTACTTGGCTTCCTGATTTGTCCCACTCTGCTTACTCTTTCCAAGAAGTGCCATGGGATCTTTACCGTCCACCAGAACATAGAAACATAGAAGTTGACAGCAGATAAGGACCGCAAGGCCCATCCAGTCTGCCCATTTCTTTTTCTACCTTATGAATGTGCCTTCTGCCTTTGCTCTGTCAATGGCCTATCTATTCATACTCATCTGTATTTCTCCGTTATGCCTATCCCATGCCTGTGTGAAGCCCTGCACTGTATTCATATCCACCACTTTCTGAGGTAGGCTATTCCATGCATCCACCACCCTTTCTGTGAAAATGAACTTCCTCACATTACCCCTTAATCTCCCTCTAATCTCATGCTGTGTCCTCTTGTCCTGTTATTTTTCTTATATTGAAACATGTTAAACTCTTTCACCTTGTTAATGCCCTTAAGGTGTTTGAATGTTTCGATCATATCACCTCTCTCCCTCCTTTGCTCTAGGGTATACATATTGAGCTCCGTTAATCTGTCCTCTTATGTTTTCTGATGCAGTCCCGCACCATTTTGTTGCCCTTCTGGACTGCCTTAATTTGGTTAATGTCCTTGTAAAGGTGTGGCCTCCAGTGCTGCATGCAGTACTCCAGATGGGACCTAACCAGTGTCTTGTAAAGAGGGATTAGTACCTTCATCTTACGACTTGTGATACCCCTACTAATACACCCCAACATCCCCTTAGCCTTACCTACTGCTTTAGTGGTCTGCTTGGATGATTTCAGGTCATCTGTGATGATGATGCCCAAGTCTCTTTCTTCCCTTGTGACTGCCAGCAACTCCACTCCCAACTTATAGCTGGCTTCAGGGTTTCTCTTCCCTATGTGCATGATCTTGCACTTCTTTGTGTTAAACTCCAGTTGCCACTCTTCTGACCATTTTGCCAGTTTATCCAGATCTCTTCTCATTCTGCCCACCCCATCTGGATCATCTACTCAGTTGCAGATCTTGGTGTCCTCTGCAAACAGACAAACCTTACCCTCCAGTCCATCTGCAATGTCACTGATGAAGATATTGAAGAGGACTGGCCCCAGGACTGATCCCTGAGGTACCCCACTTGTGACTTGCATCTCTTCTGACTGTATACCGTTTACCACCACTCTCTGTTTTCTGCCCGTCAACCAGTTTGCCACCCAGTTGACCAACTTCTGACCCACCCCAAGCCTACCCAGCTTATTAATCAATCTTCTATGTGAAACAGTATCAAAAGCTTTGCTGAAGTCAAGGTAGGCAGCATCAACTGCTCCACCTTGGTCCACCACTCTGGTTACCCAGTCAAAAAAATCTATGAGATTAGTTTGACAGGATCTTCCTGTTGTAAACCCATACTGTCTTGGATCCTGCGCTCCTATGGATTCCAGGTGTTGCACTATCCTTTCCTTAAGGAGTGCCTCCATAATCGTGCCCACTACTGAGGTAAGACTGACTGGTCTGTAGTTCCTTGCCTCCTCCCTGCTACCACTCTTGTGGAGCGGTATCACATGAGCCCTTCTTCAGTCTTCTGGGACGTCTCCTGTACTCAGAGGCTCACTAAACAGTTCTGATAATGGCTCTGCTAGTTCCACCCTTAGCTCCTTTAGTACCCTGGGATGTATGCCATCAGGTCCCATTGCCTTGTCCACCCTGAGCTTATAGGACCCTTTCTTTTGTGAAGGGACTAGTGCACACCTCCCTCTCCCCTGTCTGTGGGCCCTGCCCTACCTTCTCTTCAGTAAATACTGAGCAGAAGTATCTGTTTAGGATAGATGCTTTTACATGGTCTTCCTCCTCACACGCCCCCTTATCCCCTTTGATCTTAGCAATACCTCCTTTGCACTTTCTCCTTTCACTAATGTATCTATAGAAAGTCTTTGGTACTTTGGTGCTTTGATATTATTGAACAAAAGAAGGTGGATTGCCCATCACGACTGTCCTCCATATACGTGGATCATTCATTGGGTCCCTGCTCGGTCAGCCATTTGTCTAATTTGTTTTTAAATGTTAAGATGTTTGGAGAGTCAACCAACTCCTGTGGCAACCTGTTCCAAATTCTTGGTGTCCTTATGGTGAAGTAGTTTATTCGTTTGTTGGTCTTTGCTGTCATAATTTCTAGTTGTCTATTATGTAGTCTAGCCACCGTTTTTCTAGTAGAGAATTTAATACCACAGATTTGCATCTGTTCTTGGTTGCCTAATATTTTGAATAGTAGTAGCAAGTCCCCTCTGAGTCTTCTTTGAGCTAGTGTGTGTATCTCAAAGAAGACTCAGAGGGGACTTGCTACTACTCTTGTCACCTTCTTTTACTGTTTGTGCTAGTGTTTCCTTAGTTCGGGCCTTTGCCTGCCTTATTGCCTTCCCTGCTTCCCTTAGGGAAGTTTGGTATGCCTCCCTATCTTCATCCCGCTGTGTTCCCTTATATTTCCTGAAGGTCAGCCTTTTGGCTCTGACCTTTTCTGCTACTGTTTTTGAGAACCAAAGTGGTTTCCTTCTTCTTTTGCACTTCCTTTTCTCTCTAACACAGTGGGATGTGGCTTCAAGTATTGCGTCCTTAATGCTTGCCCACTTTGCCTGTACCCCCTCATCTGTATTTCTTTTTGCCAGGGTTAGCTTAACTCTGTTGCTCATCTTATCAAAGCCAGCTCCTCTGAAGTCCTATATTTTGCCTTGGAATAGTATGATTTTGTTCTAGTGGCCAAATTGAACCATACCATGTGATGGTCACTAGCCCCCAGGTGACCTTCTACCTGGAGATCTGTGATCCTTTCCCTGTTAGTCAGTACTGGATCTAGGATAGCCCTGTCTCTTGTGGGTTGTTGTACCAGTTGTTTGAGGCCCTTCCCCTGCAGGGAATCCACTATGTGTCTAGTTCTGGCAGATGTTCCTGCCAGTATTAACCAATCTATATCTAGCATGTTGAAGTCTCCCATTATCAGAACCTCCCCTTTAGCTGTCATGTTTTGTATATCTTCTAACAGTAATGTGTCTATGTCCTCCCCCTGGTCTGGAGGCCTGTAGACAACCCCAGTTCGTATGGCTGTCCCATTTCCTGTTTTCAGGGTGACCCACAGTTCTTCTGGCTCCTTATGTGTATTCTGAATTTCTGTAGCTTTGATATTTTCATTGACATAAAGGGCCACTCCACACACCCCTCCTTTTTGCACCTCGGTCTCTTCTGGACAGTACATAGCCAGGTACTGAAGTCCCCCAAGTGTGGTTACTGGCAAATCATGACTCGCTAATGGCTACTATGTCCATTTTAGCCTCTATCATTATTGCCTGCAGGTCTGGGATCTTGTTTCCCGGACTGCAAGCATTTATGTACATGATTTTCCATTGGCCAGATTTCGGTGTGTTGGTTGTTGGGCGAGGTCTGGCGTTTCCCCTATGCGTCGTATGGGGAGCCGGACCTTTTTCCTTACCTGGTGATGCAAATGAACTACAAGCATGCTGAACTCCTGTTTGACCACTAGCTAAGGGGAGAAGGGTGTTCTTCCCATTCAACATATCGGGTGCTGCACCCCTCTCCCCATTTGCTAGTTTAAAAATTCTGCAAAGACATCAAACTTCTGCCCCAATGCACTGACTCCCTCCTTAGTCAGATACAGTCCATCAAATTTAAAGAACTTTCACTCCCAAAACTGTTGCCAGTTCCCTACAAATTTGTGTCCTTTTTCCTGGCACCAGCCTTTGAGCCACATGTTTAGCTCCCCTATCTCCCCTTCTCTGACCTTCCGTCCATCTGCCCCCCTCTCCCAGACTGGCAGGATCTCAGAGAAGAAGATGCCGGATGAAATTTATTTATTTAGTTTTTGTTGACCGGGTAAGTGCACTAGACAAATCCTGCCTATTTTCAGGCACGACCCGGGGGAGGGGGATACAGATGAATGTCAACTGACCTTGAACCAGATTAAGCTATTGGTAGTATTTTGAGTGAATGAGAGAAATTTGGCCAGGACACCGAGGAAATTCCCCTACTCTGGTGGTAGGGGGCCCCTCCCCTGAGACGACTGGACTGCGCTCAGTATGTCCCAGTCAGTGGAGAGTGTGGAGGTGTTGGAGGACTGCTCTATGGATTTGGTTGCTGTTCTCGAGGAGGCTTCGGTTCGACTGGATGACATGGAGGTTCCAAGTAGTTTCTTACCTGTGGTGGATTCGGCTCAGCTCGCTGCTGTAGAGGGTACGATGGTTTCTGATCAAGTTGGCTTTTTGTCCACGGAGGATGATAAAAAGCGCCGGAAGGTTGCCAGGTAGCTCCTTTTGGTGTTATGAAGAAATGCAATGTACAGGTTCTAGACAACCCGCCGCTGACGAGGCGGTGTGTCGGTTACCGCCCTGATGATGATTCATTTCCGTTTTGTCCGGCTTGCCACTTGGTCTCCAGAGGTGGCATTAGCGAAAAGCGGTTGGGTGAAGACCCCAATGTCTGGATTCCTGACCCCATGTTCCTTACCGGGGAAGGACTGAATCGACTGGGGAACCTTTGAGTTCACAGGCTCTGGAGGGAGTGCTGGTTTCGGAATCGGACCGGACCATTGCGTCATTTCCGCCTGCAAGTACCGAGGCCAGGATCCCTGTTTCGGCTGTTCCTGTGTCTGATTTACTGTCTCCCTTATTGAGACAGGTTTCTCCAGCTTCTTTGACTCCTGCGACGCCTGCTGCTACTGTTTTGGAACCTATGACTGTGACTCCTCTGCCAGGTCAGTGTCTTCAGACTGTAGGGGCCGATATGCCGGTTGGTTCTCTGGGCAATACAGTTCACAGACCTCCTCAGGCACATGCTGTAAAACCAGCCAGCTATGCCTCCCTCTTTAAATCTACAGATGTCCCTGTTAGGAAACGTTTTGTTGCACATATCTATTATAAAGGGGGTATGGACCTTCCCCCAGATCATAATTTTGTGGGTAAATCCTTAATTATTGACTCCTTGGGGATTCGACCCTCTGAGGTGTATGCATTCATTCACTCTTCTGGGGATCATAACTTTGATGTCTCCTTTCGTTCTGCAGCTTTATTAGATAACTTTTTGGTCTGCATATTATACTGCTCGTATAGACCCTATTTGGAAACATTTTGTGGTGATACCTATTACAAGACCAACTGCTAAAGTTATTACCGTTCTTTTTCAGAATGAAGGAGTAAATGTACAGGATATTTTACATTGGTTGGAACAACGTTGTACAGTCAATGAAGTACCTTATGCATTGATTGATGATAATGGATTTTGGACAGGAGAGTGGAAATTCAATGTGCAACTTAAAATGACTGAGGCTGGGATTCACCATCTCCCTAATTGTTTCTATTTGGGGGAGGGACCGTGGTATCCTGTTTTATCCAGGACAGCCACGTTCTTGTTATAGATGTGGTTCGCTGTCTCATTTGAGCTCTGATTGTGACCAACTAAAATGTGCATCTTGTGGAATGTTGGGACATTCGGTTTTATCTTGCACTGTCCCTCCCACTTGTAACCTATGTGGTGAAGCTACTCATGTTTTTGTGGCTTGTCCTTGGGCAGCACATAATACCTCTGATTATGCAGAACATGATTCTTATATAGCTAAGTCTTTCGCCTCTTCTCGACCCCCCCCCGGATCAGGCCCTAATCCCAATACTAAGTCAAAGACTCCTTCTTTTTCGGCCTCCCTTGATGTCCCGGCTATCCCAAACCATCCGGATCCCTCAGAAGCTCCACCACCTAATGAGTTACCTCCTCTCCCTATTGTTTCAGCTCCTACTCCTGTATGGTCTCCTCCTTCCAGGCAAGTGAAGATTTGGAGACAGGGAAGTTTGGAGATCTCACCGCCAGTTGCTAGACAACTCGCTCCACCAAACAAGTGGAGGAAGTCTCTACACTTTCTGTCCCAGTGTCTAATCCATATGAACCTTTGCAGAGTTGGGGTGATGCTATGGATGAGGAAGAGTTGGGGGACTTTTTTCCTTCTCCTATTCCTACGACTTCCTCTGCACCAATACCCCCGGTTGATAACTCTGGGATTACCCTGAAAAAGAAAACTGCTAGAACTAGCAGAAAGAAACGATCTGGTTCTTTTTGATAAGGTTTTTCCTTTTTCACTTTTTCATGTCTTCTGTACGCTTAGCTAGTCTCAATGTTAATAGCATTCGTTCACAGTATAAACGTACAGCTACTTTTTCAGCTTTACATAGTTTGGCTTATGAGGTTTATTTTTTACAAGATGTTAGGCTTTACACTACTGGGGAAGCTGCTACAGCTTCGAGAGATTGGAGGTTGGGGCCCTCATATTGGTCCCTGGGCCAGGACCTCTGTTCCGGCATTGGATATTGTTTTACCTCATCTAACTTTATTTTGCAGAAGCTGGTGGATTTAGTTCCAGGAAGAGTGTTATTGTTAGATCTTTTATGGTATGATTTGCCTTACCGGCTTATAAATATTTACGCTCCACAACAGAAAGCTGCTAGGGTTCAGCTTTTTCGTTTAATTAAGCCTTATTTGTTTACTAACCAGATCATTTTATGGGGTGGAGACTTTAACTCTAGTCTAGATGTCCTCCCACTAAAAGGTTTACTGTGATACACAAGCTTTATGCACTATTATTAAAGAGATGAATTTGGCTGATGTATTTGCCCAGTCCTTGTTACCTACTTTTTCGAAAGGTAAATTAACCTCTAGGATAGATTTTTGGTTCTGTTCACGTACTATTGGGGAAGTGGCTGGTGTAATAGTGCCTATGGCTACTTCAGATCATCATTTATTAGGGATACGGATTCATTTGGGGGAAGTTTTATCACAGGGGCCTGGAGGTTGGAGGGTTAATGCGTCCTTATTATTGGTTCCAGAGTTTCATCAAGGTTTTTTGGACTGGATTTCGGATCGCATTTCTGTAGTTGTTCTTTATGATTCCATGATTGATTGGTGGATTGATACTAAATTATATTTGGTGGCCTATTTTAAATACTATTCCAGATTGTTGGCTGATACTAAACATCATACCTCTAGGCTCTTACGAGCCGAATTGTTGGCATTATTTACTGAATCCCATTTATCTCATTCTGACTGTTCTGCCCGTATAAAAGAGGTTAAAGCAGCCTTAACTAAAGTTCAGTATGATAGACAAAAATCTATTGTTTTGAACAGAAATTTCGGACTTCTGGGAAGCAGTGTCAATTTAACCCTTTGACATTACTAGGAGAAATTTTGTGGTAAACAGATGGTTCAACTTTGATGATCAAGGGCATATGGTTAAAGGGCAGCTGAACATCATGGAATGTGTTACTAAATATGTGAAGCACACTTTTGAATATCCAGTCTCTGAATCTCCTGACATGTCGCCATTATTACAAGCATCGGATGTACCTACCCTGACAGCAATTCAGCAGCAAGATCTTGTAGCACCTTTTACATTAGAGGAAGTGAAAGGAGTTATTTGTGGTCTTAGAGATAAGGTGGCTCCAGGCTCTGATGGGTTGTCTGCTGAAATTTATAAATCTTTATGGAAATTTATGCCGACCCAGTTATTAGCTGTATTCAATGCCTTTTTACACGAGGATCGTTTATCGGATCAGATGTACGAAGGTTTGATGTTGTTTCTTTATAAAAAGGGTGACAAATCTGATTTAGGGAATTGGAGGCCAATCACCCTATTAAATACAGATTATAAAATTTTTTCCAAATTACTGGGGAACAGGATTTCGATATTTTTGTCTTCTTTACTTTCGCCATTTCAGTATTGCTCAGTTTCAGGTAGGTCCATCCGAGATGCTTTACTTTTAATAAGAGAATTATTTTCTCAGGGACAAAAGGGAGTTCTTCACGGCTATTTATTTAATTTTGATCTCTCCAAAGCCTTTGATGGGGTATCTCAAGAATTTATATGGTTGACCCTCCGAGCTTATGGGTTTCCTCAGATTTTTATTAATTGGCTTACTTTATGTTATTCTTTAGCTTATGTTAGACCATATGTAAATGGGTGGATTGGGTCACCCTGTTACATTCGTCGGGGAGTCCGCCAGGGTTGTCCCTTGAGCCCACTATTGTTTGTAATAGCTTTGGACCCCATTATTAGACTACTTTATAAATCCCCCAGACTTTTGGGTCTTTCAGGTTCAGATTACAGTACTCAGAAAATAATCTGTTACGCCGATGATTTATGTGTTTTAGTGCCTACTGCACTGGTGGGTTGTTTATTATGTAAGGTTCTTCCGGTTTTTTTATCAGTTATTGGTTCCAGTTTAAATTTACGGAAAAGCGTGTGTTTTAACTTAGTTACATCTCTGGAGGGTACTTCCTCTATTGGGGGTATTCGTTTAGTGGATTCTCCGCATAAGTTATTGGGTATTTATTTTGGTGTTCCGGACGTGGCTATGTATAACTGGGAAATATGTCTGAATAAAGGTAGGGAAAAGGTGTGTAAGTGGAATAAATGGTTTCTGGGAAAGAAGAAATGGATTTTTTTGATTAAAACCTGCTTGTTGCCTTTGTTTTTACATGTAGCACATATTTTTCCTTTGCCTAGAAGTTTTTTTGTGCCCCTTTTGAGTCTTTTTTTGTCTTGTTTTTGGGGTAGTCGCCTCAACTCGGTTAAACGTAACATTTTGTTGAATGATTATCGGCGGGGAGGGGTTACTATGATACACCCGATAGTGTTTTTTTATTCTCTTTTTTTTTCCTACCAATCTAAAGCCTTTAGTTGTTAATTCACCTCAGCTTTGGGTTCCTTTCGTGCGAATTTCACTTTCAGAGATTTTACAGGAATGGTTTTTAGGGAGTTTCATCCACAAAAATAAGAGGAAATATGTATTATCTCCAGATTGGGTCACGGTGTTTGACATGCTTAAGACATGGCATATTATGGTACCCATGATTACGGAGTTTTCTCGGAAAAAATTGTATACAGTGATAGTAGAGTCACAATTTGTGGAAGAAGTTTTTCCAGAGTTTATACTGACAGAAAAGGAACAGATTGGAATTCGCTTGTTGATACACGTATTCCTGTGGCAATGTGGGATATTGCTTGGTTAGGGGTGCATGGTAAAATTAACGTACGTGGTAACCACAAACATAAACAAGTGATGGATTGTTATTGCTTTCGGGCTTCTTGTACGGCCCTTACAGAGTCTATGCTTCACTTATATTTTTCTTGTCCTTTTATTTTACAGTTTTGTTTTTTGTGACGTCGTCGGTTTTGGAATAAAGTTTGGTGCAAGTGGGATCAGAGAGCTTTATTTTTTGGTTTATTTCCGGCTTCCTGGGCTGGGTGTAATTCTAGTACTTTAAATATCATAGCGATTGTGATACTGTATTGGGTATGGCAGGTTAGGTGTTGGTTTTTATTTCAACAACGTTATCTTACTCCTGAGGAATTACTCACGAAAGTGGTAGCCCACATTGATCGTATTAAGGAAGGAGAAAGGAAGCTTCTCAAACAGAATATTTGGGAACGATATTGGGATTTCTATTGAATCATTTCTCTCTCCATTGTATATGTTTTTGTTACTACCAATTTAATTCTGTTTCTTTGTTTTAGGATACAATGTGGAATTTTTGAGTTTCTCTTTTTTGAAGATTTTTGTATGAACTTTCCTGATTTATTTGTTTCTTTTTTCTGTATATTACTTTGTTGTATATATTATGATTTTAATAAACATACCCCTACTCTTTTCGATAAGTGCCATGGGATCTTTAACATCCACCTGAACTACCACCAATCCAGGCAGATGAGACCTCGGTTTAACGTCTCATCTGAAAGACGGCACCTCAGAAGTGCAGCACCCCTCTCATGCTGCACTGCAGTGTCAGTACTGGGATATTAACCCAAGTGCCAGACGTGGGAACTGAACCCACAGCCCTCTGATCTTCTGGCCTCAGAGGCGAGTGTGCTACCTACTGAGCCACTGACACTGACAATGTCAAATGGATGATAGTTTGTCACCCAGCCTGGTCAGGTGTTCCTTGGTCTCCACAACTGACCGGCTGGTGAGACCATTAGTCCCTCCCACCAGAACATGCAGACTGGACCTCGGTTTAACATCTCATCCGAAGAAGGATGACCAGCATTATGAGCGGTGGCCCTGATTGGCCAGTCTGCCAACATAACCTATACAGTTCTGAGACAGCATTGGGCAACCTTAATGCAGCCACATCAGAGGGTTCCTAGCACTGCAATCACGTTCGTAAGGTGCCTCACTCACCAAACTATAGCTATAAAGTGAAAAACCTTATTAACTTATGTGCAAACTAAAGTGAAAAGCAGGTCAGTGCAACCAAAAGACCACAGATGCCAAATGCCCCATGAACATTCAGCGCTAACACACACACACCCTCCCCAGGGGATGGAGTCACCTCCTTACTGACACTCAGCTTAAAGGGCTGAAATTAGGATATCCCATAAATATTCATAACAGAATAGAATGATATAACACAAATTATTCTGTTGTGTGTCAGCTACTATATACCTCTGCCCTATAGTTCTGTTAGACATACTGCTAGTGCCACAGTGCGTGAAATACACAGAGATAAAAAAACAAAAATGTTAAAAAGCATAAACAGTATATCCTATCGTCAGGATCTAGGAGCAGAACAAAGAATCAAGTGACTAAATATATTCTACCTCTATAAATAACCTGTATTATTTATGTCTTAACCTAACCTAAGCCGTAATACAGCTGAGCCTGTCTCCTGAGGGTATGCATATGAAGTGGCATACTGATAACAGGCCAGAGAGGAAAGCCTGCTAAACCTGGCCCGTGGTAACTGCCTCATCTGTAACTCATGTACAGATCATGACTATTGTATCACTTGTGTACATCATCTGCTCAAATCATTGTGACCTTGTGGGACATGCACTACCATGTGGCTTTACTTAAAGGGCTAGTGTACTGTCTAAAACTAATATAGTTTTAAAAAGCATCGACTATTACCTTTATTTCTGAGGCACTTTTTCTTTTCCCTTTGTTCAATTGGTGTCAGTAAGTCTGATGTGTGGAGCAGCACTCTGCCTGGCAGCTGACATATCTAGTTCTGCCTCCCCCCCACACCATAAGCATTGTGACCTCACTGACTGTAACATCACAGCTACCCAGCAAGAGCCACTCAGTAGCTGCCAGGTCAGTTACCTGTGATGTCACAGTCAGTGAGGTCACAGTACTGATGATGTAATGGGTGGAACAGAACTAGATACATGAGCTACCAAGCAGAGTGCTATCCCACACATCCAGCATAATACTATCACATATAAAACATTCTTTTTTTTTGTTTATTGCACCTGTTCTCCTCTGCTGCCCTGACCAGCCCCATATCAGCCCAGCCTCACACCCAGCACCATTACCCACCTTCTCCAAGACCTGCCTCTCCCGTGTTCCTCCCTGGCTTGCCCCCCAGGGCCAGACCACTGGGGGTGGAGTTAGAGCTTGGTGTCATGAGAGTGTTGCAGTTGGCAGTGTGGGGCCTGTGATGTGAGGTGGACAGCATCCTGCAGCAGCCAGGGGTGTTTTTCCCCTGTTCTTCCCCGAACCCCGTGATGTCACTGGCACATGCAACATGTGCACTCATGCACAAGCACATATGCTGCGTCCACCTTCCCTGAGCCTGGGCTCTGGTTGCACCTCCACCTGTGGTCACCCAGGTAGCAGTACTGTGCCAGAGACACAACCCTCCCTACCCCAAGGTGGAGTGCATCCTGAGGGGGATGCTGACCCCACCTCCCAAGGCTGGCCCTTTGATGTCCCAGGCTCGTTTCTATACACAGGTCATTGACGTTGCAAGCAGTAGTGATACCACTGTCAGGCCAGCCCTCCATAGAAAACTTTCTAATGAGTAACAGGAAATAGGAAAATATTTTACAAGTAAAAAGTTACACATGACTACTTCTTAATATTTGTTTCATTTTCCTTTCTGCTATTTTTGGTTCTACTAGCCCTTTAATTATTGACGCAGGGTAGTCTTGTGTCTACTGAATCCAGTTCATGTTTGTGTTGGATCTCCCCTGATACAGCTGGGCTCCTTTTGATGGCACCTCCCTTTATAGTGCTCCGAGGATGCACCTGAAAACAAGCCTTGGCTTAGTGTGTCTTTCCTGGCCAAAAATTGTAAAATAAATTAAATAAAAAATAAAAACAAATAATGGGAGGAGGTTATCTCTAAACATCTGTGGTACTTTGCATAATGCTGCTACATGTTTCATCTAATAGCCACATTTTTTTCTGTGTAGTTTCTATTTCTGTTCCCCTCCAGCCTGCTGCAATTGGCCAGTCCCCCCAGCCCCATCACTCACCTTCTCTGGGCCCTAACCCTTCCTCACAGAGCTCCCAAGGCATACCCTCCATGGGGAGGTCATTTGGGTTCTCCAAGCCCCTCCGTTGTCTGAATCTACGAGAGGGTGGTGCCTACAGTTGGTGGTGGGGGGGCCTATGGGGGACCGACTCCATCTTGCAGTGGCCAGTAGTTTCTTTTTCTCTCCCTCCACCAGGACAGCCACATAATGCACTTCAAAGACTGCATGCAATGGGCATACATAGAAGTGTGCATGCAGGTCCTCCCACCCATTACTGAACCCAGCTTGCTGCTTCACCAGTGATACCATAAGTGGCGCTAGCACAGCAGACCTCACTCACCCTCCCCACCCAGAGGAGGCGAGTGTCCTGTAGGATGGTCAAACCTACCCTCTCCTGTGATGGCCCTCTGATAGCCCGAGTCCATTTCTAAAACTGGATCATCAGTGTCGCAAGGGGCAATGCTCCACTGTGCCTCGTGCCAGCTCCTAATAGATGTGTGTGATACAATGATCTGTGTCATTTCTTAAATACAGTATTTGCATATTTCTTCACCTGCATTCTTTTTATGTAGACATTAGTAGGGTTTCCTTAAGGTCTGGAGTTTTTCTAATTTATGATTTATGGTTCTAGTAACTGATATGCTCTGCCCAGCCTCATGCATTAGTGTTGTTACAGGAAGGCATGTTTGTTGTTGATTTCATTTTATGCCATTTTGGAACACTTCTAAGTATGTACTGATCCAGACCTGTATGGGTTTATCAATTAGATTTTTTTGGCATGATTGATTGATAGATTTGAAAATTGGTAACCAGGAAAGGCACAGTGAGCCAAGGCTCATTTCTAGGTGTGACCCCAGGAAAGGGGAAGGGGATACAATCAAAAAATACAGAAGTATAGAAGAAGCATTACACAAAAATAAAGTGCAAACAATAGTAGTGCAACATGGTATAAATGTAAATAACAATAAGGGATATCTGGAATTGGAGCTATGAGCAGCACCAGAGCCCAACGTAAATGGTAACAGCAGGTTGAACACTTAAGTGCATTGATATTAGGAATCATAAACTGACCCTAGAAGGGGGACCTTAGCTGGAAAGGGGAACCATGGGCAGGTCAGGTAGGGGGCTGACAGGAGGAGGGGGAGGACAGGAGTTTAAGCAGGTGCCTAAGGGAAGTGAGGGAAGGGTGAGAGAGGAATGGAGGATAGGAACAGGTTCCAGAGGGAGGGAAGCTGAAAGGAGAAGGCTGACTGGCCAGCAGAGGAGTGAAGGTGGGGAGAGGGAAGGTGCGGGGAACCCAGGAGTGGAGGAAGTATGAGGCAGATGAAATAGAAGAGATGAGGGCAGATAGGTACAAGGGCAGTGCCCAAAACCAGTATTTGGAGATGAAGGATGCACAGTGGGCTGGCGACGGGAGGGAAGGGGGAGGATGGAAGGAGAGGAGCAAAGGGTGAAATGGTGTGTGCGAGGGGGGGAAGTTGGTAGCAAAATGACAGAAAGTGTTACAGAGAGTGTTCTGTCTGGCAAGGGAAGAGGAGGGGTTGGTACTGTACATGACATCTGCATAGTCAAAAACTGGGAGCGCCATTTTGTTAATTGGCTCCCAGTAGACTTGCAGAGACAGGCAATCTTTGTTACGGTACAGAGCATAAAGCTGGGGGCAGAGCTTGGAATGGATGCTAACTATGTGGGCAGAGAAGTCAAATCCACTGTCAAGCCACACACTGAGATACTTGAAAGAGCAAACCACTTCAAGTGGGGAACCATCAAGGGTGGTAAAGGAAGGCAAGCCTGGCCAGTTTTTGGCTGATTGCAAAGGTCATGGAACAGATTTTTGGTGTTGACCTAGAGCTGGCTGGACTGGAACAAGTCCAGGGCATGTACTGGTTGAGACTGAGAGCTAATCAGAAGATACTTCAATAGACATTTCACTTCTGATTATGTGTGATGGGGGGGGGGGCATTTTCCATTGCAGTCTAGTCTATGCAATTATTTTGTTTGCATGTACAGTATTTCTTGGGGGAACTGGAATAGGGTCTATTGAACAAGTAAATGAAGGGTTAATGTCTAAAGGTTGCTCTACAAGGCTGAGGGCCAAAAGCACGTTTTGCCCAGATCAATTGTGGACCCCCACGGTAAAGGTTTCTGAATACATGCTGAGAGAAGACATTAAAAAACGCAAGCAGAGTAGTCCTTTGCCACCGTTCCACAACTTGTCCACGGGTGTAAAAATAGCATTCTAGAAACTGAAAGAAATTAATAATGTTGTGATCAAACTCGCAGACAAGGGTGGAACGGTGGTGATTCAGAATGCTGAGCAATATACAGCTGAAATCTACAAACAGTTGGGTTATGACTCATGTTACAAGCGCTTAACATATAATCCAGCAAGTGCTTGTAACACAGTAGTGGATGATCAAATTAATAGAGCATTTGCTCAAGGCTTTATTAAACAGAATGAGGTGAATTAGTTAAAAACTGGTCCTCTGGTTTGTCCTATATTTTTGTACCGTCTCCAAAGTCCACAAGTCTATGTGGGACCGTCTGGGGTAACCCATAGTCTCAGGCATTGGGTCACTCAGTGAGGGTCCCTCTGGATTTGTGGACCAGGCTAGTCCCACAGGCCCCAAGCTGCATCACAGACACTACAGATTTAATCACTAGAATAGAGGGCATGGAATGGTCACCTTCATATTGCTGGCTCACTATAGATATAGTGAGCCTGTATACATGCATCGATCACAAGCAAGGCATTAAAGAGCTCCTGACACTGTTGAGACAACTCTGAAAAAATGTAGTATTTGGGCATAAATGTAGCTTATATTTCATATTTTATTCTGTAATCCTCACCCTTATTTCCTTATGAAGAGTATTTGCATGAATACAGTATCTCTTCCCTTTTAGCTCTGGCTGCCTGTCTACACCTGACATCATCATTCTCTTTATAACATCAAAATGTGTTGCTGTGGAGATAATTGTGATGTCATAAAGAGGGGATTGTGATGTAATGTGTAGAGAAGCAGCCAGGCTAGATAATCTAGGGGATGGGGATACTGTTTTCAGTAATAAAGAAAATGGGGAATTCATTACCAAAAATATGTGAAGTAGTGAAGAACATGGGATGGAGTTTAATATAAATCTTACTTTTTTCAAAGTTTTCCTGATGCTGTCAGGGACTCTTTAAAGCAATAGAAGAGGCCATCCAGGCAAGTCATCTTTTTCAGGGATTTTTGCAACACCTTTATCCACATATTACGTTCTTTTATTTTGCATCATAATTATTTAGAACTTGTGGCAAATTTTACTTGCAAACTCAAGAAATGGCTATGTGTGGCTGTTTGGCACCCTTTTACAGTATGTCAGCATTTTCTTGTCAGCATGGGAGTCACAAGTATGAACCATGACAACAGCCTCCACCTCAGACACATTGTCCAATTGTATCCTTTTATCAGTTACATCGTATGTGTCTGGGATGGGGGAGCACAACAGATTTCTGCTTTTTCTGGATCGGTTGAATTCAAATGCCCTGAATTTGAGATACACATGCAAAATTGACCCCACAGAAAATGAATACCTAGGCATCACACTGGGTATCAGTGCAGAAAACAAAGTGATTTGCTAATCCTACAGTAAGGAAATTGCAGGAAAATCACTCCTTAGAGCAGAAAGCTCTCATCCCCTGGGCCTGATAAGGTGCATCCCTTATGGCCAATTTATTAGGATTAAAAAGAATTCCTCTGAGGGGGACACTTACAACAGAGAAGCTACGATGTTCTCAATCAGGTTCCAGGAGAGGGTATACTCAACCAAAGTAATACAGACAGTATTAAACAAAGCAGACAGTGTGGACAGATGAAGTCTTTTGAAAACAAAACAGAAATATCTTGGAGGCAAATAACATAGAAACATAGAATTTGACGGCAGATAAGGACCGCTTGACCCACTCAGTCTGCCCATTTCCCTTCCTGCCCCCAACCCCTAGAATTGCCTTATGACTGTCCCATGCATGCTTGAATTCCACCACTGTTTTTGACTCCACAACCTCCTCCAGAAGGCGTTCCATGCATCCACAACCCTCTGTGAAAAATACTTCCTTAAATTACCTCTGAGCCACCCACCCTCTATCTTCAAATTGTGCCCCTTGTTCTTGCACACCTCTTTTTTTGAAAGATGCTACCCTCTTGGACTTTGTTGATTCCCTTGAGGTACTTGAACATTTCTATCATGTCCCCCCTCTCCCTCCTTTCCTTGAGGCTATACATATTAAGCTCCTTAAGTCTCTCTTCATATGTCTTCTGGTGCAGACCCTGCACCATTTTAGTTGCCCTCCTCTGGACAGCTTCCATCCTGTCTATGTCTTTGTGGAGATTGGGTCTCCAGAACTGCACACAGTACTCCAGATGGGGTCTGACCAGCTGTCTGTACAGAGGGATAATAACTTCCTGTTTTCTACTGGTGATGCCTCTCCCTATGCATCCCAGTATCCCCCCAGCCCTCCTTGCTGCCCTCTCACATTGCTTGCCCACCTTTAGGTCATCTGATATGACTACCCCCATGTCCCTTTCCATTTCTGTTGTTGTTAGTATCTCACCCCCCATTGTGTACTCTTCCCCTGGGTTTTTGTTTCCCAGGTGCATTAGCTTGCACTTCTTAGCATTGAATCTAAGCTGCCATACATTTGACCATTCCTGTAACCTTGCCAAGTCCCTTCTCATCCTTTCCACCCCACCTTGTGCATCAACTCTGTTGCAGATCTTTGTGTCATCTGCAAAGAGACATACTTTTCCTTCCAGTCCCTCTGCAATGTCGCTTATAAAGACATTGAAGAGGACCCATCCTAATACTGAACCCTGAGGTACCCCACTAGTAACCCACCTTTCTTCAGAGTGGACTCCATTTACTATTACTCTGTGTCCTATTCTCCGGCCAATTCTTTACCCAGACTGTCATCTTGGGACCCACTTCCAGGCTGGCTAACTTGTATATTAATCTTTTGTGTGGGACTGTGTCAAATGCCTTGCTAAAGTCTAGGTAGGCCATGTCCACAGCCCCTCCCTGATCTACTACTTTGGTCACCCAGTCAAAGAAACCTATCAGATTTGTCTGGCATGACCTTCCTGCTGTGAATCCATGCTGCCTTGGGTCCTGTGCCCCTCTGGCTTCTAGATACTCGACAATTCTTTCCTTCAGAAGTGATTCCATCATTTTCCCTACCACTGAGGTTAAACTAACAGGTCTGTAGTTTCCTGCTTCTGCCTTGCTCCCACTTTTGTGAAGGGGAATCACATCTGCCCTCCTCCAGTCCTCGGGTACCACCCCATCCTCCCATGATTTGTTAAAGAGGGTAGTCAGTGGTGTCACTAGTTCTACCCTTAGTTCTTTTAGAATTCTGGTATGAATCCCATCAGGCCCCATTGCTTTGTCCACCTTCAGTTTTAAGAGTTCTTTCAGAACCCTTTCTTCTGTAAATGGGCTGGTATCAACTTCTGCATCCAGAGTATTTCTACTGTTTGTTTTAGGTACCTCCCCCTCTTCCTTTGTAAATACTGAGCAAAAATATTTGTTTAGTATCTCTGCCTTTTCATAGTCAACCTCTGCCCACCCTCCTCCCTTTATTAAGTCTCACTATCCCTCCCTTGGTCTTACTTTGCTCCCTGATGTACCTATAAAAGGTTTATCCCCTTCATAACCGAGTTGGCTATCTTTTCCTCGGTTTGGGCCTTTGCTGTTCTGACTGCCTTCCCAGCTTCCTTTTTGCTTTAACTGATACAGTTCTCGTCCTGCTCCTTCTGTGAATCCTTGTACTTCCTGAATGCTTTCTTTTCTCTAGAACCTTCCTGCCACTTCCTTTGAGAACCATAGTGGTTTCTTACATCATTTTTTTGTTTATTTGCTTCACACGAAGGCTTGTTACCTCTGTGATGGCAGTTTTATTATTCCCATTGTTCTTCCACCCTCCTTCCTGCCCATTTGCTAGTGCATTCCTTAGGCACTCACCCATTTTGGCAAAGTCAGCCTCCTAAAGTCCAGTACTTTTGCTTTTGTATGACTTGACTCTATTACTGTGTTTATTGTGAACCATACTGTTCGATGGTCGCTAGTTCCCAGATGGCTACCCACTTCTACATCTGAGATCCTCTCTTCATCTCCATTTAGAGAACCAGGTCTATGATTGCTCCCTCCTCGAGTGGGCTCCAATACTAGTTGTCTAAGGCATGCCCCTGTAGGGCATCTAGAATAACCCCTCTTTGAAGTGCTGCTGCAACTGCACTCCAGTTAACATCTGGCATATTCAGATCACCCATCAGCAATATCTCCCTTTTTCTGCCATTCTAAGTATACTTTCTATCATTTTCTTGTCCATTTCTTCCCCTGAGAAGGGGTCTGTATCTAACCCTGTGCGGATTGTGGTTCCATTGCTGGTCTCCAAATTTACCCACAGTGCTTCTTCTCCTCCCTGTTTTCCCTTTTGTTCTGTTGCTTTGATTCCTTCCCTTATGTAAAGAGCTACTCCTCCTCCTCTTTTACCCTCCCTGTCCTTCCTGTAGATAGTGTATCCTGGTATGTTTACGTCCCAGTCATGGTTTTTTGTGTACCATGTTTCTGTGACTGCCACAATATCCAGATGTTCCTCCTCTATCAAGGCCACTAATTCAGGAAGCTTGTTATTCAGACTATGGACATTGGTACTCATTGCTCTCCATTTTTTGATGGCTTTACCTTCTGTTGCAGCATCCCCCATTGACCTTTCTACCTCAGTCTTTTTCTCATTTAGTACCCTGTTTTGTAGGGAGAGGCTGGGATTTTCCTGCTGCTTATCAGTGCCTGCCCCCTTGACTAGTTTAAAAGCTTGCCAATGAAGCATTTAAACTGATTGCTAAAAGACTTTGTTCCTTCCTGGACAGATGCAGACCATCCTGCCAGTATAGGCTGGTGTCCCTCCAGTGGAACCCCAGTCCCCAGTGAAGCCAAACCCTGTTCTCCACACCATTTTTTCAACCATTCATTAAACTGTATGTGCAAAGTACCTGCCTCACTCATGCCATTGACAGGCAGCACCTCTGAGAAGGATACTGTGTGTGCTATTTGTCTTAGGCCCTCCCCAATTCTACAAAGTCCTTCTGCACTGCTCTAATCTCATGTTGAGCAAGTCATTTGTCCTTAGGTGGACAATGACATCCAGCTCAGACTTCCATTGCAGCTGTTCTCGTGATCCTGAGGATGCGCCCTGTCCCTCCAAGCCATGGCACCAGGCAGGCACCTTACTTCAGTTTTCCTGCTCCCCAGTTCTACCCCACTAATTGAGTCCCCACCAGGAGCTGCTTCCTTTCCTTGTAGTGTCCTCTGCCTCCTTCCTGTGGGCCTCCTTTGTGATAGTTGTCCTCAGCCTCCTTAGTCTTCTCTGCGGGTGCATCCATAGGGGAGCTATGCTCCCCCAGAATGGCGTATGGATTGTGCAGTGGAACAACTGACTGGGTGTGCCTCTGTTCCACTATCCTCACCCTCCCTGAGCCCACTGTGGTCCAACTGCTGTGCTTTCATCGCAACCTCTGAGGTAGTGGTGGTGGCTTTTGTGCTCCCTGGATGGGGGAGGTTCCCTTCCTACCATCCAGTGTGGCCTGGGGGAAGGTTCCCTTACTACTGTCCAGTGTGGCCTGAAGACGGGCAACTTCCTCCCTCAGGGCAGAGAGTTGTCTGCAAATAGGGCAGCATCTCACCCTCCAGAAAGACTCCCGGAAGACTGCTGCCCCACAGCCATTACATTGCACTACTCCCCACAAGTTTATCTACTTTTTTGTGTGTGTGTGTGTGTGTGTGTGATTGGTTTGTTATATAGAAATATATATATTATACAATGTGTATGCTTATATTGTCAGTGCAGTGTGCTAGAGAGGATATGACAGTGATATACACCTTGCACTCTTGAGGAATGATGTCAGAACCCCAGGTATAAAGGAACTATTTCCAGGGGTGGGGTGAGGGGTGGGAAGGGGCTGGGCCTAAACTGTGCCCTCACAAAACAATCAGCTAAGAGCTCTGACCCACTGCTGCGATCAGTGCTGTTTTGGATTTCAATCAACAAGCAAATGTACAGTGCAAGATCAGCAGGGAAAGGTAACAAATCCTGGCAAGAGATACAGAAATAGGCCCATTAGTAGGTAAAAATCCTAGGATTACATTTCATAGGGGGAACACTTTAGGGACTCAACTAAGTCATTTTGTTTATCCAGCTAGAATCAAACCAAGGAATCAGCCTATTTTTTTTACATGTAGATGATACAATATTTGTAAATTTGCAAACAGAGGAAAATTTTTTGAGCACCCAGTCATACAAGTAAAATACCAGCTGAATCATTATGTTGACTGCCGTACACCATTTACTGTCTGTTGGTTGGTGCCCCTGTGGGCACATTTGCACAGGCAGGAACATACATCTTCTTTAGTAAAGAGTGCAAGAACATGTCAGGGCAATTACCAGTGGTAAACTGAACAATGCCCTGAGGCAGCACTATAAAGAAACACATGAGTGTAATCCTATAGGGTCCCCTTTCTGGGCTCTACAACATATCCCAGAACTTTCATGGGGTGCGGACTGAATCAGGATCCTGCTGCAAAGGTAAACATTTTAGATCTCTGAATTACAATCTTTGAAACCAATGGGGTTAAGTGAATAGCTGGAAGTCAAACCATTTCTGGGCTAGAATGAGGTGGGGGTCAAAAAGTTCTCATTGTAGCCTTAGTAGTGTGCTTCCTAATAGACCAAAATGTGAATAAAACTGTGATCAAGACGTTGCTTTTTCTCCTCTTATATCTCCCCCGATCCCTTTCCATTTCCACTGTATTTTCTCTTCCTACGTTTCCAGTTTTGTCCTATCACTTCTCTATTTTTGCCTTCCTTCCTTCTCTCCCCAATCTACCTTTTTAAATATTAGGTGATGTTATGTCTGAATACTGGCAATTGTTTTTGGAATATTGGCTAATGTTTTTGAGGTCCTCTGATTTCAAAACAGCCATGGCTAAAGCACTGGTTATTTTATACTGCCTATAATGAGATCTAAATCAACATTCACTTCATAGGGCACTTTTTCAAAAATCGTGATTAGCCAGTCATCTACCCATGCTTATTAGTACAGGCTATATAGAGGGAACAAGATCCACCGTGTCCTCTAAATTATTGATAAAATTAAGAAATTATAAGTCTAACAGTGGGTATCTCTTACTTTATGACCTATGTCTTTATATCTCATTATTTAGCATTATGCTTCCTTGCTTTTTATTTGACTCTCTCTCCTGCTATTCCTAATGTCCATATTTTACATTCTCGGCCATCTTTAGCCAAAAACAAATAATTAATTTTAAAAATTAGACTATAAATAGGATCACACATGCCCCCACAATGCATGATTTTGTATTTCTTTGAAACTTGGCTTCCCGGCCAAATGCCCTTTGGGGTTACCATTGCCTCAGTGCTTGCGCACTGAGGTTCTTTGTTTTATAAATAGGATGTTGTCTTTTTGATTCCCTTGTAATGACTAATTGTCTATATATAGGGATCATTCATTTTATGGCATGGATATATGCAAAAGTAATGCAATAAAGATAGTGCAATAAAGAAAATTCCAGCTGTGACGTATCTCAAAAGTGTGCCAGCTCATCATTGATATGTGGAGATACTTGCCAACTTGTTATATGTATTTCTTGTTAGGCAGTATAGCGCAGTGGTTAAGGACACTGAGCTACAAACCTGGAGACCTGGGTTTGAATCCCACAGCCCCCACTTGCATAGTGTGTAACCCTGAGCAAGTCACTTTAAGGACAAATAAACAAGCTTTTTACACATTTTTTTAAATGACTCCATAGGCTTATAAAGGAGAGGCAGTTGTTTACATTTATACTGAAACTGCATTTATTAGGAGAAATGCAGTTTCATAGCATTTGAAAATTTTAAACACATTATCTCCTGATACAAAAATCCTGCTCTGAGAATCCTAAAATAACTGCTTTGATGATGTCACTTGCTTTGTTTACATGCACACTGGAACCGGGTTCAAACTCCAATTTCAGTGGAATCAATGCTGCATTCCTCAGTTGGAAGCTCATGGAAATTCATTCTGAGTTGGGTTCCTGTTTCAGTCGGAACCGGGTTCAACTGCAGTGGTTCAAAAGTATTGATTATTTTGAACTCCAGTTACTTTATGCATGTAAACCTGATTCATGAATTGATTCTGCTGTACTTACTGTTGAAACTGCTGCAAAGGAATGCAACCAGATTCAAAATCCTCAATTGCTGTGTGTTTATATGCAATGGGAATCAGTCACCTTGTAATCAATCCAGTTTGAATTGACTACAAGGTGACTGATTCCCATTACATGTAAACACACAGCAACTGAGGAGTTTGAAGCTGGTTGGTCATCCTCATCGCATCTGTCTCAACTTTCCTATCCCCTGCATCATATCCCCCTGCACATATTCAGTTATTTCCCATATTTTTTAGATCTGCCTGAAATTTCTTTTTCAGGGTCATACCTGCTGTATTGATTTATTCTCTGCACTTTTGCTTAATGTTTCTGGTGTGTTTCTCAGCAAGTCATTTGAACTTTACTGCTTTACCCACTAGTCAAATTGATTTGTCCTGGTGCTATGACTAGTACTATTGCTCTGTTCCCTGCTCTCAACACCTCGTATTGTGTTTCATGCTGCACAACCAATGTACAACACATTGTTTTTGTATCCTGATGTAACCTGCTGTTTGTTATACCTATAATGTTTACCTTGTAACCTCCAGGGTTGTGCCTGAAAATAGTCATCTCTATGGCTAGTGCACCTACCCGATTAACAAAAACTAAATAAATAAATGAATCCAATACCATGTAAACCAAAAAGGATTACAAGTGAAGAGGTGACTGCTATCTCAGTGGAAGGGAAGTAAATGCAAATCTAGGAGCTTTCATTATTACTTCTTCGCACTGATATTGCATTGGGGAAAGGAGGAGTAGGAGTTTGAAGAAGGTTGTGCAATGGCTACTTAAAGTCTCTTTTGGTGTGGATAGGAAGGATAGGAATATAAAAGCAGTTGCTCAATATATCTAAGCGTGTGCAACAAAGGAGGTAAGGGAAATAAAGAAAATGTTTTGCACTGATAGAGGAGGAGAGGGGAGACTTGGGGGAGTGTTTGGTATCCTGCATATGGAAGGGTGGGGGTCGCTGGTGGGCAACGACAGCAATGGGTAGGGTGGTAGGCTGCAACAACTGCGGTGCACCAATCTTTCTAAAAATTGCCTGGAGTGTGGGAGGATGTTTAGTGTGCAACCACATAGAAAAACTTAGAAAGGAGATTGAGGGTCTGCAGGGGAACTAAGACAGGCAAGGCAGATTGGGGGTGGGTTTAGCCCAGTATTGGAGGGAGGAAGAAGGGGAGGTGAGGGAGGGCGATTTAAGCCAAAAGTGGTGAGGAGAGGGTCAGAAGAAGGGAAGCAGAGACAAAGGGGCCCAGGCCAGGAAGAACAATTGCCGGGGAAACCAGGTCAGGAGACAAAAGACAAATGGAAGGAGGAGATAGGGGCTTGTGAGGGGAGGCGAAGAAGTGGCAAAAGTCATGGAGTGGAAAGGAGAGAACAGGTTACTATGAAGAGAGAGGGAGCGGGCATTTGAGAAGGGCCTTCAGAAAATAGTTTTGCACTGCTAGAGAGGAAGAAGGGGGAGGAGGGAAATGATGAAATTAGAGGAGTAATTGATAAATGCCTGGACCAAACTGGAGTGGGGGGAAGTTCTGCTGGGAGAATTGCAACAGGGGTAAAAGGGGGAAATAATGTGCAGGAGGAAGAAGAGGAGCTGGAAATGAGAGAGGGAGATGAATGGAAGCAAGCAGGGAGTAAGAGGGGTGGAATCTTAGTGCTGGGGGACTCAATACTAAGAGGAGTCAGGTGGGGTAGCAAGGGGGAGAGGCATAGTCACATTTGGGTGGAGGCCATGCCAGGAATGACAGCGGAAAGGGTGGGACAGTCTGTTCTGAAATATGCTAGAAGGGGTAGGGACAAGCCTCATTTAATTATACATCTTGGGACAAACGACCTGGCTGACAAGGCAGTAGATATAGTCCAGAGGAGGTTTGAGGAACTAGCACAATTATGTGAGGGGCAGGAAGATCAGTAACTTTTTCAGAGATACTTCCGTGCAAAGGCAAGCACAACAAGAAAGCTGAGAATAGAGGAATTTAACGGATGGCTAAGAACCTGGTGTTGTGCTAAAGGGTATGGGCTGTTGGGGGGTTGGGAGGGACCTGGGAGGACAGTAGTCTCTATGCCAAGGACAGACTACACTTGAGTGAGGAGGGAAAGAAAGTGTTGAAACAAAAGATGGAGGAGTACATAGAGGAAGTTGGGAATTTAAACTAGGAGTGGGGGGATAGCAGTTGGGGAAGAGATATACAGAGACCACAGGTTGGGAAACCATATGAGCTTACCCCCCATAACAGTGACAAAGGACAAATAGCAAGTACTATTGGTATTGCTAGTAAAGGAGGGCAGGATGGGAGGAGGGGAAAAGGGTGGAAGGTGGTTACCCTTAATGCTAGGAGCCTTGGGAGGAAAACTGCAGAGTTACAGGTTTTCATGGCAGAGGGAGAGGTGGACATTGCAGCCATCACAGAAACATGGGCCACCCAATACAATGACTGGGACCTGTCTGTACCAGGGTACCGGTTATTTTGTAGGGACAGGGTGATTGGGAAAGGAGGGGGGTTGGCACTATATGTGAAGGAAGGACTGAAGTGTGTAAGGGAGGAAGGGGAGGAGGGTAGTACAGAGTCACTTTGGGTGCAAATCCAGGATTCCAAGAATAGGATTCTTAGAATGGGAGTGGTGTACAGGCCACCATCTCAGACGGAGGAGTTAGACAGGGAACTAGCAGGACAGATCAGGAGGACCTGCGAGAAGGGTAATGTGGTGATTGTGGGGGACTTCAACATGCCAGGAGTGGACTGGAGCACAACAACAACCAGGAACAGAAGGGAGCAGGTACTGCTGGATGCCTTCCAGGACAGCTTCCTGCTGCAAATGGTCAGTGAACCAACCAGGTTAGGGAATACCCTTGACCTTGTGCTGGCAAATGGGGACTTTGTGAGAGAACTTACAGTGGAGGAACCGCTGTCAGGAGTGACCACCACTCAGTATGGCTCACATTGGATATGGGCAAGGAAGGAGGGAATCTGGCACAAGAGTGCTGGACTTCAGGAGGGCCGACTTTGGGAGGATGGGGAAGTGGTAAAAGGTACCTGGCCAGAATTCAATCTAGTATGGACACTAACCAGAGGTGGGAGCTCATAAAGCTGGGATAGTGGAGCAACCAAAACCTGTTGCAAAGCCCAGAGCAAGAAGGCTAGGGCTAGAAAGCCGAGCTGGTTGAGCAAGGAGGTCATGGAAAGGTAAGGAGGAAAAGGGCTGCCTTTGGGAGTACAAAGAAAACAGGGAGGGGGGCAGGACAGGGGAGGTACTTGACAGAATCGAAGGAGGTGACAAGGGCAGTAAGGGGAGCCAAAGCATCTACGGAACTCAGGCTGGCACAAGGCATTAAGAAGGGGAGAAGGACTTTTAAGTACATCAGGGAGAAAAGGAGCTGTAAGGACCACATAGTAAGGATAAGGAAGGAGGGGGGTTGGGAGGAAGCAGGGTGCGACAAGGCAGAAGCACTAAATGAGTACTACTGCTCAGTATTTACTAAAGAGAAGAGGGGGTAATACCCAAGGTGGGAGAAATGGCAGAATCGAGGGGGAAGTGGTGACAGATGGGGAAATCATGGAGGGCAGAGTTCGAGAGGGTTTGAAGGCACTGAGGGAGGACAAGGCGCCAGGCCCAGATGGCATCCACCCCAGGGTACTGAAGGAGCTGGCAGAGGTCCTTGTAGGACCTTTGGCAGACCTATTTAATGCCTCACTACATTCGGGGTGTGTACCTCAGGACTGGAGGATGGCTCATGTGGTGCCCCTCCACAAGAGTGGTCCCAAGGATGAACTGGGAAACTACAGACCAGTGAGCCTCACATCCATCGTGGGTAAGCTAATGGAGACTATCCTGAAGAAGAGGCTGGTGGCCCTCCTAGAGGCCAAAGGACTACAGGACAGCAGACAGCATGGCTTCATACGTGGCAGATCCTGCCAAACCAACCTGGTCAAGTTCTATGACTGGATAACTAGGCAACTGGACAGGGGCCATGCAGTGGATGTCCTGTATCTGGACTTCAGTATGGCATTCGACTCGGTGCCACATGGAAGGCTGGGAAGGAAGTTAGTAGGCACAGGGGCGGGTGCAAAGCTGGTGAGCTGGGTAGGGAACTGGCTTCAGGGAAGGCAACAGAGGGTGGTGGTGGGTGGGGAGCTCTCACACCCAAGGGCACTGACGAGCGGTGTTCCACAGGGCTTGGTGTTGGGAACAGTGTTGTTTGGGATATTCATTGCAGACATATCATGGGACATCAAGAGCAAGATCAGTCTGTTTGCTGATGATACCAAGGTAGGCGCAGTGGTGGATGACCTAGGGGGATGGCAGGGGTTGCAGGATGATCCGCAAAGCTTGAAACCTGGTCAGACACCTGGCAACTGGGGTTTAATGCCAAAAGTGCAAGGTGCTGCATTTTGGGATGAAGAACCCAAGGAGGAGTTACCAGCTGGGGGTGCAGCTAGCCCAGACAGAGGAGGAGAAGGATCTGGGTGTGCCATTACAGGGTCAATGAACAACTCAGCACAATGTAGGAAAGCAGCTGCAAAGGCCAACAAAATGCTGGGTTGTATTGTAAGCGGTATATCCTCGAGGAGGAGGAGGTGATTCTGCCACTGTATAGGTCATTAGTTAGACCACACCTGGAGTACCGCGGCAGTACTGCGCTCGTATTGAAGAGGGGACATTAAGTTACTGGAGGGGTACAGCGCAGGGCAACAAAGATGATCAAGGGGCTGGTGGACTTATCATACGAGAGGAGTTTGAAGGAGTTGAACATGTACTCACTGGAGGAGAGGAGGGACAGGGGTGACGTGATTGAAACCTTTAAATACATGAAATGAATAAACAAGACGGGTACAGAGGGGCTGTTCAAAGTAAGGGAGGGGAGGGCCACCAGGGGCCATGATATGAGACTGAGGGGGAGGAAGGTTCAGGAGGGAGATGAGGAGACACTTTTTTACAGAGAGGGTGGTGGCTGGGTGGAATGCGTTACCTGCAGAAGTGGTATGCAGTAGAACAGTAGACTGCTTCAAAAGGGGATGGGACAGGACAAGGGGGAGGGTTAATGAAGGGGGAGGGTGGAAGGGAAGGGCAGCTGCAGAATAAGGGGTGCTAGCTGCACATTCGAGCAGACTTGATAGACCTCTAGGCCTTTATCTGCTGGCAAATTTTGTATGTTCATAAGTGAATTGATTACAAAGTAATTGATTCTCACTGCATGTAAACATAGCAAATGAAGTGAGAGATGCCAGCTGTGTAGATGTTAGCTCCACTAACTATATTTAAATGTGAATAACTTTAAAATGAAAAATGATAGCATGGTACTTTAAGCACAAAAGTTGTTCAGCACAAAAATATCTACACAATGAGAGATGTTTCATTTATAGATACTTTTTAGTTTTTTTTAATTAGTAAAAAAAGCACCAGAAAATTAACTTTTTTGTTGTTTTGGCAACAAACAGATGTAAATAACTTTAAAACAAAAAATGATAGCATGGTTCTGTCAACATGAAAGTTGTTCAGCACAAAAATATCTACAAAATGAGTGGTGTTTCATTTATAGATACTGTTTAGTTTTTTTTAGAATTAGCAAAAACTGTAGAAAATTCCATTTTCTTTTTCACTTTTTGCAACAAACAAATGCAAATAGCTTTAAAATGAAATATAATAGCATGGTGCTTTGAACACAAAAGTTGTTTGGCACAAAAATATCTACCACATGAGTGGTGTTTCATTTATAGATACTTTTTAAATTTTTTTTATAATCAGCAAAAAAATGGTAGGAAAATCATTTTTCCACTTTTTTGGAGGTATGGCATAAATGGAATATGCTACCTTCCCTCTGGAAATGTTGTTCAAAATCTGGCCCATTAAGTGTATAACATTGCCCCCCCCCATTTAAAAGGCAGGAGGTAGGTGCTATTTGAAAAGCAAATTGCAGTTTGGTTAATTGGGAAAGGTACAAGAACAAAAAATATCCACAGTATTTCAAGTAGGGAGGTAGCATATTCCATTTATGCCATACCTCCCCAAAAAAGGGAAAAAAATTATGTTCCTGCCATTTTTGCTGATTATAAAAAAATCTAAAATGTTTCTATAAATGAAGCACCACTCATTTGGTAGACATTTTTGTGCTGCACAACTATTATGCTCAAAGTACCATGCTATCATATTTTGTTTTAAAGCTATTTGCATTTGATTGTTGCAAAAAGTGAAAAAGAATACTGATTTTGTCTGATGTTTTCTGCTAATTATAAAATAACTAAAAGGTATCTATAAATGAAACCACTCATTTTGTAAACATTTTTGTGCTGAACAACTTTTGTGTTCACAGTACCATGCTATCTGTCATTTTTGTTTTAAAGCTATTTGCATTTGGTTGTTGAAAAAGTGATAAAGAAAATTACATTTTTTGCTGGTTTTGCTAATTATAAAAAACTAAAAGGTATAACACCACTCATTTCGTATATATGTCTGTGCTGAACAACTTTCGTGCTCACAGTATCACACTATCATTTTTTTGTTTTAAAGCTATTTGCATTTGTTTGTTGCCAAAGTGACAGACAATTGAATTTTCTGCTGCTTTTTTTGCTAATTAAAAAAACCCTAAAAGGTATCTATAAATGAAACACCTCTAATTTTGTAGATATAATGGTGCCGAACAACTTTCGTGCTCAAAGTACCATGCTATCATTTTTCATTTTAAAGTTATTCGCATTTGAATAAGTGGAGCAAGAACACATCTACACAGCTGGCATCTCTCACTTCACATCCACACCCACCCCAAGTCCCAGCCCTTTTTCCCCCGCTTGCCACTTCCCTCCTAATGTTCCCTGGGCATCACATCTCTCTTGTAGGAATTTGTCACTATACTTCTAATTTGTCAATTAAATGTTATTGTCTTTTACCATGTAGTGTGTTAACATTAATATGTTCCTGATCTGTCACACTGTAACCTGCCTATTGATGATCACCTGTACTATCGACGTGGAGCCTTTGTAAAAGAGCCTTGGCTCAAAGGTACTTGTAATCCTAGATTCAAATAAATAAATAAATAAATTGACATCATCAAGGCAGCAATTTCAGGATTCTCAGAGCCGGATTTTTGAATCAGGAGAGGTGATGTTTAAAATTTTCAAATGCTATGAAACTACATTTCTCCTACTTTAATAAATGCTGTTTGAGTATTAATGTAAACAACAGCCTCTCCATTACAAGCCCGTGGAGTAATTTGTAAAAAAAACAAAATGTGTAAAAAGCTTGTTTACTTGTCCTTTAACTTCCTTGTGCTCCTAGGTCACACCTGGAAACAAGCTTCGGCTTAGTGTGCCTTTCCTGTTTAAACAATTTGCTCTTTCCCCTTACATGTAAAGTTTAGTATGTAATGCGATTTTAAATCCACTAACACTTTATTTTAAACATGCCTTAACACCGGCTGGATGGCAGTAGATCTCAAATGAATGGAATGGATTGACACGTAGGAATGCATTAAATATAACCAGGTTTAATTAAATGGGGTATTTAAACACTGTCTTTTGCACAAGTATATGCCCCTCTGAGGAAGCCTTGTTAAAAGGGTGATATGTAGGGGTACTAGCACCGTGTCAGTTTGTATGGCTTGCATGGCTATTTAATAAATTAGCAATCAGCATTACTGTCTACGATGTGTGCTCCACTTTTCTTTTAGTCCTATTAAGGAACAGAAGGCTTCAATGGGACTTTGACGATGTCCAATGCTGGTTCCACTCAAACCAACTCTCGCTTAATGCCAAAAAGACAGTCTCTGTGACTTTTGGCACAAAGAAGAGGGTAGCTAAACTCCAACACACTACAGTGTTCAGGACTCTAAATGGCATCCCCACTTGAAATGGTACCTCATTTTAATACCTCAGTGTGTGGTTCAACAGCACTTCAGCTTCTCCACCAACATCGATGCCACACATTAAAAAAAACTCTGCTCCATACTAAGCATGCTATACTGCAGCAAATCCTGTCTGCCACTCCAAGTCCATTGCAAGGTCATCCTCAAGATGAACTTGCCAGTGTCTGACTACGCAGATGTGGTTTACAGTGCTGCCCCAGATCTACCCTGGACAGACTGGATCCCCTTTTCCACTCCTTTTGTCATTTCACCCTAATACCTTGCCCCTTACTCATCACTGCTCCCGTTATCTTAATCTCTCACCCCTTCCTTGAAGCCCATTGTCTCTCACACTGCTTCTCTCTCCTGACCAAATATTAGGTAGCTACCATCATCTCCTAACTCTCTTCTCTTCTCACACCTTCCATCCCATCATCCTACCTCCTTCACTCTTCTAATGTGTAATCTTTCCATGTCCTTCACTGCAAAACCTCTGCAGGTCAGTCCTTTTTTCTGTCCACTTTTCTACTCTCTGTAATGATCTTTTTCTCCTTATTTGTCTCTTATCCACACTTTCCTCTCTTAAACTAATCCTATTGTCTCATCTCTGCCATCCCTGCCCCTGGCTGGTGCATTACTTTTCCCTGTCCACCACTGCATCCCACACTATTCCGCTGTGAAGCCCCTGGGAACCATGACTTCCTTGTAGTTCTACGGGCCATGCCTGATGAGTGTCGGACCTGTATAATGATTCTTTATTAAAGGTGCAATCAGTATGTGGAAAGCCCGTTTAAGTATGGCCACTGATAATGACATTGCATATGATGTCACTGACTCACATGACTACAAATTAATACAGCTTCCCCTGTGCTACATTAAAAACATGAAATATCACAAATGTTCATAGTGAATTAAGTGTACACACATATAACACTAGTGAAAAAAACTAAAAAAAAAAGTACCATCTCTTATGTATATTCTATAGTCTCGTTATTGTTACATTTAAAAAGGGAAAGATGGTTCTTCAGACTTTAGGTGTTCAATACACATCTCTGGTTTTCAGTACCATAAAAAAATGAGTTATTCATAAAATCTCCTATTCCTCTGTATATATTAATCTATAATTTATCTCCAAATAGTAATAGGGAGTCAATCATGGAGTTTACTTGATAACTACCCGGTGCAGCTAAAATGTTGATTAGCCCCACTTACAAGGAGTCTAGGGCTAGATAATCAAAGGTCCCCTGCAAACTTGTGCAAGTGCCTGCGTTGCGCATCTGAGATGCACCGGCCCAAAAGAATGAGATATTCAGAAGATGTGCCATGACATGCACTTGTGCATTTCTGGCTGAATATCCTGAGGATGTGTGATCATGCACTGGGAGATGCGCAGCGCAGCAGGTGACCTGAGCCACATGCAGAGCATGGGGAAATGCGCGATGCAAAGCCACTTGCGCGGTGTGCAACACAGCAATATTCAGCCAGGATATGCAAATGTCCTCACTACACATTCCAAGCCCATCTCCCACATGTGCATCACATTACTGGAATGTGTTCAGGCCATTAGCATACCCTGGGCATGCTCAGTTCCAGCTTTGTAGGGCTGCCCCACCACTCCACAAGGGTGAACAGGAGGAACTGCAGTCTAGAAGGCAGGTGTGATGGAATGTTTGTGTGTGGGAGTGTGGACTGCATTGGCCTGGGTATAGTGCTACACCCCATAGCCATGTACAGGGTTGGACAGGGGTACAGGGGATCTACTTGGACAGTGGCCACAGGGGCCCACCTGGATATGTTACAGGGGAGGGCACAGGGTGACACAGTGTGATCGGTATACCCCACGCATGTGATACATGAGCTCCGTATGGAGTGTAAAGTCACCTGCAGTGCCCCCCATATGAGTTGAACATGGTGATAACTGCAAGGAATGGCAGTGTGCAGAAGGTGACTAGGTACACTAGTGGGTGGGTCCCACCTGTGTGCACCTATGGTGTAGCACTGTAGGTGTGTGCCACAGGTCAGTCCCTGGCCTGTGCCAGACTGCCACCCATCCATCTGACTACCTGGGCACAATTACCCCAGACGGCACCCTAGGTGTATGTCACTGCCAGGTTGCACCCTGTAGGCAGCATGGGTGCAGGCCATGGCCCCATGGTACATTTGCTGCATTCTGGCTGTCCACACCTCTGGTGTGGCCAGGGGGCACCCCACCGCACTGGCATGTGGCTGCTGGGTGTCTATATCCAGGGTGTGGGGGGTTGCTCCCTGGACGGTGCTGGTGGTGACATGGCAACTGTGGCTCAGGGTTCATCCATCCCAGCATGACTGTTGTGTGTGGGTGCCTGGAGCATGTCCTGGTGCACCTCCAGGGGCTTTATTCGGATGGCTTGACTGCAGTTCCTCAGCCTGCCTGTGGGTGGCTGGCCATTTAGGCATGCTTTTTCCATGCCTAACTTTGGGCAGCTCATCTCTGAGATGCGGAGCAGATGCACTGCACATTTTGGCTGAATATAGGGATGTGTGGCTCATTCATGGGAACGTCCCCTCTACATGTGCCGCATACATTATAGATGCGCGATGGCGCATCCGGAGATGCACGGCTCATCTCTCCCTTTTGAATATTGCAGTTCTGCTCATTTACTGAGCTGTGCAGTGCATCTCCACTTTGTGCCATGCATAGAAACATAGAACATAGAAACATAGACTTTGACGGCAGATAAGGACCACTTGGCCCACCCAGTCTGCCCATTTCCCTACGTACTGGATAAGCTGCAGATTCTAGTTAACCAACAGCCTATTTCCTGCAACCCCCCACTATAATTGCCTTATGTCTGTCCCATGCATGTATGAATTCCTCCACTGTTTTAGACCCCACAACCTCTCAGGAAGGCGGTTCCATCGTCCCACCACTCTCGCGTGAAAAAGAATTTCCTCACGTTACCCTGAGTCGCCCCCTCTAACTTTAAATTGTGCCCTCTGTTCTTACACATCTCTTTTCTGAAAGATGCTACCCTCCTGGACTTTGTTGATTCCTTGAGGTACATAAAAGTTTCTATCATGTCCCCCTGTCCCTCCTTTTATCAAGGGTATACATATTAGCTCTCTCAGTCTCTCTTCATATGGTTTCTGATGTAGAGCCTGCACCATTTTAGTTCTGTCCTCTGACTGCTTCCATCCTGTCTATGTCCTTGCGATGAGGTCTCCAAAACTGCACGAGTACTCAGATGGGGTCTCACCAACTGTCTGTATAGAGGATAACCACTTCCCTTTTCTACTTGTGATGCCTCCTATGCATCCCAGTATCCCCTGGCTTTCCTACTGACTTCTCACATTGCATACCCACCTTTAGGTCATCTGATATGACTACACCCAGATCCCTTTCCATTATTGTTGTTGTTAGTACCTCCCCTGCTATGTGTACTCTTCTCTGGATTTTATTTCCCAGGTGCATTACTTTGCACTTCTTTGCATTGAATCTAAGTTGCCATATGTCTGACCATTCCTCCAACCTTGACAAGTCCTTCTCATCCTTTCTACCCCACCTTGTATCAACTCTGTTACAGATCTTTGTGTCATCCTCAAAGAGGCATACCTTTCCTTCCAGACCCTCTGCAATGTCACCTATAAAGGCGTTAAAGAGGACTGGACCCAAGTACTGAGCCCTGAGGTACTCCACTAGTAACCCCTTTCTTCAGAATGTGTTCCATTCACTGTACCTTCTGTGTCCTGTTGTGCAGCCAGTTTTCTACCCAGGCTACCACCCTGGGACCCACTCCAGGCTAGCTAACTTGATTATTAATCTTTTGTGCAGACTGTGTCAATGCCTTGCTAAAGTCTAGGTAGGCCATATCCACAGCCCCTCCCTGGTCTATTACTTTGGTCACCCAGTCAAAGAAATCAATTAGATTTGTCTGACATGACCTTCCTGCTGTGAATCCATGCTGCTTTGGGTCCAGTGCCCTTGGCCTCTAGGTACTCAACAATTTTTCTTTCAGAAGTGATTCCATCATTTTCCCACCACTGAGGTCAAACTAACAGGTCTGTAGTTTCCTGCTTCTGCCTTGCTCCCACTTTTGTGAGAGGAATCACATCTGCCCTCCTCCAGTCCTCAGGTACCACTCCATCTTCCCATGATTTGTTAAAAGTGTGGTTAGTGGTGTCACTAGGTCCTCCTTAGCTCTTTTAAGTTCTAGGCTGAGATCCTGTCAGGCCCCATTGCACTGTCCACCTTGAGTTTTAGAAGTTCTTTCAGTACTCTTTCTTCTTTAAATGGACTGGTATCAACCCCACTATCCAGAGTGCTTCTACTGTTTGGTTTAGGTAACTCCTCTCTTCTTCTTTTGTGAATACTGAGCAAAAGTATTCATTCATTATCTCTGCCTTTTCACTGTCTCCTCTGCCCTTCCCTCTCCTTTATTAATCTTCCCTATCCTCCCTTAACCTTTCTATGTTCCCTAATGTACCTATAAAAGGTTTTATCCCCCTTCTTAACTGAGTTGGCTATCCTTTCCTCGGTTTGGGCCTTTGCTTTTCTGACTGCCTTCCCCACTTCTTTCTGCTTTAATTGATACAGTTCCCTGTCGTGCTCTGTCTGTGATTCCTTATACTTTTTGAATGCAGCCTTTTTCTCCTTAACCTTCCCTGACACTTCTTTTGAGAGCCATAGTGGTTTTTTATTCCGCTTTGTTTTCTTTATTTGTTTCACACAAAGGCTTGTTGCCTCCATGATGGCAGTTTTGATTTTTCTCCATTGTTCTTCCACCCCTCCTTTCTGGCCATTTGCTAATGCATTCCTCAGGTATTCACCCATTTGCCAAAGTCAGCCCTTCTAAAGTCCAGTATCCTTGTATTTGTATGGCTTGTCTCCATGGTTGTGTTTATTGTGAGCACACTGTGCAGTGGTCGCTTGTTCCCAGGTGTCTACTGACTTCTAAGTTTGTGATCCTCTCTCCATTTGAGAGTACCAGGTCTAATATTGCTCCCTCCCAAGTGGGTTCCACCACTAGCTGTCTAAGGCATGCTCCCTGGGGCATCGAGAATGACCCTGCTCTTGGATGTGGCTGCAGTCCATGTTGCCCAGTTAACATCTGGCATATTCAGGTCCCCCATCAACAGTATCTCCCCTTTTTCAGCCATTTTGAGAATGTCTTCTATCATTTTCTTGTCCATTTCCTCCCCTTGAGACGGGGGCATCTCCTTTGAATATCTAGGCCCCATTCATTTTTCTTGGTGCATGCATAATCAAGGCAACTTGCTGATCATGGAAGAGAAAACAGGACAAAGGTTAGTAAGCTGAAAATCATATCTTATGACACAGTAATCTCACTTGTTACCTTTTTAAAAACAGTATCATTTCAAATGCTGAGTTTAAACTTGGGGCTTTGGGTTAAGGCTGTATATCCAAAATGCCTCTCATTTCAACACGACTGTTAAAGTCACTGCCCCTCAGGTTTGGTTTGGGCATACTTTATCACTAGCTCAAAATGGAAATACATGCTCTGATGGATTTGCTGACCCTTGTACATGCATGGCTGTAGTGTATGCCACACTCCCTCCCTCTGTCATACTATAGTGCACTCCCCCACCCATAGCTTCAGGCTTCTAATAGTCTTTCCCACATTAATGCAGAAAATGTACATTCTGTCAGGTAATTACAATTGCTGTATCACAAGGAGTGAATTGTCTTATATCAAAGAGTTTACCCAGTTGTGGATGTTTAAATGATGGCCGCAGGTGTAATAAATTTACAGCAGCTACATCTTTTGCAAGGATAGCAGCCCTTGATATTTCTGTCCAGCCATGTGGTAGTTTTCTGCTCCCTGTGATGGCTGTTTACAACAACATACTTAAGTGTAACTGCTGTTCTATACACCATTCTGGGTGGTTCTGCAATCTTCAGTAAGCCCCTATTACCACTCAGGACATGCCAGAGTTTCTTGATGATTCTTTCAAAGTAACTGGCATACATAGGTGGTGACAATGTTAAACCTCTCTCCATGCCTTTCTCTTGTTGTCTGTCATGTCTGCTTGCAAAACACCTGGCTTCACACACTAAGTCGTGGCTATATCCCCTCTCCTCACATCTTGTCTGTGGGTCCCAAGCTGCTCTTTCAGAGTCTCCTCTGTACCACAATTCCTCTTCAGTCTGAAGAACTGCCCTTTGGGTACGTTGGAGACAGTGTGGCGTTGGTAACAGCTGGCTGCGTGCACCAAATTGTTGCGGTCAGTTTGTTTCCTGTAAATGTCACTGATAACTAACTCATTCCTTTTGTTATCTTTAGATCACAAAAAAATCCACTGATTCTTTACTGGAGGTGTACATGAGTCATAAATGTGGATTAGGACAATACATATATTGAATGAAATTGTCCAGTTCTGTCAAGTCCCCGTGCAGGCTATTGAGTCTTCCGCTGTTGCAGTCCAGCTCTGATGTCAGCTGCATGTGATTCTGTGGTTTGCAGTATTAGAAAATGCCAGCTTGGAAGTCAGTAGACTCAGTCTGGTACAATCTACTATACTGCAATAAACAGTAAGTAAAATAAAATGTGTTTGCACACAAAGTGGAATTTGGGACCAGACCCACATTTGAGTGCAGTGGTCTTCAGACTGACTGTCTCCCTTTAACCCTAAGGCTGCCAACAGAAATGGAATGTATAGGAATTCTGGACTGATATATCAGTCCACGGCATAGCAAGTGTTAAGGCTTAGATTATTTGTAAATTATTAACAGTTGCCAAATATTGCACTTGACTTTTCTGCAATGTTTTTTTTTCAGGTCAGTCTACTAAAATCAAATTGATAAATGTCCAAGCTATGTTGCCAGAAAATCTTACACGCTTTTACAGATATCATGGGTCATTAACTACTCCACCATGCTTTGAGAGTGTAATCTGGACTATATTTGATTCACCCATAATACTGTCACACAATCAGGTAGGTCTATTTGCCTCTGAGAGGCAGAAGTACTGTAAGTCACTTTTATATTGAGATGCTATCCCTGTGGTGAGCACCGAGACAACCATATTCCATAGTGTTTTCCTTTCTCTATTATACCTTTATAGACTCGGATAAAAGGCTTTACTTTTTATCTTAAATGGAATACATACTGTAGGAAATGAGACTTTGTTGGCCTGGGGCAGAAAATGTGTATTATTGCTGCAAAGCAAATAAGCTAAGATAGCGGAGGAATCCTGCTACCAACACTGCAAAGATTGTATGCAGAAAGGAAAAGAATACAGGGACTGATGTTTAGGAACATGAAAAGACAGTGTTGGCTTGGACTGTGCAAATGTTCACTGTGGTACATAAACCTTTTCTATATGCAGTTCTGTGTCTACATTAAAGCAGCAGTATATATTAGTTGGGGAAAAAAATGTCATCATATAAGTTTTTTTTAGCAAAATGTTTTTCTGACATTCTTAGATTCATAATCAGTATCTTTTTAATTTCCTCAGATATTTATTTATTTATTGGTCTCCCGGTGCGTCCTGGGGAAGAGAGTAAAGGAGCAATGATCATAGAATTAGACATGCCCATATGCTAGGGACAGCTTGTACAGTAGTACATGAAATTAAAAATTGTTTTATAACGTGGAAAAAATAAAATCATGCTACAAATCAGGAAGAGCTCATAACACGTGACATACAGTGAATAAATTGGAAGGCAAAATAAGTGCCTAATTTATCCAGAAAAATAAAGCACAATGAACAGTGAACATAGTACTAGAAAATATGGACATTTGATATTGTCAGGATGCTGTGAGATTCAAAATTCAAAGCAAAATATATAAATAACGTGTAGTAGTGCACAGTGGCGGAGCCAGGTTTGGGAGCCGGGGAGGGGGCCATCCAGTCAATCACGGGCTCCACAATGGGCACTAAACATTGAATAAAGATGGTGATGGGGCACTACTAGTCATACTGGGGCAGCCAGAAGGGGCAACCGCCCCCCCCAGCACCCCCTGTAGCTCCGCCACTGGTAGTGCATGGTAACCTTTGCCACTTGTAGATGGGTGGTAAGACAAATGAAGGGGAGAAGGCAATCAGGCAGTGAATCATAGCCGGTTGAGATAAAGATTAGAGGATACAGTGGTAAGTGGAAGTTGGGGAACTCAGGAGCAGTAGTGCAATTTGTAGAGAAGAAGTTGTGTAGGGATGAAGAGATGGAGCGAGGGGAAGAGGAGTATCTTATTTGATGGAGTAAAGAATTCCAAAGTTTTGGGAAGCAATACAAGAACGCCATCTGTCCTACCGAGGTATGTCAGTGAAGAACTGACAATGTGCGAGAGTCAATTGACCTAAGGGAGTGAGAGGAGGGTGAAGGGATGATTAGTGAGGAAGAGAGGTAGGGTGGGAGAGCTCCAAACCAGTATTTAGAGATGGATTTCGCACATTGGGAGAAGCATCTGTTCTCGAGTGAGGGAAAAGAAAGAGAGTGGTAAAGGTCACAGTGATGGGTGAGGGAGGTTAAGAAACAGCTTTTACAACTATTTTTGAAATTAATGACTCAAGTCATTAAAGAGGGACAGCACCTACAGTATTTAAAAATCTCTCCAATAGAGGGTACGTTATGCCTGTCAATACTGGACTTATATTGTGGACCTAGTAAGATAGTGTACTGGTATTAGCACATGATTCCCATGCTAAATATCACTGCACCACACTGAGATGATTTAATTTTGTAGTGGAAGGCACTGCAAGAGAGCAAGAAAATTTGAAAAAAATAATTGTGTATCTCAGTTCAGAAATGAAAGAAATGAAAAGATAAATTGGTATAGTGATTTTTTTTTCCCAAAAATACATTATTACTAAAAAACAAACAACTCCCCCCCCAAAAAAATGACATGATGACTTATAAATATTGTTGTTTTAATGAGGGTCTCCAATTGGCAGCTAAATAATTACAATAGCCATCAGCAGAGCGCTATTACAAAACATTCCAGAAGTCTTTGAATTTAGAGTCACTCCTTTATTTTTAAGGACATCTGTAAGGAAAGTAGATTGGTGTCTTTTATAGCTGAGGTGGAGTCAGGAACAGATGTCATAATGTCCTGGTTGTGACATCACAGTCTGTGGGTGTGGCAGTGACTGTGATGTCACAAGCAAGGCATGACCTCAGCTCCTGAACATGCCTTGGCTATAAGAAGGATTGCAAGGCACAAACCACATATTTTCATGTAAATAGCCTCAGTAATACAGAAAGAGATTATTTGAAATTCATGTTTTTTCCCAAAATGCAGTGCAGTTGAGTTTTGCTGATGCCAACAGTGATTTTTTGGCTTGTTGCTGAGCCTTCTCTTTAAAAGAGTGTTTAAAGAGCATAGCAAGTGGCCCTATGGCATGGCTGGTTGAGCACTATTCCACTAGGTGGGAAAACCAGGATCGATTCCTGGTCTTGACGGAGGAGAAGAAGCACTGTGGGTCAATTTGGAGAGGCAATGGCACCACAATCCGCACAGGGGTTGTATACAGACCCCCCATCTCAGGGAGAGGAAATGGACAAGGAAATGATATCAAGTATACTTAGAATGGCAGAAAAAGGAGAGATATTGCTGATGGGTGATCTGAATATGCCAGATGTTAACTGGAGTGCAGTTGCAGCAGCCACTTCGAAGAGTAGGGTTATTCTAGATGCCCTACAGGGGACATGCCTTAGACAACTAGTATTGGAGCCCACTCGAGAGGGAACAATCTTAGACCTGGTTCTCTCAAATGGAGATGGAGAGAGGATCACAGATGTAGAAGTGGGTAGCCATCTGGGAACTAGCGACCATCGAACAGTATGGTTCACAATAAACAAAGCAATAGAGTCAAGCCATACAAAGGCAAAAGTACTGGACTTTAGGAGGGCTGACTTTGCCAAAATGGGTGAGTGCCTAAAGAATGCATTAGCAAATGGGCAGGAAGGAGGGGTGGAAGAACAATGGGGAATAATAAACACTGCCATCACAGAAGTAACAAGCCTTTGTGTGAAGCAAATAAACAAAACAAAACAATATATGAAACCACTATGGTTCTCAAAGGAAGTGGCAGTGAAGGTTCAAGAGAAAAAGAAAGCATTCAGGAAGTACAAGGAATCACAGAAGGAGCAGGACAGAGGATTGTATCAGTTAAAGCAAAAGGAAGCTGGGAAGGCAGTCAGAACAGCAAAGGCCTGAACCAAGGAAAAGATAGCCAACTCAGTTAAGAAGGGGGATAAAACCTTAAAACCTTTTATAGGTACATCAGGGAGTGAAGGAAGACCAAGGGAGGGATAGTGAGGCTTAATAAAGGGGAGGGGAGGTGGGTAGAGGGTGACTGTGAAAAGGCAGAGATACTAAAATATTTTTGCTTAGTATTTACAAATGAAGAGGGGAGGTACCTAAAACAAACAATAGAAACACTCCGGATACAGAAGTTGATACCAGCCCATTTACAGAAGAAAGGGTTCTGAAAGAACTCTTAAAACTGAAGGTGGACAAAGCAATGGGGCCTGATGGGATTCATACCAGAATTCTAAAAGAACTAAGGGTAGAAATAGTGACACCACTGACTACCCTCTTTAACAAATCGTGGGAGGATGGGGTGGTACCTGAGGACAGGAGGAGGGCAGATGTGATTCCCCTTCACAAAAGTGGGAGCAGGGCAGAAGCAGGAAACTACAGACCTGTTAGTTTAACCTCAGTGATAGGGAACATGATGGAATCACTCTGAAGGAAAGAATTGTTGAGTATCTAGAGGTCAGAGGGCACAGGACCCAAGGCAGCATGGATTCACAGCGGAAGGTCATGCCAGATGAATCTGATAGATTTCTTTGACTGGGTGACCAAAGTAGTAGATCAGGGAGGGGCTGTGGACATGGCCTACCTAGACTTTAGCAAGGCATTTGACACAGTCCCACACAAGATTAATATACAAGTTAGCCAGCCTGGGAGTGGGTCCCAAGATGACAGCCTGGGTAAAGAGGGTGGCTGGAGAATAGGACACAGAGGTAATAGTAAATGAGTCCACTCTGAAGAAAGGGGGTTACTGGTGGGTACCGTGGGGTTCAGTAGGGACCAGTCCTCTTCAATGTCTTTATATGGTTACATTGCAGAGGGACTGGAAGGAAAAGTATGTCTCTTGCAGATGACACAAAGATCTGCAACAGAGTTGATGCACAAGGTGGGGTGGAAAGGATGAGAAGGGACTTGGCAAGGTTAGAGGAATAGTCAAATGTATGGCAGCTTAGATTCAATGCTAAGAAGTGCAAGGTAATGCACCTGGGAAACAAAAATGCAGGGGAAGAGTACACAATGGGGGGTGAGATACTAACAACAACAAAAATGGAAAGGGACCTGGGGGTAGTCATATCAGATGACCTAAAGGTGGGCAAGCAATGTGAGAGGGCAGCAAGGAGGGCTGGGGGATACTGGGATGCATAGGGAGAGGCATCACCAGTAGAAAACAGGAAGTTATTATCCCTCTGTACAGACAGCTGGTCAGACCCCATCTGGAGTATCATGCAGTTCTGGAGATCCAATCTCCACAAAGACATAGACAGGATGGAAGCTGTCCAGAGGAGGCTAGCTAAAATGGTGCAGGGTCTGCACCGAAGACGTATGAAGAGAGACTTAAGGAGCTTAATATGTATAGCCTCGAGGAAAGGAGGGAGGGGACATGATAGAAACGTTCAAGTACCTCAAGGAACCAACAAAGTCCAAGGGTAGCATCTTTCAAAAAAGAGGTGTGCAAGAACAAGAGGGCACAATTTGAAGATAGAGGCGGGCGCTCAGAGATAACATAAGAGAGTATTTTTCTCAGAGAGGGTTGTGGATGCATGGAACAGCCTTCGGAGGAGGTTGTGGAGTCAAAAACAGTGGTGGAATTCAAGCATGCATGGGACAGTCATAAGGCAATTCTAGGGGGTTGGGGTAGGAAGAAGTAGGCTGCTGGTTAACTAGGATCTGCAGCTTATCCATTAGGTAGGGAAATGGGCAGACTGGGTGGGCCAGGCAGTCCTTATCTGCCATCAAATTCTATGTTTCTATGTTGACTCCCTCGCCCAGGTCTGTGAGGTCCGGGGTGCGATTTGGAGACATGACATTGTGCACCAACTCCGATGGGGTGAGGGTGCTGAGTGTCCTGCTCTCTGAACACCACCTGCATGTGAGAAAGAGGGACAACCTTGTTGCTTTGTGTTACCATCCTGAGTTGGCAGCTCACCACTTACAGGTTGGTTCTGTGGCCCTCGTTGGCTACGTGCCAGGGAGAGCCTAACCAGAAAATCACTGGAGCGAAGCAGCATGATAGCCAGTGCATCTGGGCCCCACTCTCTACTATCAACCAGTCTGACCATGCTGTGGGTGTCTCTCACCATGTTCACAGGTGCACTGGGGGATGCCAGAGGAAGTGGTGGGGGCTGAAACAATACGGGATTTAAGAATGCATGGGATAGACATAAAGGAATTCTGGAGGTCAGGGGTAAGGGGCAACAGACTTCCTGGAAAACATAAACTGAACTTACAAACTTAAATGGGCAGACTGGGTGGGCCATAGGCCCTTATCTGCCGACACTGTCTATGTATCTATGTATGTATCTATGTGGCCTGGCAGTGGCCAGGTCCCACCACGAAGAGTAAGCCTTGGGATCAGGGGGTACGGAGGTAAGTATTGGCGATGTGACGGGATGGGTCTGGGGCTGATCAGAGGGATGGGAATGCCACATCAAGTTTCATTTATGTATTTATTTAGTTATTTTGTTATCTGAATTTTGTTGACTGGGTATACCCACTGAGACTACAGCTCCCTTTTACAGGGTCGACCTGGGATTAGTTACACATACAATATTCCATACAGTAAGGGCATACATTGTGTGGAGTGAATAACAAGGAGTACTGACACAGGCAATGTATACCGAACTGAAGTTGTATAAAATAAAAAGAGGATACAGACCCCTATGCAAAGATCCATACAAAGAGAGAAATTAAACTAATACATTATTAGTTACGCCAAATTGTAGAGCACATTTCACAAACATTGAGTGTTAAGAGCATTAAAATGTAAATAGTGAAAAACAAAGGAGATCATAAGCACTAGGACCAGGTGTAATGAATCCGAGGGCATTTAGAGAACTGGCTGAACTCCTGGTAGGAGTATCCAGTAAGTATTTACAGTCTGGGGTAGTTCCGAAGGACTGGAGGGTGATAGACATTGTTGCGCTCTGTAAGGGGCTGAGGACAGGGAACAAGCAGGGAACTATAGAACAGGGAAGACTATGTGTTTTTTTTTTTATTTATTTTATAAACTGTTATCTTTGCTTGTTTGTCTCAATTGTACCAATGATGTGGAACCTTTGTAAGACAGCCTCGGCTCAAAGGTATTTGTAATCCTAGAACAAATAAAATAAAAAATAAAATAAAACTACAGGGATTGAAATTAAGTTTTGCAGCCACTAGCCAGCAGGGCTAGTGACTGGGAAAATCCACTAGCTCCACAACTCTTCCACTGGCCCAGCTGATGTACTTGTTGTTGAAATATTACCTTTTACAGTACTAGCCTGCAGGGCTAGTTAAAGAAAAGTTTTACCAGCCCGATACAAAATCTACCAAAATTTGGCTGCTGGGTCAGTGCCAGTTTTGACCCCCGGAACTACAGACCTGTCTGTTGTGGGGAAACTGATGAAGTCACTAGTTAAAGAGGACGCCATGGACCACCTGGAAAGCAATGGTCTCCAGCACAGTACACAGCACAAGTTAGTGATAAGGAGGTCTTGTCAGACTAATCTGATAGTTTTCTTTAACTGGGTGATGAGGGCACTGGATAGGGGCCACACCATGGATTTATTCTTCTTCAGCAAGGCTGAAGGCACTCAGTGTCTCACAGATACTTGCTGAAGAAGATGGAGGATCTGGGTGTGGCTAAGGACACAGTAAGATGGGTAGGTAACTGGCTAAAAGGCAGCAGAGGGTTGTGATGAACTGGTTTAAATCAGAAGGGAGGGCAGTCATGGGGGGGGATCACAGGGATCAGTACTGGGTCTAGTCCTCTTTAATATGATCAGCAGCATTAGAGAAGGAATCCAGGGCAGGCTGTGTGTTTTCACAGATGACACTAAGATGTGTAGGAGGGTGGAGTAACAAGAGAATCAGGGAAATGCAGTGACCTGCAAAGGCTAGTGAGGTGGTCTGTGGTTTGGCAGTTGAAATTCAGTACTAAACATCACAAGGTGATGCACCTAGGGAACCGGAACCCCAGGACAGATTACTGTATGGGGGGGGGGGGACTTGGCACGGCAGCTGAGGAATGGAACCTAGGAGTTATCATCAGTGACATCCTCAAACAATCAAACCAGTGTAACAAGGCATAGAGTATGGCAAGCAGGATGCTGACGTGTATTATGAAGGGTATAGACAGCAGAAGTAAACAGGTAATACTACTCCTTTGTAGACTCTTGGTGAGGCCACACCTGGAGAACCATGCCCAGTTCTGGAGTCCTTACCTCAAGAAAGATAAGGACAGGCTTGAGATGGTGCCACGAAGAGTGACAAAGATGACTCAGGACCAACCAGGCAGGTCTTCTGAGAACTGCCTCAAGGCACTGAACATGTACTCGCTGGTGACCAGACGGGAGATGTGATGGAGGCCTTCAGGTTCCTGAAAAGAATAAACAAGGTGAACTTTGGGGAAATAATTGGCATGAAGAACAGTTCAAGGTCATGAGGACATGAGTGGAAACTGACAGAAGAGAGGTTCGGAAGGAACATGAGGAAGTATTATTTTATAGAAATGGTGGTGGAACCATGGAACAGTCTACCAGCTGAGGTGGTGGGCACTAAAACCGTTAATGGTTTCAAGCACGGTTGGTACAGAGTGAAGGGTATGGTGGTTAATCAGGGCAACAGAACCTGGGAGGGTAATAAGTGGGTGGACAGGGAGTGTTAGGACTCTGGACGGACACTAGGTCCCAGGAGTTAGATAGGGAACCGCGTGGGCAGACTGGATGGACCACTGGTTCTGCTGTCATTGTCTTTGTTTCTATGTTTCATTGCCACATTCTCAATTCATAATAATACCAAATTACACAGATCCCACTAATGCAAAGCATCATGGGATGTATACAGAGAATAATACATAAGCAAGTGTGTGTTATGAGTTTTTTTAATTCACCCAAGATGTTTCATAGCTCATAAACCTTGAGAGCAAAATTTGAGAGGTTTATGAGGTTATCAAAAACTGAGGGTATGTAAAAAAAAAAAATTCATAAACACACACTTTTAAATGTGTTTTTTTTAATAATAACTGGTGCAGAGTGTTTTAGGCAATAAAGTTTGAGAACATGGGTTCCATGTCACATCAGCTGAAAGAAAGTAAGGGACCAGGATAAAAGTATGGTCTTTTTGTTTCTGTGTCTTGAAGAAGGCTTTCAGTAGTACTAAGGTTCATGTGGTAAAGAATTGCCTGCTTAAAAACTATGAGGTAGGCCGGGCACAGCAAGAGACGCCCACAATGGGTGGGCGATGGTGGATGTCTGCGTTGGTGCGTATGTGACGCATTGCCGTCCGCGCTCAGGAGAAACATCAAGGCAAAATACCCATGTCCCTGGATAGGCACCAGCAACCTCCGGTACCCCACCGCCACACACCAAGTGCCGGGCATGACTCACTGGCTCTCCCGATCCCCCACCTGCCTCGGTCCCAGCAAGTAGAGGAAGGCTCATCAGGCTAGGTAAGTGGGGAGTGCCTGTCCCCGATTTCCCAGGAGGGTTGCCTTCAGGCAGGGTCAGGGTAGCAGGCGATTGGTGGTGTGAGGAGTCTGCTTGAGAGAGTTCCAGGGAGCAGTGGCAGAAAGTAACTTGACAAAAAAAAAAAAAAAACTATGAGGTAAAGCTGTCTTGTTAAAATAATGTTTGTGGTTTGTCAGTCAGTGAGATGCAAGAGAGAGTGCGCGGCTGCAAATGCTGTAATAACTCGGTATGACATCAAAGTTTAAAAAGCGAGTTCTTAATGGGGTCACCAGTTATTGTATGCAAATAAGATAGGCTAATCTTTAAGCAGAACTGATTGGTGCCAAAAAGCCTCTCAAATAGTCTGCAAAGGCTGAGAATAGCAGACACAGACATGTGTTTCATCTTACATAGGATTCATTAGTGTGCCTCGTTTGCATCTCAGCCCACGGAGAGAGGGAAGCAGCTGACTTGCTAACCCTTGCTTTGCTGCTTTTGCACTGAAGTTCTTATCTTTTAAATTTCTATCTACTTAATCCTAGCTCTCATTCTGTATAGGTATCTCCTTTTTTGTTTTCTGGCTCCCTGGTCCTTAAAACCAGCTCCATTTGTAGCCCTCCCTCCCATTGTACTATAATAAATGCTGCACCCAGTGGGAAGCACCACTGGAGGTTGACAGTGAATTTGCCGACCTCCCACACAGCGATGGCACAATACCAACATCGGTATTGTGCCATCCAAAAATGAAGTGTTTTTTGTGGCCGCACTCCCAGGATTTCTATGTAATCAACTCCAGGTTGGAGTTGTTCTGGGGAGGGGGCAGAACACCAGGAGAGAAGCATCACCCGAAAACAGACTATTACAGCAACTGTCTCTGTAATGATCTGTTTTAGGCTTTTACAGTCGAGGTGTTGTGCTGGAGGGGGCAGCCACACCCAGTGGTGTCATTGGTTGCAATCAGTCTGTGTCTCTTGATTATTTATTTATTTATGTATTGAAAAGTTTTACCAGGAAAGGCACACTGAACAATATAAAATTGCTCATCTCACGGAGCGTCCTGGGGGAAATAGAACAAGGGAGTAATCAAACGCACATTTCTATGCAGTAGTATAGAAAAGTATATATACAATAATCAACAACACATTTCCAAAGGTAATATAAAACAGAGAAGCAACAAAGTAAAAAAACAATACATCAGTTAGTAGCATTAGATAAACATTGGGATTTGATGCGAGAGGAGCAAATAAATAGCGCTGCAGACTTAATACATACAGTGTGGACAAGAAAGTGCAATAAAGTACATTGGATTCTCCTCACATTAAGTGCTAGGCTGGGAAAGGGGATGGGGAAGCCAGAGGGGAAATTAGGAGTAGCTGCAGGATGGAGAGAGGAAGTTGAGGAGGGAGGTCAAGATGGACCACAGGGAGGAGGAATGCCTGATTTGATGAGGCATTGAGTTCCAGAGCTTAGGGAACCTATAGGAGAATGACGATTGGCCTATTGATGCAGATGCTGTTCCAAGTACAGAGAATTTTATTGTTTGGTTGATAGCCTTTATAAAAATGTAACATATACAAATCCATAGCAGTCAGTATTTACGAAGTTTAAAATCCAAATTTACCATACATGCAAAAATTGTTTTTAATTCTGATTACTAGAACTATAGATAGTATATGAAAACCTTAATTGGTTATTTTCTATTCCTGTATGGTAATTCACATGATTATCTATCTGCCTCAGACTGCTATCCTTATATTATTAAGTTTTTAAAGATGTAATGTTGTTAAAAAGCGGACAGTTTTCGTAAGACTATCATCGGTAGTTGTAAAAAGGAATATCAGAAGTTGATCGGGGGTAGATATAGCAGATGCTGTTGTTTGCACTGGTGCTACTGCAGTGGAAATTCAATGCACTGAGGAGTTGCTCCACTTTCATTCCATGTAGCAGCCCATGCAAATAGTGTCACGTCAGCATCAGTGGCCACTGACTGTTGCAATTCATGGATGGTTGGTGAAAAAGGTAAATGAACGCAGGGTGGGGAAAAAAATTGCAAGATGGATAAGAAATTGGCTCAGTAGGAAAACCCAGAGGCTTGTCCTCAGCGAGGAATACTTGAGAGGGATAGGGGAGGTCACCAGTAGGGTACCACAGAGATTGGTCCTGGGACAGGTCCTCTTCAACATATTGATTTGTGACATTGGGGAAGGAATCCAGAGTAAGATCTGCCCCTTTGCGAATAACACAAAGATCTACGGAACAGTGGAGGGCAAGGAGGGTATAGGAACCATGAGGAAGGCAAGGCAAGGCAAAATTTATTTAAAAGACGCCCAATCCCAGAGGCTCTGGGCACCGTACAAAATTTTAAAACAAACATGTAAAGATAATAAATGTACAATTTATACACAATAAAAATAAAAAATCTAAAAAATCAGAAACATTGCCATAAATATCAGTCTAAACCTCAAATGCTTTAGAAAAACGAAAAGTCTTCAACTGGGCCTTAAAAGTGTCTACTGTGGGGGCTTCCCTGACCATAATTGGCAGAGAATTCCACAGAACAGGAGCTGCGGCGCTAAGCGCTCTTTCACCAGCGGATATCAACCTAGTTCTGGGAATTGCCAGGAAGCCACCTCTAGAGGAACGAAGAGGGCGTGAGGAGAGGACAGGTAACAGAAGGTCTGACAGGTAACCAGGGCTCAGCCCGTGTAGGGCCTTATAGGTGAGAAGACCCACCTTAAAGAGGACTCTCCACCTGACTGGCAGCCAGTGCAGTTCGCATAAAACCGGTGTAATATGACAAGACTTCTGCTGTCCGGTCAACAACCGGGCAGCCGCGTTCTGCACCAGCTGCAGTCTACGGAGAGATCCTCCTGTGACCCCGAGATAGAGCGCTTTACAGTAATCAAGCCTTGATGTGACTAAGGCATGTATCAAGGTAGGGAGGTCCAGAGGCGGAACGAGGGGCTTAATCCTGGCAATGTTTCTGAGATGATAAAAACAGGTACGAGCCATGGAGGAAATTTGAGCCTCCATGGTTAAGTCCCTGTCCAGAATCACTCCCAGATTTCGCACCCAAGAGGAGGCCTTCAATGACACAGTTCCAAGAACAAGCTCAGTTTCTGTGTCAGAGGCCATCCTATCACGGACTCTGTTCGACTCCACTACCAATACCTCCGTCTTATTGGGGTTTAGTCACAACCAGCTGGAGGCCATCCAGTTGTTTATCTCGGCCAGACAGATATTAAGCACCTCCACAGCATTTGATGTTCCTGGGGCAAAGGAAAAATATAGCTGAGTATCATCAGCATAGCAATGAAAACTCAGACCATACTTCCTAATGATCCCACCCAGAGGCAGCATGTACACTGCGAACAACATTGGGGCCATTACCGATCCTTGAGGAACTCCACAAAAGAGGAGACTGGGTGTAGATGAGGAATTCCCCATCATAACCCGTTGCCTCCTGTTGGTAAGAAAGGACTGAAACCATTTGATGACAGTTCCGGTGAGTCCACATAGGTCCCTAAGCTGGACAAGCAACACACAATGGTCCACAGTGTCAAATGCTGAAGAGAGATCGAGGAGAACAAGAATTGTCTTGTCTCCCCGATCTCTAGCCCTGAGGAGATCATTTTGCACCCGAACAAGTGCTGTTTCAGTACTATGTCTGGCACGAAAAGGCGACTGGAAGGGTTCATACAACTCGTGAGATACGAGGTGCTCTTCCAACTGAAGCGCTACCACCTTCTCAACAACCTTCCCCAAAAATGGAAGGTTGGAGATAGGACGGTAATTTGCCTTGATCTCCGGGTCCAAAGATGGCTTCTTTAAGAGGGGTCTCACCAGAGCCTCCTTCAAGGCATCCGGAAAGACACCCTCAGAAAGTGAACACCATACAATAGAGGCAAACACCGGGCCTACGGAGTCAACACATCTCATTAAGAAACGCGTTGGCACCAGGTCCAGTTCACAAAAGGTATGCTTCATATTGGTTGCTACCTCGATAACCTCACTAACCTCCACTGGTCCAAACTCTCCCCAACCAGACGGAGTGCACTCAGAACACATCAGGTGATCACTGCCAGCTATAACATTTCTGGCTGAGGAAGCTACCCGCCGGATCAAGGATACCCTGTCCGAAAAGAACCGAGCAAATTCCTCATAGTCTATGTTGGAATAAACCCTCCCGGGCTGTAGACAGGCAGGATGTAAAAGCCTATCCACAGTCCAGAATAGTGAGGCCGGACGGTTCTTCCCGGCAGCAATCTCCCTAGACAGAAACAATGTCTTCTTGCGGTTGATTGCCTCCTGATACGCACCATAATGGGCGCGCAGGACCAGTTTATCCGCCTCCAGACGGGATCTCCTCCAGCAGCGCTCCAATCTCTGACCCATCTTCTTCATCTCCCTGAGCTCACCATCAAACCATGGTGACCTCAGGTACGAAGTTCTGGGTCATACACGGACAAGTGCGAGGGAGTTAGTGGTGTCGGATAACACCCGATTATAGGTGTCAACCCCGACAGCAACACCTTCCATGCATGCATCACCCACACTAGACAATTTTGCTGCCACCAAAAAACCCTCAGGGATCAAACCCCACAAAGGGTGACAGCTAATCATCTCGACAGGGGAAGGGCTTATGGCGGGAGCCCCAAGCGTGAACTGCACTGTGCAGTGATCGGACCAGAGGACCGGATTGATCCTGAGATCACTAATCTCAAGTCCCAGTGAGAACACCAGGTCCAACATGTGGCCATCCCGGTGAGTCGATGCAGAAACAGCCTGCATCAGACCTAAGGAGGACATAATCTGAGAAAACTCATGGCTGTATCTATGATTCACATCGTCGACCCAAACATTGAAATCCCCCAGAAAAACACATCTGGGGGATTCCAATGTTCTGCTGGCAATGAAATCTGCGATCTCCTGCAGGAAATCTCCCATCGGCCCAGAAGGGCGATAAATGAGAAAAATCCTGCAGCCCACATCAGGTCCTCCACGGATGGCCACACATTCAAAAGAACCCGGAGTTCTCACCGGGTGCACGGTGAAGGTCAGGCTGGATCTAAAGCAGATAGCTACACCGCCACTCCTCCGTTCCACTCTGGGGTAGTGCACTACGGTATACCCAGGAGGGACTGCAGCCTCAAAAATCAGGCCAGCATCATCTCCCACCCAGGTTTCCGTAATACAAGCCAGATCGACTGAAGAAATCAAGGCAGCAATAATTGCTGTCTTATTTCTGATCGATCTGGCATTACAGAGCACTGCCGTCAGGGGATTTGGGGGTGATGCAGTCCCATAAGTTACCTGGCCACTCGATCTGGTGGACTCCCTGGGGATGGGCACCAACCACGTCTGGCCTCTCCCATGTGCCCAACGCAACCCAAGGCGCCTTCTGGACCTGACAACCTCAATCCTCCCACCACCCATACATGGGTTGTTTGAAAATGCATGACCAGTGCCATCTCTTCCAATCCCAACCTCCCAAAAGCGTCTGATAGTAGTAGCTGAAACTGGGAGGGGGATAGAAGGGCACAGGTCGTGCAACATTGAACTATCATAAGTAATTCTAACCCCCTTTAATCCTGCCATATAGCCCATATGCATCTAAAGCACAAATAATTCTTAATTATCAAAGTTTAAGCAATAAACTACTTAAACCTAAAAATATCCAGCCTAGCCTATTCAATCATCAACAGATATTACTAATATCTAAAAACATAACAACACTACTAACAATAGTGCCCTCAATTTAGCTAATTCTCAGCCTCAATAATAATATACAACAATAGACTGTTTAGCTATAACGTTACTTTTACAAAGCCACAATGAAACAAAACACATAAGCTTCTCTTCTGTGTCAGCTAAACATTTTCGATGCAGTGGCGCTCGCCACACAATGCTCTTCGCTTATGCTCATGAAGCGGCGTATAACGAATAGATAAAATCCTCACGGACACAGTTCCTAGCTCCCCCCAAGTCACTTCTGGCAGCGTGAAAAACACAGACCTGCTGCACAGCCTCTCACGCTGTGCAGGTCGTGAATCCAAGAAGCAATCGGACGAACATCCAGAGCAAGGAGCTTTCAGTCAGGCACCTCCGGTAATCCCAGCCGCTAACGAGCTGTGACACAGTTCAGGCAGGTTTAACGCACACACAGACAAGCCGCTTGCGAGCGGCGCGGCAATTTAAATAGATAAAATCCCCGCCCCAGGACACACAGGTCCTAGCTCCCCCCCAAGTCACTTCTGGCAGTGTGGAAAACACAGACCTGCTGCACAGCCTCTCACGCTGTGCAGGTCGTGAATCCAAGAAGCAATTGGACGAATGTCCAGAGCAAGGAGCTTTCAGTCAGGCACCTCCGGTAATCCCAGCCGCTAACGAGCAGCGACACAGTTCAGGCAAGTTTAACGCACACACAGACAAGCCACTTGCGAGCGGCGTGGCAATTTAAATAGATAAAATCCCCGCCCCAGGACACACAGGTCCTAGCTCCCCCCAAGTCACTTCTGGCAGCATGAAAAACACAGACCTGCTGCACAGCCTCTCACGCTGTGCAGGTCGTGAATCCAAGAAGCAATCGGATGAACGTCCAGAACAAGGAGCTTTCAGTCAGGCACCTCCGGTAATCCCAGCCGCTAACAAGTGGCAACACAGTTCAGGCAAGTTTAACGCACACACAGACAAGCCGCTTGAGAAGGACTTGCAAAGATGAGAGAAATGGTCAAGAGTATGGCAACTGAAATTCCGCACAAAGAAATGTAAGTTGTAAGTCTAATTAAAAATTTATGTGCCTGGCGAGACTCCTGACTGGCTACTAGATTGGTTGTTAATGTCTAAGAAATTACCAATCCTGCTGACAGCTGACACGTGTGGCACTCACGACTCATGTCCACACAGCTAAAACCTAAATGTAAGTAAAGAAAATGGCAAAAATGAAAGTTGATATTGCAATTAGACTTGTAATTGCAGTAACAACCTAAAAGCTGGTCATTTCCGTAGATTAACAGCTGACTAGAGGGAGGTGGCTCTTGGCTGGACCTCATGGCCCCCCTCCCACAACTGGTCGTTAATCCCTCAGAAATGACAGGCTTCTTGGTTATTATTGCTTAAGTAAGGCACTTAGGGGCTTGAAACCCCAAAACAGAATACAGGATGAGTGGGGTTTTAGTAGACAGACTGACTGAGTGGGACCTAGGTGTGATAATTACAGACAATTTGAAACCATCAGCTCAGTGCAAAAAGGCAGTGGGGAGGGTGAACAGAATAAGTGAGATGCAGAGGGAAAGAGGATCAGCAGGAGGAGAGGAGAGGAGGATCAGCAGGAGGAGAGGAGAGGAGAGGAGAGGAGAGGAGAGGAGAGGAGAAGAGAAGAGAAGAGAAGAGAAGAGAGAAGAGAAGAGAAGAGAAGAGAAGTGATCCTGTCCCTGTAAAGATCCCTGCTTTGACCTTACCTGGAATACTGTGTGTGATTCTGGAACCCTGACTTGAGAAAAGACAGGGACCAGGTGGAGGCTGTTCAGAGAATGGTAAACAAGAGATTCAGGGACTGGGAGAGATGTCCTAAATGGAGGAACCTCTATATATACCCTCTGGAGATGAGAAGGGAGAGAGGGAACATGGTAGAGATGTATAAATACCTTATTAAGATAAAAAGGTGGATAGTGAGAAGTCATTCATCCGAAGTGAGAACAGTGGCACCAGGGAAAATGCAATGAGGCTCGTCGGTGGGTGGGTGGGTGAGGGGTGGCTGGAGATTTAGGAAGGATGTCCGGAAATATTTCTTCATGTGGTGAGTAGTGGATAAGTGGAATAAACTGCTGAGTGAAGTCATCTGTATTAATTCAGCAATGGGATTTCAACACAGGCAGGTAGACATATGAAGTCAGTAAGTATGTGGATTTGCTCACTGCAGTTCTGCATGCTGAGTGTCTAGGTACAGACATGAGTATGTTCAGAAAAAGTACAGATCACAGTTCTCTGCTCCTGGGCTGCAGCTGTCATCCGAGACATGTACTGAATAACATCTCCCCAAGTCAATTCAATGGAATTAAGGGAAGATGGACAGGAGTATACTTGGAGAGCAGAGGAAATGAAAAACAGGTTTAGGGCAGAGGATACTCAGAAAAACTACTTAATAAAGTAGAGATGAACTGCAGCACTTAGTCCCAGTAACAGGAAGGATTTACTGCTAACAGAATCAGCTTTGTTACCACATACGGTACGCAATCCACATGGTGGGGGAAATTGTTAAAAAGAATTGGCACATACTGCAGACTGCTCCAACATCGTGCAAACACACGTGGGATTCCCCCTAGGGTTATCTATAGACATGCCAGTAATTTGGGAGACTGTATTGTAAATAACATCCAATCCCTGGCTGGAGGGGGGGGGGGGATACCTGGCTATCAAATCCACCTTGGGGCACATACAAATGCAGACATTTTGTTCAGTGTGCACATATAGTATAAGCACATACAAATCCTTTCATGTCCCTGGTAACCCTAAGGCATTTCAGATTAGACCCTTTATACCCAGCTCTACGGAAAGTGCTACCTATCTAGCCTGATGTAGTTGTCAATCTTTCTACATGGGCAAAACAGAAAGGAAATTCAAAATAAGAGTGGGCGAATATATTAGTGAGATGAATAGTAGCATTCAGGAAAATGTATTAGCACGCCTTGTCTTAGAAAATGGCAGAAATCAATGTGTTCACTTTTCTGGGGCTAGAAAAGATGCAACTTGGTCCCAGAGGAAGAAATTTTGATAATTTATTACTTGGGAGAGAAGCGATGTGAAACTTTAAAGACATATAGGGTTCTTGGTCTAAATGAGAGGGTGGAATTAGCACCATTTCTGACATAAATACCTTTCTCCCCTTTTTCCTCTGGGTATCTGACTTGCTGAAATACTGATAAGATATTGAGAGTCTGATGTTAATATGAAATAGACTATTTCATTTTGAAACATCTTTATCCAAGAAACGGTATCCAGCTATTACTAATAACATTGGCTGTCAAAAAGGATATCTTGGCTAGTAAAACATTAGCCATTTTTAACAGGGTTATTGCTTTCACAGGGTTCATTTGCTAAGGTTTTGTACATTCTAAGCACCTTGTTAATGTATGCTAAATTGCACTGATTGAGTTGGAATGTGCAGGATTATTGAAACTGTTTTTTACTTTGAGGTTATGAAGTGGTTAGCCTTAAATACCTTGTCCAAGGGATGGGGGAATCTATTGATCTACTAAACCTTGAACATTCAAATGAAAAACATGATGACAACTTTTTATATTTTGGGCTACCAGAATCGATTTTGGGCTAGTGAACATACTGATGTTCTTTCTTCACTATAATGGTGTTTATCCTCTGAGGCAGGATGGGCAGCTGGTTCCTCCCTGTCCCGTCAGCCACAGCCATCCCAACTCTCCTCCTGTGAACCGGGGACCAGCATGCCCCGCAGATTGCCCCTGCGGTGGGGCCGGGAAGAGAGGGCTGTCCTCCCCCCAACCAGAACATAAATCCAGATGGTCCCAGAAAGGGTGGGCGGGCTAGTGACTTGACGGGCAGGGCTTCATGAAGCCCATCCCCCCAGGTTTTCCTCCTGACGTTTTCTCCCCTAGTTCCACCCGATGTCCAGTGAACATGTTGTGCGCACTCCTCCACCATGGAGTTATACCCATGCTGCTCTATCCACTGAGGCCCCCCCCATGGTGACTTGCTCACACCTCCACCAGGATTGCTCCAGGTGGTGATCGATCACCGAGCCACGAGATCCCCCTCCCCATCAGAGGACAGCAGTTCTACAGACACTCCATCCTCCTACCCCCAGCCAACCCCCAAGTGACCCACATCCATTCCTGATCCCGGGTCGCCAGATTGGGAAAAGGTAAGTCACCACTGGGCCGGCTCATATTGATGTTCTTGAATTCCAATGTTATTGTTTATCTGACTTACACACTACCAGCATTCTATAGACACTCATATTTTGCACCTTATAGTTTTTTTTGTCAGTTATTTTTTTCATCTACTGTGCAACCTCGCTTATTTGGACCCCAATTTTCCAAATCTCTGGATTATCCAAATCTCAGTAGTATCCCCCAGTCAAAAAGTGCTGTTCTTAATGTATGTATTTTTTTGCTGATGTTTGCCGATTTACGCATAAGCGCTGCCTCTCTCAGCAATACGGTACATATGATACTTAACAAGCAGGCAGTATGTTGCTGTATGCTTTAAGCACATGAACATGGAGACCTTGCCAGTTCTATATCGAGCACAATCGAGTGCTTGGATGACAGCAGCTCTTTTTAAATCTTAGTTAGGCAGTTGAAACAAAAGGCTCTTAAAAACCTGAATGACAGCAAAAAGTAGCATGTGATAACCTCTCATTTCATGAAGTGACATTCATGTTTGGCATGCTTTATTTTTAAATATTAGTTAGACAGTACAGCACTTAGATAAAGTTTATGAATTACAGAATACAGTACTGTTTTAAGTGTTTTTTATTTTGTTTTTTTCTAATTTTAAACTGCATGCATACTGTTCTGCCCATTTCCGAAGTTAATTTAAATAGAACCCTCATTTATCCAAACCTCTCGTTTATCCAAACAAAAGTGAGGTCTCCCTCTAGGTTCGGATAAACGAGGTTGCACTGTATTTGTAAAAAGTGTGCTATGTCTTAAAATTATATGTTTAAATGCCTTTGAACATAGGGTGTAAGTTACCCATGATTAACAGCCAGTTGGAGTGCGAAATGTCGGGTGACTAGATCCCTGTGGTACCTGCCTAATGAGTGAGTTATCTGAATAAAGCTTTTTTAACTTTATACCTGGATCAGAGTATGACTGTTTGCCTAGTAAGCCCACTTTGAGTCTGTTTTTTTGTTTTTCGATATTGTGAGTGCTGTGAGTCGCAGTCGTACCAAGAGTGGTCCCTCTTTGCTCACAGCTAAATCTGCAATGCACCCTTCCCATTTAAATCCAACTTGTTACTAACACAGCATTGCATTAAGGTATAGTGAAGTCCTGATAAATGCATACCCTTGGGAAACAGAATTTTTGTGCATTTAAGTGGGCTGTGCACTTAAGCAAACAGTACATTATCCCTCCTCACAGATCACAACAGGTCACCTCTGACACTTTTCCATGCTATCTGTCATAGTAAAGGCCCCATAAGCCCCCAGGACTCATTCAGAGATGCCCATTAAAGCAACTTTCCCAACTTCACCTTCCCCATTCCTTGCTGCTGCGTCAGTTCTTTCAGAATCCCTACAGTTCTTCATTGGAACTCTTCTACTAGCTGCCTGTCTAACTCTGGTCTACCACAGAACTAGAAACATCCTTGGTTGGGGATTTCTTGGGCTAGGAGCAAAAAGTAAGCACCTGGGTGTGATAAACAGGCCAATTAGTAGGGGTGTGCAAATAACAAATATTATTTCCCGAATACCATGAATAATCAGAGGACATCAAAATATAAACAACCTACATGCTGTATCAGCCCAGAGCTGGTGGAAGGGAGCAAAGAACTAGAAGGCCTCACATCAGCTCCGCAGGTCACTCAGTGGCCTCCTTAAACATAAATAGCAACAGTCCATAGCTTCAGGCTCTTTGTGGCTATGCCACAGCAGCAAATTTAATGACACTCAGTGGGGATGGGGAGATGAAGGAAAGTCCCCCGAAACTGCCCCAAGCTAGCAGTGACATGTCCTGCTGGGAAGAATCCATCAACAGGCCATGGGGGCAGCATATAAACATTATCAGTTTCTCCAAATATATGTCAGAGACCATTAAACGGTCTGTCCTCCCCCTCCTCCAAAACCCAGTATATAGAAAAATACTCTGTTCTCTCCACCGTAAAAAGGAGAGGGGTGTTAGATATAAGATGGAGTGTCCTAAGTTAATAGGAAACTTTGCTTGAGATGCCCTGCCCTGGTCCCACCTGAATCCTCATCGCAGAGGTAAGAAAAAAAAATCACAGGTCATTAACCAGGAATGAACCGCCATCTTGGGTTTCAGTTCAGTTGTTTTTATTGATGGACAGTTAGCTTGTCATTGCACATACATATATAAAAACAAAATTATCTTCAAGAGAGCATTTATAAAAATAGATGAGCTAAACTCCAGATGATACATATACATATAAAACTGGTGCTTTAAAATATCATACATAAGCAAAAATATACTTGATCATTAATCTTTTACTATTACATTTATCTCTCTAGACACCAAAATGTCCTGCTTTTACCCAAGATATTATTCTTGATTATTTACATGAAGTTTTAAATTATTTACAACTTTACAAAAGAAAATTACTCTTTTTCACAACCGGAGAGGCCCTGGATCTTAATAAGCAAACAATTTGATGTTTGGGTTCCATATCCAGACATGCTAATATTCCCCCAGGTAGTATTTCCTTTGTTTGTTATAAAGGGCGCACAAAATCAGCAGATGCATAACACTGTCATCCCCAAGGTTACATTTACATCTATTAACCACTTCCTTTCCAAAAAAAGCTCTCATTAGTTTGCTATCATAATATTCAAATCTGAACCTTGATTAATATGTTCCTTCTTCTACGATCTTGAATTATGTTCAGATAAGGTTCAAAGCCAAATTGCCTCTTATTATCCACTAACCATCTGCTGATTCTGTACCACTTACGCAATTTCATCTAATTTTGGATGTGAATCACTCTAATTCTTTCTTTTATAAATCTCAGACAAACAATGCAATAATCCATAAGATGTTATGATTTTTTCAGTGACTACCAAATTTGGGAGGAATGGCTCATATATGTGATGATTTCTTCTGTACAAATCCAGGAAAGTCTGCTTTCTCTCATACTATATGCTTTTAACCAATATTTTGCTAATCTTTTCCCTATTTTGCACTGTACTAACAATTGCCCCAATTCCAATCTAACCAATGTGAAGGGAGCTCCTTTGAGGAGACCTGATAATTCTTTATAAAATGTATTTATTATAGATCCTATTTTCCCACTATTACCTGACTCCCAAATTTCAGCTCCAAATAATAACTGGCTTTTTACTTTGACATTCAACACTTTCAAACAGCCTTTTACAGAATTTCCCCATATTTGGATGAGAAACTCTTCACTGCCGGTATAAACCTTTCCGTTTTTTGTTCAATCACTTTTTTGTGTGTTTACTCCAGTTTAAGTTACATGTGGATATAATGCCCAAGTAGCAAAAGTTATTTATTGTTTCTATTTCCCTATTATTACATTTCACTTTATATTTACTTATTTATTTATTTGACAAATCGGAAAGACCTTTGAGCCAGGGGCTCTTTTACAGAGGTTCCACGTCAAGTTATATGAATAACAAATTACAATGGTTTCAGTTAATAGTACAACATAAGCAAAGTAATTACATAAACTAAAGAATAATATGGCAAGATAAATATTGTATCGAGTGCAGTCTGTGGCCTTGTCTGAAGAGGGGTGGAAGGGATTACAAGGAGAGAAGGATAGGGGCCGAAAACTTAACATATTCTTTCTGTTTTTTTCACGTACCATGGATTTGGTTTTATCATAGTTTATTTCTAGGCAAAGATCTATACATTCCTTTTGAAATTTTGCCAAACATCTGTGTATGCCCAAGAAACTTGTGGATAATAAGACCACATCATCTGTGTATCCCGGTAGGGGCAGCATCTGGAATCCACCCTAGGCATGTGGAACTCTGTGTCATACAATGTTATCAATATTTTATTAAAAAAGATTGAACAGAATCGGGGACAGGACACAAGCCTGTTTGACATCACAGTTTGTTTCAAATTTTGCTGTTTTGTCTTCCACATTATCAAATCTGATGCTGGTTTTATTATTATTGTATGACGTAACTATGATATTTAAGATGGCGTCATCCATGTTATACTCTCTTAGGATCTCCAATAACTTAGCTCTATTTACTCTATCAAAGGCCGCTCTTGAGACACCAAATGTGCAGAACAGTTTTTGTTTTGTAACTTTAAATATACTTGTAAATCAGATATGTCAGGGTAAAACACTGGTCTATAGTTGAATGCCATGGCATAAAACCAGCCCATGCGTCATCTATTATATTATTTTTAAGTACCCATAACAGAATTCTCTCAATCAAAGATTTTTGTAAAAGGTTTTTTATGTGTTATCTAAAAGGCTTATCAGTCTAAAACAACTGGGATTCCTTTTATTCCCCTTTTTGAATAATGGGATTATTATGTTTTCTTTTTTTTATTTATTTTTTATATTCAGTTTATTCCCCTTTCTATCCGTAGGTGCCCCCTTCGACCTCCCCCCCCAGCCCCGTCACCCCAGTATGACTGGGACTTACTTTCCAGTGTGCTGCACAGTCATCAGGTGTGGAGCCTGCAGAGGGTCAGTCGTCATCTGCAGCCAGGGGGTGCTTTCCTCCATTTTTGCACTTCCTCATTGCTGTGGTGCACACACAGGACATGTGTACATGGAGGCGTGCACACATCTGCAGAAGTCCCACAGCACCCTCCCTCCCTTCCTTGGTGCCCAACAGTCCAGCACTACCCTCAGGCCTCCACCTGGGGGCAGTTGTTCAGTGGGCACACCAATCCTCCCTCCCAGGAGAGGAGAGAAATCCTTCAGACGCTTGATCCTCTCTCTCTCCCAAGCTGACTCCCGGTGGCCCTCTTGCACCATGAACAGGGGTCATCGACGTTGCAGGAGGTAAGGCATGGATACCTCAGCCCTCCATGCCACTGGACCAGCTGGACTATTATGTTTTCTTTCCATGAATCTGGAATCTGACCTGTTTCCACTACAAATTTAAATACTGCGTATAAGCATGGGGTCCATAATTCTACATATATCATTATTACATCAATTGGGACCCCATCAGGATCAGGTGCTTTGTGTCGAAGTGAAAATAAAATAGCTAAATTTATTTCTTCCCTAGTTATTTCTTTGCCAAGATTTACCCAGTTATCCTTCATTAATTCAGTACTAATTATTCTCTCTTAAAAAAATAAATTCTGGAAGTATTCTACCCATTCATGTGGTTCAATGTGGGTTTCAATTTCTTTTGTATAATTGTCCATACCTGTTGAGACCATCCACCAGAACTTTTTATTATTTTTTCCCAAACTGTTTTTTTTTTCAAATTCTTTCCACAGTTGTACCCTATGCTTCTCCCTTTTATTCTTGATTAATAGTTTATATTCCTTTCTTACTGTATTTAATGCATTTTTATTTTCTCTTGAGGGGTTCAATCTTACCTGTCTTATATTATTATTTACTCTCTTTTTAACTAATCTGCATTCTTTGTCATACCATTTGGATCCTTTTTTTCTCCTTCATTGAATCATAGAAATGTGACATCAGAAAATGACCCTTTTGGCCCATCGAGTCTGCCCCTTAACTTCACATATGGGACTTTTATAATCATTGAGGCAACCTGCTTCAGGATTGATTCTAGTTGTTGCAAACAATTGTCATTACTAGTTGAATTTGTGATTCCTATAATGTTTTCATCAATACCTGAATCAATTATTAAACTTCTGATAAACTCATCATTTAATAACTCCCATTTGATGCCCTTTCTTGCGCTTGTTATTTTATCTGAGTCTCTTTTACCTGGTTTGTTGTGGACCATAAATCCAGTATGCTCCCCTGACAGCGACACCAACACAGCAACCTACGCCGCTGTCGACAAAATTGACACTTTGCCAACAGGTTGCTGTGTTGGTGCACCTGAGACAGACTGTCTCCCAGTCCTGCACCCCCTTCCCGAATCAACTCTGACTCGGAGTTGAGACTCCTTAGTATGGTGGATGTGGGGGGCAGAGCCCCCCGCATGGGGGTTCAGGGGGTGATGCCCCTGATAAAAAAAAACAGGACCAGGAGACATTAGGGATTTATGTCTACTGCAACTTGCGGTCAACATAAATCTTGCCACAAAAGTGTTGTCGAACCGGCATTGTAGATCCCATAAATCCAGATATATTTCTACTGGGCTGTGTTTACTCTCTGCTCTATTGCCAATTCTTATATTCTTACTGTAGGGAATTAATGTAAATGAAACCCCCACTAAATCAAGTATTGATGCCCCTTTATTGCCAATATATTTGAAGCTGCCCTCTATGTCATCAGGCATTCTTCCATTTAGTGGCAAGAAGTTTTTGTCTTCATACAATTTATATAATACTTCCCTCCCCATTTGTTTCTTTCTGATCCTGAGAGCTTCACCTTGGTCTAATATGGGTGAGTTCCTCAGCACAGAGAATATCCATCATCTCCGTGGTGGGCTCAAAATGCCACCCCACCCTGGCATTGAAATCCCCCATAATTGTAACTCCATATCCTGGGTTATCACTTATAACTTCATCTATCAATTCCTCTAAGATACAAAAGTCATGTGTGTCAATATATATAAATTGAACTATGAGGGGGTATGTATACATTCAACTCAATTGTTGCCCTATCTTTTTCTGATTTTATTTTTATTTATCTGTTAACCAGGTGGGGACACTGGACAGGTCCTTTTTCTGGTCTGACCCAGAAACATACAACATTGAACAAGCAAAAACAAATACAATTATTGTCCCCCCCCAATTTCCCCCAATGTCCCCCTAATTTCTTTGATCCACCTTCTTCCTGCACCCCTACCACCCAGGAGCCCCCTTTTGCCTACACCAAATTACTCCCAATTCTGCGGCACCGTATCTCATAAAAGCTCTGAGCCACTCCTCCTTCAGCAGCGACTCCCTTGATGTGAAGCTCCTTCGACTCAGCCTTCGGGAGGTCCTAAACCCACTCACTCACATTTTAAACTGCTTCCTGTGTCTAGGTAAATTCCCCTCCAAGTGGAAATCTGCTGCCATTACCCCATCTTTAAAAGTGGGGATTGTTCCGATACCAATAATTACCGCCCCATCTCCATACTCCCACCCCTAACCAAGGCCTTAGAGTAGATTGTGTCAGACCAACTCACTGATCACCTCTCCAAATACAACCTACTCTGTAAATAACAACATGGCTTCCGCAAAGGGCACAGTACTACCACTGCCCTTCTTGAGTTTACCACCCAGATACACTCTGCATTGGATAAGGGTCACATCACTGGTGCTGTCTACATAGACCTCACAAAGGCATTTGACACTGTCAACCACTCCCTCCTATTTACCACCTTGGCCAACCTGGGCTTCTTCCATGATGCATTGGGCTGGTTTATGGACTACCTCATGAACTAGTCCCAGCAGGTCAAAATAGGGAACACCTTATCCAATAGTCTACCTGTCCTCTCTGGCATTCCTCAGGGTTCCATTCTCAGGCCACTGCTTTTCAGCCTATTCCTCCACCCCCTCCCCATGTCCTGCCCCAGTAATCTTTTACTGTATGCGGACAATGCTGTCCTCTTCTTCTCCAACCCTGACCCCTTTCAACTCCACTGCTCCCTCCAGACTGCCTTTAGCTGTGCTGAGAACTGGTTCGCCGCTCAGCGCCTTACTTTCAACTATTCAAAAAACAAATTTATGCTGTTCTCCCACCCGCAGAATGCAAGAAAGGAGCATTGCCCTCTAGTTCTAACTGCAAACCAGACCCTCCCGGAGCAAGTGGGCTCCTTTAAATACCTGGGCATCACCTTGGATCATGCACTTAACTTCCACCTTCACATTCACCACTTATCCAAGTCCCTAAATGTCAGGTTGGGTCTGTTATACTGCTTCAAACACTGTCTCACCCCGGATGCCCTCAGGCTTGCTATCTCCTCCTCAGTTCTCTCGCTGTTGGATTACAGCTTACTGATCTACGGAGCAACAAACACCACAGCCCTAGATAGTCTCCATCTCTCCCTAAATAAAGATTGCTGCCTTGTCCTGGGATGTGACTGGCTCACACACACCTGCTCACTTTATAATGATACTGGCTGGCTAAACCTCGACAACAGAATCAGGTTCCAAACCTGCCTCATGGCTAAAAAAATTGCCCTTGGTCTCTCCCACTCTAGGCTAGCCCCTTTGGTCAACCCTGAAATCAAGGTGCAACACACTCATAGCTCTGACAAGCCCCTACTCTCAGTGCCCGGCTGCCGTACCTCCCTATTCCAAAGGGCCTTTAACTATAGGGCTCCTCGGTGGATGAATGGCCTCCCCGCCTCCTTGGCAATTGAACCTAGACTTGGGCCTTTCAAAACCCACCTTAAGGAACATCTCCTGACCTCAAGAGCCTGCAACTGCTCATGAGCTGATGATAGCATTGACGATGGCCCCTTGCCTGAATATACCCCCTCCTCCACCTGCTTCTCAGCCTAAGCAGACAATGTTAGAAATTGTTTCCAATCTGTACTACCTGTTATGTAAGACCATCACTAAGCAATCCCTAGTATTTGAATGTTTCACTGCTCATTATTGCTGAATGTTTGCCTGCTGCTCATTGTAAACTTATCCCAACTTTATTCACTGATCTATTGTTAGTTATGTCAGTCTGTACCTTATCTCTATGATGTGGATCCTTTGTAAATGGGTCTATGACTCAAAGGTGTTTCCGAATCCCTAATAAAGTAAAATAAATAAAATAAAACAATACAAAAGTTAATTAGCAATTACACTTAGTCTGCTGTAATAAAAATAACTTAAGATTATTCTTAAAACTAAGTAAGGATGGTGCTTGATGAAGGGTTACAGACAAAGCATTCCAAAGGGATGGAGCTGCAATAGAAAAGGACCGTAAACCATTACGATTCTTATGAATAGTTAAATTCATTAAAACACTAGTAGCATTTGCCCTGGTAGTCTAGTGGTCCCCCCACCCAGCAGTGACGTCCCACTCATTCCGATAACAACCCACTGAATAGAGCCAGTGACCGGCTCAGCCCTCCTCTCACCACCACGGCTGGCTGCCAACTGAGGTACGAATGAGCGTTACTGTACAGCAGCACTCATTCATACCTCAGTTGGCGGCTGGCTGTGGTGGTGAGAGAGGGGGCTGAGCCAGTCGCCGGCTCTGTTCAGTGAGTTGTTATCAAAGTGAGAGGAATGTCACTCCGGTGGGGGGGACCACTAGACTACCAGGGCAAATACATTTTAATTATCATCGGACGGGGTCAGGATTCATGCTGGGGGGGGGGGACCACTGGACTACCAGGAAAATATGTTTTAATTACACGATGGAGGGGTCTGGATTCATGCTGGGGGGTGGGGAACCACTAGACTACCAGGAAATTACATTTTAATTACATCGGAGGGGTCAGAATTCGTGCTGGGGGTGGGGACCACTGGACTACCAGGAAAATATGTTTTAATTACATCAGAGGGGGTCAGGATTCATGCTGGGGTGGGGACCACTGGACTACCAGGGCATGTCTCTTTCACCTGGAACGGGGGGTCGGGAAGGGATTTGTGTGTGGGGGGGCACTGCCACATTGCCACCAGGTTGTTGTTGGCGGTACTTAGCGCTGAGCTACAGGTCGCGCTGATGCGTGTAGCGTGGCGCTATACTTTTGAATATGCTGGTGCGCTGGCATTCAGGGCCCCTCCCCTCATTCCCTTCCTTGCATACATTTTAATTTAGCATCAGGGCTAACACCTAGCACCAGCGCTAAATCTCCTTTTGAATATTGCAGTTGGGCGCAATTCCGGTGCTAGTCCAGCGCAACGGATTTATACCCGGTGCTAAACTTTGAATATCTAGCCCCTAGTCTCTAAAGAAAAATAAGACCGACATTTATACAAAATACCCAATTTTTGATTAATTATTTGACTAATATGTTTAATATGAAGTGAATAAGTTAAACCACAATCCAGTCATACTCCCAAATACTTAAACTGGGTTACCTGTTCTATCGCAGCACCCTCCCAATCACAGAGCTGTAAATGAGGATTGCATTTCAGCAGGACTGTCTTTTCATTCCTATTATATGTTCATTTCTACACCTGATTTCTGGTACCTCAATATCACTCTTAATTTTCCACCAGTAATTAAGCCACCAGACATGCTTCCAAATCTCTTCATTGTTTTTGCATTTTTGATAACTTGTAGCTATTCAAATGCAGCTCTTCATTAATCCATGTTTCCTGGAACAAATGCAATAAAAAAGTTTCAAATACTCTGTTACTGTGTGGTCAGCTAATTTTCCCCTAATCTCTGTAACATTCCATGATACAAAATTATATGAATTATTTATATTACTTCTACCAATTTCTCTATTACCACTTGCCCTGATATTGATTTTATGGCTTTCCTTTGGCTGTCAGTCTCCCTCACAATTTTCTGATATTGTGAATCTGTTGGTGGTGTCAGTGATGTTCATTAAATGTGTTGAGTTGGGTACTGTTACAGTATTGTAACATGGCAAAAACAGTAGCAGTGGAAGGAAGATAGCCGATAGGACAAACAGTGTCACGTGGTAGAGGAGCAACATGGCATTATGAGACGATAATGCCGTGTTGCTGGTGTAGTACATAAAGCAGCCAGGTAAGCAAAATGAGCAGTGTGTCAAAGACGACAAGTGAACAAATCGAGGGGAGCAAGTTGCGAAGTAGGAAGTAGAGACGGTAGAGGAGTAGTAGGGAAAGTGTGAGCAAGGGACCAGCAGAAAAGATAGATGACAAGCAGAGGAGAGGCAGAGAAGGAGACCCGAGAAGGACGGGATGATGGAACATGAGTGAAAAACGAGATGAAAAGAAACAGATGAGGGCTCAGGAGGGGAATACGATGATAGCAGACAGATAAATAGCGAGCAGGGAACCTGAAATGGAAATAATTGAGAGCAGGTAGGAGAGAGTAGGTGGGACAGACAGAGTAGAGGAACCTGCAGCAGAAGTAGTAAGGGAGAGAGGATGGAACAGAGCAGAAGAGACAGGAGCACACAGAAGAGCCGGAAAGGTGTTGAATGTCAACAACTTCACGGTGTATGGCACCGTAAAGTGTAAGCTGGAACAACACACAGAGGAGATAGGAGAGAGAGTCCACAAATGGCAGTAGTGAAAATAACCCAGTATTAGAAAGCTGTTCTTACGAGGGGAAGAATTGCAATGACGCATGCCAAAGCACAGGAGCGCTATGCAAATGAGACACACAGATAGAGCCTCAAGCATTAAAACAGCAAGGGAGAGGTCATCCTAGCAGCAATAGAGAACAAACAGCCACTCAGAAATGAACTAAAACTATCGGAATCGTTAACAAATGCACATTTGTAGTACTATGCTAAAAAAAGAAAAAAAACACATAAGTATGTAAGGCAGGTTTCTTCAGAGTTCTCAAAGTAAGAGTAAAAAGAACTGATAAACTTTATTGGTGCCAGTGTGTGTTGTATAAGATCACCAGAAACATATCTCTGACACATACACCCATGTCCACACCATGTTACAAGTGCATTAATCCCCTCTGAAGGTGGCATCTAATGGGGAGTTAATGCATGGTTGGACCGTTGTACTTCGACCTCCAGCCTGATACACAAGGTCCCAACCATGCATTAACTCCCCATTAGATGCCACCTTCGTCGGTGATTAATGCTTACTTAGTCCCCTTTTGCACTTCGTTTTATATATACAGTATGTATATATATTCCTACTGAACCAAGTATAGGTGCGCTTGTAATTATTTCTTGTAAATCTTTTTCATCATTTAACCATATTGTAACCTGTCTGTTATCTTCCCATCTTTTAGTTCTTTTAATTTTTTGCTTTCAGATTTGGGATCCTAAATATATTTTGTAAAAGTCCTACTAATTTAGATCTTAAGTTTTGTCTGGATTCGTTAAAAAAAATGGTTGATACCAAATATGGACTGAGTTTTAGTATAATCATCTTGTGTTGTTACCTTCTTGATATTATAATACTCAGGAAATAATGCATTTATATTAACTACTTTACCCATCTCTATACCCATTTGTCTCATTTTCTGTCTTTGCTTTTCTATTGCTTTTAGAATGAAAAACTGATCTGAAACCACCAATACCAATTCTATGCCATCTAGGGGACCATCTTGAGATAACAGAATACCGTTTAGCGAGGTAGAATTAGGAAGAGTCGGTCAATAGACAAAGTCAGGTAGTTTTAGTTGGGAGATCTCCCTCCCTGTCTCTCAGGTCTTATGATGGGGGAACTGGTACCTCTCAGTGCCTGCCTTTCAATTGGGCCCAGAGGGTTCTCTGCAGTGGAGAAAGCTCTTCCTTTGCCTTGGTTCCTCATTTTTGCTGCCATCTCTGCTTTTCAATCTTCTGCAGGTGAAGGTGACTGAGGGTCCCGTCAACATGGATGCCCTGTTTCACCAAAAAGGGCATTGCATCATGTAGAGAGTCATAAATGTTTGAGCCTGATTCGGGTGGGCTGGATACTTAAGGCAAGCCCTGATGTTTTCAGTACGGAGCTCCTTTACAACTTGTAAAGTATGAGAAACCATCTGGAGGCTGATTACTGTTCAACTTCTTTATTAAAACTGCACAAGCATTTCCTGCTCATGCTGAAACGTGTAACTCTCACATGCATGAACATCTGCTTCACTACATTGCTTTCTTTTTTTTTAACTCACCTTTATTATTGTGCCAAGGCGTTAAAGTAACATACAAACACATGAACAGTACAGCATATCAAACAGAGGCATTGTGATTCTATGTCCTACTTTAACATGCGGAAGCTGCGTTGGCCTTATAGTCTCTCATGTGTTCAGGCCAACTTCTTGGTACATCTCAAGTCCATAGTTGATGTGTTGCCATGGCTCTTTGAAACCAGTTTAATGATGTCTTGACTTAAAATTTTTTAATAATGATCTACTACCAGTTGATGCTCAGGAATGTATTACTTTATGACTAATTCCATGCAGGTATGATATATTAGCAGGAAAAAAAGAAAAGGGTTAAGTAGTAGTCAAGCATTTTATCTAGATTAGAAGGAAACACACCTCTCGGGTACCAACATGTACCCCTTTTTTCTCTGTATACGACTCAACAGGAGTCTGTCCTATTAAAACTAAAACTAGGAGACCATGCCACATTTCTGGGGATACTACTTCATATGTGTGATCCTAAAGAGTGAGTTGGGGGGTTGCCAGGTGGGGGAAGGGAGGAGGGGGGAAAGAAAAAAAAACAACCCATCCATCCCCAAGCGTCTAGTCCTATCTTGTCCTTCATTCAGCTTTAAACCCACAGGGATTCCCATGTCCTCCACAGGTCAATGTGTTTCTCCAGAGAGAGCCTAAGTTTGACCATGAGCGCCTCTATTCTCTTGATTCTCTCTACCCGGCTCTTCCAGGACTCTAGTGTCAGGAGAGAGGTCTTCAGCCAGCTTTCTGTTATCTCCTTGTGAGCTGCAAGGGAAAGTGTTCTAAAAAGATTTTGTTGTTTGGCATTACCCAATGCAGGGTGTCCAAAAACCACCACCATCACTTGGAAGCTCAGTGGGACCTGGGCACCCCATCCCCTTTGCATGGCCCCATTGATCTCTCTCCAAAAGTCTCGTACCCCTGAGCAAGCCCAGACTATGTAGAAATGGGTGCCTACCTGCCCGCAACCCCACCAACAGAGGTCTGAGCTACCCCCTCCAAAATGTTTTGTTATTGAGGGAGTGTGGAAGAAACAAGAGAGGCACTTCCAGTGGGACTCCCGCCACCCTGGAGAGGTTGTAGTTCTCCAACCCCTCTCCCAGGCCATTGCCCTTTGGTCACTTGGTATCAAGAGACCACTATCTCCCTCCCACTTCTGTCTCAAGATCTCAAACTGTGTGCACTCCTCTCCCTGGAGTGCTTTATAGGTCCCCGAGATGAGTTTACCTTTTGCTTCTAGATGGACCGACCAATAGAAAAAATTCTCTAGTCCTATCAGGTCTCTATTTGATCTTTGGGACCAAATTATTGGACATTATATAATGTCTGGCAAGGAGGTACCTGTGAAAGTCCATTTTTGTTAGGGGGTATCTACTTTGAAGTGATGCAAAAGAGACCACCACATCACCCTGTAGGAGGTTGTGGAAACGTGTGAGGGACTGCCTGTTCCAGCCTTGGATCTGGTGTCTGAACATGGAGACGTGAAGTGGGGGTGACCCAAGATTGACGTGAGAGGACCCACACCTTCAGGGGTCTGTGATATCTTCCTAGCCCCTACTAGCATCTTTAAAGTGTGTTTTTTGTCCAGGGGTTTCGTATGGCTTTCCATAATTCAGGTGTGAGTGGGGCGTGTGGCAAGGATGCAAGGGAGATTATTTGCATTTGTTGTGCCTCTATCTCTCTCCATCCATTATCCCTTTTTTGTTTAACCCATGCCACCACTGGGGCTATCTGCGCTGCTGTATAATATAATTTAAGATCAGGGAGGGCCAGTCCACCCCTACATTTGGGCTGTGTAAGGAGTTTGTGGCTAATTCATTTCCTACCTTTTTGCCAGACAAAAGCCAAAAGTGTCGAGCTGACTGAATTGAAAAAGAGTCTGGGACATTTATTGGGAGAGCTTGAAACAAAAACAGGAGCCTGGGGAGGATGTTCATTTTAATCGACTCAACCCTTCCTCCAATTGATAAGGGGAGCAAGTCCCACTTTGCCAGGTCAGCCTTTATTTCCCCTATAGCTTGCCATAATTAAGCCTAAAATGTTTTTAAAATTGTGGCGAGATTTTAACCCCTAGGTAACGTACCGTATTTGTTATAGCCCAACTAAAGGGAAAGTTCTGCTCAATATCCCTGGGGAGTGTGCCCCCAAATTTAATTGCCTCTGATTTGTCCCAATTAATTTTATATCCTGAGACCTGTCCGTAATTCTGCAGTTCCTGTATTAGTTCTGGGAGTGAGGTTTTAGGAGAGATTAAGAAAAAAAGGGTGTCATCCACGTATAAGAATATTTTATGTTCTCCCCCCAACCCGGACACGTTTGATATTCTCATTTGCCCTGATTGCCCTAGTCAGCGGTTCAATGCATAAAGCAAAGAACAGAGGAGAGAGCAGACACCCTTGTCTGGTCCCGCTGGTCAAGTGGAACCTCTCTGTTGTGTAACCGTTGACTGTCACCATGGCCTGTGGTGCTGCATATACTACATTGCTTTTTATAGTCTATTGGCGCCACCTATTGTTACATCATTATACTACATCTCCCTTTTTTATTTATTTATTTTTGTTTCAGTTCTGTTCTTTTATTAAAATCAACAGATAGCAAGGAAAAATAACTCATTTATAACCACAGTTAGGGCCAGAAGTTACTAGCATGTAGCCCTGTTGGGACCTGGTCTTTACTACCCAGTCCATACTGCAGCCTCTTGTTCTTGTCCTACATATAATCTTGGTATTTTCTCAGAGCTTTGATCTCTCTGTCAGGTCTTGCTGTTCTGGGTATCTTTTCTGGTGTCTGCACCGGCTGTGTATTTTCCTTGCAACTATCAGTTAGCTCAGCAGGTGCTGCCACAATAGATTGATGCACACTCTCTGACTGTTTCTCTGATATTGCAGGACTTGACTCCTCAGAGGAATCAGGGATCACAGCAGGGAAGTTTTCCTCCTGTGTCTTCATTAGATGTTTCCTGTTTCTTCGGTATGTTTTTCCATTGGGTGTACAAACTATATAAGATCTAGGGGAATCGTGCTTGGTGACCACAACTGCAGGTTGCCACTGCTCTGCACGTCTAATTCGTATTTGGTCTCCCTTTTGAATAAATGGTAACTCCTGCGCATGACGATCGTGGTAGTACTTTTGGATAACTTGTCTCAATTTCACTTTGTCTCTCACCTCAGTCTTATGCTCAGGTTTTAATAGCAATGTTGATGCTTAGACCTGAAACTACTATCTCTCTCTGCCTCGGCCACCGCCTACCCACTCTCTATTATTCTAAACCTCTCATTCTCAACTGATTCAGTTCCTTCCCCATGGAAACATGCTGTGGTCCTCCCCCTTCCCAAAGGAGGTGACTCCATCTTCCCTGGCAACTACTGCCCTATCTCTCTCCTTCCTACCCTAGTCAAACTCCAAGAGCACCTAGCCCTCACAGCTTACCTCATATCTAACCAACACCTCCTTCTTCACCCCATACCAGTCTGGTTTTAGAAAAAATCACTCCATTGCCACCTCTCTTCTTCGGCTCACTGACTCTATCTTTACAGGGATGGACAATGACCAAATCACCTCAGCCATTTTTGTCAACCTGACCAAAGACTTCAACACTGTCTCCCACTCCCTTCTCTTAGATTTCCTCTCAACAGTAGGGCTATCCTCCTCAGCCACAAACTAGTTCAAGGCCTACCTCACTGGTAGAACACAATCAGTCAAGATCTCTGATGCCATTTCTCCACCCCTCCCGATAAGAATCGGTGTTCCTCAGGGCTCAGTGTTAGGCCCCTTATTTTTCTCTATTTTCCTAAATGACCTTCCATCTACCTGCACACCCTTCTCCGCCATACACATGTACGCCGATGATACGGTCCTGTATGCATCTGGCTCCAGCCCTGCTGAGGTTACATCCAACTTGCAGCATGACTTCGACAAAGTTCAGTGTTGGTTTGCTAACCATAAACCTTTTCTTAACACCAAGAAGACTGTCTCCATGTCCTCTGGCACTAGGTAGAGACTCTGCAAGCTTCCCTTCCTGCCCACCTTCCACACCCTTGATGGGACTCTCCTTGAGGACACATCCTCCTTCAGGTACTTAGGTGTTTGGCTAGACCAACACCTGAACTTCTCTGGACATATTGATACCATCCAGAAAACAATTGCACCCCAAGCTTGGTGCCCTGTTCAGGAACCGTAACTGTATCCCTCCTACGGCTAGGCATGAGCTTGTCCAGAAAATGATCTTACCCATTTTTGACTACTGTGATGTAGTCTACCGTGCCACTCCCAAGTCCTCCCTGGCTAGATTGGATACCCTCTTCAACTCCTGCTGCTTTGCCCTCGATGCTCCCTCCCACACCCATCATTGCGATCTCTACCATGCCCTATCCTTGAGCCCACCCCAGCGTGGCAAACGTCCCGCGTCATCTGCCGACGGGGGTGCCCAATCCCCCGTCGGCTCCACGGCCCCCCCAGCCATCCTTCTGCCACGCTGGGAGCCCACCCCAGCATGGCAAATGTCCTATGTTGTCTGCCGACGGGGTGCCCAATCCCCGTCAGCTCCACGGCCCCCAGCCATCTTCTGCCATGGGAGCCCACCCCAGCGTGGCAAATGTCCCGCATCACAATTGTAAAAACCCTGTAAATTAAAAACCGCCCCACGCAGCTCCCCCACCCTCCCACAACCTCACCCACCCACTGCGCACCCTGCCTCCCCACACCCCTCACCCCATACTTACCTCCGGAGCTCGGCGCGACGATCATCGGTGGACCGGGAACACGTCTGCACTCTTCAAAGCCGACCGCGAACTGAGGAAATGCTGGTAAGTTGTGTAATGGGCTAGATAGTGGTTTTTCAACTTTATTGCATATCTCAGGCATTTTTTGGAATTTTTGCACCAAATTTTCAACATTGGGTTTTTGGGACCCCTTCTCATGAATGATGTCATTGTCATGGCGTTATTCGCAGTCACTGCGCGAAATCACCCTTTGGGCCCGAATAATGCCATGACAGTGACATCATTCATGAGAAGGGGTCCCAAAAACCCCATGTTGAAAATTTGGTGCAAAAATTCCAAAACATTACTGTTTTATTTAGCGAAAGCATTGCGTGAAATTCCCACGAGGGCTCGTAAGTTCGCGAATTTTCAATATTTTCACTCCAGAGTTTCAACATTGCCATTTTACCACACCTCCTTATGAGCAGCACAGCTGTCATTTTTCACATCCTGCCCAAAACGTGTTTCCGCCCATGTAGCGCACAATGGCGCAGTCGGTGTGCGAAATCAATGTATGGGACACATTAAGAAAATCACGGTGATACTGTTCATTAGCAGAGGTCTTAAAATGGCTATGTTGAAAAGTTGGTGAAAAAATTCCTTAAAATGACTGTTTTACGAGCATGCATTGCGCAGTTCCTACGCACGCTCGTAAGTTTGCGAATTTTCAATATTTCCACTCCAGATTTTCAACATTGCCATTTTACCACACCTTCTTATGAGTAGTACAGCTGTCATTTTTCACATCTCACCTAAAATGTGTTTCCGACCATGTAGCGCACAATGGCGCAGTCGGTGTGCGAAATCAATGTATGGGACACATTAAGAAAATCACAGTGACACTGTTCATTAGAAGAGGTCTTAAAATGGCTATGTTGAAAAGTTGATGAACAAATTCCTTAAAATGACTGTTTTACGAGCGTGCGTTGCGCAGTTCCTACGCACACATGTAAGTTTGCGAATTTTCAATATTTCCACTCCAGATTTTCAACATTGCCATTTTACCACACCTCCTTATGAGCAGTACAGCTGTCATTTTTCACATCCTGCCCAAAACGTGTTTCCGCCCATGTAGCGCACAATGGCACAGTCGATGTGCAAACTTAATGTATGGGACACATTAAGAAAATCACAGTGACACTGTTCATGAGCAGAGGTCTTAAAATGGCTATGTTGAAAATGTGGTGAAAAAATTCCTAAAAATGACTGTTTTACGAGTGTGCGTTGTGCAGTTCCTACTGCACGCTCGTAAGTTCGCGAATTTTCAATATTTTCACTCCAGATTTTCAACATTGCCATTTTACTACACCTCCTTATGAGCAGTACAGCTGTCATTTTTCACATCCTGCCCAAAATGTGTTTCCGCCCATGTAGCACACAATGGCGCAGTCGGTGTGCGAAATCAATGTATGGGACACATTAAGAAAATCACAGTGACATTGTTCATGAGCAGAGCTCTTAAAATGGCTATGTTGAAAATTTGGTGAAAAAATTCCTAAAAATGACTGTTTTACAAGTGTGTGTTGAGCAGTTCCTACGCACACTCGTAAGTTCACGATTTTTCAATATTTGCACTCCAATGACTTCCAAATACCTAAACAGCACATAGAAGCATGCAACATTTGGCATTGACAAATGCTTGTACTTCTTTGTCACTGATTTTTTTAAGCCATGTCCAAGTGCCAAATACCACTGCAAATACCTGCAAGCGAACGTTCGGCATTGACAAATGCTTGTTTACTATTTGCACAGTTCTTTCTACTTGTCTGATGGACTGTGGGAATCCTGGACTAGATGTGGAATGTTTAAATTCCCAGCTATCTGCAAACATTCTGAAATCTGAACTAGAAAACTGTGGACCATTATCTGACATTACCATGTCTGGTATGCCACATCTGGCAAATAGTGACTTCATGGCTGTGATAACTGTCTTGCTTGTAGACTCCCTGAGTTTTGTTATTTCTGGGTACTTGGAGTAATAGTCTACACAGAGAAGATGTTCAGTTCCACTGAATTGAAAGAGGTCAGCTTCTATTTTAGCCCAGGGTCTGTCCAGTATGTCATGAGACAACAGGGGTTCTTTAAGATTACTGTTTCTATATGCATTGCAAACATCACATTGTGAAACTGTTTCTTCAGTCTGTTTGGACACACCAGGCCAGCACAGTATGTTTTGTGCTCTCTGTTTACACTTTACAATGCTGAGGTGGGCTTCATTATTTTATGGAGCAACTGTTTCCTCATTTATTGTGTAACTATCAGTTTTGCTCCTTTGAACAGTAGCTTGTCAAAGTATGTGATTTATTCATGAAAAGTCCAAAAGTTTCTGATTTCTAGCAGCACTTTGTCCCTTTCTGTGGGCCATCCATTTAGCACATAGAGGATAATGTATGACCAACAGCTGACAACCACGCTGTGCACACTTCGAGACATTGGAATGGCAACCTCATAGACCTCGAGAGCACAGGTCAAGAGGTCTTTGGTTGCCATGCCAACCTTCAAGAAGTGTGCTCAGCGAGGTTGTTAACTGTTGGTCATATATTATCCTGTACAGTGTATGGCACACAACCAAGTTCCTTTTAAAAATAAATATAGGTATTGCCACTGAAAAAACATCAAGCAACGTCGTTTCTGATATTCCCTTTGTGCCGCACCATCTCGCCTTACTCCATACCTTACACACAGACCAGATGAGAAGCTCTGTCTTCTTTCGTAAATGTTTTATATTTTTCCTTACAGTAATGCCATACAAACTGTGTGATTCAACTATTAAGTAAAGAACTGTAAACACAAACACTCTATTCCAAAACAAGAAAAAAATCACGGTGTGTCAGGTCATCTGACACGCAAGGGCAAAGTGTCACAATGATGTTGCGGCCATATGGGTGTAAGGTGCCGTCCTGATGTAAGGAACAAATTTCAAATGTGATCTGCCAGAAATTAGCACTTGCTGATGCATTGGGGCAATGTGGCACAAGCTGGCATTCCAAACAGTTGTACCATCATTGTGACATACTCAGGACGGTACAACAGCATCCTGATGTCACAACGATGGCACACCAAGCCTGTCTTTTGATCGAAATTGATTAACAATGAGTATCAGCCATACACTAACTGCTTTGAGTTGCTGTAGTGTCTTGTCTTTATCTGTGGCTGACTGGAACGCTTGTAGTTTCTCTGATGAAATAGGTTGCTGAATAGTAAGCAGATTTACTTCCAGCTCTTCATCTAGTAAGTCTTCAGTCTTCTCTCTAAGATAAGCTCTGCTCAAGGCATCCGCAATGTGTTTGTCTTTACCAGGCTTGTAATGAACTTGTAAACTGTACCTTTGCAATCACATAAGCATCCTTTGTAGTCTTGGCGGTGCTTGAATTAAAGGTTTCCCGAATATTGCCTCTAATGCACAATGATCCGATTCCACCTGCATTTGCTTCCCATACAAATATTGGTGGAATTTCTCACATCCATAGACAATTGGTAGGAGTTCTTTTTCAATTTGAGCATACCTTTTTCTGGCAGTCAGTAAGAGCTCTGGAACCATAGGCTGCTGACTTTCCCTCCTGCATTATCACTGCTCCCAAGCCTTCCGAGCTGGCATCCACAGACAGTGTAACTGGTTTGCTTACATCACAGAACTTAAGAACAGGTGCATTAGTTACCAAATTCTTGAGCTCTTGAAAGCTGTTTTTGTGCTGTTATTCCCAGTGCCACTGGACCTTGTTCTTCAGCAGTTTCCTTAGTGGTGCACTTACTTCAGACAGATTGGGAATGAATTTCGCTAAATACTGGATCATACCCATGAACCTCATCAGAGCTGGTTTATTCTCTGGCTCTGGCATCTGCTGAATAGCTCTCATTTTCTCAGGGTCCAGTTTTAACCCTTCACTGCTCAGAACATGACATGTAGCTTATTTCAGTCATTCTGATTTTGTACTTTTTTTTTGTTCAGCTTCAGATTTATAATTCAGGCTCTCTGTAGTAGTTGAATCAGTCTTTGATCATGTTGCTTCACATTTTCTGCCCAGACTAGTAGATCATCAATAATGTTCACTACTCCTTCTAGACCTTCCAGTATCTGTGCTATGATTTTCTGGAACATCTCAGGTGCAGATGAGATGCTGAACGGCACTCTCTTGAATCTATAACTTCCAAATGGCGTATTAAACCTAAACAATCTGGAGCTGTCTTCATCAAGTTGTATTTGCCAGAATCCTTGGTTTGCATCCAGTACTGACAATACCTTAGCACTCGGCATCCCAGCTACTACTTCTTCCACTGTTCGCAGGGGGCAGTGCTCTTTGTGTTGCACAGTTTAAGTCTTTTGGATCAATACAAATCGTGAGCTTATCAGGCTTTACGACTGTTACCATGTTGTTAACCCAGTTTGTAGGCTCAGTTTGTCTTGCAATGACGTCTAATTTTTCCATTCTTTCAAGTTCTGCTTTGATTCTATCCTTCAATTCTACTGGTATTTTCCTGGGTGGGTGCACAACAGGTTTAACAGTGGGGTCTATCTGGATATAGTGCTGTGCTGGTATGCATCCTAGACCTGTAAACAAGTCTTCATAGTTATCCAGTATGTCTCTTTCTCTGGGACCTAAATTAAAAATCCTTTTCAGCATGCCTAACTGCAAGCATGTTGCACGACCCAGTATTGCTGGTGCATCTTGATCAGTTACTTGGAACTGGATGTCATACTTCTGGCCTTTATACTCACAGATGAGTTCTTGTTGCCCTTTAGGTATCATCTGATGTCCTGAGTAACTAGCTTGTACCTGGACTTGCTCAAGTTACCTTTTAAATTCAACATCTTAAACATTCGTGTTGATATGACATTCTGCTCCAATGTTTAGCTTGAATTAAACTGCCTTGTTATTTATTTTAAGTATTTCTGTCCAGTCTTTTTTGTCCTCTGTAACATCTTTAACAGTAATAGCTCCAGTCTGCACTTTGCTTTCATCTGTCTGAATTATTCCAATAAACATTCCTGCTTCAGCATCTTCCTCATCTAACGTGTATTTTCTTAGGCTGAGTCGGAGGCTATGCTCTCTACACATTTTTGCAAAGTGGTTTCTCTTGTGACAGGCTTTACATGTTTGACCAATGGCAAGACATTTTCATCTTTCATGTTTGTAGCCACAGCTGCCACATTTAATTTCATGGTTTGTTTTTTCTTGAGCTGCTCTTTTTAAATTTACTGTAGTCTGGTGTCACTTTCTTTAGTTTGTGGACTTGCATTTCTGCATCGTCATTAAGCACTTCATTTGGCTGTGACTAACCTCACTTGCACAGCATATATCAATTGCTCTTTGTAATGTAAGGTCTGCTTCTCTAAGAATTCTGCCTCTGACCTGATCATCTCTAATGTCACACACAATTCTGTCCTTTATAAGTAACTCAGTTAACTGCCCAAACTCACAACTCTTGGCCTTATTTTTAAGATCAGTCACATGTTTATTTCTTTATTTATTTATCATTTGAATTTTGGTAATTGGGTAGGTCCACTGAGACCATGCAGTCCCTTCTTCAGTGACGACCCGGGAGACAATTGTGAACACAGCACAATTAATAAATATAATATTAATACAGGATACAGTGAAAATTAGCAATGATTCAGGTAATTACAGTGGAAAACAAGATATGCAACATTATAAACGATTAGACAATTTACATAAGATAGTTAAACAGGACACTAATATTGTTCAATATATACATTGCAGGAATACGAGACAAGTAATTACAAGACACATGTATAGGAGTAACATAGGCTGGGCATCAGTGGCACAGATAGAGTTAGTTAAAGCAGTTGCGGGGGGGTTAGTAGATAGGAGGTAAGCTCTTTTTTAAGGGTGATAGGGTGGGGCAGGAGAGTAAGTTAGGGGTAAGGGAATTCCAAGCAGTAGTAGCTGAAAAGGCGAATGAGCACTTACCTGATAGATGGTGCATCTTCTGGATTGCTAATAAAGGTAAGGAAGTAGATCTAAGGGGGTGCATGGATGCTTTGTTGTAAATGATTTCCCTTAGGCAAGGGGTATTAAAGAGCTTGACAAGTTTGAATACAAAGCATAGGGTGTGAAACTGTAACCATGAGTCATAGGTAGGCCATTGAAGAGAATAAAGGGCATCACAGTGGTGTTTTCTGGAGTCTGCACCAAGGGCAAATCATCCAATCCTATAATAGAGTTGACGCAGCTGAGCAAGGGAAGAGGATTGTGTGGAGAGCAATAGTGGGACACCATAGAACAAAATAGGGAGAAGGGATGTAGAAGCAATCTTTTCACAGGCAGCGTTGGAAAATAGAGGGCGGAGTCGATAGAAGAGACCAAGCTGATTTACTGTTTTGGTAAACAGAGTTACATGATGTTCCAATGAAAAGGAGGCATCTAAGTGGACCCCAAGGTATTTAAAAGTACTGACACCCTCTATGGGGTCACCTGACTGTGAGCTTATTTGAAGCTGTTTGATAGGTTTAGGGAAGGGTTGTGGAATATCGTAGCTTTTGGTTTTTTTTTCGTCTTTAGAATTAGATGATTATCAGAGATCCAAGTCTCATGCGTATTGAAATCAGAGTTAAGGCTTTGGTTAAGCCAATCTATATTGTTAGACGAATGGTATAAGATTGCATCATCAGCATATAATTGCACATACTCACCACCACAGAAATTTGGGAGTGCATTGATAAAAAGTGAGAATAATATCGGGCCAAGAATTGAACCTTGGGGTACACCGTGTGAAATGGGCCTAGTGGAGGAGAGAGATCAGGACCATTTTACCCTTTGTGATCTTCCAGTGAGATAGTCATGAAACCATGTGAGTGCTAGGCAATCTAGGCCTAATTGATACAGTTTACCAAGCAGAAGGTGGTGGCTGACTAGATCAAAGGCCTTAGTCAAGTCAACGAACACTCCACCAGTTAATAGACCTTCATCGCTGGATTTAAGAATATTGACTAGAGCTGTGGTAGTACTATGGCCCTTCCTGAAGCCATGCTGGCAATCTGTGAGAAGATGATGCAAGTCTAGGTAGGATTGTAGCTGATTGTACAGGATCCACTCTTGGATCTTAGCCAGGGGGCATAGAATTGAAATAGGCCTATAATTTTCCACAGTGTGGGTCCCTCCCTTGTGGAGGGGGACCACCACAGCCACTTTCCAAAGACTTGGCACCTTGGTCCGGCCCAATGGCGCTGAGGGTTGAGGCACTGGACACCACACCTCACTCCATGCTGGCAACTCGGGTTCAGGAACAGACTCGGGTCGCTGGGGGCTGGTAGGGGTGGAGAGGGATTGAGCATCTGAGGGACTGCTCTTCCACTCTGGGGGAAGGGTGGTGTCAATGACTGGCATGCTGGTGCCCCAGCAGAGGCTGGGGGGTAGTGTGCTGGCGCTGTGCTTGGGGGAGTGAGTTGGGGCATGGCGTTGGGAGGGAGGGCATATGGACATGTGCACGCTCCCCCCCTTGGCATCATTGCATGCCCCACTCATGCAAGCTACCAGTAAGGAGGAAAGTGGTGAATGATTGCGGCGGCTTGATGGCCATCTATGGGACGCCCGACCTTGGTAGCACTGCTGCGGATGCTGGATCTGGTCTCGGTGGGAATGAGGGGGACTCTCCACCACCACCACGCCGTGGGGGGAAAGCTGTGGGGGTAATTGGCAGCAGGGGCTCTACTTGGAGCTGAAGCGGATCGGACGGTGGCTGGATGAATGGGATGCTAGTATGTGTAGGGCAGATTGGTAGCCACAGGTAAAAAGGACCAACAACAAAAAAAAAAAAGACTTGGCACTTCACCAGAGAGGAAGGATCTATTTAGAAGATCACAGACAGGTGTTGCAAGTGCTGCTGCCGCAAGTTTGAGAAACCTGGGTTCTAACATATCATGGCTGGGGGAGCTCTCTGACTTGAGATTTGATAATAGCCTGTGGACTTCTCTTCTAGTAGGAAGTTTTAGGTGGAAAGGAGGGCGAGGATCAAGAGCAGTGTGGGGCTGAGTAAGGACAGAGAAAACCAAGACAGGCAGTAGGTGAGCCGTGTACCTATCAAGGTTAGTAAGGAACTGATTAATTCCTTCTGCAATGGAAGGGGGATCTTGAAGACGGTCACCACCGGACAATATGGAGCTGGGACATTGCGACATTTTACCTTTGATCAGTGAATTTATTTGCTTCCAGAATTCTTTGGGCTTGCTGAGATTCTCAGTTTGAATTGAGCGGAGATAGGAACGTTTTGCACCCTGTATCCTATTTTTGCACAGATTTCTCAGCTGTCGATAAAATAACCAATTGGAGTGTAGGAGACTGTGTTTATAGGATTTCCAGGCTGCATCATGACTCCTTGATAAGAGTCTAGGGCTACCACCAGTCCCTACTTTCACAGGACAGTCCTTGTTTGGGCAGCTGTGTCCTGCGAAAAAACATGAAAAATACTAAATGTCCTGACATTATAGTACAAAAGAATATTTTCAGACTTTCCTCTAAATGTGGCAAAAACTATAGTACCTTATCTAAAATACCTTAAATGATTAGAAACACTAGGGAACCTCTAAAAAACGGCAACACTTAGTCTTAATTCTGATTATTTAGAGAAAAAATCTGTTGTGTTGGTTGAGGTTACTCAACCTGCGAAAAATCATGTTTCAGCAAGAAATGTCCCACTTTGGCTTCTTAAAAGGTGGTAACCCTATAAGAGTCCTGATTTCAGTAGAGAGTCAAGGGGCCTTGATACCCTTAGATCTGCATCTAGTAAGGGGAGCATGTCTATTGATAACGTCTTTAAAGGTAAGAATAAAGTAATCAAGTGTCTGATCTATGGTGGGGAGGCGAATAAGGCATGTCCAATCAGCATTACTAACTGACATTAAGAAATAGTCTACGTTAAACTGAGACATGTTCCTGGAATCATGAATTTGGGGGGGGGGGGACATCAAAATTGTTGCACCACACGCAGTAGGTAGGAGAGTGGTCACTAATACAGTCAGGTAATATACTGACTGTTTTGATCCTATGAGGGCAGTTAGGTAGAATCCAATCCAACAGTGTTGCAGTACTTGTTTTGGAGTTACATCTTGTGGGCACAGAGATAAGTTGGGTGAACTTTGTGTCGGAGACGAATGTGTAGGCCTTGTTCTTGTGGGGGGACAGCCAGTCATTGTTAAAATCTCCACATATTACTGTGTCATGCGGGGGGGGGAGAACAGATATAGAAACATAGACTTTGATGGCAGATAAGGACCGCTTGGCCCACCTAGTCTGCCCATTTCCCTACCTACAGGATAAGCTGTAGATCCTATTTAACCAACAGCCTATTTCTTCCTACCCCTCCCCACAAAAATTGCCTTATGTCTGTCTCATGCATTCTTGAATTTTCCCACAGTTTTAGACCCCACAACCTCCTCAGGAAGGCTGTTCCATGCATTGATGACCCTTTCCGTGAAAAAATACTTCCTCACATTGCCCCTGAGCCGTCCCCCCTCTATCTTCAAATTGTGTCCCCTTGTTCTTGCACATCTCGTTTTCTGAAAGATGCTGCCCTCTTGGACTTTGTTGATTCCACTGAGGTGCTTAAAAGTTTCTATCATGTCCTCCCTCTCCCTCCTTTCCTCAAGAGTATACATGTTAAGCTCCTTTAGTCTCTCCTCATATGGCTTCTCTTGCAGACCCTGCACCATTTTAGTTGCCCTCCTCTGGACTGCCTCCATCCTGTCTATGTCCTTGCAGAGATGGGGTGATGACATGAGGGGAGGTAAGTTATTGGTGGCATCCTGAGGAGAGTGGTAAATACATCCACTAAGTAGTTTCTTTACATTGCCTAAAGTTAGTGAGATAAATAAAGATTCCACTGAGGGAGGCATGTCAGGAGGAGAGGAAATCACAGTGACATTAAATTTAGACTTAACATAGATTAAGACACCACCCCCCTTTTTACCTAAATGGTCTTGCCTGTGGCAAGAGTAGCCAGGGAGATCAGTTTCATGTTGTTTTACACAGGGCTTCAACCAAGTTTCGGTTATTCCAAGGATGTCCGGGTTGAGATTAGTTGCCCATGATTGGATCTCAGCAATTTTTGGCCGGAGGCTTTGAGCGTTTAGATGAGCAATTTTGATGCCCTTTTCCCTCAGCATATAAGGGGCAGAAACAGAAAAAGGACCCCGTGGGCCAGGATTAACTTCTACATCACCCTCTTGAAGGAGGAGTAGGAATAGGTGTAAAGCCGTAGATAACTTTAATAAGTCTAGGCCTGTGGTATAGATGCTAATCCGACATACCAAGTGCAGGGTGGATCAGGTGCAGACCCCAAGGTAGTAAGCATCCTTTTTTCGCATAAGATGAGTGAGTTGAAAGGGAGGTGTATTGCCAATGTAGGTGTGGCTAGGATAGAGGTGTGGAATCATGAGGCAGGGGGATTAGGCATTGGGCAATAATTTTGTCGAGCAGTGAGAAGGATAAAATAAATAAATATGCAAGAGCAATCCTCAAGTTGGCCATGCTGTAACCTGACACCAAACACAAGACCACAGACAGACTGCTAGGTGCAAAGCGTGCTGGAATTATTTGTAAACCTTAACTAAAACTTGGCAAAGGAACCATCATGGATAGACAATGCTAGAAACTTTGATACTAATAAAATCACAGGAGCATAGGGAGGCCTAAGTAGGTACAAGTCTTTAGACGGCATGGGTATAGTAAGAGAAAGCTGACTGGGCATAGAAACCATAGTTTTTGATAGGGGTCTCCTTATCAAGTGGAACATGAAGGGGAGAGAGGGAAGAGGGAGGAGGGAGAAGAAAACAGCTTCTACAATGGACTGTGAAAAATGAGAGAGGGCTGCGACTCGCGAGAGGGAGGAGTAGGGAACAGATTCTACAAAAGACTGTAGCAACAACAGTGGGAAATGTCTAGTGAGAGCAATTTCTAAACTACGCGGCTGCACCAAGTCCTGATCTGAGCTAATTTCAGACTATTTTAAGATAGTTAACAAATTCTCTCTTTTCTCTTTTATTTTTTTTTGTTTGCTGTTGGATAAAAAATTGCTAAACTTGTTTAGCCAGCAAAAGCATAAATTACCCAATTAAAGTAAAAAAGGAAAACTTGACTGATAGTTCACAGAAGTATCAGAATGACATTCACTATTATTTTAAAAATAATTCCCGCTTCAGCCAGCAATCGAGGAGAACACAAACAATTCCCAAAAGGCCGGAGAAGACTTTGTTTGGTAAAGGAGCCAAAATTCAAAATTGAGGAGACTAGCTGAGTGTCTATTCTTTCCAACGGGACTTGCGCTCTGGTAAAGAACATGAGTCTAGTATATGGCATGTTCTTTCTAGGCTCACAGTACTGTTGCAACTTTGTTTTTAACTCTGCTGTGTTATCTCTGTCCACTGCATTAGTAAATTCAACACTATTAAATACCTTTATCACTTCTTCTCCTGCTGCATGCAAAAACGTGGTGCACTGTACTTTCTTAGACTTCTCTGCTATTCCACTTGCCATCATGAACAGCTCAAATTTCTGTATCCACGTTCTCCAATTTTCTGCCAAATTGCCTTCTAGACACAAACTGTTTGGAGGTTTCAACTGCTCCATTTCTTCCTTTTTCTGCAGTTTTTTCTATACTTCTGACACCAAGTAAAGTATGAGAAACCACTGAAGGCTGATTACTGTTCAACTTCTTTATTAAAACTGCATGAGCATTTCCTGCTTATGCTGAAACACGTGCAACTCTCACATGCACAAACATGTGCGTCACTACGTTGCTTTCTATATTCTATTGGTGCCACCTAGTGTTACATCATTATACTACACAACTAGCAGCACCTGCTTGTGCTTCAGCAATGTAGCTTGAGCAAAATCTTGTTCAAAATACAGGCTGGTATCCCCAAACACAATTTTCTTCTTCAACATGCCTTTTGGAGTATGTATGCCCTTTTTGATTCAGTAATCTAGAAAGGCCAATATGAATGAGCAGGGGCATGCTTTTAGGTCTTAAGCTAGGGCCCAGTGAGCTCTAATAATGTTCAATGTGTATGAGCTGTCAAGGCCCAAAGATTTCTTTACCAAAACCTTCATGATCATATCCCTGGATTCTGCGTTCTCTGGGACTCCATTGATTCTGATGTTGTTCTGGTGATGCCAGTTTTCCAGAACTTCAGCCTTTCTCTCTTATTCAAGTTCCTGGCCATGAAGGCTTAACAGGGCCTCTGTATGGAGGTTTTTGGTAGTTGTGTTCTCCATTAGGCAGGCCTCAACAGCCATCGTGCATTTGTCAAAGATACCTAGGTCCTTTTTTCGTTATACTTTTTTCCTCCTGAGCTGGCTGTCATCCGGAGGGTGTCCCCAGCCCCATCCCCTGGCATCCACCATCCAGCACTAACCCGTACTCCCAGGGCTTTCCTCCCTGACGGGGCCAGCGGGGTTCCCCAACCCCCACCGGAGACCGGATTCAGTAGGCCAGCGCCATGGCTGGCCAGGAGCAGAGCCTGCGAGGCTCCCTCCACTATTGTGCCACGGTTTCTTCCTTTTTCCTGGTTTTCTCCCCAGGAGCAGGGACATGCAATGATGCCTACAGAGAGGAGCGAGCACGTATCTGCAGGTGCCCCCTCCAAGCTTCTGCCCCAACTCCTCCTCCTTCTTCTGCAGTGCAGTGCCCTGCCCCCCAGCCTCTGCTAGGGAGCAGGCAAGCGCCAACCACTGAGGATCCCCTTCCCAGAGAAGGAGAGCAGTCTGTCGGATGCTTAATACTTCTCCTCCCCTACCGACCCCCGATTGCCCATGCTCATTCCTGAACAGGAGTCGCCGGTGTAGCGCGAGGTGAGGCATCCAGCTCCTCAGCCCTCATTGCCACCAGGCCGGGCTGCCTAGGTCCCTTTTACCACCTGCCACAGCTGATTCAAGCTGCTGGAGAGAGTCACTGAGTACTGTTAATTCACCACAGAGGTGTTATACTGTATGTCTCTTCATTATCCTCAGTCTCACTGTCCTGTGGGGAGCAGATGGGGGGCCACGAAAATAACTCTCTGTGACCATGATCCATCTCAGCCCGGATCTGCTGCTTAGCTAAAAAAAAATTGGGCTTTCTGGTGAGCAGCCATCAGGAAGTCTGTAATAGGCTGTTTTTTTTTTTTGCAGTTTGGCGGTTGATACGATGAGGATTCCAGCAGAATCACTGCGGGGTAGACAGAGTTTAGAGATCATTCAGCCATTAGGGCCATGAAGTCTCCCAGATAAAATGTTTTAAAAATGAACATTTCTTGCTTGAGCATTTTACAGTTTTAAATATTGCGATTTTTACAGTTTCTTCATCTGGCGATTTATGCTTTCTTATTACATTTACACTTCTTATTCCATAGCATAGCTTAGTTGATCACTGCTCTCTACTGCTCTTCAGCTGTAATCTGCCATAGGAATGCCAGGAGGGAGTGTGACCACTGCAGAGTTTGACCTTTATCATTCTAAAGTTCTATCTCCAGGGCAACACCTAAGGGATGACATGGTACCATTTGTATGACTCACAAATACTCTGTCTGGAAGAAACATCATTACTGTTGTGAGTAATTGTTTCATCTTTCCTACAGAAAATAAATATTTGAAAGTCCAAGAAAACATAAAAAAAAATACAGCAAAAATCAACATGAGCTCATCTTTATATGCCACAAACTAAATACAGTAATTCAAAGTAGAGAAAAGGACTCATCAGATACAGCTCTCTGGGTTGAGGGAGGAGGTTGCTAGACTCCAAGCAGAATCCTAGACTCCAAGCCAAGTCACTAGACTCTAGGCCAAGTCAAGGCTGAGTTGGCTGGGATTTGGGTGACCTCTTCCCACCCAGGGGCCACCAAGTTTGCCACCATTGCCTCAGAGGATGCCAGGGAGGAGGAACGGCTGGACTCTGGTGGGCTCAGGAAGCGTGGGGGTGGTGGGTCAAAGCCATATTCCTCAACCAGTACCTCTACGCACCCTTGGTAGAGGTCAGGAAGGATGTAGGGGTTCTCCATAGTGGAGACCTCCCAAGGAGGGTAGAAGAGGACCCCAGAGGAAGAGTATGCAACTTTTTGTGGGGACTTGCTTACGAGGGGGTCATATTTGGGAATATGAAAGGGAGGGGAGAGGGCAGCCAGATACTGATGCGGCATCATGGCCCAGAGGGATGGGAAGCGGATCCTAAGGATCGCTGTGGCAGCAGAACAGTAGGGACAGCTGGATGTCATTTTCCATCTGGGGACTAATGACCTGGTTAGGGATGAGACTCAGAAAGTTCAGGGGGAGTTTATGGAGCTGGACTCTGGTGGGCTCAGGAAGTGTGGGGGTGGTGGGTCAAAGCCATATTCCTCAACCAGTACCTCTACGCACCCTTGGTAGAGGTCAGGAAGGATGTAGGGGTTCTCCATAGTGGAGACCTCCCAAGGAGGGTAGAAGAGGACCCCAGAGGAAGAGTATGCAACTTTTTGTGGGGGACTTGCTTACGAGGGGGTCATATTTGGGAATATGAAAGGGAGGGGAGAGGACAGCCAGATACTGATGCGGCATCATGGCCCAGAGGGATGGGAAGCGGATCCTAAGGATCGCTGTGGCAGCAGAACAGTAGGGACAGCTGGATGTCATTTTCCATCTGGGGACTAATGACCTGATTAGGGATGAGACTCAGAAAGTTCAGGGGGAGTTTATGGAGCTGGGGAGGGGTCTTAGACAGGCAGTGCACTCAGTGGCTTTCACTGAGGTGCTGACTATGACGGAGGAGGAAAGGGATCTCCACATGAGGAGCTTCAACTCATGGTTGAAGGAATGGTGCAGAGAGAAGGGATTTGGCTACATTGGGGACTGGGGACCCACTTGGGAGGATGAGGGCCTATGCAGGGGTGATGGCCTGCATCCATCTGGGAGGGGAACCACGGTGCTTGGTGGATGGTTTAAACGTTACTTTGATGAACATTTAAACTAGCCAAGGGGGGTTGGTGGAAGAGATTGGGGAAGCAGAGACTGCCCCCTCAGGCTGAAGTAGAGAGTAGGGAGAACCCGAGAGGAGTGGAATCCCTCAGGATACAAATCAATACAGGAAGCAGGGTGGAAGAAATGAAGTGGGACTGGAGTGGGTGCATTCAAAAGAGAAGGGAAAAGAGGGAAAGGAAGAAGGAGGTAACAAGTGGAGTGGTAACTAAACCTGGAAAGTCATGTGTGCAAATGCTAGAAATCTAGGAAATAAGATTCCAGTCCAACAGGCCACAATGGCAGAGGCCAACCTGTATATTGTGGCTATTACCCAGCCATGCTGCATTGAAAACCATGACTGGGACATGGCCATACCATACTATACTCTGTTCAGGAGGGACAGGGTGGGAAGGAAAGGAGGGAGTATGGTACTTTATGTGGGACAGGGTGTGTCAAACCAATGTGGTGGACTTCTTTGGCTGGGTTACAAGGACCTTGGATACAGAGCAGGCAGACTGATTTCTCTACTCCCTATATTGTCCAAACTGTTGGAAAAATTGTAAGCAAGCAGTTGAGAACCTATGTAGAAACTATGAATTTTCTAAACCCAATGCAATCTGGCTTTAGAGCACAGCATAGCACCATTACGGCCTTAGCCAAAGTGACCAATGATTGGCAGTGAGATCTGGAGAATCGAAACTCCGTCTGTGCAGTGTTCTTAAACTTAAGTAAGGCTTTCGACACCGTCGATCATGGCCTGCTCCTTTCCTCCCTGAGGGCGATAGGACTGGACTCACTATCCTTGCATTGGTTTGCTGACTACCTCGCTGACCGGTGTCAGCAAGTCAAGGAAGAAGGTGAACTTTCTCCCCTTAAACCTCTGCAAAGGGGGTCCCCCAGGGATCGATTCTTGGTCCCCTACTGTTTGTAATTTGCATAAACAATATTGACACCAACATAACTAAGGCCAATATCCATTTGTTCAGAGATGACATGATTCTTTATCTAAGTCGTCCTTCGCCATAAGCTGCCTGTGGAGACCTACAATCTGAATTCAATCTACTTCAGAGCCAACTCCTAAACAAAAAGCTCCTATTAAACGCTAAAAAAATTAAGGCATTATGGCTGATGACCCCAAGGCACATCCCAACGCCTGTTGTATTTCCCTCCTTTTTATGGTTTGATATTAACCCTAACTGCTGCATTAATGTAGTTTTTTGCAAAGAATTTCATTAATTTTTGAGATAGTGTAATCATAGTATTATTTGCCTGTGGGTGCACAGGGCCCTCTATAGGCTGTTTTTTTTTTATATAGCTGTTTGGTCCCAGTCGCCTTCTCCCGCCAACTGGTGATGGGGACACACATGCATTTCCTTTTTAGATTTTCTCCCCTGAACCCCCCCAAGGTCCCAGCACATGGCCGTGTGAGCATGATGAGGCACGCTTCACACCCCGTGGTGTCAGCTCAGCCCCTTCCACCTCCAGTTACTTTTGCCTCCCCCTCTCCACTATGTTGCCCATTGGACCTCCACCCGGTGGAAGCAGAACTATGGGGGGGTGCCAACCCACCTTCAGGAAAGAAGAGCTGCCCACCGGCATGCTCAATCCTGCTCCGTCCTCCCCCCCCCACACCGGCAACCCGATGACCCGAGGTCATTCCCGAGTCCAGTGCCTCAACACTCTGTGCCACTGGGCCGGCTCCCATCTATAGTTTTTGAGATAGAGTAATTGTATCCTTATTTGCTTGGGTCTTGTGCTCCCATCCCTCTACAGATGCATATATGTATGTCACTGTAGAAGGGCCCTGCGCTTCCATTTACAGGACAACAGTGACCACATTTCCAGCATAGCCATCTTATTACCTCGCCTCATGTATCCGGTGCAGAAAATTTTCGAATCCCCACCAAAACATAATTGCATGCAACTGCAACGCCATTCCGCGCCACAGGTATGAAAACACATTTTGACTAGGATTTGAAAAATGACAGCTGTGACATACATGAGGTGGGGTAATAAGAAGTCTATGTTGAAAATTTAGGGTCAAAGTCTTTACAATTTCCAAAGTTCCAAGCGGTCATAGCCAAGGCCCCTACTTTTCTGTGACACACTGGGACCAAGTTCTGCGGCAAGGTTACCATTTGCAGCAGAACTTCTGCGGCAGTGGTTTGTAATTTCTGTGGAAGTTCTGCAGCACTAACAAACTACCACATCACAGTGTCAGCTTGTCATCCTGATTTCACTTCCATGGCAATGATTGTAGCAATCAGGATGGAGGAAGCACAGTAACACTAGTTCAAATGTAACCAGGGGTGGGTTGGGTGTTTGTTGTTATTTAGCACCTGGTGCCTCCACTTTTGTAACCCATTATCTGGTTAGCCTGGGTTCAGGGAGAAAACATTCGCTCGGCATCAGGTCTAGGTTTGCACTTCTGGACAGGGGCACCCGAGTAATTCCGGACACAGGAAGCAAGAACTGAGAATGTCCAAACCAGGAGTGGGATTCTAAAGTGGGGCTTTTATTCACTTACACACAGGAATACAAAGCAAGATGGACCCCCACGGGGCTACACTCACTGGTTATGCAGAACTATAGAGGTCAGAACACATCTTTTTCATCATCGCAACAACTTTTACCCTCAGGTTCTGAACACACTGAGCTCTCAGCCCGAACTGGTACTCTCTCTATCCTGGATTCCCTGGCATGGCCCTCAGCCAGCACTGGTACACTTTCCATATAGCATGGACATTTCTGTTGGTGGCTCCCTCAACCACCCATGAGCACTTCCTAGCTCTAAAGGGAAAAACACACGTCCTTAATCCCACGTCTGGGTACTTTCTGCAGACACTGGCCAAGTGCCTGGGAGAAAGCTATAGGTGCCCAAAGTGAATCCGTGGAGGTAAATCTGGTTACTCCAGATGGGGGGTCTCCCACCTCTTGTCCTCAAATCCATACCCGGCCATTCATTTGGAGTCAACACCTTTCCTGTGAAACTCTCTGTTTGTAGAATGCTATCTCGAAATGTATATCATATTTAACAATCTACTGTCTTTGGTAACTGGTGTCCTGACTTGCAGCGTTCTCTAAGTGGTTATGTCCATCCTTGTAGATCCCCACTGATTAGATGCATTTCAAATCATACACATAACTTAAAGTATTGTACTTGGCTGTCCTTTCCTGACCCACAGTAGCAAATACTTTACACAACAATCTCGGTGAAAACATAGGCTCCTTGGCAGAGCAGACTCACCATGGTTCGCAGGTGCCCCAGGGCTTCTCTCACAGGAAAACACACATACTTCTGGTGCCTCAGCACAAATCTTCTCATCAGGCAGCTTTTCTTCCTCCAGCAGGGCCAGGGGATTGTCCCTGAAGAGCTGGTCTGGTTCCCCCCCCCCATCCCTCTCAGGGATGGGGCACTGGAACCCACTGGGGAGTGGTTTCAACCACTTCAGCAAGTATTCTTCTGTGTCCTTCTCTAGGGTGAGAACACACACCTTCTTCTGTGGTAGCTCTGAACAGAGCTGGGGCTATGAGGGGCTGCCAACTGCAGCGCACCTCCTCCCTCCACTGAGTCTCCCACTAGACTACTACACACTCCCCTTTAAAAAAAACCCAATGTTCTAACCTATCCCAGCTGCAATATTCCACTGTAGCTTATGCTGCGGGAATTCTATGATGTCATCCCTCCAGCTCACCTGAGGCTGAGGACAGAGTGAGACAGTGTGAAACCCATTTAACTGGTGTCTCACAAGCTGCCTTTCCTTGCCTGCCACTAGATCTAAGTGGGATTCTAGTATCCCTGGGTGACAAGGGGGTTACACAAAAAATAAGACTTATAGAAATAATTGTATGCCTACAAAAGCAAAAAAAAATCTATCCCTTAAGATCCTAGCCTACAGCACAACTGAAATATGCAGAGGGGACCTTGTGTGATAAATAAAGTATTTTTATACTCATGCTGTCTATACCACTCATGAGGTCCCCACTCTATATACTTATATATTTATATGTGTTGTCTACACCACTCACGAGGTCCCCACTGTGTATCACTTATATATTTATATGGAATCTGTAACATACGTGCACATATATGTGTGTGTGTGTGTGTGTATGTATATATATATCTATAGTGAGAGAAACATACTATATATATAGATATAGCTATATCTATATATATATATATATATATATATATATATATATATATATATATATATATAAATTTACATGAAATTGTATCCTCATTCATACAGGTCCCTTTGGAAAATGAATAAACAGAATAGAGGAGATAAAGCAAAACAAATTTTTCATGCCATCCTGTTTCCCTGACAAACTACGTTAACACCATCAGGCCATGACATGCATGTGAACCCATTGTGAGATCAAGCTCTCTAGCCCATCACAATGTGTCCCCCGTGTGACAAAACACTGCACTATACATTTCCAGGCTCAGAGCAGTGATGTGTTCCCCAAGTCCTTGTGCTGCCCAGCCAGCTCCTAGAGCTCATCTCTGAACCTGAGTTGCTGGCACGGGAACACAACATGCTACCCTTGAGCTCAACAACTGGCCCTGCACATAACATTTCTCAATAACTTTTAGGTATTATCAACCAATGACAATATGTAATCAATAATCCTTGCAAAAATGTGTACAGTGCAATTATTTTTTGTTTTGTTTAACCAGGAGTGGCACACTAAGCTTAAAGCTTATTTACAGGTGCGACCTGGGAGCACAGGGAAGTTAAGTGACTTGCTCAGGGTCACACAGTATGCAAGTGGGGGCTGTGGGATTCAAACCCAGGTCCTCCAGATTTGCAGCTCAGAGCCTTTAAACCACTGCACTATACTGCTTCCCAAACAGGTTTAATTTAACAGGTCTATTTTTTCAGCAGGTCTACACATTATTACATTCCACTTTTCTGGGCATAATTACTTTATTTTTCTTAAAAATGACAGGTTAATTCATTTTACCAGTTATTCATTTCAGATAGCATCTTTATACCTTAAAGACACAAATAAGTTTTTACAAAGTAAGGTATGGACTTAACAGGCCTATGCTATTGTCAAGGTTTTGTTTAAGTTGGCCCTAGTGTAATAACGTAAGACTGAAAATTGTATTAGGCTGTAGTGCAGACTGAGCAAATATTAAAGTGCCTGATGTGTTGTGCCACCGCTTCTGGCATCGGGAGCTGTGGTAGATAAGTGACTATTCATTTCTGTGGCAGAATGCAGTCATTTCATTAGCTAATGTATAAAGTTACAGCATTGATAACCTTACATTCTGAGCATTGAGGAGTTTTGGATATAAGAAGAGTGGGAAAGAATGATTTTCTATGGATAAATGGAAATATTAATAAAGAATCACCAAGAACAGTGAATTCTGTGGCACTGTAGAAGTTCTGCGGTAGGTTGCAAGTTCTGAGTAAAATTCTGCGGCCGCAGATTTCTAGGGGCCTTGGTCTTAGCGAAATTGCAATGAATGGTCATAACTTTGCCATCTTTATTTATTTTGACCCCAGATTTTCAACATAGCCTTCTTATGACCCCACCTGATGAACAATATGAGTGTCATTATGTAAATCCCACCTCAAAGGCGAATTCACCAAGCAACTGCAAAATCATCTTTTGAGCAGGAGTTGTGCAACGACAGTCATATTGTTCATGAGGTGGGGTCCCCAAAAGGCTATGTTGTAAATTTGGCTTACGGGAGCGCAGGGCCCTACTATTTACTTAGAAATCAAGATTTAAAATGGGGAAAAAACAAGATGGTGGAAAGCACGAATAATATTTCTCAGAGCAGACCTTCACTAGTAACAGTTCGAACGATTTTCAATAACCTGCCTGTCTAGTGGCTATCACAAAAACCATTATAATTCAAAAATGGTGACATTTATAGTCACCAAACTAGCCAAAGGCACACCCTTGGCACAGACCCCATCAACCCTGAAAATTTCTGGAAAAATATAACTCCGTCTGGGCTGTAAATGAGGACAAAAACTCCCATGTTAACCAAAGGGGAAAAGTGTTTTTTTCTGTTTTTTACGACTCCATGTCTCAAAATCCATATAATATACCATCATGAAACGTTCTAAGTCTTGAGACATTGGCAGAGTGACTGCACATGCTGAATTGTGGCCTATTTCATCAAAAAATACCAAAGTTATTAAGGTACAACATTTTTAATATAACATAGATGTGCCTGTACAACCTGAACTAAAGGGGCACGACTGCAACCCTGCTATATATATATATATATATATATTTATTTGTTTTTGATCGGGTAGGGTGTGCTGGGAAAGCAGTTGCCTATTTTCAGGCAGGACCCAGGAGGTTACAAATGCAAGGGAAAAAGAACATTGCTTGGTACACCATGCACAGGGCTGAATAAAGCTAAACAAGTGACAAACAGTTCAGGGATTCAGAATTATGCATTACATCTTAACAATGAACATACTTAAAGACAAGAGTCTAGGAAGGCAAGGACATTACGTTCAGGGGTGTAGGGGTGTAGGGGTGATTTATAGGGGGAGTAGATATACAGTCATAAGTGCATGGTAAAGTGGAGGGGGAGTTGGTCAAGGTAGGCAGGTATTTATCAGCAAGCACATTTGGAGTCTTGAGTCAGGAAGGAGCGGAATGAACTCCTAAAGGTGTCGGCCAATTGACAGTGATGAATAGAAGGAAGATCTTAGCCTAGATATATATATCTATATATATATATAGATATATCTATCTATATATATATATATATCTATAAATACATGAAAAAAAACATTGGGAAGGGTGGGCAGGCAACCTGAAGGGGTGGGGGGGAGAAGAAGTGGTACTGGGGGGTGGGTACCCTGGTCAGCTTAACAGAGAGAGATAGATAGATAGATAGATACAAACAGACAGAGAAAGAGAGAACAGGGGTTCAGCGGCTCACTGCAGCCCACAGCACAACTTTCAGCTCCGGCTGCAGAACTCAAGAAAGTCCCGCTGTTCTCATAGAAAACACGAGTGAATGACTCATCTTGCTAAGCTGGGCACCCTGTATTGTGGGGCAACCAGAAAAGATATTTCTGAAAAGTTTTATAAAACAAACAAACAGCAGAATCAAGCTAAACAAATCTTGTTTAGCCAGATTCAGGTGTTTCTTTTTTCAAAAAGAGATTATTGTTATGTATTTTCAATGTTTGTGAGTTTAAAATGAGGGAAAAATAATGGCAGCCAATACAATTGGTATTTTTGTCAGCACAAGAGGTAAGTGATGGAAATAATCAGCCATGATCTTTTTTTGGGGGGTTTGTTTGTTTTTTCACGGCTCAAGAGGTAAATCATGAAAATAAGCAATCGTAATCGTTTTATGTTTTTTTAACTGTTTGCATCAGGACGTTAATGCTAAACTCATTATAACTCTGGAACCATATAATATTTTTTCATGAAACCTTCCAAAGGCACATCCTTAGCATGGGCCCCTTCAACCCTGAAAATTTCATGAAAAAATTCTGCACCATGTAGGCTGTAGAGGAGAGCAAAAATACCCAATGTTAAGTATAGGGAACCAAACGTGGGTTTCTGTTTTGTGTTTTGTGGTGCTCCGTATCTTGAAAACTGAATAAGATGCCATCACAAAACATTTCATGTGTTGAGACTCTGACAGCCTGACTATGCATGCCATAGTTTGGGCTATTTCATTAAACAATGGCAAAGTTATTACGGTGCAATGCAGTTTAGCATTAAACAGGCTACTCAAGTAAGCAATAAAACATGATGGGGTTTGCATTTTGGCGTGATAACCACACTCCGCATGAGGCCGAGTGCCAGTCGCCCCTTAGGAGTGTAGTTATCACACCATAATGCACACCCCAGAGTGTCATATTCCACTTATAAAATGAACTTCTATTTTTTTAAATATGATTTATTAACAGAATTCAATGTTTTAGTATGCAGAGGCTAAGACAATTATGTGTTTATAAGCTAAAGTAGTCCTTCTGCCTACTGGGACTACATTGAATTTATTGATTTGCTTTAGGTCTTTTGACCTAATATGGATTCCATAGTTGTAGGTATTTTTGTTACAACTGTTGTCATGTTGTACTGATTGAAGACCCTCCTTGCCCATATGCGTATTAAATAAAAAATTAACATCTTAATGAGTGTCAGTTTGTTGTCAGTTAGTGTCTCACTCCGTATTATTATTATTTTTTTAATATTTGGGTGTCCAATGTGAGATGTGCAGTATCGGTGCATTTCAGCAGAGTTAACTAACTGTTTCAGTAAAAGAATTGGGTCCTCCCTCGCACTGGCCCAAGTGGTCACGGCAGCAGGTCGTCTTTCTCTGAGGAGAGTCACCTGTATCATCCAACATTCTGAAACTTGGCTATTGTGAAAATACAGCTGCATGTTAACATTGGGATGTGGGGGGGGGAATACTCGGCTGAACAGCGATGGGAGCGAGTTGCTGACACAGGCTGTCACACAGCACAAAATAGAAGCGTTGGGAGCTGACTGCATTTTTTTTTCCCTCAGTTTTGAATTCCAGCCTTAACGGTTTCTGTAGGAGGAAAAAAGACCTACTGCCTTGACCGCTCAGGTAAGTGTGAGGGGGGACCTGATCGGTTTTACTGAAACAGTGAGTTAGCTCTGCAAAGCACAGGATGTCGGATGGTACAGGTGACACTCCTCAGAGAAAAACGATGTTACAGGTATGCCAGGGCCACTTTTTTTTTTTTGGGAGGGGGGCTGTTGAGTTCACAGTCGGCCCTGCTGATACTGGCCCACACATGCTGAATTCCAGAAACGACTGCTGGAAGAAGGTATAAGTGCTTTAATCACTTTTTACCGTGTTTCAGTAAGGGAGAACTGTTTCACTTGCTTGCTGTATCACGCCCACATTCTTAAAATGTTACTGGGGAAAAAAATGGCTACTTGAAGTAAATGCAACATTCTAATTAGACTGTCAAAAACAGGAATCACTGGGCATCAGATTCTGTGCTCCAGCAGTTTTACTGGGACTAGCTATTTATAGTGCAACATTGTCCTATATTGCACTATAAATAACCAATCAGTTTCCGCCATTGTTCTCTGCCATTTTATAACCCTAAGTATAGGGGTGCCACCACACCCGTTATATATTTATTCAAGTGTTTATATATATATATATATATATGTTTGTATTGGTTTCCTGTCTACTTATAATGACCAATGGTCGAAGAAATAACATTTTGAATACTGAATACTGACAGAATACTGCCAAATAATTTATAAAATGGGAAGGGAAAATCCTAAGTCTTGACTGACTGTTAACTGTGCACCAGAAGTGTCTAGCACACAGCTTAAAACAAGTGCTGGCAACCTGGATGCAGGACAGTAAAAAGATGCTTGAGTCAAATAGAATTTTTGAAAAATATAAGCCACCATTTTTTTCTCCCACTTAGCGACCACTCAGTAACCCCCCCAGCCAGCCAGCGGTTGTATCATGCTGCCCTGAATTAAATGCTTCTCACAGCAGTTCAGAGCACATCTTCAGTGAACACTATTTTTGGGCTAGAAAATAAAAAGTATATAAATTCTGTGGCCGCAGCTTCCTTGAACAGCTCACCCACCTGCCTGCTCACAGAAGCTTAGGACACACCCTTAATGATGTCCGCCATCTTCTCCCTGTTTCGGGTCATTGACTCCATCCTCTCTGGGACAGATTAGGGGCACATCACAGAGGCCATTTTCATTGATTTGCTTGAAGCCTTTAACTCAGTGTCCCATTCACAGCTCCTTGACATGTTGAGCTCTGTCAGTCTCTCAGTCCCTGCTGTCAGCTGGTTCCATTCCTATCTCTCAGGACATCAATACTTAGTACAGGTTTGAGGTGCCTTGTCCCCACCCCTTCTTATCCAGGCCAGGGTCCCACAGGGTTCCATTCTGGGTCCAATCCTATTGTTCATCTTCCTAAATGACCTCCTTTCAGCTTGTGCCAACTCACATATTCACACGCATGCAAATGACGCAGTTCTCTATACTTCCAGTGCCTAGAGTGTACATGTGGAGGTTTCGCTCTAGCATGACTTTCACAATGTTCTGCATTATTTCCAGTCCAACCAGCTTCAAGTCAACAGTAAACAGTGTCAATGACCTTTGGTACCAGCCAGAAGCTGGCCAGGCTCTCCCCCTCCCCGGTTTTTCCATGCTGGATGACACGCGCCCTTTGAAGTAGTCTCAGCTTTCAAGAACCTTGGTGTGTGTTTAGACAGTAGACTTGACTTCTCTGCCCACATTGACACCATTCATGCCAAACTCTGCCCCAAACTTAGTGCCCTGTCCCGCAATAAGGATTACCTTTCTCCCCAGGTCCAGCAGTAGCTGGTCACCAAAATGGTTCTCTCGGTTCTTGACTATGCAGATGTGGTCTATGGCACCACTCCTTCCACTTCTCTTGCCAGACTGGACACCCTCTGCAATGCCTTCTGCCACTTTGCTAGCAACTCACCATCTCTTAACCCCCAGTGTTCCCTATACTCCTCATTATCCATCCTCTCTCTTCCTTCCTTCCTGTTGTCAGTCCCACTATGCTCCCATCATCTCTTAAATACTAGTTTGGGTCCCTTCCCTAATATCTATCCTCACTCCTCTCCCCCATTCTCCCCTTAGTCTACTCCCTATGGTCTAGAGACCCTCACAACTTCTCCCTCCTCTGCCCTCTCTCCTCAGCTGGGAAATCTGCATTCTCCTATTGCCTCCCCCTCCCTCTGGAACCAGCTGCCTTCCTTCATCCATATATCCACTTCCCTTCCCTCTGTCAGGTGCCAGCTAAAAGTTCTCCCCTCTTCCGTCACTGCTGCCAGCCTTCTACCTGAACCTTTCCTTCCCCTTCCCCTGTAATTTTGCCCTCCCTCCTAACCGCATGGTTTTGGCTATTTTGTGTGCAGTTTAATCAGCCTGTTTTAATACTCCTCTTAAGATTAGGTAAGTTTCTACACATTCAGGCATTACGCACTTTTTGATGATATCCAGTTGCACAGCTGATTTGTATGCCTGTTTATTTGTCGTTTGTTATAGACAACGATCTTGCTTTCTTATTTGTTCTACACTCTACTGTTGCCCTTTATTGTCATTGTAATGGCATCATCTGATTTTCTGTAATCTTTGTAATGGTGTTCTCCCCTTCCCCCTCTCCCTCCCCCCAGCATCACACCTAGAAACGAGCCTCAGCTCAGTGTGCCTCTCCCGGCAACCAATCAATCAATAAATTAAAAAAAAGACAAAAATAAGTAAACTATCATTCTTGAAAGCACTCCCCTAAGCATCCCACATAAATGCCATCAAGCTGCTTTGCTCTGCGCTCACCCGCACCCGCCACTCACTTCCTCGTTCCTTGTATGTTAAAAAGGTGGAACAGAATACAGCGTAGTCAGCAGAGAGCATGTCTCCATTACAGGGCTGGTGTCCTTCCTTCCACCCACCCACCCACCGGCAACAGACAGCAGCTTAATCTCTCATTTACTCTCACCAACCCCGCCCCTGCCACCAGTCCTCACACATTCTCATGTAAAACAGAGATGCTGTTTTGTGAATGGAAGATCCTTTTTCAAATTAAACTTCAAATCACTCACGTAATGTTCTGATTAATGCTACTGAGATCCAGGGCAAGATCGCACCTCATTACAGGGTTCTTTACTTCTGCCCCCCCCCCCGCACGCTTGCACACACGCATGCACGTAACAGAACCTGGCTTCAGTGTTTAGTGCCACAAAAGACCCAACCCTTCTCCACAAAACATGAACTTTATTTTAAACACAAGTGTTTTATGACTCTTTGTTCAATGGTACATACAATGGGAGGGGGGAGCCATGGCAACCACAGTATGGTACTTAAAGTTATAGAGGCCATAGTAGGACAAAAATCCTAAGTTAAAAAAAAAGAATCAAGCTAATGCAGGTGGAGGAACTATTTTACTTCAGCATACATAAAATGTTACTGTTATAGTATTTAAACATATAAATAAACATTTTTACATGCATGTAAACCACACAGCCCATTTTATATGCTCAATAAGACACTGCGGGATTGTACGACCCCGTGCCTACTACCCCCCTGGCCATGCATTAGAAGTGCCTAGCACACACTCCGTCATGTTTTATTGCCTATTTAGCCAGGATGTAGGAAGGCCTCTATTGTTTACATCTTTCATTTCTCTATAAACTAAGTGTCACAATCTTAAGGATGACATCTTGATAATATTTAGCCAATATGAAGCTACTCCAGTTTTACTAATGTGGAAGATGATGATAGCCACATCTAACTCTGCCCCGACAGCAGAGGCTGGTGTGCCTTGTGGGACATAGAAGATATCTCCAGAACTGTGCCAGATTTTATGTTGGCTTGCACGCACACGCAAACAACATATTGTGGTAGTAGCAGTTTTAGAGGTGTGCCAATGTTGTGGCGAATGCAGGCGATGCTTTCGTCGGTGTGTCCCTCAGCAGCCAACCAGTGAGCATGCTGCCGATGACAGCAGTTTCAGAGTGTGCCACCAACTTGAAACGAATCTGCTACTGCAATTAGAGACAGGCTCATCATTGCAGCAACAGATGACACGCCTCCATTACGTGCCATTCCTGGTGAAACATTTCAGAACATTTGGCAGCTCCTGCTGTCCGACACACAATCCCCACAAAGCCAACATCGGGGTGCCCAATCCCTATGTTGGTATGCCATCTCCCCCCGCATTATGTGGCATACCTAACATGGTGGCTCCTGCCACTCGCCACACAGTCCCAAAAAGCCGACATCGAGGTGCCCAATTCCCGTGTTGGCATCCCCCCCGTCAGTGTATCTTTCCTGGTTAAGTACCTTCTCCTTTCCAACACCAGGATGCCCACTCCCAGTGTCGGATGCGCCCCCTTCCAAACCTGTCTATACAGCTTGCCAACATTGGGGTGCCCAATCCACATGTCTGCATCCCCCCTAAATTGTGGCACACTGGGAGCCCACCCCAATGTGCCTATTTTTTTTTTTGTGTGTCTAAGCTGTGTAAATAAAGAAAACCTTCCCTCGCTGTCTTTTTTCCCCTGCAAAGAAGAAAACGGTCCACCGTTGTCTCCCATGTCCCCCATCCCCACCCTCCTCCTGTGCACCCACCTCCCACCCCTCCTTACCCATACTTACCCTATGGAGGTTGGGAGCCGTTATCTTCTCTGAAGTGGGACATGTCTACACTCTTCAAAGCCGAACTGCGAACCGAAGAAATGACGGTAAGCTTTATAATGGGGGGTTTCAACTTAGGTTGATATTTCAGCCATTTTTAGGAATTTGGGCCCCAAATTTTCAACATGGGGTTTTTGGGACTTCACATTGTGAACATGTAACTGTTATTTCGTTTCTCAGTCCTGAAAGGGGATTTCACCATCGCTGCGCAGAATCACCTTTCAGGACCGATTATACGAAATGACAGTGCCACTGTTCATGAGAGGAGGTCCCAAAAAACCCATGTTGCATATTTGGTGAACAAATTCCAAAAAATGACTGTGTTACCAGAGCGTGTTGCGCAGTTTCTATGCATGCTTGTAACTTTGCCAATTTGTAATATTTTCTCTCCAGATTTTCAGCATTGCCATTTTTTTCACACCTCCTTATGAACAGTACAGCTCTCATTTTTCACATCCTACCCAAAAAATGTTTTCACACCTGTGGCGCACAATGGGCACGGTCGCTGTGCAAAATCAACTTTTGGGACAGATTAACAAAATCATAGTGCCACTGTTCATGAGGAGAGGTCCCAAAATGCCCATATTTAAAATTTGATGAAAAGATTCCCAAATGACCGTATTACGGGTATGTATTGCATATGACGTCAGAAGTTTGCAGATTTTTTCATATTTTTCTCCAGATTTTCAACATTGCCATTTTTTCACACCTCCTCATGAACAGTACAGCTGTCATTTTTGCATCCTGCCTGATATGTTTCCGCACCTGTGGCGCCAAATGGCACAGTTGCTGTGCGAAATCACCTTTCAGGATTGAGTAACGAAATAATAGTACCACTGTTCATGAGGTGGGATCCCAAAAAAAAACAATGCTGAAAATTTGGAGTGAAAATACCAACAAATGCCCGGGGTGGTAAGGTTTCCAACCATACACCCATCCTGTAGACACTGACAGGCGTGGGAGGTGTAACTTGGATTCGTCGGCCATAATGTTCATAGCATTCTACCCCCACTCCCCCACCCTACAGCCACTGACAGGCACTGAGGTGTGCCTTGGGTTCTGTCACCCTAACATTCACCCCATTCTCCTATATTGCACTCATCTCAGCTTATAAAATGGGCAAGATCAACCAGCCAATCAGAATAGCTCCTCACCATGCATGAAATATGTTCCATGGATGGGTAATAAAAAGGACGGCAGTAAAAAGGCAAATATTATTAAGCATTAGAACATTGGCATTTAAAAATGCTGCCATTGTTATTTCCTCACTAATTGTGGCACAGAATCCTTTCTTTCCCTTTTACCCTTTCACAGACAGAGACGTCTTTACGCGGCTGCAGGAGGAGGAGGAGGTAGCGGCTGTCTGAACTCTGGTCACATAGTGCAGAATTTTCACTGACTGTCTTGCAAGAATTGCATATATTTTGAGTTGCATGGCACTTGTATCTGCATACTGAGCAGTTGCTGAGAGCTCATCTTGTCAGCATTCCCGCCGTGGCAAGAAGTCGTCCTAAACCAGTGATTTACGACTAGTTTGCTCTCGTGCGATCCGCGGTGGTCTCCAAAAATGAAACACATACCTAGATTTTTTTTTTTACCAGAAAACTAGTGCACATAACCATACTACACAGCTATCATTTCCAAAGTTCACTCACCTTTAAGTCGTTCAGTTTCCTAACTCCAGATGATGTCTTAGGTGCCTGGTGACATAGTCTACTTTTCATGACACTCGTGGTTCAAAAAAAAAAAAAAGAAAACACTTCTCTCTCTCTCTCTCTCACACACTCTCTAAATGAAAACACTTCTCTCTTTTACACTCTCTCTTTTGTCCACATGGGGAGCTGAGCAGAGGGCTGTACAATCGGACAGCTGGGGATCCCAATGGAGGACAAATGTCCTAAAGCAATTACTGAACACAAAAGCAGAAGGACTATTTTATTATAAATACTCTAAGTTATTTTAGTGTATTCATATCTAAATAGCTTTTTTTAACATAGTAACCCATTTTATAAGTACAGTAAGACACTCCAGGTGTGAGCATGGAACAGATTTTACCGCACACTAGGGGCTAAAGACACTCAGCCAAGACCTCATACCTTACTATACCCCTGGCCATGCGGTAAAATCTGTTCCATGCACACCCTGTCATGTCTTTTTGCTTACTTATTTCCTTATGGAATGGGGCAAACATAAGTGCCAAAGACCCCAAAGCACACCTGACACCTGTTGGTGTCTGCAGGGTGGGGTGAGGTGGAATGGTGTAAGAATTATGGCCAACTACCCAAAGCCACATACCCAACGCCTTTCAGTCTCTGCGGGGCGGGGGGAGGGTTGGTGTTAGTTCAATACTTCACTGCCATTCCTATTATCTCTTTAACTCCTGCACTACCAGTGCCAATGCCAGCAAGCCAACATTCGGCATTGACAAATGCTTGTTTTATCAGAAATTTCAGAAAAGTTGCTTCCCAGACTTCTGCTGCATACATGCTTTTAGGTAGAACTTTTCCCTCTGCTGCCTTAATTGTTGGGACAACAGAACAGCTACCATATTTCTGACTAAACCTGCATAAACCTTGTATCGAAGAATCAAGCTTTTTCCTTGTACAACAAACATAAGACAAGCGTTGTATGCTCAAAAAATAGTTCTATCTCAGAGGTCTAAAGAACTAATAATTGAGTGTTAGACCCCCTCGATTGAATTATTTTCTTGTACACTACACTTTTCTGCCATTTATTCAATTTACTTACTATTGTTATAGGCTACTACTACACACTGTTATGTTGCTGTAAATAACTCAGGAAATAGTTATAGCTGACTCGGAAGCAGATATATGATTAATTTCTGTTTTTCTACTTAATCTGGTGCTGCGCCAGTACCCCCCACCTTACGGCACCAAGGGAGACATGGTATTTGTATTTTCACCCTGTTCAGGGACCTCTGGCATTTGATTCGCATACGCGTGTGGAGGCTGCATGTCCCTGCGTGGCTCTGTTGATGGCCTCATCCTCCTCCCTGCCCAACGCCCAAATTCCTCCTGGCCTGGCACTGCCACCTGGCCTCCACCGGTGGTAGCCATGAGTCAAGGAAACCTCTTGTCCCTCCCAGAGAGGTGAGCTGCCTGATGGCTGCTTATCTCTGGCCTTGCCCCCGGCCGACTTCTGTGAGCCCAAGCTCGCTTCCCCAGGTCGCTGTGTGCCGCAAGGTGTAGTGTCCAGTGCCGCAACCCTCTGCACCACTGGGCCGGCTATGATTAATTTCTTTTATTAGGATTAAATCACTAAAACATACAGTTTGCCACAGATAAAGCATTGTCTTGAATCACTGTTATTAAATTAAAATGTCAATTATTTTTTTTAAGTGTAGGATCTGTCCAAGATAACTTGATGACTTCCTTGAAATAATGATTTGGTTTTCTTGTTGTTGGGTGAATTACAGCATTACATAATTCTGGATTGCACATTATTTTCTGTGTAGAACTGTGTGTTGGGGGGGGATTTTCAAAAGGGTTGGACATGTACACACATGCATGCTGTATGCCTGCATCTGCTTCCGTCCACTTGTGTCTAGGCAGCCTGCTGCTTTTTTCAGAAGTTGTAGCCGTTTATGACAAAGGTCAGGATTTTGGAAGCGCTGAACACAGCACTTGGGTTCGTTTTTCGGATGCGTGCTGCATCCATTCAAATACGTCAGGATGTGCACATCCTATTAGCATACATCAGACACATTTGTAACATTTTACACAGTTTTACAGCACTTTATCTGCAATGGCGGTACCTGTGTCCATTATCTGGACACAACTGCAGTACCTGTGTCCATTCTCTGGACACAACTGCAGTACCTGTGTCCATTCTCTGGACACAACTGCAGTACATGTGTCCATTCTCTGGACACAACTGCAGTACCTGTGTCTCTTATCTGGATACAACTGCTGTACCTGTGCCCATTATCTGGACACAACTGCGGTACCTGTGTCCCTTATCTGGATACAACTGCAGTACCTGTGTCCATTCTCTGGACACAACTGCAGTACCTGTGCCCATTATCTAGACACAACTGTAGTACCTGTGGCCATCATTTGGACACAATTGTAGTACTTGTGTCCATTATCTGGACACAACTGTGGTACTTTTGTCCATTATTCGGACACAATTGCAGCACCTGTGTCCATTCTCTGGACACAACTGCAGTACCTGTGTCCATCCTCTGGACACAACTGTGGTACCTGTGTCCCTTATCTGGATACAACTGCAGTACCTGTGTCCATTCTCTGGACACAACTGCAGTACCTGTGCCCATTCTATGGACACAACTGCAGTACCTGTGTCCATTCTCTGGACACAACTGCTGTTCCTGTGTCCATTCTCTGGACACAACTGCAGTACCTGTGTCCATTATCTGGACACAACTGCTGTTCCTGTGTCCATTCTCTGGACACAACTGCAGTACCTGTGTCCATTCTCTGGATACAACTGCAGTACCTGTGTCCATTATCTGGATACAACTGCAGTACCTGTGTCCATTCTCTGGACACAACTGCTGTAGCTGTGTCCATTATCTAGAACACAGCTGCAATGTGTCCATTATCCAGACACAACTGCGGTACCCATGTCCATTATCTGGATACAACTGTAGTACTTATGTCCATTAGCTGGACACAGCTGCAGTACTTGCACCAGAACATTAGACTACCTTTTGTAGTCCAACTTGTCTGACGGAAATGCACAATTTTGTCTGGAAAATGGACCCAACTCTTTGAAAATCCCCTTACAAAAAGACACAAGTTGCAGCAGAAACTAGATGCAACTGCATCCAAATTGGACGCAGCTCACAAGCATATTTCATCCTCCTCCCCAAACTGACCTATGCTGCGCCGGTTATACAGTCCCTCTCTGGCAGGGAACTGGGAAGGGTGCAAATACTTTATAAGGTAGTATGATTTGCAACCAATTCCCCCCCAAGGTGTCATCACTGCGAGGTGCTCGACTCTCTAAACTGGCCATCTCTTTCCCAAAGGCTCCAATACCCCCTCCTATGCACCACCTACAAACTAATAAATGGTCCCAGCCCAGCAGGCCTACTCGGGCTGGTAGCCTCCAAGCCCCCAGGCAGGTTGCTGCGAACCTCTTCCCAAAAGCTCCTAGAGGTCCCTAGGGTGAGGACCACAGCTGGAAACAAGTACTTCACCCACGCTGCCCTGACCATATGGAACAGCCTCCCCTGACCAGCTGCGTAATGCCAGCACACTGGACTCCTTTAAAAAAAAGCTCCAAGCATACTTAGAAAATGGGCAAGATTATTCAAGGTTGCTGATTGGCTGACGGGCAGTACAGGGGGGTACATTAAGTTTCAATAGATGCCCGCTTAAAACAAGCACCAATTCAGGGTGCCCTATTACCAACTTTATCCTTGGGCACCCCGAATTTGAAAAATCAAACCCGCCATTTTTGTCCCTGCTTAGCGAGTGATCAAGTTACCCCCCACACACACAGACAGCCTGTCAAGAGCTCCAGCGCAACTTTAAAAAAAAACAAAAAAAGCAAACATAACCCGATCCAAAAAATACACCCCGTTTCTTCAGTCCATAAAAAAAAATTGCTTCGAGAGAAGCGGCGGTTCCTATAGCCCTGCACTTCCATTACTCGCCAGGAACGCGGCAGACAACTCAAAACCCTCCCACTCCACAATCCTCGTCCCTCACTATCCATAACAGATAGAATACTCCTCCCCACATCAGCATTTTCAATTTTTTAAATACCTCCTCTTTTTTTCTGCCGACTTCTCAGTTCTGCTGCAGTTGCCTTTTTAACGGAGCTGTCTATTCTCGCGCTTTCCATTCTCCACAGCTAATCCTCTCAAACCTGGCTGCCTCTTCTCATATGCAGTAATTGCCTCAAACAGCAGCTGCTCTTCAGACTTAAAAAAAAAATAACTTAGTGCTGTTGTGCCATGCTGTACTTGTGTCTCTTATCTTTGGAGGGGGCGGGATAACCAGAAGAAAATGGCTCCATGGGGGGGGGCAGCAACGGGAGATGGAATAGCTTTCAAATCTAGGGACTACTTTATCTTTTTTTATAATTTTTATATTTGTTTAAACTCATTTCCTCACTTATTTGATCAATTAATTAAAATTTACACAGAAACCCATTTTCTAAGCCCAATAATACCCTCCAGAGTGGGCGGTATGGGCAATACTGGACCTTCCAGGAGCTATAAGGCCCTCCGCCTGCGGCGTTGTTCCTCATTACGCCCTAGGCGGTCTGGTATTGCCCAATACTGCCCACCCTGTCAGGTATTATTGCTTGTTTAATTGAAAAGAACTCATGCTCGTGCCAGAGGTGACCCTACTTACTCTTGAACTGTACATTATGAAAAAATCTGTTGTAGCTTGTTGTCCCGGCTTGTATCCATAGTAACTTAGAAAATGGGCAAAACACAATCAGCTCTCTGATTGGCTGAGAGCTAAAACAGGGAGGTATATTAAGTTACGATAGACACCCGCTTTGAAAGAAGTGCCAATTTGAGGTGCCCCATTACCTAAGAATCTCCTTGGGCACCCCGAACTGGCATACTGAGCAGCCGCCATTTTTTTGCCCTCACTAAATGACCGAGATCTTGTCAGTCCATAGCATCTTATGCACCACCTTCCCCCACCTGCTGTCAGTGTACATGTTAAAAATCAGTTTAAAACATTTCTTACTTGAAGCTTCTGCCATCGCTCTCCCCTGCAGTTTTTTTTTTTCGCTCTTACTACCGCGGCTTCCTCGCTCGCTCATTTACCAAGTCTCATCTACTGTGACCGTTCTCATATACTTCTGGTTACCTACGCCTGCCAGCAAACAAACAAAAAACATTAAATAAACAAATATTTAAAGGTCATTACTCCCAGTTCAGCTGTAAAGGCCATGGAGAGGGCAGAGCCGCAAATCACAAATTTCAGCATGCAGGACATCGAAAAGAAATCACACCAATGAGGTGCAGTAAGAAGAGGACGCACTAATGGGGAGGGCTGAAATGCGCTCTTTAAATTAAAAAAAAAACAGTTCTCCACGCTACCCTCCCACATCGAACTTCTCTATTTACCCTCCTACTTGGGGGGGGGGCTACTGCAAATGAATCACTACAAAAGACACTGCAGCATAGAAAACAAGACTTATCATAGGCAGCAACACCCTCTAGTGGCATTTCCTAAAGGGCCTGTTTAACAGAAGCTCCTGTTTCTCATATGTTAATTACTTTTTTACCTGTTTTTTCCTTTGAAAATCATTTTTTTAAATAAAAAAAATGAAAGCCCATTTTCTAAGCGCAATAATGCCCTCCAGGGTGGGCGGTATGGGCAATACCGGACTGCCCAAGAGCTATAAGGCCCTCTGCCTTCAGCGTCAGGCCTCATTATGCCCCTGGCCGGTCCAGTATTGCCCAATACCGCCCACCCTGTCAGGCATTATTGCTTTCTTGTAATACCACTGTTGTAACACATTTCACTGTTTAACTTATGTGAACACAGCTACCCATATATACCCCATTAGAGGGAAGGTCATGGGGAATTTCTGTGATGTTTTACAGTTATTGTCCTACAGTTATTATTCTAAAACTATTTATGTCATCAGTATGTGTTTAAGTTAGCTGTATTATGTATCCCTGATGTGTCCTGCATCCTTTTTGGTTTTTCTTCTGTGTAACTAAATCCGGGTCGCCCCTGAAAAAGGGACTATTTGGGCCCAGTGGGCTTACCCGGTCAACAAAAGGAAATTAAATTAAAAAAAAAATACATCATGGACACAGCTCACAGCTGCATCTATTTTTGATACAATTGTCTCTGTTTTTGGAGACAAACTTTGGACCCTGTTAGGCCATCTAATAGATGGTCGAACAGGTTTGGACACAATTCTGCATTGAAAATCGGGTCGGGCACGTCTTTGGTAGATCCTTCTGAAAACCCTGCTCTGTACGTTTTTGTGGAAAAATATAGGGTTAAAAAAAAAAGAGGTTCTGGCCGTTCAAACAAATGGTTATTATCTTCTGTAGTGAGAGAAGGGCAGATTCTGAGCCATGTCCATTAGAGAGTCCTTGCAACAGCTACTAACAGTTAATGCTCTTCTTAAGTAGGTGCAACCGCAGGTAATCGGGGATGGGGTGGTCAGCAAGGTTACACCTACATCTTCTGATATTTCACAATGTGCTGTGAATTGTATAAAAAATCAAAAGGAGGAAATGAATTCAAACCGAAATAAACACTCTGAGCATCTTTCTTAATCCCCCATGTGCTATATGCATTTAGCACATAGTTAATCAGTGTCTTTTTTACATACTGTATTGTGTGCACACATTGGTAAATTGTACTAGTAAAGATGCAGATGTGCATTAAGGTACTAATAGCACTAAAGAGCAATAACAGATGCCCCGGGTCACCGTATTATCATATATCTTGCATTTGACATCTCATGAGGTCAAGAGGTGCAAAGAACGTAATAACTTTATGTGAAAAGTGTTGAGAGTGTTATGTTGTGATTCACACAAAAGTGCTAGAAATGCCCATTAAAACACATTTAACTTTTCAATATTCATTATGGTGGCTAATAGGTGGTGGGGCAGTGAATCAGCCTAAAGAAACATGCTGTCGATGGTACAGACAGCATTGCCCACGTGTCTCTGAATGCTGGCAAGAAAAAACAGCTCTGTTACATCAGGGTCATCGCCACTCAATGCAGTGTTTTTCCTCCAGCTAAATTATGCTTAATGGGCTCTGGCCTGACCTACAAAAATCACTTACTGAGAGGCAAATCCTCTCATGTGCATAATTACTGCCACATGATCACAGCTTTGAATGGAAAGATGACACAGCCTTGCAATGATGGTGGTTACCATGCTTTTTGGAAATAATTGCTTATTTTTCTGAAGGTACTGCGGAAGTCTGGAATATGACTCAGATAAAGAAATGAAAAGGAAACAAAAGCTCCTTAGAACCCCACGTTGCAGAAATGTTACTGAAATGTAAAGAAAACTCACTATTAAGTGCTGAACAGGTGAACCTGTCCGTGCTTCATCTACACTGTCATTATACAAACAAGTGCCTTTTTGACTTCCCTTATTTAATTATCGGTGTCGTAGTCCGACTTTGAACCAGCACATGCGGTTTTATGTTTTGCAGGTCAGCTAGTAAGTTCAAGCAGAAATAGGCAGCATGTACTCAAATGGGGGGGCAGGATAAGGGGAAAACATCAGATAGAGGTGGTCAGCTTGTGGAATAGACACAGAAAGCCGTGCTTTAGAGTGTTGAAGCGTTAGGGATAGACTTAGTACCTGTGTTTTCAGCCTGAGTGTAGCATGATAAACTGTGGGACTTAACCAGTAAAATCTTGGTTCCATGTGCTTCTGCTTTTTATGTCTTTTCACATGATAATTTCCACAGCGGCACCAGTGGCCATTTTTGTGAGACCATTCCATAATGCACCCGCTTGAGGAATAGCCTACCTGATGAGGTAGTGGAAGCTACAGCTGCGGTGCTCAGGTCTTCAAAGCAGAATTAGACGGGAGGATAGCATTGAGGTTACACAGCATGAGGTAGGGTAGCATTCCAGCTGATAAGCTTGGCTGTGTCTTTGGACTCAGGTTGGGGTATAGGCACTGCCACGAGGTTGAAGGGGAAACTAGTCGTGGAGGACCTTATACCTTACTATGTTAACGGCCACTGTTATAAAGGTGAGATTTGGTTTTTATTCAAATGTTTCTGGCACTGTTGGCTGTTCAGCCCGCTGGCTGCCCCGGTGACCTCCCAGCCCCACTGTGACTTATCTCCCCATGCATCCTCTATGGTTTCCTCTTGTGGTGGGGCCTTGAGGCAGGGGTGTCTCCCGCCCTTCTGGTACATCATATCTGGTGGAAGAGGGTGGTCATGCAGTGCCTGGGAATGCCAGCATAGCAGTCATCCTGATGGCCCATCTGGGAACTTTATCCCCTCACTTCAAAGGTCATGCTAATGATTGCCAAGTGTGATGTGTAAGCCCTGAGTCCCCACCTGCCCCTGGCGCTGAGCAGAGCTCTCAGATAAGCCTTGTGGACTGCAGCGGGTATGTCATGACACAAAATCATGACCCTTGTCACCATGAGGGGCTGTTTTGGTGCTGGACAATGTTGCCATTCCCCCCTTTGCTGGAGCACTCTCCCGTCAGCAGCATTCTTCCCAGCCCTAGATACCCAGGCCCAGACAATCGAGTTCAGTTCTGAACCCCAGGTCATCTGCATGAAAGTATGACATGCTTCTTATTTATTTATTTTTTTTATTATTCTTTTGGAAACCAGGTAAGGCCCACTAGGCACAAGTCCTGTTTTCAGGGGCAACCTGGGGGCACTGGGGAGGTTAAGTGACTTGCTCAGGGTCACACAGTATGCAAGTGGAGGTTGTGGGAATCAAACCCAGGTCTGCTGGATGAACCAAGCTCATTCACAGCTCACTACTCTAAGCTCTAGGCTATAGTCCTAGCTTTCACACACACACACACACACGCACGCACACATGCAAACACACACACACACACAGACTGGAAGCAATGGCTTACAGTACTGTTTGATAAAATCTGTTAATTTGAAACACAGCATTAATCATACTTTCTTTGTATTTGCATTTGTTTAGTGCTAAATAGAGGAGCAGTGAAAATCTGTTCAAGGCCAAATCATTGTCAGAACAATGTAGCGCATACATTGGTAAATGCACAGTGCTATTGTTCCTAGATATTACCCGCTCTACTCACAGTACCGGTGATGCTACCCTAAAACAGTATCATGTAGCCAGCCAGTATAAGCGCACCCACCTCTCCACTACACTCCAAGCACTATGTGCTGTTTCACAGACATGCCACGTCATAGCTGCTTGCATCAGTATCATTTATAAGGATGAAGCTGATAAACTGCATGTTCTTTAAAAGTACTGTATCCAGAGCAAGTACAAGAAATCAAGCTGAGTCAACTATCTTCAACTCTATATCCAAGGGCTCCCCCCAGTGAATTCTGTTTGTGATGTAAAAATGATGATTAATTAATTTATTTATTTTAAATGTTTCACCAGAAAGGCACACTGAGCAGCACGGCTCATTTCCAGGTGCAGCCTGGGGAAGGGGGATGGGGAAACAAGCAAGAATACAGTACAACAACATAGCTAACAGTCAAATACAGACATAGGTCGAGTAGGTACCAGTAAAGTACAGAGATGAAGTGCAGTAAACAGTACTATACAGTTACATGGTAAGCGAAGAAGATAGAGCAGGGGTAGCAATTTAGAGAGGTGGGGTAAGGTGGGTGGGGGCGTCATGGGGGCAGGGAATTAAAGTGGGGGTAGGAGTTGGGAGAAGGGGTAGCAAGGGATGTGAGAGTAAAGAAAAGGGTTTGGGAAGGAAATTAGGAGCAGGTGCAGGTAGGGGAAGAGAAACTTCATAGGAGGGAGGAGAGGGCATGTGAGGAGGGCGGAGAGGGCATATGAGGGGGAAGAGAGGGCATGTGGGGAGGGAGGAGAGGGCATGTGGGGAGGAAAGAGAGGGCATGTGAGGAGGGAGGAGAGGGCATGTGGGGAGGGAGGAGAGGGCATGTGAGGAGGGAGGAGAGGGCATGTGGGGGAAGGAGGGAGTGGGAGGAGAAGAGAGAGGGAGAAGAGGCATGTGAGGGAGGAGGGGCATGTGAGGAGGGACGAGGGAGGGAGGAGGAGGAGAGCATGTGGGGGAAGAGAGGAATGGGAGGAGGGAGGAAAGGGCATGTGAGAAGGAAGAGGGCATGGAGGAGGAGAGAGAGCATGGAGGAGGGAAGAGAGGCATGTGGGGAGGGAGGAGAGGCATGTGAGGAGGAGGAGAGGCATGTGAGGAGGAAGAGAGGGCATGTGAGGAGGGAGGGAGGAGAGGCATGTGGGAGGGAAGAGAGTGTGTGAGGAGGGAGGAGAGGGCATGTGAGGAGGGAGGAGAGGGCATGTGAGGAAGGAGGAGGCATGTGGGGAGGGATGAGAGGGTATGTGGGAACAGGAGGGAAGAGGGGAATGTGGGAGGAAGGAGGCATGTGGGGAGGTGGAGAGGCATGTGGGGAGGAAGAGAGGTGTGAGGGAGGGAGGAGAGGCATGTGGGGAGGGAGGAGGGGCATGTGGGGAGGGATGAGAGGGCATGTGGGGAACAGGAGGAGAGGGGAATGTGAGAGGAGGAAGAGAGGCATGGGGAAACAGGAAGGAGGAGGGGCATGGGGAAGGAAGAGAGGGCATGTGAAGAGGAGGAGAGGCATGTGGGGAAGGAAGAGAGGCATGTGAGGGAGGAGGAGGAGAGGGCATGGGAGGAAGGAGAGGGAATGTGAGGAGGAGGAGAGGGCATGGGAGGGAGGAGAGGGCATGTGGAGGAGGAGGAGGAGGGGGAACAGGGAGGGAGGGGCATGTGGGGAGGGAAGAGAGGGCATGTGGGGAACAGGAAGGAAGAAGGGTATGTGGGGGAAGGAAGAGGGCATGTGGAGAACGAAGAGAGGCATGTGGGAGGAAGGAGGGCATGTGGAGGAGGGAGGAGAGGGCATGTGAGGAGGGAGGAGAGGGCATGTGGGAGGAGGAGAGGGCATGTGGAGGAGGGAGGAGAGGGCATGTAGGGAGGAGGAGAGGCATGTGAGGAGGGAGGAGGGCATGTGGGAGGGAGGAGGGCATGTGGAGGAGGAGAGAGGGCATGGGGGAGGGAGAGGGGCATGTGGGATAGGAGGGAAGAGGGAAATGTGAGGAGGGAGGAGGGGCATGGGGAGGAGGAGAGGGGCATGTGAGGAGGAGGAGGCATGTGGGGAGGAGGAGAGGGCATGTTGGGAAGGAGGAGAGGCATGTGAGGAGGGAGGAGGGCATGGAGGAGGGAGGATGTGAGGAGGAGGGAGGAGGGCATGTGAGGAGGAGGAGGGAGGCATGTGGGAGGGGGGGACAGGGGAATGTGAGGAGAGGAGGAGCATGGGGAGGTGGAGAGAGGCATGTGGGAGGGAGAGGAGGGCGTGTAGGGGAGAGAGAGGGCATGAGGAGGGAGGAGGGCATGAGGAGAGGAGGAGAGGGCATGTCGGAGGAGGAGGGCATGTGAGGAGGAGGAGAGGGCATGTCAGAGGGAGGAGAGGCATGTGAGGAGGGAGGAGGGGCATGTAAGAAGGAGGAGGGGCATGTGGGGAGGAGGAGGGGCATGGGGAGGAGAGAGAGGGCATGTGAGGAGGAGGAGAGGGCATGAGGAAGGAGGAGGGGCATGTGGGAGGAGGAGAGGCATGTGAGGAGGAGGAGGAGAGGGCATGGGGAAGGAGAGGGCATGGAGGAGGGAGGAGGGCATGTGGGAGGGAGGAGGAGGCATGTGAGGAGGGAGGAGGGCAGTGGGGAACAGGAAGGAGAGGGATGTGGGAGGGGAGAGGGCATGTGGGGACAGGAGGAAGAGGGCATGTGGGAGGGAAGAGGGCATGGAGAAGGAAGAGAGGCATGGGAGGAGGGAGGAGAGCGGAGGAGGAGGGAGGAGGGCATGGAGGAGGAGAGGGCATGTGAGAGGAGGAGAGGGCATGTGAGGAGGGAGGAGGACATGTGAGGAGGAGGAGAGGCATGTGGGAGGGGAGGAGGCATGTCCGGAGGAGGAGGAGGGCATGAGGAGGAGGAGAGGGCAGAGTGAGGAGGGAGGAGAGGGCAGTCAGGAGGGAGGAGAGGCATGTGAGGGAGGAGGGCATGTGAGGAGGAGGAGGAGGCATGTGAGGAGGGAGGAGGCATGTGGGAGGAGGAGGGCATGGAGGAGGGAGGAGAGGGCAGGTGAGGGAGGGAGGAGGGGCATGTGGGAGGAGGAGAGGGCATGTGAGGAGGGAGGAGGAGCATGTGGGGAGGGAGGAGGGCATGTGAGGAGGGAGGGAGAGGGCAGGGAGGAGAGGGCATGGGAGGAGAGGTGGGGAGGAGGAGAGGAGAGTGGGAGGAGGAGGAAGGGCATGTGAGGAGGAGGAGAGGACATGTGAGGGAGGAGGAAGAGAGGAGAGGAGAGGGCATGTGGGAGGAGGAGGGCATGGGGGAGGAGAGGCATGTGAGGAGGGAGGAGAGGCAGTGGGGAGGGAGGAGAGGATGAGGGAGGGAGGAGGGCATGTGAGGAGGGAGGAGAGGACAGGGGAACAGGAGGGAGGGGAATGTGAGGAGGGAGGAGAGGGCATGGGGAACAGGAAGAAGAGGGGCATGGGGAGGAAGAGGGACATTGGGGAAGGGAAGAGAGGGCATGGGAGGAGGAGGGCATGTGAGGAGGGAGGGCATGTCAGGAGGGAGAGAGCACGTGGGGGAGGAGGAGGGCATGGAGGAGAGAGGAGGGCATGTGGGAGGGAGGAGGGGCATGTCAGGAGGAGGAGTGGACATGTGGGAGGGAGGAGGGGCAGTGGAGGAGGAGAGGCATGTCAGGAGGAGGAGAGGGGCATGAGGAGGGCAGGAGGAGGGAGGGAGAGGGCATGGAGGAGGGCATGTGAGGGAGGGAGGAGAGAGCATGGAGGAGGAGGAGAGGGCATGGGAGGAGAGGGCATGGGGAGGAGGAGAGGGCATGGGAGGAGGAGGAGGGCATGTGGGGAGGGAGGAGAGGGCATGAGGGGGAGGAGGGCATGGGGAGGAGGGAGGGCATGTGGGGAGGGAGGAGGGCATGTGGGAGGAGGAGAGGCGTGTGGGGAGGAGGAGGGCATGGGAGGGAGGAGGAGGGCATGTCGGGAGGGGGAGGAGGGCATGTGAGGAGGAGGAGAGGAATGTGGGGAGGAGGAGAGGGGGCGTGTGAGGAGGAGGAGGAGGGCATGGGGGAGGAGGAGGCATGTCAGGAGGGAGGAGGGCATGTCAGGAGGGAGGAGAGGGCATGTGAGGGAGGGAGGAGAGGGCATGTGAGGAGGAGGAGAGGCATGTGAGGAGGGAGAGAGGGCATGAGGGAGGAGAGGGCATGGGAGGAGGAGAGGGCATGTGGTGAGGAGAGGGCATGTGGGGAGGGAGGAGAGGGCATGTCGGAGGAGGAGGGGCATGTGAGGGAGGAGGGAGGAGGGCATGTGAGGAGGGAGGAGAGGGCATGTGGGGAGGGAGGAGAGGGCATGTCAGGAGGGAGGAGAGGGCATGTGGGAGGAGGAGAGGGCATGTAGGGAGGGAGGAGAGGCATGGGGAGGAGGAGGGGCATGTGGGGGAAGGAGGGCGTGAGGAGGGAGGAGAGGGCATGTGAGGGAGGAGGAGGAGGCATGTGGGGAGGGAGGAGCATGTAGAGGAGGAGGACAGGGCATGTGAGGAGGAGAGAGGGCATGTGGGGAAGGAAGAGGGCATGTGAGAGGGAGGAGAGGGCATGTGGGGAGGGAGGAGGGGGCATGTGAGGAGGGAGGAGGGCATGGGAACAGGGAGGAGAGGGCATGTGAGGGAGGGACGAGAGGGCATGTGGGGAGGAGGAGAGGGCATGTGAGGAGGAGGAGAGGGCATGTGGGAAAGGAGGAGAGGGAATGTGAGGAGGGAAGAGAGGCATGGGGAACAGGGAAGGGAAGAGGGCATGTGGAGGAGGAAGAGGGCATGTGAGGAGGAAGAGAGGGCATGTGAGGAGGAGGAGGAGAGGAGCAGGGAGGAGGGCATGGAGGAGGGAGGAGAGGCATTCGGGAGGGAGGAGAGGCATGTGAGGGAGGAGAGGCATGTGAGGAGGAGGAGAGAGGGCATGGGGAGGGAGGAGGCATGTGGAGGGAGGAGAGAGGCATGTGAGGAGAGGGCAGTGAGGAGGAGGAGGGCATGTCAGGAGGGAGGAGGGCATGTGAGGAGGAGCAGGTGGAGGGAGGGAGAGGGCATGTGAGGAGGAGGAGAGGCAAGTGGGGAGGAGGAGGGCATGTGGAGGGAGGAGGGCATGTGGGGAGGGAGGAGAGGGCATGTGGGGAGGAGGAGGGCATGTGAGGAGGAGGAGGGCAGTGGGGAGGAGGAGGGCATGTGAGGAGGAGGAGGGCATGTGGGGAGGGAGGAGGGCATGGAGAGGAGGAGGGCATGTGAGGAGGAGGAGGGAGGCGTGAGAAGGGAGGAAGGGCATGGGGGAGGAGGAGGGCATGGGAGGAGGAGGAGAGGGCATGTGAGGAGGAGGAGAGGGCATGGGGAGGAGAGAGGCATGTGAGGAGGGAGGAGGGCATGTGAGGAGGAGGAGAGGCATGTGAGGAGAGAGGAAGGCGGTGAGGGGAGGGAGAGAGGGCATGTGGGAGGGAGGAGAGGCATGTCGGGAGGAGGAGAGGCATGTGAGGAGGGAGGAGAGGGCATGTGAGGAGGGAGGAGGGCATGGGGGAGGAGAGGTGAGGGAGGGAGGAGGGGCATGTGGAGGAGGAGGAGGGCATGTGGGGAGGGAGGAGGGCATGTGAGGAGGGAGGAGAGGCAGTCAGGAGGAGGAGAGAGATGTGAGGAGGGAGGAGAGGGCATGTGAGGGAGGGAGGAGAGGGCATGTGGGAGGGAGGAGAGGAGTGAGGGAGGAGGAGAGGCAGTGAGGAGGGAGAGGGCATGTGGGAGGGGAGGAGGGCATGTGAGGAGGGAGGAGGGCATGGGAGGAGGAGGAGGGCATGGAAGGGGAGGAGGGGCAGTGGAGGAAGGGAAGAGAGGGCATGTGAGGAGGGAGGAGGGCAGGAGGAGGAGGAGGGCATGTGGGAGGAGGAGGGGCATGTGAGGAGGAGGAGAGGGCATGTGAGGAGGAGGAGAGGGCATGTGGGGAGGAAGAGGGCATGTGAGGGAGGGGAGAGGCATGTGGGGAGGAGGAGGGATGTGAGGGAGGAGGAGAGGGGCATGTGGGGAACAGGAGGAGAGTGTGAGGGAGGAGGAGAGGCATGTGGGGAGGGAGGAGGCAGTGGGGAGGAGGAGGAGGGCATGTGAGGAGGAAGAGGGCATGGGGAGGAGGAGAGGGCATGTGGGAGGAGGAGGAGAGGGCATGTGAGGAGGAGAGGGCATGTGAGGAGGAGAGAGGGCATGTGAGGAGGAGGAGAGGAGGAGGGAGGGAGAGAGGGCATGTGAGGAGGAGGAGAGGGCATGGGGAGGAGGGAGAGGGGCATGTGAGGAGGGAGGAGAGGGCATGTGGGGAGGAGGAGAGGGCATGTGAGGGAGGAGGAGGGATGTGGGAAGGGAGAGAGGGCATGTGGGGAGGAGGAGGGGCATGTGAGGAGGAGGAGAGGGCAGTGAGGGAGGGAGAGAGGGCATGTGGGGAAGGAGAGAGGGCATGTGGAGGAGGGAGAGGGCATGTGGGGGAAGGAGGAGAGGGCATGTGGAGGAGGAGAGAGGGGCATGGAGGAGGAGAGAGGGCATGTGGGGAGGAAGGAGAGGGCATGTGGGGAGGAAGAGGGCATGTGAGGAGGAAGAGGGGGCATGAGGGAGGGAGGAGAGGCATGTGAGGAGGGAGGAGAGGAGGCATGGGAGGAGGAGAGGCATGAGGAGGAGGAGGCATGTAGGGAGGGAGGAGAGGGCATGTCAGGAGGGAGAGGGGCATGTCAGGAGGGAGGAGGGCATGTGAGGAGGGAGGAGGGCATGTCGGAGGAGGAGAGGGCATGTCAGGAGGGAGGAGAGGCAGGAGGAGAGGGCAGTGGGAGGAGGAGAGGGCATGGGGAGGAGGAGGGGCATGTGGGGAGGGAGGAGGGGCATGTGGGGAGGAGGAGAGGGCATGGAGGAGGAGGAGAGGGCATGTGGGGAGGGAGGAGGGCATGTGGGGAGGAGGAGAGGGCATGGGGAGGGAGGAGAGGCAGTGGGAGGAGGAGAGGCACGGGAGGAGGAGAGAGGCATGGGGGAGGGAGGAGAGGCATGTGGGAGGAGGAGAGGCATGTGAGGAGGAGGAGGAGAGGCATGTGAGGAGGGAGGAGAGGGTGTGGGGAGGAGGAGAGGGCATGTGGGGAGGGAGGAGGGGCAAGTGGAGGAGGAGGAGGGCATGTGAGGAGGGAGGAGGGCATGTCAGGAGGGAGGAGGGCATGTAGGAGGAGAGAGGATGTGAGGAGGAGGAGGGAGTGAGGAGGGCATGTGAGGAGGGAGGGCATGAGGGAGGAGGGGACATGGAGGAGGAGGGAGGAGGGAATGGGAGGAGAGGGCATGTGGGGAGGGAGGAGAGGGCATGTCGGGAGGAGGAGAGGGCATGAGGAGGGAGGAGAGGCATGTGAGGAGGAGGAGGGAGGAGGGCATGTGAGGAGGGAGAGGCATGTGGGGAGGAGGGAGGAAGGAGAGGGCATGTGAGGAGGGAGGAGAGGCATGTGAGGAGGGAGGAGAGGGCATGTAGGGGAGGAGGAGAGGGCATGTGAGGGAGGGAGACAGGCATGGAGGAGGGAGGAGGGCCAGTGGGGAAAGAAGAGAGGGCATGTGAGGAGGGAGAGAGGGCATGTGGGGAGGAGGAGGGCATGGAGGAGGGAGGAGGGCATGGGAACAGGAGGGAAGAGAGGGAATGTGGAGGAGGGACGAGAGGGCATGTGGGGAGGGAAGAGGGCAGTGAGGAGGAGGAGAGGGCATGGGGAACAGGAGGAGGAGGGGAATGTGAGGAGGAAGAGGGGCATGGGGAACAGGAAGGAAGAGGGGCATGAGGGAAGGAAGAGAGGACATGTGGGGAAGGAAGAGAGGCATGTGGAGGAGGGAGGAGAGGGCATGTGAGGAGGGAGGAGGGCATGTGGAGGAGGGAGGAGAAGGCATGAGGAAGGGAGGAGGGCATGTGAGGAGGGAGGAGAGTGCATGTGAGGAGGGAGGGAGGGCATGTCGGAGGGAGGAGAGGGCATGTGGGGATGGAGAGAGGGCATGTGAGGGAGGAGGAGAGGGCATGGGGAGGGAGGGAGAAGGAATGTGAGGGAGGAGGGAGGGAATGTGAGGAGTGAGGAGAGGGCATGTGGGGAGGAGGAGGGCATTTCGGGAGGAGGAGGGCATGTGAGGAGGAGGAGAGGGCATGTGAGGGAGGAGGAGGGCATGTGAGGAGGAGAGAGGGCATGTGGGAGGGAGGAGAGGGCATGTCAGGAGGGAGGAGGGGCAAGTGAGGAGGGAGGAGGGCATGAGGAGGAGGAGGGGCATGGGAAGGAAGGAGGCAGTGGGAAGAGAAGAGGGCATGTGAGGAGGAGGGCATGTGGGGAGGAGGAGAGGGCATGTGGGAGGGAGGAGGGCATGTGAGGAGGAGGAGGGTGATGGGGAAGGGAGAGAGGCATGGGGAGGAGGAGGGCATGGTAGGAGGGAGAGAGGGGCATGGGGAAGAAAGAGAGGGCATGAGGAGGGGAGGAGGGCATGTGGGAGGAGGAGAGGCATGTGAGGAGGAGGAGAGGCATGTGGGGAACAGGAAGGAAGAGGGGCATGTGGGAAGGAAGAGAGTGCAGTGAGGAGGAGGAGGAGAGGCAAGTGAGGAGGAGGAGAGGGCATGTGAGGAGGGAGAAGGGGCATGTGGGAGGAGGAGGGCATGTGAGGAGGAGGAGGAGAGGCATGGGAGGGAGGAGAAGGTATGTGAGGAAGGAGGAGGGCATGGAGGAGAGGAGAGGGCATGTGAGGAGGGTGGAGAGGCATGTGGGGAGGGAGGAGGCATGTCGGAGGAGGAGAGGCATGTGAGGAGGAGGAGAGGCATGTGGGGAGGAGAAGAGGGCATGGGGGAAGGAAGAGAGGCATGTGAGGAGGGAGGTGAGTGCATGTGAGGGAGGGAGGAGGGCATGGGGAGGAGGAGGGGCATGTGGGAGGAGGGAATGGGCATGTGGGGAGGGAGGAGGCATGTGGGAAGGAAGAGAGGCATGTGGTAGGGAGGGAGTGCAGGAGGGAGGAGGCATGTGGGAGAAGGAGAGAGGCATGGGAGGGAGGCGAGGGCATGTGGGGAGGGAGAAGAGGGAATGTGAGGGAGGGAGGAGGGCATGTGAGGAGGAGGAAGGCATGTGGGGAGGAGGAGGGGCATGTGAGGAGGGAGGAGGCATGTGGGGAAGGAGGAGAGGGCATGTGAGGAGGGAGGAGAGGGCATGTGGGGAGGGAAGAGGAGAGGGCATGTGAGGAGGGAGGAGAGGGAGTGTGGGGAGGAGGTGTGGTGGATAGATGGGGAAAGGAGTTCCAGAGTTTAGGCAAGTGGTAGAAGAATGCAGCCTGTCCTATAAAAGAAAACGTGAGTTGTGACATCCTGAGACTGACTTGCCCTTCTCCTGCAGTTTAATACATTCATTTTGTTTTAAAGATCAAATTAATGGAAAATACCTTGTTGGATGAGGAAAATAAAACTCTGAGAAATGATTACAGACACGCTCAGCCATTGAATGACAGAGTTGTGGAGGCAACATTTCCATCAAGTCTCGAGAAAGGTAAGAAAAATGCAGCACTGAATGCTGTCTGAATTGTCCATATCAGATGTAGGCTATCGGTCTACTGAGGAGGTGACCCGTGTTCTACTGAGAAGGTGACCCATGTTCAATTACGAACATTGGATTTACAGTTCGATTCTTCCTTACACCTGTTCAACAGGTACATAGGAGCACAGCTGCCTTCAGTAACTGTTGGTGACAGTGTGGTGAAACCCAGGTGGAACACTATTGTGTGTTTTGGACAAGCCCTCGACTTTCCTCCTTTCTACTATTACTGAACAGGCTCTACAGGAGATCTTCTCACCGCAGTACTAATTCACTGAGCACTTCTTTCTTTGTCTGATATACCGCTAGTCACATAAAGGATCTTGCCATAAAGTATCTATTAGGCGTACGAATTTTAATGGCCAAAAATGTATAACAAGAAAATGGCTCAAGGGTGAGAGCCCAGCTATAAAGGAATGGTTAGCTACAGTTAACTCTATCAAAATGATATCAGAATGCTCGCTTACAGTATACGTCAGCAGGACGAGAAGGGGAGAAACAGGAGGAGTCCCTGGATTATGTATGTCTCCGCTAAAGACCCCGGTTTTGTCCCATAATTTTACCACCCCAGATAGTTAATTTTAGATGCAGTGCAGCATTGTATACAGCCTCTGTCCCATATGTGCAGTCCTTGGGCCCTACCCTCTGCACCCTTTAGTTTTCTGGTTTAGTTTATCTGTCTGTGCTTAATGTCTTATCTCCATGGAAAACTGTATTCACAATATTACTCATTAATAGATAGTCACACTATAATTTAATAGATAGCTGTTAGACCTTAATTTTGTCAGTATGTCCATCCTGGGTATTTTTTTTTTGTTTGTTTGTTTTTGTTGTCTGTTTCATGTTTTACTTGGAAAACCAATAAAAATGTGATTATAGAAAAAAAAAACTAACATCGGATTCCTGCTGCTGAGTGGTGGTGAATCAGGGGCATTTCCAGTTGTAAGTTTGTTGGGTACACTGGGTTCTGCTTTGAATAATGCATTGCACACAGGTTTTAATGCATATATTGGCAGCTCGATTTGAAGAGCATCTTGGTGTGCTCTTGTAGGCAGATTGGCATACATTTTGCAATCACAGTAGATGAAATGGCTGGCATTTTGCATACTCAGTGTGGCACTGTAGTACTGGCAGACACCCATGATGATTACTGTATGTCCATCGTTACGTTACATCTGACTTGTGGAGGGGGGTCAGCTGTACAACGCTCTATGGCGAGTGGCTCCTCACAGCACTGGGCTTTCTGTGTTCTACCATGGCCGCCACATGGGGAGGTGGAGGCTTAGGTGACCTCTCACAGTTCCATCAGTGGCTGGTTGTCAGTTAGAGGAGAAGTGTGATTTGGGACTCAAGATCCCATAATCATGCCTGCACTGTTGGCACCCTGGGGAGACAGCAAAGTAGAAAACGAGATTGCCATTCTGGGGCCTGACTGTAGTATGTATGTACTTACCTTACAGCACGTCAGGGGACACCATGTTGACTGTAGTCCTGTGACCCATGCATCGTAGTCCATGCTGGGCTTCCTGTCATGCCACTGGGCCAGCTGGACAGTTATAGAATAAAGATGGCAACTTGAAGCTAGCGCCTGTGTAGCACTGGGTGTGGCCCTCTGAACATATTATGCTGACTAACCACCATGCCTCTAGATCGGAACCATTTACTGTTTGAGATTAAAAATGGAACTTGTCTTTGTAGCTTTAAAAAATTATTGTTTCTGCATTTGAATATGTCATACTCGTGTTTTAGAGAATTTTAAAGTGCCAGTTCATGTTAGCTGCAAAAAGTGGAACCAACTACTTCTGATTCTGTATGGTAGCTTCTAGGCTGTCTTACTGACTCTGGTTGCTGTATCCCACTTTGGTAAAATAGTTTATTTTTACCTTGTTTTTCAGTGGCTCTTAACTCAAGCTGGCCCTTGCCCATACTCACTGACACTAGACAGTCGGGATAGATGTCCAGAATGGAGGTTTGCCATTGCAGTTGATGTGGATGTCTTCCCTTCCCAAGCCAGGTCACAGTAACCTTTGCAGCACTTCCTCAGCCCTGGTCACCCATTGCCAACTCCCTGAGTCTGCTTTGGAACACGGGCTATCAGCACAGAAGTACAACGCGCCTCTGTGGGATCAACAGGTGGCCCCAAATTACCTCTATTTGTCACATTTTATACAAGCACATCTATAAAGATTTCGCTATTTTGAAAATGACATGTCTGGCCTGATCTGGTGGGGGTCTGCGGTGCATTGGGCAGCAGCTTGGAAGATCATGGTTTATGTTCAAGCCACAGAATCCTTCACTGAGGTCGGCTGAGGACCAAGGGTGTCATGGAAGTGAGGCACAAAATCATGGGCTTGCCATGACAACTGCAGTACGCAATTGTGTTGACATGGAAAATGCAGTGCTCAGTAGTGTTGACGTGGAAAATGCGATAATCCAATGTGCGCTCCTGAAAAATGCCAAAGGTCACAGTGTTGTCATAAAAATGGGAAAACCTGTGGTGTTCACAACTTCCCTGATAAAGATACAACCCTAACCATGCACCCCCCCCCCGGATGCCCCCATGGCCTTTCCAGTCTCACCAGAGCCGTGTCCTGCCATCGAGTCCCGGGTGGCGCTGTGGGGACAAGCTACAAATCTGGATACAAATTAAATGTTTAATTAGAAAAACATAGACGTTGTCAGCAGATAAAGACAAAGAGTCTATCCAGTCTGCCTATAAAGAGTTTCCTGCTTTTCTCCCTGATCTAATGTCCCAAAGGGTTTTTCTACTCCAAGCCCTTGCTCTCTCCCGCAGGTTCCCCTTCCCCACCTCCCTAGCTCCTCCTCCTGGAACTATCATCCATTTAAACCTGTCTCAGCTTTATCCGAACCCATTTGTTGTCCTCTCTCCCACCACTTCTGCCGGTAATATGTTCCACAGAGCCATAGCCCTTTCGGTGAAGTAAGCCTTCCTCAGACCACTCCTGAAGTTTGCACTGACTAACCTCCACTTGTGTCCTCTCGTGACTGCCCTACTTTTTCTGTTGAATAGGTCTTCACAGTTCAATTGATTAATTCCTCTCAGGAAATCTACATCTGTGTCATGTGGCCCCTCTCCATCTGGCCCCTAGGAAGTATTTTTTAGGGCCATCAAGCCGTTCCTCATTGGATGTCCTGATGGCCCTGGCTCATCTTGGTGAATCTTTGCTGCACAGACGCTAAGTTATTCCTATCCTTTGTCAGGTGCGGACTCCAGAACTGGGCACAGTCTACTCTTTCTGGCCTTGCATCATTTTAGTTGCTCGTAGTTGTAGCGCTGCACGTGGGCAGTGGGTCCCGTGTTCTCTTTATACGAGCGGTCCATCTGCAAAGAGAAACACTGTGCTCTGGATGC